>OY735265.1:4713014-5332201 GCA_963457715.1 Argyresthia albistria
GAGAATGCTGCGCTCCATGTTTCTCTGACAAACCCCGAGTCTGAACCTTTGCGCATCAGTCAAAGACCAAGTCTGGGCTCCGTAGTAGGTAAGGATGGGGAAAATGCACATGTCCATGAGCTTTCGTTTCAGGGACAACGGAAGATGTCCCTTCATGAGCTCCTTCATAGACCAAAAGCTCTTCCAGGCGTTTTCGACGCGTCTATCGACTTCCTTGTCTTGTCGTGCCTGGAAAGAGACTATTTGGCCTAGATAGATGTATTCTTGGACATATCGACGGTTAGAAGGCTACTTGACTAATAGCATTTTGCAACTTTTCAGGAGAGCAGTTTAAAGATTATTTTTTTTGAGAAAAAAAAATCATAACTCCTGAACTACTGGAGCAAAGTTAATGAAATTTGCACAATGTGTTTCTATTAGTGGTTTTCACAAATGCGCATTATATTTTTCTTGATATACTCAATTTTATGTCTTATTAGTAAAAAAAAAATTGAATTCTGGCAAGCCTTATTGACTTACCTCCATACATAGTTTTTCTTTGTTCTACATTATAGGCAAAGCTATTTAACTAATAAACAATTTGAAAATAAACAAATTTCGAAGCTAAATGATTTCCAATCATGTTTAGCATGACTGTTGAAGTGACTAATAGCTTAACAGATACACATCAAGTCAATTTCCCGTCAATATTTGAGTTACTTGGCACAAAGCTGGTACCTCTTAAAAGCTTTGTAAATATTATTGTTTACTACCAATACATTATTTACAATAATATTATTTATTACCAATAATATAGACTACTAACAATTTATTATTATTATTACCTATTTATTATAATTCCTTATAACCTTTTATTATTAACTACCTTTAATTTATTATTATTAACTTTATATTATTACTATTTATTAAAAGCTTTTATTAAACTTGCACTGTATGTTTGTTTGTTTGTTTGTGGGTATCACGGTTCGCGTCAAAAATGTCGGCTTGAATTTGACCCACTTCCCGTTATCCGATTGAGCTGAAATTTCGCATACGTGTATAAGTCGGATGACAATGCAATATATTTCTGACTTAAAGCTGATCTGATGATGGAGACGGAAGACGGTCATGGGAACTCTGTCATAAAACATCGCAAGCCCGTCGAATTTGGGCTCGTTCGATTCGTCTTGACGAATACTTTGGTCCTAGAATATTTTTTTATGACATGGAGCTGATCTGATGCTGGAGACGGAAGACGGTCATGGGAACTCTGTCATAAAACATCGCAAGCCCGTCGAATTTGGGCTCGTTCGATTCGTCTTGACGAATACTTTGGTCCTAGAATATTTTTTTATGACATGGAGCTGATCTGATGCTGGAGACGGAAGACGGTCATGGGAACTCTGTCATAAAACATCGCAAGCCCGTCGAATTTGGGCTCGTTCGATTCGTCTTGACGAATACTTTGGTCCTAGAATATTTTTTTATGACATGGAGCTGATCTGATGCTGGAGACGGAAGACGGTCATGGGAACTCTGTCATAAAACATCGCAAGCCCGTCGAATTTGGGCTCGTTCGATTCGTCTTGACGAATACTTTAGTCCTAGAATATTTTTTATGACATGGAGCTGAGCTGATGCTGAGACTAAAAAGTTAAAAATAAATTAAAAGTAAAAAAACATTTTTAAACAAAGCTTTTATTTAATGCCCTAAAAAGAAGAAAATAAAATTTCAATTCAATCAAATGCGTCATTTTATTACATTACACAATTTATACGATATAAAAGCTTGTTGCGAGATTTACTTGTGTAGACTTAATTAGGTGGGTAGGCACCTATTTGCACAGACTTGGAGATAAATCCCGCAACAAGCTTTTATATCGTATAAATTGTGTAATGTAATAAAATGACGCATTTGATTGAATTGAAATTTTATTTTCTTCTTTTTAGGGCATTAAATAAAAGCTTTGTTTAAAAATGTTTTTTTACTTTTAATTTATTTGCATTTGCTTCCAGAATAATTATTTGTCATTAATTTTATTACCTACGTTTAAAGTAAAACTAAACGATTATAATTTGAATTTTGTTTATTAAAATGTTTCATTTTAACATTTCTTACACATTTTAAATAAAAAAATAAAAAATTATAATTAAGCCAATTATTATTCGACACAAACAAAGGTTAAATTGTTGATAACAAGAAATGAATAATGTTCTCTAATTTATTGAATGTTATTGTTTGTGCACATTTTTATTTATAAGTATTGTGAGTGAGAAATATTAACTTTCGAGGTGGAAAACTTGGATTTGTCATTACCAATTTCATCACTCATAAAAAAATCAGAACAACCTTATTTGATTTAAGGTAAAAATACCAATTCCATGGACTATTACTCGTATCATGATACGCGAAGATAAAATGCCAGAGGAAAAACTATTAAGTATTTTTTGTCCTGAAAAAAAAAAAAGCAAACAGCGACACGCCTTTATCTAAAAGAGTGACGTGATGGTGTTTAAATAAAACACAAACAATACACTGGACGTACACATACAATTACTTTAAATTAGATACTACTACTGATTAATAGGATAGGTTATCTACTGCCATTGTTTAGACTAGATAAATGACCAGTAAGGTTCCAATTGGAGCAAAAAGTACTTACAGAAAAACACCTTACTCCTAATCATAAGGCTTGCATTGTTACTCAACGAGGTAATTTCTGTTTTGCTGTCGAACGGTTTAATGTTGCAGTTGTCAATGTAAATGTTTAATGACAGTTGACAATCCACGTGTTAGGATTCCCATCGTCGTTGCCAACGTTGCATAGATGGGCGTCAAAACCCGATACGACTGCTATACTGGTCATTTGCTGTTTCCATGTACTCCAGGGGAAAAGTAGTTTATAAAATTCATTGACAGTTTCTAACATTTGGGATACCTTTAAAACCTAGCTGCGATGTAAACCAAACCAGACGAATTCTTAGTGTAGCCTGTGACTTGATAGAGTATCCTATAATTTAGAATACTCCACACTCCCATAAGAATCTCAGTGTCGTAGTAACAATTAGAATTGTCAATTCCCCATACCCTGATGCTTACACCAGAACAAATTTCCGATAAACGCACACATGCCTCACGCGTATATCCGAGTGCAAATTACGTTTGGCAAGTGTGTGTGTGGGTAAGCGTGAGAAAACTACGGCGGAAATAATTGACCGCGTGTGTGTGCCCCCACATATGTTCATTCAGTGTGTACACACTAGCATTTATACTACCACACATAGGCAGAACACTCACACAGCCGCATCCACCCGCATTCGGGCTAGGCTCTACAATAGTTAACTATGAACGTCATACTGTAGAAGCGCTTTTCAATTCATTAATGAGACTCCCACAATGTTATTGATCGGGGCTTTGAATGCTGCTCATAAAGATCACTGATGTGCATGATCACCCAACACTAATCCAACTTGTTGATTTTAAGAGAAAGTTATTCAGTGTTATATCGTTTGAGATGAGTAGAACAACATTGAACCACTGTTTAATTGAGAGGCTTTGAGGAACGTCGATGATACTCGGCTAGTTAGGAGTACTGGCCGCACAAAGGCTTGAGAGAAATTTTGGAAGTCAGCAAAAAATGTTAAAAGAAAACTTTCTGAAAAAACAATAGTTATTAAGTCACTTTAAAACTTCAAAATATACATAAACGACAGTCATCTTAAGATTATTTCTTTTGTGGAGAAAGAAAGAAACAAAACTAAAGGCAAACAGAGACAGGACAACACACAAGAGGAGTGAAGTCATCACCATCAGACGCGCAAAGTTGGCGTCGTTGCAAATGTGAAGTGCTAAGCAAATAGCACATAACAAGCTAGATGCCCGTTCGGCAATCCCGAGCCGCGGTAAACTACACTCATATTAATAATCGGCGGTTATTACGAGAGCCCTCATTAAACTGCCGCCCGCCTCGCCAGACAAAACCGCAGAACAACGCTAAATAATTACCCTCAGCCAGCTTTCTTCACGAAAACATCGTAAAAGGGTATTAAACACAACCTCTACTAAGTCAGCGCGAAGGAATTACAATAAATAAGGTATCAAGCCGACGCTGTCAGGACCGTACCGAAAATGTCAGAAAGCGATTAATGAAAATAAAATTGAGCGAAGTCGGAGAGGACGATTTACTTAATACATTGATAATAAGTGGAGGGAATGTATGTAAAGCGTCGTTCGTAATGGAGGTAGTCTCGTTAGACGTGGGAACGGTAAGTCCAGGCGCTACTACATGAGTAAGGCTCTTGCTCCGACAATGTCCACCGTTAGGGTTTAACTTTAAACCTTCATTAATGGTAATGACGGTGAACTTGGATGCTGGGAATGGCTCTTTTTGCTGCGCCCGCGCCGGTGGAAGCGCGTTACAGTAATAGCCGTGTTCGACATGCACAGACCCACGGTTAGGATGAGGGGCAATAGGGTGCAACCGATGCCGAGATCCCATGAGATTCACAATCGATTTCCTTCTAAGTGGATCGTTAACATTTACACAATCTACACAAGAAACCAATAAGATTCCGTATAGTGAAATTGTCTTGGATTGAAGTAAGTTCTTATTACATTTCACCTTTTCTTGAATCACCCTAAAAACCTTATTCAACTGGGTAATAATGCCTCAGTCGCCTTTTGCCAACCACTTTGAATACATTTTGGGAAAGAGTTATAGCATGTTTTGCAGCACTTTACACACCAAGAACGTGTAATAACTCAATAATATCTTGACGTGTATTTGCATCAGGAATCAATTTTCAACAATAACTTTTGTGGAATCTGCAGAGGCCTCTCATAATTACATACTTATATCTCAACGCATGTCTGTAGCAGTGATAACTTGCACAATTGAGATTTTGACCAAATCCTTCGGCAATGATAACATTTCTGACTTTAATGCCAGTAAGAAAGGCGAAAACTGATAAGATTCCCGTTTAGTACTTAACTTTACTTATACGGGTTATGTGGCATCGCATTAAAGATACAAAGAGAAAGTTCGTAATTACAAGCAAATGTTCGCCTCTGATGACAACGCGAATTTGTGAACATAATTCGTATGTACACATTATTGGTAATTACAGGAGTGAAACCAGAATCTTACGAGCTGATTAATGAAGTTGAAACCCAACTTTCTCTCTAAATATATTTTGTTTTAAAACTTAATTAAACGTGAGTCGAGACTTTCCATTAAAGAGCTAAACTTTGTCATTATTGGACGCAAACCAAAAAGAAAACACTCGGCAACCAAGCTAGAAATAAAAAGAGCACATCATGTGATTGTAAAGAACCTAAAAGTAAACAAAGTAATCTAATAATCAAGATCGGATCGAGGTAGATAATGATTTTATGATTTATTTGCTTCGAAGCTAATTGTGTTCGAAGCTCGCTGGGTGACGACCATTGTGAAGAGCCACTTCGACTGATCTTGATGCCCAAAGATTTGTAATACTCGTTCCTGATTTGTTCGACTATCAACGTTACTATTCACGTCGTTTACTGACCATCGATAGAAACATTTTATCGAATATATACACGATGGAGGATCATGCCATATCAATGAAATGTATTACGCCTGAATAAGAAACAGAGGGCACGAGAGGCACTTATTAACGACCTAGTCCTGACCCTTGGTTAGCCAGACGGGAAGCGGTGGAGGACAGACATCGCGTGAAGCCTGCAGTGCAGGTAACCCGACTCAGGCGCCAGCTACTCTTAAGGAACCGTAAATTTGCGGTAATTATTGCGGACCCTTCTATATTTATTTCTATTTTTTCCTAACTTAATTGTTGCAACAGATGACTTTTTTGTCGAACCACCACAAAGAGAGCGGAAAGGTATCAAACGGAGCGTCGAATTTGGAAATAATTATACATAAATAGTCCCTTGAGCGGCCGATTAAGACAATTTCCGAGCCAAATTGCAGCGGACGAGCATAATAGCACACGCGCTCTGCTCCGTCATAAATAAATCTGGATTACGTTTATGTACGAGATTAAGATTGATTCGATCTCGATGCTTTCTGCTTTTAATGGCTCCGTGGGATAATCTCCGATCGTGTTAAAATTTAAATCATTATGGTGCGTTTTTGTGAGTTTGATTCCCGAGATAATTGCGTTCGACAAATTGCCGTTCGTCATTAGATCCGAACGGTCGGCCGGTCGTAATTAATGATCGATACATGTGAAATAATTAATTAGTGGCCGAGGCCAAGGCCAAGCCAGGCGCCCGGATCGGATCGCGGAACAAAAAACAATGACGTGCGGTTTCGGGTGCGCCGACGACGACGCCTGCGCCGCCAGCCGACTAGCAGGCGACATCCGCCGCTGTTTACGTCTATAATTTGGAAGAAGACCCCGAATCATTATTAGTTTTAATCTTATTATATTTTCTCAGCGATGAGCGTGACGTTGCGTCGACCGGCGCTCACGAGAAATGTGTCATTAGCGTTAATTTGAATGATTGTTGGATTGTTGTGTTTTTCTCGGCTCCAATCCTAAATGGGTTCCGTGGACAATTTGGGCTAACTTTTTATCCGTTTATGAGAGTCTATTTTTTCGTGACGAACAAAAGCTTTCTGGCCTGGTTACCGAATCTACATATGTATGTATACATATGCATATTTCATGATTTCAGAGATCGCATTGGAGATCAAGAGTATCTGCATACAGAACCCTCTTGTTGATAATTATCAGCAACGAATCGTAATGTCGGAACAATTACCTGCGAGTGCATTAAGACGCAGTCTCTGCCGCCTAATGTGTCGACTTGGTAATGGCTTGGGCTTGGCTTGTGATTTAGTAGCAAAGAGGGGAGAGTAGGACAACGTTGGTCACTGTGAAATTAGCTTACTTTAACTGTTATTAAATGTCATTTAGAAGATGGGAATGGGGTGACAGTCAACTGTGGGAATTCCGACAGTTGCCAGAATTTCTATGGAACTCAAAAGACTTTTGTTGACTCGGTAACTACTCTTCGCTCCGGTCATTATTCTCGTTTCATACACAAAAGCATCCACTAATGAAGTTTACGCGCTCGGAGTGTAATTATTAATTCTCCCATCGATCCCATAATCAATAAGTGATTAGAGTCTCACGATTTCCCCTATAATGTAGTTCAAATCACCGCGAGTGCTGGTTGCTCTGACGGGATGCGTGTGCGCAATTAAAAGCGAGACCTACAATCATCCGCCATGTTTGTACACGGACGATGTTAATAGCTCTCGGTAATTACATGCGAGTATCATCACATCGGTGTTTCTTCTTGGAAGGTTGATCGAATTAAAATACCTTTTTCTGTTCGGAAAGTTCGATAATCTAGACCTTTTGTAAACGCCGATACAGAATCCGCAGTCGACACGTTTAGGCGATTCGACGAATAACGGCACCGCAGCATTATGATGTATGTATACTGATTGTTTTGACCTCGAACTAGGTTCTATCTGTTACAGTTAATACGAGTGGTAGGAAACTGCACAGACTCATCAGCATCGTATGGAAAGATTTACCATGTATGACTCTTTAGGCTAAACACTACAGGGTCCCAAAGAGATGTTAGTATGCACGAGTATAATAGGTATCATTACGCGTAGTCACAGCGTCAATTTCGTAATGTCGAAAACACTCCAATATTTACATATATTCCATTTCCGGAACTAGCAGTCCTGCCTCCCCATCTTTCTATCCGGGAAAGAATATCTAAATTCAATTACAAAAAGGCTTCTCGGGGAGGTGTTCCGCTGCATCCGCGCCTCCCCCGAAAAGGGTGTACAACAACTAAATTCTCCCCATTAATAAGATGGCGGAGGGGAGACTGGGGTGGTTTGGAACAGAAAAAGAAAGCTAATTTAAAATTCTTATTGCGGTGTTTGTATGCGCGCGCGCCTTATGTATCGCTGTACAAAGGACGGGGCGAATCGACCGAGTGCGTAATTTCAATCTAATATTCAATTTCGGAAGTGATGTCTGCTCCCGCCATCTTTTTTTTTGAATGAATTTCTTTATTTCCATTAAAAGATTCACAGTCTAAATGCTTTGAACTAGTTCTCAAATTCAAATCATATCTGTATTAAGTTTGTATGGGAAATTCACGTGGTCGCCGGTCCCTTAAGCCCTACACTAGGATTCCCTGTATCGTGGGTCTAGTCTCTTCCAGACCATTTACAAATAAAGTTGTATTAGAGGGGAAGCCGTTTTCCATCTTCATTCACTATTATTTGGAACAAATAAATGATTAGATATCACATTAATAAGAATTCTTAGCAATATTCGAGGAATCTATTATATTAAAAAGATCGTGTTTTTTCGATAATTTCCCAAAATCAGAGCATTAGTTTCAACAGGATAACGATCCAGATAATACCTGTATTTCTAATTCACTGCTAAAAAACATACCAAATATACGTCAATGCCAAAGTAACACGTGTCATTGTCTATTGGAGATGCGCTTTCCAATAATATTTTGGCTTGCGTTGACAGGTGAAATTACCGCTTTTTGACATTAAGTTGCGTAGACGCCGCCCTGTAAACCCACCTTCAATATCAAGTCACATCTGAAGGGCTACCAGTGCAATATGATCATTCTACTAAACAATCTTGATGAAATATTTATCGATACGACTTTATTTGAGGTATGTTTGTTATATCAGGCAAATAATCCGATGTTTATCCGTTGAACTACCAATAAATTCATTTTTAAAGTAAGTATAGACAAAATGACATTTTGTATGGTAACCCAGTTTATGGTATAAACGTATGGTATGGTATGGTATTTACGTTTTGGCAGTGAATAAGAAATACAGGATAGTCTTATAGTCACTTGAAAGGAGCAGGATAATTGCTTCATTCCCACGGCTCGAGGAAAATCAGGGCCGGATTTAGAGGTCCGGAGGCCTCGGGGCAACAAAGGAGCGGAGGCCCCCTCGCCCCAAATTATTTTCCAAAGAAAATGATCAATATTTTTCAGTCGAGTTTTTAAATAAATAATTTATTGTGAAACCAAGTAGATTCTCTTAGTATTTTACAAACGCATACTATAAATATAATCGGAAACAAGAATTATCTGAAATTAAATTTTAGTGTTAACGAACGGAACCTTTCGAGCTTTTTTCGCTGAAAAATCGTTGATGATTTCGCTGAAATCCAGTTCTTGAGTAAATCGCATTCAATGCTCAGGAGAGAAAGCTTTGATGGTCGGTTTTGTCCCATCGTGGCTCGAAGCCTATTTTTAATAATATTCATTTTTGAAAATGAGCGCTCTCCAGTGCATTTTGATACCATCAAAATCAAATACATTCTCAATGCAATTTCAAGGTTTGGGAATGTAGCTCTGAAATTTTGATCTTTGAAAATTTGGTAGTAAAATAGTTCCGGAGATTGGTCTTTTCCATAGTCCTTTTTGTTTGAGTGAATAATTGATGGCATTTAATTGTGTCACAATAATAATTATTTGCCTATCAAACTACATACCTTGCTGCATAAAGAAATATGAAAAAAAATACCAATTAGTCAATCATAATTGATTTGTTTAAGAATTGAATAACACCAATTGTTCACATACTACAATTAATTTATATGTATATAAATTTAAAAAAAATATTGTCGAGACACGGAATCGAATACCCAACCTCCGAGGTTGCGGGCAAGTACCACCCCACTCAGCCATTGAGCCATTGGGATACTCCCTCAAGATGGGTAGTAAATTGCAAGTGCTTATCAGGGCCATTTGAGATTTTGATATTTTACTGATTGCCTGATTGGAATGATCAAATATAGATGTTCTTTTACATGTTTATACAAAGTAGGTAAATGTAAAAGAGCAAAAAAAAAAGATATCAAAGGAAAGGAAAAGATGTTTACTAGGTTTCCTAGTTGGAATTTGAAAGTTTTTTTTCCGAAGTTTCTATTGTGGGGGCCCCCCGTTTGTGGAGGCCCGGGGCTTTCGCCCCGGTTGCCCTCCCCTAAATCCGGCACTGAGGAAAATATATTTCACCAACTCACAATAGATAGAGGCTTTCCTTAGACAATTCACTGGTAAACGGGGGTCGATGGGCGTCTTAAGCTCGCTCGTGATATATTAGCGTGTTCGCTATTACCATATCAAGGTACCTCTCATCGTGTTCGTAGGGGTTAATGGGAACCTTGTCATGACCTAATCTGTCGGCTTTAGCATTAGTAGTCTTCTGTTTGAGAGAGGAGGTTTCTGTGACACGAAAAACAACTCATACTATTTCACAACTGATAACAATTACAAAAGATAAAAAGCATTTTTATTACAAATAGCATTTCCGCTGACAAAATACATAAAATGGAAACTCTTATACATAATAGGTATGTATGTATGTAAAGTTATGCGGGCCCTATCGCTGTACCAGCATGCAGAGTTGCACTGAAAAGTTTGAGCATTTTATTTTTATTTCATTGATTCTTTAATAACCCCTGAACAAGCGGCATATTTAGAACAATTATAAATCTGTGCAAGCGACTGATTAACAATCGCTTCGCGCTTGAAAGATTATACTCCACATTTATTACTCATGGCCACAATGAAATTTAATTAAAAGTCGATAAGAGCGAATATTTTTATGGTGTTTAGTTTCGCAGGTTAAAACATCCTCATTAGAATGCCAGCATAAGTGATTTTCTTCATGGAAACAGCAGTACATTAATGGAACCATTGTACCATTACAGTAGAGCATCGCCTAGTTGTCACTAAGTATGATTTTTGCCAACATTTACCGTGTGCAGAAAGCGTGCGCAAGAAGCGGTTGGCTCGCGATAATATGCCTGTCGACGTCGCACTTCGTGCTTCCTCCATGTACCGTATTAAATCATAAAATAAATTGTCCCACAAGACCAACGGTCACATATAAACAGATACATTTACAACATAAAGGAAGCAAATTTTTAAGCCAGGACGCACCTTAACGAACGCGACAAGCTCAGGTTATAATTATAATTAATATTCTCACAGAATCAAGGTGGCCGGGTGGAGTAACAAAAAAAAAGAATAAAGTTCCGAGACGCGAGAATTTAATAACAAACAAATGGGCTACCTGCGATGTTTTTTATAAGGCAGCAGGTAAGCCGTGATGATGAAAGGAGCAGATGACCGTCTGTCTTAGATCACAAACAATATCGTTCAAATCCGACACGGTTGCACTTTTTTCTGACATGCACTTCATTCATGAGAAGATACAGATATAAAGATCGTGAAACTTCTTACTTTGGTCTTCTAGATCACAGATGGCGACACCAGTCAACGTCTAAGCATGTAAAGTCTGTTTCAAGTATAAAGTCAAAAGTCAAAGGATCAAAGCATTTTCGTACTTAACCTTTCACAATAAAGACTTCGACAAAGGAACTATTTTGTGAAACGCACTTTATTAATAAATGACTCTCAGCCCTGAGAGAAATCTCAAGCACGAAAAATTACAGATTTGATAAGGCGAAAATGTCAGTTGTAACATAGCTAAGACAACTGAGAGCTGTGAGCGTTTTACTAATGCCAGCCTTAATAACAAACACGGAAGGAACGTACTCAATCATTTATTGCACTCCATAGGTTTACAAAGATGGTAAAAACAAATGAAAACATAAAAATTTGATTGTCAGCGAATGTGACAGATCCATAAAACTATAACCAGGTAACAGTCAGGCTCATTGGAAATAAAGAAAATAAGAATCAAAGCTGCATTGGAAACAAGAAACCTTCGACTGGGAACCCGAACAAAAGAGAGGAACTCTCTAAACTTGAAACCATAATGACAAAACAGAAATATGATTTCGATTAATCGGAGGGAAAGAGACGGTGTTCTCATTTGGCTGTGTAGGTGCGAAAAAGACAGCACGATCTGGTTAATAACAAAACTATTTTATTTGTATAGCAGGGATGAACACCCCCGCTGCGGATTATTTGGTCGGGACTGCATCCATCATCATTATAATAACCGATTTAACACTTTTGAGGAGATCCTGTGTCGGTTGGTAGTAGGTGGGTAATCGAGGGTGCGATAGCAGGATGTCACAGTAACGGTCTTTGTGCCAAATGTGCCGACTTTACTCATTTGTTGACATGAATGAATCCACTGACGTCCATTTGCAATAATCTATCAATCCATGGCTTTCACATTACTAGAGTTAGATTTGACAGTTGCGCTATGGAGCTTATGTCAAATTTGTCCCTACCGATATGCAGATTGAGGATAGATAGGTTATTGCAAACGGCCGTAAGACAAGATCCGATGACTTGGTTTCTATATTTTTTTCTGATTCTATATGATTCAGCTATTCATCAAACTGGATCTAGGTTTAGCCTTGTTTATTAATAGCTCTTAAACGAGATTGCGAATAGACCAAAGATGGATTTTGCAATCAATGGTTGAGCTTTTTAAATATATTTTTCTATTGCATTGAAAAGCGTGTAAACTAGGTTTCTAAACTTTACGCACTAGGTATTGAAACTTCCTTTATTTAAGACGGCGCCCTAGACAAAAACAGCCTTTAGCAAAACACAAATCGCTCGGAATGATAAGTATTATTACTGTACGTTTTTTCACTAGCTTACTTATTACGAGTGTCAGCGTTACTTCACTTTCCCATAAACGTAATTTTATAAATTTTGCTCGATAGAAAAGTCTTCTGAAGTTGCCAGTAAATCTGTCTGTCACAATGTTTTATTTTACAATTTCGCACCGCATCTGAATTTGTGTTCTTGTTATTTATCTAATCATTATAAAAATTGAACAGCATGTTCCTCAGTTAGACTTGCTTAGCTGGGCTTTAACCTTTTTCATTTAATTTCCTCTTAAAATAAGTTAAGGATGAAATTCTAAGTTCTGATTGCCTAGGGCCCACCCATAAAGAGAGTTCAGATAGGTAACTATTCTGTCTCATGTGCTTTATCTTACCTGTTTATGACAGATTTTATTGTTATGTTTCAATATAAAATCGAACAAATGGCTGCAAATACAGGTTAGTGTTGAAGTACCACAAAAAATGGCATTGCTACTTTTGGTAGCCTTTCTCTAGTCTAGAGCTTGAGCCTATCATATAAGGAAAGCCTCCGGCATTATTGCATAATTGAAAACGTTTTTACGTCAATTATTTTCAATATAACATTAATTGACGGGCAACATGTTCGCGTGATTATTGTATTATCGAGCAGATACCTCGTGGTCGACGTATCTACTCCACGGCCGTTCGAGAGGACAAAACGTCAAATTATCGGACGATCGGACCATTCAGGAAACGCAATTAAATGAAATGATGCATGTCGATATTAAAATAGGTATTGATATGCAAATGGTCATTCATTATCATCATAGAGCGGGCACAGCCCTCGCTTGTCCCATCCTGTCAGTTCACGAAATTCGCTCGCGAATAAACGACTATTGGTACTGCATGTTGGAATTAACTCCGTTGATTTAGACTAGACCAGCAATTTTATCTGATGAAATAAGTGATTTTAATTAAGAAAAAATCTCGTATAACCAATTAAACTAATCATGTTTTAAGAGTTGATGTCACTGAACTAAATTACTTCGGTCCATTTAAGGCCCGACTCACACAGCGCGGGTCGGTCTAATAATAATAATAATAATAATAATTCGTTTATTTCAGGCAATAAAAAACCCATAAAAAATTAAATATCAGTAAAAGTAGACTTAAAAATTAGGTGTACATACCAAACAAACAGTAAACAGTAAAATAATACAACAAAAAATTGAAACAGTAAAATATTACTTTCTGTTGCTCTCCTGGTGCACGCGGAGCCAGTGTTTAATGATCCCACTCTCATATGGGTTTTCGTAGAGAACATTAATGAGCTCGTTACTGGCAGATCTCACTCTCTCCCAGAACGAGGCTATCCGTGACCTGATGACAGCGAAGTAGTCAGGGACCCTGGCGCCGGCGAACATGCCCGACGCACTGCAGTGACGTGGCAAACGCAGCAGTATACGGAATGCGTTATTATATTGTACTCTGAGGATGCTATATGACCTTCTGGAGTAGCTGGTCCAGAGTTGGCAGGTGTACAAGCAGAGGCAATAGGCCCTGAATAAAGTAATTTTAACATCCTCAGAGCACTTTCCGAAACGACGTGCGAGCATGTTCGCCCGCACAGCCATGGCCCTGCGCTCTCTTTCAATATCAGCGTCATCACACAGGTTCTCGTCTAAGATATGACCAAGGTACCTGAATTGCCGCACAACCCGAACTGGTGAGCCGTACAAATATACAGGAGGCACCGTCTCCGGACCCTTCCCTGCTTTGAAAACTAACATTTCAGTTTTTAGGATGTTATATTTCATGCCATTTTTCCTAGCAAAATCTTCACATATGGCGAGTAGTTTTCTTAATCCCTTGATCGAGGGGCAAAGGAGCACCATGTCGTCAGCGTAGCTAAGGTTATTAAAACATACATTGTTGAACGAGCATCCGACACCTGCACTTCTGAGCTCCTCGATCAAGCCATTCACATATACGTTAAAGAGGTCCGGAGAGGTCAATCCGCCCTGACGAACACCACACTCTAGTCTATATTCACTAGATTCTGTGTCGCCCCATCTGACATTGTTTGTTTGGTTCTCATACCAGAATCTCAACAAGTCTACGATACTCTGCGGTACCTTTGCTTTTGACAGCTTTTTCCAGAGTATATTATAGTTAACTAGATCAAAAGCTTTACTGAGGTCCAAGAAACACGCGTATACTGACGTATTTCTGTTTTTGTAGTAGTTAACGGTGTTTTTTAAACAAAGTATCGCAGAGTCCGTTGAGAGACCAGGACGAAAACCAAACTGAGCATCACTAATTCCAACATTCTTCATCAGTTCGGGCTGCAATAGCCTCTCAAGCACCTTGCCCGTTATTGTCCCTAGAGAGATGGGTCTGTAGTTAGACAAGTTCGACAGATCGCCAGTCCTATTTTTAACAATCGGGACTACTATAGCTTTCATAAGTCCTTCTGGTAAATAACTATGTTTTATGCATAGATTAAATAATGTTGACAAAACTCTAAAGATTGCATCTCCGGCGTAAAGTAGGTGCTCTACACTAAGACCGTCATGACCAGGTGACTTGCCACGAGTCATTTTCCTGATAGCAGTAAAAACATCCTTAGGGGAGATATTTATTTGAGTTTTGGTAGTATCAGGAGGACTGGCTACGGTCTCAGTGTCGAGCACACTCCCAGCGACCTCAAGCGGCTTGACTCTGAATTGATTCATAAATAAGTCAGCTATTTTCTTTGGATCTTGTGCACCATTGACACTGACTGGCAAGCTTTGTTTATGTTGAAGTTTCTTTGTTGCCTTCCAAAACTTAACAAAGTTCTTACTCCTTTGATGTAGAGCCAGAATATTCATTTTAATCTTATCTTGATTATTCTGGCACCACTTCAACTTATTTTTAAATAGTTTGCGGCTATTGACCATGTCATTGTAAATATCCCCCACGGTTGTCTAACCCAATAATTACCCGCAGTGATTAGATTTGCGATAAGGCTCATTCTGCTAATTACTCCCTAAAGCTAAACGACCAAGTGGACTCGGTTTTTGCCATCGACATAATTTAATAAGCATATTAACCGACCCCGATGCCGTAGATAGGTTCTCGGCCTCAAACCTTCGGGCGTTTGTTGCTAATATCTTTATAATGCTGTTTAATATAGACTCAGTACCAGTTTTTGTGGCTGCTTCAAAAATTAAACAACTCTATTTATAATAAAATGGCAGGGTCAGAGTGGAATGACCAGCAGACAGCTAATGAAAGTCGATTATGTCTGTTGCTCAGAACACTGTTATACGCGACACACATTCCCATTAACGTCAATTTAAAGCGCAAGCAAATGTCCGAGACTATATTGGAGACGTCATTTGCATCTGTCACTGGTTTGATTCGTTAAATCTGAATGGGTCGAATAATTTTCAAGTTCAAAACCCTTAGAGTAAGAGTCCTCCTCGTTATCAGAATGTAAATTGCTATGGTTGCTGTCACCTTAAGTAAGCATGTGTAAAACATGACCGAGCTTTTAAATTGACAATCAAAGTTGTAGCAGTAATCCATATGATTGTTATGTTATTAAGAATCAGAAGTGATTTGACCTCGTCTCAATGGACTCTTTAGCGACTTACAGGTTTAATTAGGTCTCGACGCCCACGCGGTGTCCGTCCGCGTGTGGGCAATCGTATTAGAGCTCGCAGACAATAGAACCGAGCCCGGCCTCGCCACCCTTCGACAAAACGTTTTCTTGCAATCTTCGATCGCACCGGATTAAGGGCGTCTCGCACGTTTTATCTCCGATTGTCCACACTTAACGCGCACTTTACGCCGAGTGCCCCTCGAGAGGAAATTGAAAGCGATCGCTTTCCCCACTATCTTATCTCTAGTGTTACACTAATTAATCGATGTACCGCGACGAGGTCGTCGTTAGATGTAAATAATGCTCGCATTCAACTGGAGGAGGTGATTTATGGGTTGATAGACAAAAGTGTCGCGGACGGGGTGGGCGGCGGGACAATGCGCTGGAATGTCGTCGAGCGCGAAGGGAACTGCTAGAGCGCTGCACGATACGTGAATGTGTATTAATAACTCGCTTACTCCGATTCGATCGCATTATTCTTGATACAATCGCGCGCGAGCTCGGACCATCCGCGTCGCGTCGGAGTCGCCTCCAGCGTCGCATCGTGCGAGCTTCACCTGCGCTGTATGACCGCGCCTTAATTTATGCACGGAACATTTTAATGACCGCATTGATGCTTTCGCACATTCCATGCGCTTCTCATAAATATTACGGCCCGCGTCGAACTTTTCGATTCTCGTTTGTCGACCGTTGATTTTTAAGATAATATTTGACTCCCTCGCTTAGTCTCCCTTCATTCCCATAATCCCCTAGTATTGTTGCTGGCAACACAATACAATGATGAGTTTGCGCGGATTATAATGAATTTGCCAAATTCTGTGGGTTCATATGTGGACACAACTAAATAACAAAGCATTTGATAATGTCACATGTGTTGTACCGTATACCGCATTTGGAACTAATTGGGATTATTTCATAATGTGGTAAGTATTGATTTTGAAGTAACATCTGCCTGTTTGATTCTGAGTAGCTGGCTCTTGTCGATCACAATGATGGAACCATCCCGACAAAAATGTATAAATGAGTTGAGAAAAATCATAAAACATAAACATTTATATACAGGCACATACATTGCTTCTGGCTCCATACCAGAATACCCTGTGTCGTGGGAACCAGAAACAGCGACATCACAAACATGTAAACATCCAAGACCTGGGGTTTGTAAGAATGTAGTTTTATTTTCTTACAATAGTCGCTACCTAGTCAACAAACTTTACGAAAGGGCCAAGCATTTCTACAGGGCGTGTAAACAGAAATTGTACTATGAAATTTGGTTCCGATGTAACTTTAAATTAAACTCGCTTTTTGTCGACTAAAACTGTTTATAGATTGTCTGTCACGTCGCACATCGCAATATCAAAATTAAATCGAGCAACAATGTGAGGAAAAACTAACAGAACAGTTCCACTTTTCATTACAACCTCTTAGATTGTCCAATAAAAAAAAACTTCATCAATATTGTGTTCAAAACATTGTTGTTTGAGCGGTTTATTTTGAAAGACTTTAAATATGTTCATCTCACGATTTATTTTTTGTGCTAGTCGTCACCCAGCACAGTAGCCAAGTCGTGAGTGTCAATTTTTGGTATCGAATCTCAACTGACTTTACTGTTACTACTATACAGTTAATATTTACCATGAATGGGACCATTCAAAAACTTCGCACCCCTGCAGAGGGAATCACAGCACAGATATTATGAACAAGAATAGCGCGCAAACTACAGGATTTTGAAAACTTTACTTAGAGTAAGGAAAAATAGAGAATTAAATAAAAATTCCACAATGAGAGAAATCTCCATTAGATAACCAATAAGGTCTTCCTTACAAGGCAGACGAGCCAAATTTGTTTCATTAACACATTCTAATGCTAATTGCTCGTCGGACAGTGACAAACATGTTCGTGTAACACTTATTAAGTAGCAGCGGGCTTTTTCAAAATTTAATTATCGACATTGCTGCCGACACCAAAACAGAACGGACTAGAAATTAAGCGACTACGTGCAATATAGTCAGAACGACACAACCAGTTGTTTGCAAAACTGTTAGCTGGGAAATAACAATTTGTAGAAAGTCGATAACTGTCTAACCAGTGAGACGGCAGTTATGATTGGTTGAAATACGAACAGAGCCAGAAAACTATTATTGTGATAATTGATTGGATTTCACGTCGCAATGACATACTCCTATGGAAGTGGACAATAGGCTGCAGGTTTGTAAGTTAAATGGACACCATTATGTTGGAGCGAACGACATCTCAAATAATGCCTTTGACAACTGCCCTTAATATTACAAACATCATACAACGAAGCTATTCAGAAATATAATGTTGAAGGTAATGAATTCTGTCATTTCTATGTTAATAAATAAATTAACATCTCCACTTGACATCAATACAGATGAAACGTTACAAAAGAAACGCCGAGAATAGGAAAGATATTATTTTAAAAATTATCACAAACTAGATTCGTGATATTTAAACAGCATGATGAAACTGTTATATTATGTTAAAAAATAAGTTAGCATGAACGCGAAAAGACAAATAGTTTAAGCTAATTCACAAGTCAGGACCGACGTAAACACTATCAAATTAGGTACAACTATTTGAAAATGTACTATTCGTGATTGTGGAATTAACACTCCGTCGACCAATGGGACTGTCCTGAAATCAACGTTCATCTTCCTAAAACCGGTATGGGCTGTGTCACCATCATCGAAATTTGTTTCTTAGCAGCAATATTTTAAAGCTTTTATTCCTACATCAGATGCTAGAAGCACTTTACTTGCTGGGACATAAATGGCAGTACCTGGACATAAAAAGTTTAATTAATCTGCCTGTTGATGCAACGAATGGATCGTTTTCTTACCGGCAGTGTCCGAAAGCGGTTCGTCAAACTGATTCCATGCACAGCAACAGACAATATCCACTGCTTTCTTGTTTGTACTAAGAATTTGAAGAGTTAAAGTTTCTAAAGATCAAAGCAAAGATGATTAGCGGATCACTTGTGGATCGTGTTGTTGTATAAGTGGATACTAATGGTTTTGAAGTACCTGTTAGCTACGATTGAGATTAAACCTTTTAACACATCTTCAAAACCAAGGACATATAGCAAGCAAACCAATGAGTGAGCTAGATTCAAATCTAATTTTAAGCAGAGAAGCAAACGACAGAAAAGACATTGATATCATAATTTCGAAATGATCCTACAAAATTGTTCATGATTAGTACGTAAGTAATGACAATAAAGAGAAACGAAAAGAGACAATGAGCCCTAATGAATGATGGGAAGTAAGTAAAAGAAATTATTTACGCCACGCATTGCACCGAGACTGCCTACAAATATGGGTAGGCATAAAAGACGAGACGACGATGTAGAAATCTCAGTAATGATGTAAAGTGAATGGACAACTGTAATTACAGTGGGCGACAGCGTAGAAGCTGTGGTGCGTATCGCTACAACGCTAATTATCAAACGCCAAAGAGCATTGCCAACGGAAAATTTATAGCATTTCAACAGTATCATTACACTTGTATCGATCATAACATAACGTTATATCTAAAGGCAGTCACGTTCGCTATTCTAACTGAAGAGGCAATAGCATGTCACATTATACAAAATACGTTGTGATGTGACACAATAGATCCAGTTCCGTAAAGCTTCCATTATAATAAAGAAGACGACTTCGGAGAGACATTAAAATTCTCTGGATCGTATAATTACAGATGACACATTTTAACATTAACGCACCCACGCGTAGCCTATGTTGTGGCTTTAAACTCGTATAATTTGTGTTAAAGCCGTAAAATATGAGACGTTCGGAGTCCACCTCAACGTTCCATGCATTCGATCGTTAATAAAATTATCAAAATTCTAAACAGGTTATATGGACATTCGCCCGTGCTTGAGCCGGTTGGTATCGTCACAATTTATGAATGAAAATAGTCTCGGGGAATTCCAAACATTGTTGCTACTAAATAATAACGCAGCGTGATATTTCCGCTCATCAAATTTATTATTTTTATAATGGAGGAACACCAATTCGAATCGCTACTGGTAGTGAAATCCGCAGATTATTTCGGCCAGTTATTTTAATAATTTAATTATAGCAATTGCAAAGGTGGCAACTAATGGAACCTGTCCATGAGTCTATGAAATCTGATTTATCGGTATTCAATTTGACTACACTCATGTGGTCCATTTACAGTTTGCTTGTTCACTAGTTTTTCTGTAAATAAAAATGATTTCGTGAAATATGTCACTTACCGGTTTTTTACTTTATGATGCGACTAAGACAAGACATTAGCGACAATTTTTTCACGTCGGTATCTAAATCTAACACGTCATATTAACCCGTCGTTATCAGAAGTTGAATCCATCGATATAACGTTGCGTCAGCATCAATGACTCACTCTCAAACTCACCTCACTCGAGTACCTTGCAATTATTCCGATCACACGTGGACTGGCTTTATGGATTCCCAAGCGCATGGCCCGCCTTATAAACGCAGCTTTATTTTTGTTTAATAGGTTAACGACATGTAACGTTGCGGTTTATCTTACTTCGAATCCGACACCTACAACGTGTGCGGAATGGGACAGGATGAAATATTTAACAAGTTTTTAAAAACCAACCCCGAAAAGACGTGCTCGGTTCAAATCGAACGGTGTTTAAGTTGGTTTCTCGGACTTATATTTTTTGCAAGAAAAACATCTGTTATATTTGTTGACAAAAACCAGCAGATTTTACAAGAAAGAATTAGCAGCAAAATTATTGTGATGTGCTGCGGACAGCTGAGATACTTAAATTTATCTATAAATTGTACTTGTATCTTGCTATATCAAAATCATTTGGGATTGGCTATTAAAGATGAATTCGGCGCGTAGAACCGGTAGCCAGGCCAGTAAATGCCAGCACTGTGAAAATGATATCTACCTTCGGCGCATACGCACGTTTCTAGTTCGTTAACCTTGGCGGAGACTATCAATGGACCAGAGTGACCATTTAGATAGCTTGATAAGACATTTGAATATGGAATAAGATGGTTGTTGAGAGTGTTACCGATAGTGATGAGTTACAGTAAGTGAGTTAGTGCTAAAGACAGAAAAAGCATGTCATGCGAAAAGTACTTGCAAAAACAATTTTGACATGAATCCCAATTTTATTTTGAAATTAGTGTTATATTCTAAATTGGTTATTAAAATAAATATTAAAAAAGAAGATTTAAGCTCTCAGGTTCCACTAAATCAGAGCAAGATCATTTCCAAGTCACGTTTGTATTCGGTCTTCAATCTCCACTTTCGCATTACAAACATGTGATTGTTTCCACTTGAAATAATTAACTAACATCCCATTACGGGTGACTCCTTGAACTTTTGATTACTGCCTTGTACAATAGAGCCAGTTCGTTATACATAGCTTATATTTTATACCGAGTATACAATGAACAAACGGACAGTCATATCTAAGTAATTAATCGTAGGTATGATTGATTACTCACATTAAACACGGCCACGACTCCTATTTGAATATTAAATCTATTAAGCAAGTGACATAATACTTAATACAATTTAAATCTAAGTTATTGCATAAAAGATTTGACATTTTTACTTTTGGAAACAATATGGACGGCTCATGAATATTTGATGAGGCAAGTAAATGTAATGGAAAAATTATTGGAATTTTATGTTAAATTAATAACAACAGCTTAATTGTTCAATAAAACAGTCTTGATACTGTAGAAGATCAAATAGGAGAGTAAATAACCTAAGACTAAGATCTTACCCAGGAGGAAAATCATCCTAAAGCCATGGATCACACCTGGTCTCCTGAGGTGCATGCGAAATCGGGATCATATGCATAAAAAATCAAAAGCTTCACCTCTCGATCAAGTACTAAAAATAACTTATACCAGATATCGCAATTTCTGCAACAAAGTTATTAAAAAAGCCAAAAGATATTACGATGCACAGGACTTAACAAAGGCAGGTAACAACTCAAAACTAATTTGGAAGTCCATCAAACGTATTACTAATTCCAATAAAGTTCGTCACTCATCTAGTCAACTAATATCCCCCTCCTCCACCCCGAGGGATTCGTGCAACAAAGTAAATACTTTTTTTACAAACATCGGCATAGATCTTGCTAATGCTCTGCCTCCCAATACCTCGCTTTCTACGCAGTATACGTCTCCAGCTCCCAGTCACTCCTTTGCCCTCTTGGACACCGACCCAGCAGAAATAAATTCCATCATTCTGTCTCTTAAATCATGTGCGGCCACTGGCTGGGACGGTATCCCACCATTTCTTTTAAAAAAATATACTTCAACTCTGGCTCCAGTCCTGAGCCACATCTTTAATCTTTGTTTTCAAAACGGTATATTCCCAAAGTCATTTAAAAAGGCCATTGTCCATCCTATCTTCAAGGGCGGGGATGGGAACTCAGTAAATAACTATAGGCCCATCGCTGTATTATCAACGCTTTCTAAAATTCTCGAACGACTTATAAATATCCGTCTTGTAAACTACCTAGAAAACCATAATCTTCTCTCTAAAAATCAATTCGGATTCAGGAAAAATATTTCCACTTCTAACGCTGTGCAAAACCTCGTCAACAATGTTGTTAATTCCCTCAATAATCGAAAAAACGTCCTAACGATATTTCTAGACCTTGCCAAGGCTTTCGATACCGTTCCTACCCCATCTCTTTTACTTAAATTACAGTCAATTGGCGTAAGAGGCACCCAACTTAGTCTTTTTCAATCGTATCTGTCAGGCCGAACACAGATGGTAAAAATTCAAAATCACTTTGGCGATGAACTACCAATCCAATATGGCGTCCCCCAGGGCAGTATCTTAGGCCCTACTCTCTTCCTCGTTTATATAAACGATCTCTGTAATTTAAATATCCCAAGCGGCAGCATTATCACCTACGCCGACGATACGGCTATCACCTTTTCATCAGATTCCTGGTCACAACTTCAACTTGATGCACAAAACGGATTTAATCAAGTATTTGACTGGCTAAATTATAACACCCTAACACTTAACATAGGCAAAACAAAATTTATGACCTACTCACTCAAAACCAATTCCCAACCGTCATCACCGCTCCTTATTCAGGCTCATTCATGTCCCACTAGGCAAAACTGCAACTGTCCCCATATAAACCTCACACTTTCCATCAAATATCTTGGAATAATTTTAGATAACCAACTAAATTTTAAGGCCCACATAAATACACTCTCGGGGAGAGTCCGAAAATTGATCTATATTTTTAAATCCTTAAGACACGTCGCTAATCACCAATTAATTTATATGGTCTACCTTTCACTCTGCCAATCTATAATTACCTACTGTATTGTCACCTGGGGAGGAGCACCGAAAACCACTTTGAAACCGCTTGAGATAGCACAAAGATCCATTCTAAAAATCGCGACCTTCCGTCCTATCCTATATCCCACAAATGATCTTTATAGCGAGTGCAAGGTTCTAAATGTAAGGCAACTTTTTATATTAAGCACAGTTATGCTGCAACACACTACTACTCCCTACTTTGAAATTACCAAGCGACGCAAAGATCGTATTTGCTGTACTATAATGCCAAATTTCACCTTCACTAAAAGATTTTTTCCATACCTCGGTCCATTTCTTTACAACAAAATGAACTCATGCTTACCTGTATATGGGCTTACCTATTCAAATTGTCGACAAAAAGTCCAGTCTTTTCTTCTCAGCCTAACCTATGAGGAAACAGAAGCATTCATACATTCATAAATTAATAGATACTTACCTTTCAAATAGATCATGCACACTACAATACATAACAACACACACACACACACACCCTCACACACACACACACCCTCTCACACACACACACACACCCTCACACACATTCACACACACCACCAACACATCACTACACAACACTCACTTATCAATTAAATTAACTGAACAAAAGATATTTAAAATAAAATAAATTAAGTTAAGATATAATAAACACATTCTAATCACCCTACTGTAAGGGGCTGGGCCTGGTATTCCTTAATACAGATTATTACATAATCTAGCTAGGATACCAGCTCGTCTCTCATCCTAAATGTACCTCATACATAATGTCTCATATTCTTAGTTTCCTTTGTCAATTCACTGTAAGTAAGTACATTTCCTGTTCTGAAATAAACATATTTTGATTATTTTGATTTGATTTGAACCTACAAACATTCTGTGGATGTTTAAAAACACACATACCTGAATTTTCATTTTTGATCATAAGAATTCCTGCTCACAGGCCACTGACTTATTCATTAAGTTCAAGTAAAATGGCAATGGCGGGGAATACTTACGACGGCTAAGTACAACGGTTGTACGCGCTCACCAATATTTGTTGAGGCAACAAACAAACAAGGAAAATGCGTGCATTCATGACAGGAGCGCATGAAGTGGACAACCCTTACCGCGCCAACCCGAACGTTGGCCAAACAGACTCTAGTGATGCGTAACGCAAACTCGGATGTCGAATGTCGATGTTTGCCGAGTCACGACAAACACTGCCACTCGATATTTGTCGAGCTCGCGAGCTAATGGCGCGAGGTGTCTCACCAACTTGTTTGCTGATGTAAGATGAACGTTGCTACTGTAATTAACGGAATCAACTAACACGTATGTACCGGAAGAAAATTATATGACGATGTTAGCTTAAAACGTAATGTTTGCTAAGTAGCGTGGCCGGTTGTGTATGTGTGTAAAGCGTTGAAGAAACGAGTTGAACTTGACCAGGGTTATAAAATAAAATAATAAGGCTGCTAAAGAGAGAAAAAAGAAACATAAAGCCATAACTTCATTTTGAATTCCGTTGAATATCCCCGTCTCACTCTGAACGTTCACAGCAGGGGGCACCATCGTTCTCACCTCACGACGCGAGTGGTAGCCGGTCCTTAATAAGTATCGATAAAGTATGTCGATAAATATGAATATGTATAAATATTTTTCGATAACGCATAAAGCGCACGGTACTGAGTAAGATTGTCCAGTTTTCTTGGACTCAATCTTGTGTTCAAGAATCGATCGAGAAATTAAAGTCTAATTTATGGCTGTCTCCTATTCGAAATTAATTCAGATTCATATTGTAATTAAATTTTACCATAAATAAGCCTAACTAATTATGCCTACACAATCAGTCTGCTATCGGTGATACTGATTAATATTCCCGAATTTGTAATAAATCTGTATTCCGTAAACTTATGCCTTATCCGAAGGCTAATTTTAGTTTGGTGAACCGGTTCTCAGTTTCAATTTGTTGTTGGAATTGTTGGAGTAATTTGGGTTTATTCGATTAATTGCTAACAAAGTGTCACGAGGACACCACTAATTAATCTTTGCCGGGTAATTTTCATTAATTACTTAGGCTTACTGGACCGAGGAGTCGAGATTCAAACAAACGCTTTACTGCTATAAGATCGAAATTTCTTTGACACTTCTCAACACAACATGTTCTGTCCGTGAGTTAGGTGTCAAAGTGTGAGGTCTTTAATCCTTTCTAAAACCAAATGACTCTCGGACACTTTTTGTTTTGGGATCGTCCGTCATGAATCGTTACCGTGAGAGACGTTAGGAAATTAAGTGTCATCGTAGAACAATGAGTACAATTAATATAAATACCAGCTCGCACACAGTTTATTTGATATGATCTGCAGATGAGTTGAAGTTTCCGTGATGCTCGAAATTATATTTTTTCAACACCAATTACATCACTGCTAAATGTGACCAAAACATAATAGCTGTTACAGGTGAGCATTAGTAAATAAAGTACAGGTCCAAGTTAAATTGTCACATCAAATTCTGCGTATGGATAAGCCTTTGAACATTCACAGTGTAAGTCCGTAAAACATTTAAAAGTTTTATAATTTTGAAAACAGGCATACGGTGGAAAAGAAAAGGTGTTTTTTCGGTTGACTTAACATGCAAGTTGTGTAAGCAAAACGGCCACGAGTTAACTTTATTCTTGCGGGTATCAAGAACAAGAATAGACGTATCCCTACTATTACAACCATAATCAAAACGTGATTGTCGCGCATTCCCAAAAAACACACTTAATTGTACCGGGAACCAGTGTTGATGATATAAACAGTAATTACCTACCTCCGCATTCGGAATGTTATTAAAATACGCTTAACGAAACGCGCTATAGCGTGGCTGAACTTTTAGAGGGTCACAAAGAATTATTGTACAAAAAAGACGAAAGAACTTTAACAATGAAGTAGCTCTTCACTTTGGTGTAACCTGTAAATATTGCCTCTAAGAACATTCACAGAGAAAACTCAGGGCGAGAGACAAAGGTGCTGGCATCATAACACAGAAAACATACGTCAGTCAGAAGTACTTGAGTGATGCTTAACTCGGGCTCTCAGAAATGGCTTCCATTACAGGCTACAAGTTATCGACACTAAACCAAAGCCATCTCGAGCGAGAATTTTTATAAAGAATCACGACTTTCTTGTATAGCCTCATTAATGTAAGAAACCCCACCTGTTCCTGGCAAGTAGGAGCGTTTAAGGCGGTCTGTGCTCTTAAATAATTATTATGCATATCGTTGGCGGCAGTCGAAGCCGGAGGGAGCTATTGTTTTAAGATTTTTTTATTGCTTTTGGCAACACCGAACAATGGGTGAGGGTAATTTTTAGCCTCGGATGCGGTGCTTAGCTTGTGGCGTTGTTGAGGACAGGACATGTGCGTTGAAATTATGACCGCTTTTAATTGAGCCTCTCTCTACTTTTCAAGCTCGAGGTGGAGGTGGAGGTGGAGGTAGAGGTGGAGGGAGCCGGACAAAGGGATATATTTACGAAGACGCTCTTTTAGCGTTCAATACCTACCTACCATGTAGCAAGTTTTGCAGAAACACGTTGCAGTTTTCATCCTTTTGGATGTTCAATATATTTGAAATCTAGGTTTTAATTAAATTTTTTTTTACACTTTCTTTACTTTGCGTTGTATAAATACCGTTATCTCATTAAGCCATTAATTGTAACTTGTCTGATAAGTCTAATAAATTAATTAAGAACTGCGTCGAGCATTTTTATTGCTTTGAAGATATAAATATATTATTTTACACCTCTCTACCGATATACGGTAAAAAACAAGAGTTGCCTTTAAATTAGCCTGTAATTAAATAATAAATGATACTGATAATCTAAAGAATAAAAACGCCGCGCCGTTTGCTAATCCTTCCAAATTACAAATAAGTATTAATTGAGGGCAATTTTAATTATCAGTTTGTTATCCATGAGTCCATGAGTAGGATCCATCAATGGTTGGCTTACTTTTGCAGGCCTTTGTTTGTTAGATTATGTCCATATGTCTGTATAATGTTTGTTAGATTTGATTTAAATTAAAAACTTATTAAGGAAAATTTTAAGTGATTTCCATGTGCTCTACAAATATCAATTCTTTATTTGTTTCGTCGAAGAACTACGTATAGCTATTCTGCAACTCATATTTTTGATCCCCGACGAAAAAAGGAGTAACTAAGTTTGAAGCGTCAAACTGTGCGTGTCTGTCGTCTGTCTGTGGCACTCTAGTGCTCAAATGGGCAGACGGATTTTGGTTTGATTTCTGTAAATGGTAGTAAAGTTTCCTACAATGGTTTTGAGCCATGATTTATTAAAATCGGTCAAGTGGTTCCAATGTTATCAAAGGAACAGGTCAGCCAAATTTCAGGTTTCAGGGGAGTTTTATTTTATTTTGAGTATTTGATTATGTCTATTTTCGGATTGTGTCTCTAGAGAGGCCAATGTGGACTCTTTCAATGACAGTATCGATTGAGTGGCTATCGATTATTTAATAGCAAACATTAAAGATAACATATTTCCTAGTTATCGTTAATTATTGGTCGATAACAAAGTTTATTACACCGATGGCACCCCAAAATGAAAAAGTAATTGGAGATATAAATGTTGCTATGTCACTAGCATTAAACCGATAAAGCTCAGGTTACTTACTTAACAGAAATAGCAATGTTTTGATGTGATATTTCTTATTCTGAAAATCTGTCGTTTCTAAATAAATGTTTTCATAACACAGTTGCCGGAAAACGGTTGTCAAACACCAAACCATGCTAAAAGTATCAAGAAACGGACCGCACAATTTCAGCGGAAGGCGTCAAAATACGAAAGCTTGAGCGGTATAGATGAACCATCTCATGAAGAAGTTTTGACTTTAGGTTTAAAGAACCTTACCCTGAGTTTCACGAAACAATTTTTTAATTTAAGCAACTGAAACAAATGACTATCCTATGAGATTCTCGCGATTAAATTAGTTAAGTGACAACTTAAATTTCAAAATAGTTTCGTGAAACTCAGGGTTATTCAAGTTTCTTCAACCTAAAGTCAAAACTTCCTCGTGAAATGGTTCATCTATCTATAATAACTAATAAGTCACTGCGACATTTTGCGAAGCATCCGGACCAGGCTCTCGGCTCGTGATTCGCGCTTCGCCTCCCGGCGTTTTTCAATGAGCCCGGACAATTATTATTACTGCAACACCGGCAAGTTCGACGGCTGGCCTTGGTGGAACCAGTCTGTCGAGCCCAAACTGCACTCGACTCCGCAATTATTCAATAAAACAAAAGCATCCTTTAGTTTGCCACTTTACGCAAAGGTGTCGCGCAATGTCCCCAAATTCACAGCCAGTCTTTTATTGATTTCTCAATTTTTGGCATATCTTTTGTTTATCATATGGATGAAATGTTCCATTAAAATGTTCGGTTCTGTACTAAGAATCGGTTACATTTATACCGTAATTCTTTATTTACCACAAGAGAGGATTTATTTCAAGAAATCTCCTGTCTAAGCACACAAGCCAGGCTTATTCTCCACGCACGTGCGTCACGAAATTGGGGCCATTGTGGCGCAGCACGAAAAGAAATCCCAGCACGAGCCTCTGAAAAATGTACCACGAAATTTGATATGACACATCTATTAATATCGCGTCTCCTGAAGGTATTGTGTCGGCGCAGGCGCGAGCCAGACGGAATATTTCAAATGCAAATCGTGCCGAGCTAGAATGTAATAGTAGTGTAGTGTGTCGCGCCGCCCTGCGCACGCGCACACGGCACCGGAAACAAATTATCATAGCCATATAAGCTCGCTCGAAATTGACGAAAACCTCATTGATGTCAGTCACACTGATAAATTGCGCTAAACTAGAAAATAGAGACGAAATACGAAACCGTAATCGGTTGTACAAACGGACGACTTGAAAGTGTCGTTAGAGCATAACTGATATGGAACTTTAGAATGATTACCTGATTTTTTACAAAGTATTGTCAATTGATTTTTGTTCGAAACCTAACGGATTTTTATAAACCGTTGGAAGACCTATGATAGGTATCTTGGGTAGATATATAATACAAGGTGTAAATGAATTAACGCAAAATGAGAAACTACTTTGTTAGGGACGTCATTCTGAGCAACTTTTATTGGGGGGCGTTCATTAATTACGTGAGGCGTTCAGGGGGGGAGGGGGTCAAGCCAAATATCATCTAATCTCACGTTGGGGAGAGGGGGGTCTCGGCAAATATCACGTTATATTTTTTTTTCGCAAGAAACAGACTGAAATTGCAAAAAAATGGGTTATCTTACGTAAAACATGATCCTTCACGAAAATATCTAATAGTCATAATAAACATTTTTTTTAATAAATCCAGCACCTTTACAATAGAAACACACTTTTAAAATCTCATGTGAGATTGTGGGATGGGGGAAAAGGTTGAGTAAAACTCACAAAATCTCACCAGGGGGAGACGGGGTCAGAAAATCCCCGAAAAATTTCATTTACACCTAAGTACGCCTGGTTATCTTGTTTGATACTTGGGCCATACTTAGATAATTGAGCTGATAGTTTTAATAAAGTGTTTTATTTAAATGTAGATAATAATTATGAACAAATAATTAATTCTTCTTAGCATTTGAGTGATTAATTTAATTATAATATCTACGCATTTTTATAGTCTAGTTAGAAAGTTGAGTAAGATTTTTCTCTAATAGGAAAGTTTGATGAGGATTTTCGTAATCACTTTCATACAAGAAACTTAGATAACAAATGCCTATAGAATCCTGAAGACACTATGATCGTATACGACTGACAGTAACTCAGAAAAGGAAATAAGGCATCTAGAAGCAAACTAAAATACTTACAACTAATCTTCGACTGTCAGATAAACTGACTTAGATTAGAATCGTACTAAATACCCAATACGAAAAATATACACGGTATCGTTATCTACGTATCTTATGATGTCCATCTCAACAAGCTGTCATGACAGCTCTTATCTCTGAAGTGCCTGATGAATTGCCTTTTGGCGCTTTCCCAGGAGATATCAAGTTTGGTTCCACTACCGCGTAAGAGATGGCGCTACTAGTGCGACATATGATCGAAGCATCCAATGTTCAGCGGAAAAAATGGTGCACAAAATTAACGCAATATTAACGTCATGCTTGTTAAATATGTAGTAAAACAAAAATATTAGGTAGATATGTACTAAGATCGACTGGTGAAAGCAGATATTTATTTCACACATAATATAAATACCTAGTAGGTACAGCACATCAAGAAATACTTGAATATCTGAATCAATACGCATATAAACCTATTTACTAAGCACGATAGGGACAAAACAGACTTTAAAATTAGACCGTAAGTGTTTACAATAAATTACAATTGCAAATAATACAGTCTTCTCAAACCTTCCCTATCAAGCGTCAGGATCATGGAAATATTTACATACTTATACCTACCGGTACCAATTGTTTCAGAAGACGTAAATAAATGTGGCCTACTGAAATAATGTTATAGTGAACCATGAAACACAAGTGTTATTGAAAATACGCAACAACCAAATTATATTATATAGGTAGGTATCTACCTACCTACGTGTGTATAGGTAGGTTCCAATACTTGCAATTAGAGTGCCTTCTTTTTGGGTCATTATTCGGTTTTTTGTAGATGCCTTTGTAGGTATATTATATAACCAAGATATATGTAACCTAATTAAGTACCTATATCCTACCTATATCTTCTGATATTCTTTTTTACCTGACATCAGTCTAAAGTTCGTAACTAGGTACTCTACATACCACCTACTTTTGTTTAATAATTATTTCAAATTAAGAGGGGGCTCTTTAAAATCAGAACTCAGAATTTCATCTTCAGCTTATTTTTGAAGGACATGAAATAAAAAAAAAATAAAAAAAGTTAAAGCCAAGCTAAGCAAGCCTAACTGAGGAACATACCTACTGTGCCATTTTTATAAAGATTAGATAAATAACAAAAACACAATTTCATATCTGGTGCGAAATCGTAAAAAAAAAAATCGTAACAGACAGATGGTAACTTCAGGAAAATTTTCTGTTGAGCAAAATTAATCAAATTACGTTTATGCGAAAGCGAAGTAACGCTGTCACTCGTGATAAGCAAGCTAGTAAAAAACGAACAGCAATAATACTCATCCTTCCGAGCAATTTGTGTTTTGCTAAAGGCTGTTTTTGCCTAGTGCGGCGTCTTAAGTCACTTTTTAGCCGACAAATATGATGAATTATATAGATACATAATAATTTTGTGTTAACTGAATAAAAATAACTATAAGTATAACATATATATTTTCACACATTGTTATATTTTAATTTAAAAAATATTTATTATAATCAATCATGGAGCAAAAATTAACATAAAATTAAAATACATAACAAGCATTCGCTTAGATACACCAACCACCACTAGGTTTCTAGGTTTAGGTTTGGTTTAGGTTTGTTTGCTTTAGCATAGGTATTTTCCTAACTTGTCGACTCATTTTTGTCACAAGAACTTGTTTGTTTTGAAGTAGGTAGGTAATCTCACTTTCAAAGTGACCGAAGTAAGACAAACAAATGGTGACAGGATGTGGGCAGGAAGGTATCACTCAGTATTTGTCTCGTGTTCTCCAAACTCTTATATATTTATTACTAAATAGCAATTACAATAACAACCTACAGTTACAATATTGTAACTAGGTATGCTTCATCCGTAGTAGGTAAGAGTGGCGCTCTCAATAAATAAGTATGATTTCTTATCTTTTTCATAATATGTGGTTGGCCTGTGTTGTCCACAAATAACGAATAAAAACATGCAAACTAAATCAATCTCCATACCGACGGTGTTACCATTCTTGTGTTTCGCACTCTTGCGCCTACTCACCTAAATCAAATATCAGGTGGTGGCCGGTTATAAATTAAATACTGTTTTCATTCCTCGATACGATCTGAGGTAGTTTTGATTAATGAATCGATGTGTCCCGAATATCGATCGTTGGACGAGATCCGCGGGAAAATGATCTCAAGAGGCAAGATGGCCGCCCCGTTGCGCGGGAATGCGACGCGCGCGCTTGATTGTTTTCCATCGTTTCAATATTTGATTTTTAAACTTGTTTGGAATGCTTTGGCCTTCGACGACGATTGAACAATAAGCTGGATATCAGCATACCGGCACAATGAGCAACATTTTTAATGAGCGCTTTATTAATACCACAGATTAATACAGATTACAAAAAGCAGGTAAGCATGTTAAATGGTCAAAGTTTATTAAATTATCTCTAAAAATAAGATGGAATCCGAAATTCAAAATAAGTTAAAAAAGAGAAAATATTGAAACTAACCTAATTTTAGAAATTTTGTTAAGTTTTTGTTTTGCGATAGGTCCTCAGATAGAACCTACTTACCTAATCCGTGTAGGTAGGTAGGTAGGTACCTACTAAACTTATTTTTCTGTTGAAAATGCAACGTCAATCATATTAAATGTCACCTGTGGTAGGTAGCTCTGAATTTACACCCAGCAGGTAGGTATGTACCTACCTAGGTAGCTTTCAATAGAATTTTATTAGGACCGATCCGACCAATTTAGATTTTCTGTAAAAAAATCTCGAAGCCGAGATTTTAGTCGTGGGTAATCAAAAGGCCCGACTTTCAGGAGTCATTCTATTAATTGACAGTTTCATGATAATTCATCACATTTTTTGACCTATTCTAGGCAGGTCTACATAGTTAACTAATTAGTAATTAAGTAGGTACCTAGTTTCTTTATTCACGTGACAGTGTTATTTTTTATTATTTATTTTATTTTATTTGGGACATCACTAGGTAGATACACCAAATGTACTGAATAATTTGTCATTAGTTGTGCCATTACTTTCAATCAGTCTTAAATTTTAGGATTTATCCAATTAAACTTAGACTATCAGTAGTAAATCATTGTTATGATTTTCGCTGATTGATGATCCAATCAAGACGTTTTATTAATTATTTAGGTACCCTACTTCTAGAATTGGAACAAAACAGGCTCATAACTGCAATATTTATTCTAATTAGAATTAGGTAGTTAGTTCTTAAATCCAATCGAGAAATTATAGGCTATGCTAGGAAGTTGTTTATTACCTAGGCCACCTAGCTAAGACAATCAAGTTTTTGACGAATGCGCAAGAATTTTGATTAGCTATGAACACGGACTTTCACTGGAGGAGAGACAAAAAAATCAGGTTTTAACTTTGTCACTTTGCTAAATGGTGGTTGGTGTTCCTGTAAGATTCCTTAAAACTACAATTAACCTTTGAGCATCGCCCGCTAAACGCAGCTAATCACGTTGCGGCATTGCACGCACAGTCACTTTACTTGCACTTGTCCAATATCCAAACTAGCGTAAACTCGAACAGCACTTCAAGGCGAACAGTCAAAACACATGAACAATATCTTGAAACACCAAAAACACCCGCGGGAACTGTTTATAATGAGGAACTAAGTTGTGTTGTTGGTGTGAGTTTGTCAGTCGTGCGAGATGGTCGACGGCGCGACACGCACGACGTAGCACTGTTGACGGTCGCCGGCACACTACGGCCGGCCGCGCGATGTCCCCCCGCCACCCCGCCCCGCGCCCCGCGCGTCCCTCCAGGGGGCGGGGCAACCGAGCGAGTCGAGGCGAGGCGAAGGCTTAATTACGCTATGCGGGCGAAGCGGGATGGCGATAGAGAGTGGGTGCGAGTTATTAGCACACGGAGAGCGGGACGACGCGCGTCTTAAATATTTTGTATAAGTAATGAGGGGTGAGGGGCGCGGGGGAGCCGCATCTCCCGCCAATCTTTAATGTTGATTACGCCGGCCGCCGCCTATGTGCGCCCCTCATTAACGCTCGACCACGCCTCGATTTAATTACGCGCCCGCTTAATTGTCAACGTTGTTGATTCGCGGTTGTTTTCACGCGCCACGGTGTGGTTTCGGAACGCCATTGTTTTGGTTTTGCCGATGATTTTGCCCGTCTATTTCGACAATATAGCCCATTAGTTGCTATTTCAGTAATAAAGTAAAGAAATACCTTTCTGTTTCTCAATTCATGTGATGAATCTCTCTCTCTATTAGAAAGCTTACACTTTAAATCTTAAACTTACCGACACTAGTCACTACCTACATGTAATAGGCTTGTGGCCAAGGTAATTCAATAAATCTAGGAACAAGTCTTAAGTTGAAGCATTATGTACAAAATTGCTTGACATTCTCAGAATTGTATATATCCAGCAGATATATTTTATAAAGTCAATTTTGTGCAAAAAAAAGACAGCATTTGATGGTACTTTTACATGACGTCATTCTTTTGTTATTTCATAGAACTCAGGAACAAAAGTTCCGTTTTGACAGTTCATAAAAAGTATCTATTTTTACTTGACAGGCCACAAGCCTATTCAGCTCAAGAACCCCAAATTAAATCTGATTCTTAGGTAGGTACCTAGGTATTTTAGAAAATCGGCATGCTTACCTACTTGGTGTCAGTAGGTGTCAGTAATCAATAGAGTCAGAGAAAAATGCATTCGCAAAATGCGCGGGCGCATGCGCTCCCAACAATTTAAAACAAAAACCGACAACCTTATTGTCCAGTCACACTCGCAAGGTGTGACAACAAGTAGCAATAAAATATAGTAAATACAATATAAGTAAGTATATAAGTAGATATTTCCCTCAGCATTGCGGTGTTTTGTGGCCGGTTACCACCCACGATGCTCCCGCGCAATGCCTTTTGCAAAAAGCCAGGGTGACTCCAATGTGGACAGTAGATATTGGACAACATTAAAGTCTTCATAGAAATGTTTAATAACCAGACTGTTTTTAAACCTTGACGACGGAAAAGGGAGGTACTTTGTTGGAAGATATATTTATAGCTCTAGAAAGATGTCTGTGGCACTTTAGCGCTCAAACAGGTGGTCGGAATTTGACGCGATTTTTTGAAAATTGTAGTCGACTTCTCTGTGGTGGGTCTAAGTCATATTTTATCTAAATCTGTTGAGTATTTCGAAATGTATCAGCTTAATTAGAAAACAAGTCAGCTAAAATATAGTCATATTTTGCTAGATAAACCTCTATAGATACTTACATTTAATAGTGATATAAAAGATAATCATAAAAGAGATTTACCTGAAATATTAACATATCTACCTACCTGAGTTGCGCGAAACTTCTTATTTTGAAATTTAAGTTGTCACTTGACGAATTCATTGGATAGTCATTTGTTTCTAACGCTAAGCATTTGCTTAAGACAGCGCCCTAAGCAAAAACAACCTTTAGCAAAACACAAATCGCTCGGAAGCATGAGTATTATTGCTGTACGTTTTTTCACAAGCTTGTAACACGAGTGTCAGCGTGACTTCGCTTTCCCATAAACGTAATTTTATAAATTTTGCTCGATAGAAAAGTCTCCTGAAGTTGCCAGAAAATCTGTCTGTCACAATGTTTTATTTTACAATTTCGCACTGCATCTGAATTTGTATTCTTGTTTTTTATCTAATCATTATAAAAAAATGGCACAGTATGTTCTTCAGTTAGACTTGCTTAGCTTGGCTTTAACCTTTTTTTATTTATTTTTATTTAATTTCCTCTAAAAATAAGTTAAGGATGAAATTCTAAGTTCTGATTGCCTAGGGCCCGCCCTTATTTTATTTTTTTATTTATTCTTTGTATCTTAAGTAACATATATGATATCTTAAAAAGTACTCTTAAACCACTAAGGTTTGTCTGAGCACAGAACATTCGTAGTTGTCAGTTTACATAGATAAATTACACTACTGCACACAGCACATAACTAGCCTAACACTGCAAATTTATTATTCTAGGTAGGTAGACGTTCGCTTTATTTGATTTGGGCTCAACTAATAAATGCCCATTATAAGTGAAACGCAGGTGCAGCAACATAATGCAAATCTGACGCTGGATGTAGGTAGGTACTCTAATTATATAATTTATAATTTATGGGCCATGTTTAAACAATATCTGGTAGATTCGTTTAGCGAATAAAGACCAGGATTGTAATCCTATAAGATACCAAAGAGGAATTACCCACACCTCGTCACACTACCTGCACTGTTTAAATATTAGGGTTGTTGATTTTGTACCAAAAATATAATACGTCCGTCTGAATGAAGTGGCGTCCAGTTCAGTGCCTGTAGACAAGTGTCATCGCTAAGGATAGCGACTCGAAACGATAACTTTTTATGTATGCGATTTGACATTTGGATTCGCTAGGTGACGTCACCTTAGCGATTCCAAATGTCAAATCGCATACATAAAAAGTTATCGTTTCGAGTCGCTATCCTTAGCGATGTCACTTGACTAGGCCCACAGTTGTTTGATCTGAACTCTTCTCTTCTGAGAGATCGCAAGTTTAGTATGGGTAACACGATTATTATACTCTATCCATGCTTAGAAGCAACTTGACAGCTAACCTAAAACTTTATAAAATCCACTTTTTAAACACTGGGGATGTTACCAAAACATTCGGAAAGAATCCAAATAGTTTATTCAGTTGAACTAACAGAAGAGTTGTCATCGTCATCACTGCTATCCGCACTTAGGGATATAATTAGTTCAGTTTCAACTATATTGTCTATTCTAATGTCTCTTTGCAAATCTTGTTAAATTATTCCCGATTCACAAATATTTTATGGGTTTATCGATTCTTTTGATTAACCGATTTTCATGAGCAATATCCTCTCACTAAAAGGCTAAGATTGACATCTGTCAAGTTTCTGTTATATTAGATACACTATAATTAATTACGAATAAAAAAAGAATTAGATTTATTTACAGTTTCATTGTTTGTTTTACTTACTCTTAAATAAGATATAGGTGTGAGATTTTAAACAGATGAAGATATCTACATACTTAGATATCTTCATCTGTTTAAAATCGTATCGTGAGATTTTAAACAGATGAAGATATCTACATACTTAGATATCTTCATCTGTTTAAAATCGTATCGTGAGATTTTAAACAGATGAAGATATCTACATACTTAGATATCTTCATCTGTTTAAAATCGTATACCTATATCTTATTTAAGAGTAAGTAAAACAAACAATGAAACTGAAAATAAAACTAATTCCTTTTTCGATGCGTAATTAATTATAGTGTATGTATTACATATAGTGGAGGTATTACATACCTAAATAATGTTTACTTATATTGTGAAATGATGGATTGATAATGGACTCTATATTCTGACGTTTCGATCAGCCCCCCTAGACAAAGTTAAACGCTAACGCTAGCGAAACGAAACGATAACTTTTTACATTTGGCTTCGCTAAGGTGACGTCACGTAGCGATCCCAAATGTGAAATCGCATACATAAAAAGTTATCGTTTCGTTATCGTTAGCGTTTTACATTGTCTACAGGCACTGGTGTATTATTTGTAAGATATATTAAGAACTCTTCATTATAAAATTAATTATTGCAAGAGATAATTTACTTTTAAAGGATTTCCTCCTAAGAGCTTCCTAACCCAAAACCTTTCTAGAATGTTGCGGAAGTTTCTAAAACGTTCCACTGATACAATCCAACACAAAATCCAACACGAAAAAAATTCTCCGACACCACTCACCTCCCTAAACCCAAATAAAATCATAACAGTAACGGTACGTGTTACAGTTGCGGTAAAAGTCGACTATCAGTCGTTTCGCGTTACGTTCGGTTTGTATGACAAGGTCAGGGGTTGGCCGGCCGGGCGGGTCGATGGCCGACGCTCATGAATGTGTGTGGGATTTCGCTGTACTGTAGTAGGTAAGTACGGGATTTCGGTGTTTGCATGCATTTTTTTATCGTCCTACGTACCTGTGTCAAAAATAGCTGAACGGATTTCGATTTGATCACCGATTAGCTAGGTAATCGATGGGTAATGTTACTCGTTGGGCGGAAAACTCTTGTAACTTCAAGCAGACCTAAGCCCCACGTCGTAGAAGTACAGTCGCCTGCGTCTAAAAGTATACGGGCAGGTCATATTAACGAGTGAATCCCGCATAAACTGCTTGTATACTTTTAGGCGCAGGCGACTGACTGAATATTTGAAATGTTAATCCTCTGTACGTGTTAAAAGACCGTACATGTTAAGCGAAATAGAGCATTGAACTGTCTAACGTACCTTTATGGGGAATGGCGTGGCTCTTATCTACTATTCCTAAAATATTATATTGTTGGAAAATTTACAAAAAAATCGCAATGTCTGACGATTACTGCATTAGGTTTGCTATGATTTGCATTTGGTATCCATGTCTGTCTGTCTCAAGTATCAGGTGTTTATATGATATAATAGTCAGAACTTCGAAGCTAAACGTTTATTTTGCGTTGGTCGGTACCAATTCAATTTTAAAATTTGATCAAATCAAACTAGTTACATAAGTATTCATTCAATTTAAAAAACTTAGCTATCAATATGAAGTGTCTTTCCAACAATAAAATTGTGATATGTAAATAAATTCCATTCAACAATTAGACAGGTATTTTAACTTAAGACTAATAGCCACACATGGCCGCTACATCCGGGAATCTCGTCACCACACCACATAGAAAGGTGTGTCAGTCAGTACTGACGGTCACTGAACTTTGTGACCTTGTTGAGAATTGAATCTCTTGAGCTGACTGTTTACGGGTCTGCCTGAGCCTTTAAAATCGGGGTACCTCTCCGAGTTGGACGAAACTTTGAAATTTAAGCATATCCCATTAGAAACAAATAACAATCTTATGAGATTCTCGCCAAAACATGAGCTAAGGACATCTTAAAGGACATTGCCAAGGTTTGGACCAAGTGCTGCCTAGAACGCTTACATAGTGCATTTTGTTCCTCAGATCATCACTAATCTGTTAATCCAAAGCGCATAAAAATCTATCCTAGGAGTCCAAAGAAAAACAGTATTTTGTTTTGAATATTTTCATAGAAAAAAAAGTTAATTCCGAATTCAACGAAACTTAGGTATGTTGTTTGTGGGCTATTCAGTAGTGCTACACCCAATTTTCCAAACAAATCAAGCTTGTGCTAACTTGAGGAGGGGCGAAAAACCGAATTTATTTTGGACTTCTTTCAGTTTTTCACGTTTAATTTAAAAACTGACAATAGTTGTAAGAATTTGTGTATAGGTGAATCAAAGATGTAAAAATTTCGCGTCGATAACGAAAAGAAATACAAAAATTCGTCCAGTAGTTTGACTTTTATTGGGGTCCAAAATAAATTTCTTAAACTACACTGCATGAGGTACACCTGTACACATTTGTTTCAGACAGAAGCGTGACGTTACGTAACGTTGAAAACTCGAACATGGCGTTGACGTGTTAAGGTTGACCATTTTATCAAATAAATGTAAATATTTTTCTTGCGAGACACAAACTGCCTTCAGCCAATAGCAAATCTGATCTGACAACAAGGTAGTGTTGCTGTTCTAAAAAAAACTCAGCAAGGGTTACCGGCATCGAATAATATTTTCTACCGAATACTGCATCTTTAAAGTGTCATCCACGGTCGTGACACAAAAACTGCTCACAAACTGTATGTTGTTCAAAATCATTACTAGTCAATATTAATTAAAATTATTTAATTAAACAAATACAAGTATTTTTAAAAGATCTAACTTGTCATTTCTTGAGAAAAAATTATTAGTTAAATTTCAAATTGGGCAATCTCACACTACACGGTCCATGACATCCTGAACTTTGTTTTTTTTTTTACATATATTTCTTATATTAATATGACCAAAATTATATTCAGATATGATAGAAGAGGTAAGCTAAGTAAATTAAGATACAGTTTACTGATTTTGCTAACAATGTAAGTACCTATGCTATTCTTACAACTCACACGAAAACGCGTAAGAATAAGAAATGCGCCAGTGCGCCACCTACGTCTTGCGTCGTAACGTTTAACCTAAACTATTCCTGCAACCGCTAATTTGCCGCGACAACGTTTTGGGAACTTTTTATACTTACATATAATTTTGATCAGTTGACTATTTGTAAAAAAAAAAGTATGGATGTATTTATTTTATACATAGACAACTGATCAAAACCCCCCGTATGGTGAAAATCTACCTACCTATACCTAAATACCGAAAAATATTATCTATCTGTGGAAAATTGGGAAGTTCTTAACGTTTATTACTCGACTTAATCCGATCACTACTACCACTGATAAGTCACCATTCACGTAGATAGCTTTTATAAGTGGTCCGGTTAGAACCACCGACCGCCCTCGTAGCTAAAACCATCACAAATCTCTAAAACATACCCCTACCGCCCCCTGTCAGCTGATAGCTGGACTATGACGCCCTTAAGAAAACCCACTTGCCGCGTGAGAAAATGCCAAAGAAAAACTCCCTAGTTTCCCGCGCCATATGTGTGAGCGCGCTCGTATCGAATGTGTGAGGCGGCAGACGACCTCTTTGCGTTCGGCCTCCTTGCGAAAGTACTCGTATCGCCATCTAGTGGCGCGTGCCGCTAAACTGAACTCACAACGAGCTACGATTTTCCGTGGTGGAGTATCTAATGAAGAAAGAAATGTACTTACTTACTTTGGTTTTTTTTTGTGGTAATAATATTAAAAGGAGTTTTGTATTAGGGAATGTTACTTATCATATAAATAAGTAAGTATTTGTCATACCTAACAGCAAACCCCGAGTTGCACAAAACGATTTTGAAATTTAAGGTTGTCACCTTGCTGATTTAAGGGCGAGAATCTAATATGATTGTCAATTGTTTCTGATGCTAAGGATATGCTAAAATTTCATATTTGTTTCGTGAAACTCGGGGAAGTGACTGACTATTTATTTTCAGACTTAGCTTAGGTATCCCGCTTGCCTGCCTACTGAGTCTTATGATTATGCATCTCTGAAGAACAGTAATAAAGTAGGTAAATGTGTCCGCTTACCTGAAACAAAAAAAAAGCCGAATTATCATCTTTGTCAACCAAACTATCGAAACATATCTACATAAGTTGAATCCTAAATATTCATAAACGAACTCACGTTTAAGTTTCAACTGCGTTCACTTATCTAAAGTAATCTATCTCTATGTGAATTCAAAAACATGAATCCTAATTATTCTTAAACAAACTAACGTTACGTACATATAAGTAAGTAGGTATACCTACCTATCTACGTACACTCCTAACAAATGACAAAATACCTTGCACCAAACAATACTTCTCGTTTTCTCAATCGAAGTGTATCGTCGATAGGAGCAGTTTTTTGCACGCGATTCCGAAAGGCCGCTGACATTTGGGAAAAATCGATAGAGTTACCCCTTATTGGTAGTGAAATGATTGAATGTTCAACGTTTGTCGTTATCGCGACATTTTTCTAATGGCGTCCCATGTTTTAGACCCTTTCCTTACTCTGGGTGTGTTTACACGATTCTTTTATAAATTATGTACACAGCCGCTCTTGGAATTGAAAGTGGGTGATTTTTTTCTGGATATGTAGGGAAAGTTATTCTATGAGGGAAAGTGTGTCATAGTTTAGATTATAGAGTTAGATATACTTAATACAAAATAATAAAACCGGCCAAGTGCGAGTCAGACTCGCGCACGAAGGGTTCCGTACCATTATCTATATAATTGGAACAAAAAGTAAACTTTAGAAAAAACTGACTTCCACAAACCCTATTTGATTAGATTGAGTTTAATACAAACTGTAACCCCTTATCCCCCCCCCCAGGGGAATTAATTTTGTCAAATCCCATATCAGTGCTACCCCACGCTACTAAGGAACCCCTGTACAAAGTTTCATGGCTCTAGGTCCACCGGTTTAGGCTATGCGTTGCCTGCCCGTCAGCCACGCATTGTATTTGTACCTAGTATTGAGCAGATCTGGTGGCCATATGTGGTCTTCATCAGCAGTTCCGCATCACAATATTATGCTTACCATGTGCATTTGCACGAGTTATTATGAAAAACACAAAAATCACTATAGGTCTAATCGGTCTAATTTTCCAAATCGGTCCATCCGTTTAGGCGCTATCGAGGCACATACATAAAAAAATAATAAAAAAACAAACATCCGGACGAATTGTAAACCTCCTCCTTTGGGAAGTCGGTTAAAAAAACCGCAATAAAACACGTTAATTGTATGGGAGCCCCCTTTATATTAAATTTATTTTGTTTTTAGTATTTGTTGTTATAGCGGGAACAGAAATACGTCATCTGTGAAAATATCAACTGTCTAGCTACCACGGTTCATGAGATACGGCCTGGTGACAGACAGACGGACGGACGGACGGATATCATGAGATTTTAAGGTACTTTCCCTCCAGGGCCCATTCGTTTGTTCCACCCTGTATATGTGTGATCTGTAACTGTATTTTTCATGAAATACCCAAAAAGTTTTGTTCAAATTATCATCTTATGTCAGAATAACTTTGTAGCTAGTTGAAAAATAACATTTGAATTGATTCAAAGCTTGCCGCGCTTTTAGGGCCTTTAGTACCTACTAAACGCCGCCGTAAGCAGCACTGTCTACAACTTACTCCTACTGGAAAACGTGAGACACCCATCTACAATTTCCGTAAAATGAGGTTCACTCACTCATTATGTCAATGTCATGCAGACTGCAAAACATCATTTCAACGCACCAAAGAGTATTTAATTAAAACATCACTGGCAGCCAAACTTGAAGTGGCCAAAAGGAAAAAATTAATTTCTGAGCTTTGAGATTTGTATGAAAACAAAAGTAATTAAAAACTATTAATTATATAATTATTTTCTAAAAGTTCTACATAATAAATAGAGACGTGGTAATTCCTCAATTAATATTTAAAGTCTTTGTAGAAGTCCGGGGACGACATTGCCATATCATTTAAATTTAGTTTCATTAAAAGAAGGCTTACCTACCAAAACAAAATGGCCTTGGTATAAACTTTTCAAGCGTGTTGTGAAGACGTATCTTGTACCGAGACCACTTTCAATTTGTAATATCTCTCGTATTTCAGTATTTGTGGTTGGTGCGGCAACAGATATACACATTCTGTGAAAATTTCAGCTTTCTAGCCAGGGCTTGAAACCGGTTTAAAAAATACCGGTTAATAGAGGTTTATAGAGGTTTTTAGAAAAAAAATCGCTCGGAGCGTAATTGAGAAGAGAGCGGTTAAAAAACCCAAATAAACCGGTTTAAGCCAAAACTGCGAAAGGTACGGCACGCACACACGCAGAGCAGGCAGGGGATAGGGGAAGGGCAGGTTTCAACTTTTTTAAACGCGAGAAATTTGCACTTGAACTTTGAAGCGTTAGTAATTGAACCTAGTGTTTCGTCTCGAATTTTGGAAAACAAGAAAATTAGTGACCCACAACTATATTTTCTTTCAAACATATTATCATTAGCCCCAACATAAGTGAGCGTCGAAAGGCTATTTTCTTCATTTAAATTCGTGCTCAATAATTTAAGGTTATCGTTAAAAGACTCTATAGTAGAGGATATATTGTTGTTTAGAAATAATACACTGTATAATAAATAAGTGAAAAATAAAACGATTTATTTAAATCATAACAATTTAATCAATTAAATCGATATTACCACCCACGGTAGCGTAAGGACAAAAGAGTCCTTGGAACACTATTGAGATTAAAGTTATAAAAAAAAATGACATTAAAATTATTTTGACAGTGGGTACCAAGATGTCAATGAATGTCTAATTTTTGACGTTGGTACCCACTGTCAAACTAATTTTAATATATATTTTTTTTATAATTTTGGAGAATGACAATGGCTCGAGCCTGCGTGTTACTATAATTTGTTATATGTATATGATATCTCGTACTAAATACATATATATGTATAATGTCCACTTTTACGATTCGAAATTAAACTGATTTTGCTTAAAAATGACGTCAAAATTTGCTCAATCTCGAGATTATCTCGAATTTTAAAAGTGGCAATTAACTTTCTTTCTTTATTTAACTTAATCTGATATTGATACTTAATTGGTTTTTTATTTTGTTTTTGGCATTGTTTATAATTATAATTGAAACAAAAAGTAAACTTTAGAAAAAACCGACTTCCATAAAACCTATTTGATTAGATTGAGTTTAATACAAACTGTCACCCCTTATCCCCCCCTTGGGGAATTAATTTTGTCAAATCCCATCTCAGTGCTACCCCCTCACGCTACTAAGGAACCTCTGTACAAAGTTTCATGGCTCTAGGGCCACCGGTTCAGGCTATGCGTTGCCTGCCCGTCAGCCGCGCATTGTATTTGTACCTAGTATTGAGCAGTGCTGGTGGCCACATGTGGTCTTCATCAGCAGTTCCGCATCACAATATTATGCTTACCGTGAGTAAATGCACGAGTTATTATTAAAAACACAAAAATCACTATAGGTCTGCCTATAATATTTGAAGAGTTCCCTCGATTTCTCCAGGATTCCATCATCAGATCCTGACCTGGTGTCAATGGGACCAATGGGAAGGTAAACCCTTTCAAACAAAAAAAAAACCAAATCGGTCCATCCGTCTAGTCGCTATCGGGGCACATCCATAAAAAAAAACATCCGGACGAATTGTAAACCTCCTCCTTTGGGAGGTCGGTTAAAAAAACGACATTCCAATTTTTTTCTTACGTGGACTCCGACCAAAATTTTGTAAAACTGTTTAATTAGGTAAGCCGTAATATGTCGATAATATGGTGTGACAAAAAGGGGGTTTAGAGTTTCTTGGCTACATACAAGAGGGAAATAAAAAGTTATCAGATTTCAAGTAGAGCCAAGCTTCTAACTCTACACGCCTTAACTGTACAGCCCTAACTTCAAAACTATAACACCTTACTCAAAATATGTGGCTTGGCCGTTTCACTACCGTCAGATGAGCTTAAATTGGAAAATTCAAGTAACGAAACGGCCAAGCTATAGGTGCTCTGCTGCTGATGAGGGAGAATGAATGAGAAGTTGGCTCCGAGGTGGTTGCAGGAATGCGTCTTCAGATGGCTGCGGAAGAAGTCTTCGGAAGGTAGAAGAAGGTTGCTGCGTGTTCAATGTCGAGGGTCACCAGTGAAGCGACGTAGGATCGATTGTCAGTTGTTTTTGCATTGTTGTGCGTTCTGTTTTACTGCTATGACATCTGTCGTGACTTCTGCCAACTGCTGAGTTCCTTTTTGCTAGCGCCATTCATCTTGTATGTCAGTATGTGGATCGCCTGATAGGTGACGCCACAATACAATCAGTACATTTAATTTTACGAGTTCTCATTTCTCCATACCTGTTACATGTGCTAGTATATTCTTTTTGTCGTTCTACGTCAGGTTCGGACTGATTATCTTCATCAGTAGGCTCAGAATCACCTTTCATAACTCGCGTGCTGCAATTTGGTAGAGCTGCATCTGAATCTACCGTTTTCAACATAGTTAGCTTTTTCAGTGCTGGCAGTAGGGATTGTGATATTTCACAATCGTCGATTCGGTATCATTTTCTACGTCTGGATCTGTAAATAAATATAAATTTATAAAAATATTAAATAATACCAACAGAGACTACAACCTGTGTATGCAATTTGGTACAAAGAGGACCCAGAAACGAAAGTTCCTATACCTACCTTCTCTCTCTAGTTCTCGACATTTCTCGAGCTGGATTTTCCGGGAATTCTCGAGAACTAGGGATAGAATAAATTGAATAAAACACTATTTCTGTAAAGCATTTAACAAGGATTTCTGAGTTTATGAGATTGATCATCAAACTTATAGCTTAAAAAGATAAAAATAACAAGGATCAGTATTCCTTCTACAGGGTCAATGTAACCAAAAAACTAAAAACTTACCCATTGTTGTTTGTTAGTTGCCAGTGGCAAAAGAAGACACGGCTGGAAGTGTCGGCACGGCAGCACGTAGCACCAGTGTAGTGAACATAAAATTGTGTAATTTCCAATCGCAACATTGGTGGTGGGCGGCCACTGGCGGCAAACATCAAAAAGAGTTCGAAAAAACCGGTTTTACAGGTTAAAAACCGATTTATTGAACAAAACCTTTATAATTTTGCTCTTTGAGTAAAACCTTTATTTTTGGGGTTAAGGTAGAGCCAAACCTTTATGAAACGCTCCTCATGTACCTGAGCTGATTACGCTCTTTAAATAAACCGGTAAACAAGCCCTGTTTCTAGCTATTACGGTTCGTGCAGGCGGACCCGGTGACAGACGGACGGACGGACGGACGGACGGACGGACGGACGAACAGACGGACAGCGAAGTCTCAGTAATAGGGTCCCGTTTGGCACCCTTCGGGTACGGAACCCTAAAAAATAACATCAAGCGTCATCGTGATTGATATTTATTTACCACTTAATTAATGGATACAATTCCACCAAAGAGAAATTCAATTAACACTGCACAACTTTTTTTTGTGTCTGCACAAGTTTATGTAATGCCATCCCTCCCACCCCCTATGGGGTAATATCGCTTTTCCCATAACGTTGTTTACGTTAAGTTTTAGTTCAGTTAAGATTTAGTTTTAGAGTAAGTAGGTTATCAAATAGGCCAGTAGTTTAGTTACTTGTCGCATTTGTTAAGTTTTAGTTTAGTTAAGATTTAGTTTTAGAGTAAGTAGGTTATCAAATAGGCCAGTGGTTTAGTTTTGTCGCATTTGTTAAGTTTTAGTTTAGTTAAGATTTAGTTTTAGAGTAAGTAGGTTATCAAATAGGCCAGTAGTTTAGTTACTTGTCGCATTTGTTAAGTTTTAGTTTAGTTAAGATTTAGTTTTAGAGTAAGTAGGTTATCAAATAGGCCAGTAGTTTAGTTACTTGTCGCATTTGTTAAGTTTTAGTTTAGTTAAGATTTAGTTTTAGAGTAAGTAGGTTATCAAATAGGCCAGTAGTTTAGTTACTTGTCGCATTTGTTAAGTTTTAGTTTAGTTAAGATTTCGTTTTAGAGTAAGTAGGTTATCAAATAGGCCAGTAGTTTAGTTACTTGTCGCATTTGTTAAGTTTTAGTTTAGTTAAGATTTAGTTTTAGAGTAAGTAGGTTATCAAATAGGCCAGTAGTTTAGTTACTTGTCGCATTTTTTATCGGTTAACCAATTCTTCATATCACCCGCACGACTACGACTGTCCCATGCCACCCGGGCACCCCTTTCTTGACATGTCTCCTAACGACAACACCGAATCAATACCGATACCGACTCTTGTAAACGCAATTTCCTATAAACAATATTCCTACAGGATAATAATATGAAAGGTTTTTAGGGTTCCGTACCCGAAGGGTGCCAAACGGGACCCTATTACTGGGACTTCGCTGTCCGTCCGTCTGTCTGTCACCAGGCTGTATCTCATGAACCGTGGTAGCTAGATAGTTGAAATTTTCACAGATGATGTGTTTCTGTTGCCGCTATAACTAAAAATACTAAAAATCAAAAGAAATTTAATATTAAGGGGGGCTCCCATACAACAAACGTGTTTTTTTTGCTCATTTTTGCTCGATATTGATAATGGTAGCAGGTAGACGCTTAAAATGTTCACAATATATTGAGTATATTATTTACTTAAAAAATAAATAATTAAATTAAAATTAAATTAATATTTAGGGGGGGCTCCCATACATTTTTTTTTGCGGTTTTTTATAGATAATGTTACGGAACCCTTCGTGCGCGAGTCCGACTCGCACTTGGCCGGTTTTTATTATCTAAAGGTAGGTCCTAGGTACCTATCAGGGAGCACTTATCCTGTGGATAGCGCATAGATACATTTTCCTTTGAAACACAACTCACCAATTTACGGGCGGCGGGGGACGAGGTAAGAGAGCTGTGATTGGTCAGCTGCTGCAAAACTGTCTGGCGGCCCGTCATCGTACATAGGATGCGTATGCGAACGTTTGTAAATAAACGCATTCCCCCGCAGGCGCAGTCAAATGGATATATAGTCTCTGGTATCTATGAAGGTCACGCTGAAGTCTCTCTGATATCGATAGACCAGTGCATTGGTATGTATGAAAAGTGTAAAATTCAAATATAAAATACGCACATTAGGTCCCTCCCTACTACTCCCTACATTACATTATATTCTTTACATATTTTGCGAAACTGATTTGTAATACTTAAGTATTACCTTACCTAACATTTTCGAGACCCCGTAACAAAGACAAACTAAAACTTAGTTTTATTGATATGGCAGAACATTCGTTTTTGCATTAATTAAGAAGAAGTTAATAAATAATAATGACAACTTTTGGAGTACCTATTGCATGAAAATTTTCGAATGGTAGAGTTGAAAATGAAGCAAATTCCATTGATAGTTTGATAACATTCGATGACCACCGTATTACACAAACTATACTAAAATATTCAAAAAGTATCCCATAACTTACCGAAATTATCACCGGGTGTCGCCTCTAAATACCGGTAAGAGTAAAATGTCGCAGTCTATACACACATGCACATACTTACACACACATATGCTTATTTTACATACATAGTTGCGTGTAAGTACGTGTATGTGACATACGAGTTGAATGAAGCGCAAATATTAAGCAATCTACACTGGTGTGAAGTGAGGGTGACAATGGGGATGGAACTTTTTGGGATAACTAAAAAACATCTTTTATCTACTCTCATGTCTTATAGTTCGAATTACAAACTTGAAATCGAATTCATAATGAAGTACTTTATAAACGCAATACACAAATCTTTTTTTTAATAATAGCACTACCTACGTATCGAACAAAATTAATGTTATTATTAAACTTTTTTTCCATAATGATACAGTTCTATTTTTATTGGGAAAGGCAAGGGTCATGAAACCATACAGCCAAGGTGTTTGATAGTCTGTATCGTTGAAAAGTTTTTTTAGCTATATTTGACAGCCAAACAGCCACTCAGTGTTTAGTAATTGTACTTGGAGGCAGGCAGGAGGATTTAAACAAAGAGGTTCATTTATCTGAGGTTTGATAATGTGGCCCATACTCCGCGCATGCGCTGTGATATGCTGGGTTTTGGCGGCAACAAAAAGTCAACGTGACGTGATAACGTTTTGTTGTGTCTAAGCACTGATTTATGTGGAAATATTGTTGTGTTTTAAGTTTGATTATTGATTTGATAACAGGTATTATGCAACAGTTTCATAAACTACTATTGTTGTTTTTTCTTGCCAGTTTTATAAAATTAATAAATGTTTATTTATTTTGAGGTTATGTTTACTTTCCTTATCTATGCCGCTTAACTCTTGTAAGTTTATATACTCTTTGTTAAACTCAGACGGGGGACAGCCATGTGACATGTGACAGCCTATCATACATCATTTGAATTTCCAATTAATACAATTTAATTTATATGAATTGTAATGCCTTTCTTAGCAGTATGAATAATAATACTGAAATAAATGTTTTTCTTTGATATAGGTGGTGTTTATAGACGCGTTAGTAAGATGAGATATGATGATGCCATCATTCTTTGAAGATAGGAAACTTTTTTTTTTACAGATTACAAAGTATTTTTTGTACCGATTGTATCATTTTCAAAATGGTAAAAAGAAAACGCATTAACAATACACATAAGACGTAGAGCTTACATGCAAAACATGGGTACACATACACACACATGCATACTCTCCCACCCCTCTCGTTTCTTTTCACCCCCCGCTCACCTCCCCTGGAGTCTTTTGATAAGGAAATGCAGACATTTGGAGAAAAGCTAAGTATTGAATATGTATTGAGAGGTAACGAGCCAGTATCGAGATGTATCGATTGGCGGCAAATTGTTGAAATGAATACTGAATGAATATAGGTGGGCGATTTCATGTTAGAGTGAAAGAGGAGATTGGGCATTCGATTTGTTATAGGAAATTATTTCGTGTATAATACTGAATGATGTCTCATTATTAAATGATTCTTTTACAAAAAAAACAATATGTTTATTTGAAAACAAAAAATATGGGTACTTTACGTTGAATCTCCTTCTAGGTAATGTAGTACCTATATCAGGAGATAGAGTATGGCAAGGCAGAATTGAACATCGCCAAGCGCGGCTTTAAAAAATCTTATGCCTAATACCTACCACGGAATATAATACTACCTACCTTCCACAGTGACATTTAGGAAATAAAAACACTTATTTTTTATAAAATATACTTAGTTTGATATATAATTAAGAGTCACTTGCATCGAAAACACCAAGGCGATTTATGATTAGTGCGCTAAGTTCATTTAAATTTGACGTATTTCATACATTTTGACAGCTGCTAAATATAAGTAATTAGGATGCTAATCGCATTTAGTGTTTTAGGTGCAATCGGACCTGTATCTTTATTAATCTGTGCCTGTTGTAACAATAAGGCCCAGAACACACGATGAAACGCAACTGCAACGAAACTGCAACTCCAAGTTACTTTTGAGTTTCATTTGAGTTTATTCCATAGACTCCTTTGAGAGACCGCACATGACGCAACCATTTTGAAACCGTTTCAAAGATTTCAAACCGGTTTCAAAATGGTTGCGTCATGTGCGGTCTCTCAAAGGAGTCTATGGCATAAACTCAAATGAAACTCAAAATTAACTTGGAGTTGCAGTTTCGTTGCAGTGGCGTTTCACCGTGTGTTCTGGGCCTTATAAAAAGTTGTTTTGCTGTTGCTGACAACAGCAAGACAACCTCCCACCACTAACACTACAGAAACATATAACTTAATGTTTATATAATAATTAACGTTAATGATTAATTCTTAGAGTTAATTCTGAAAGGCTGCTTTTATTTAAGTTGCGGTTATATGTGTTAATTTGCTAATTGTTTGTACAATATATGCTATTAGGGATGCAGTTTCAAACCAATACACTGTTAAATGGAACGTTTGAACAAAAACTCAACCTCATCATAGTCACAGATTAATAAATCATAATCTAGATTTGTAAGCCATTTTATTTATTCACAGAGCGGTAAAGTCTCAGGGTAAAGTGCCCTAAAAAAACATAGCCAAAAATATTTTACCACTTTTTAGGGTTCCGTATCCGAAGGAAGCCAAACAGGACCCTGTTACAATACCTCCGCTGTCCGTCCGTCCGTCTGTCCGTCCGTCCGCCTGTCCATCTGTCCGTCAGTTGGCTCTATCTCACGAACCGTAATAGATAGTTAGGTTACCTACTTGCATTGGGACAAAATCTTCCTAGAAGTGATTATTATTATTATGAGCCTGCAATATCCCACTGCTGGGCAAAGGCCTCTCTCCCCCTCTTCCACTCCATTCGATCCTGAGCGGTCTCCTTCCACTCTTTATCCCATAGACCCAACTCATCACTCCATCTCTTCCTGGGTCGGCCACGCTAGAAGTGAAAGTTGACAAATTTGACTTAGGCCATGTTTTAGGGCACTTTGCCGCTTCGGCGTTGTTGTTTTAAATTTTGTGTTGTTGCACTTGATTTTTCTCCTTTCCAATCATGCCTAGGTTTTTTTTTAAATATCCTATTTGTGTCCCCTGCTGGGCAAAGGCCTCACCGGTTCGAGCCCACACATCTCTAGCCGAAGCTTTGTCGGTCCATCCTGGTCATCCCTCCATCTCCTTCCGGGCCTTCCCCTACGCCGCAGTACGTCTGTAGGCATCCATTCAGCGGCTGATTTCGTCCATTTGTCCGGATGCATTCGACAGACATGTCCAGCCCAGCTCCACTTGAGTTTGGCGGTCTGCGTGCCCACGTCAACAATGGCAGTTTTGGAGCGCAGTATGGTGTTGTTAACGCGGTGTGTACGTTTAACACATAGAACACTGCGCTCCATTGCTCGCTGGCAAACCTTGAGTGTGGGCTTCTGATGTCCGGGGTCAGTGACCACGTTTGTGCGACGTAGGTTAGGATGGGCAGGATGCACGCACATGTCGACGAGTTTGCCACAGGGTCTAGGGTCACATGCCTAGGTCTGCTGGATGATATTTCTTTTAAGAGGCAAGCTGGCCTTTGAATAAATATATTTCCTTTGAATATTACGTGTTTGGTTACCTTATATGTAATAAAGCATAAATGAAATAAATTATAAGAACATAAGAGGATTATATAAAATATGGACTCTTGATAATATATTCGTAAATAATCTACATTGAAACTTTTATTATAGTTTGTTGTTTTCTCTGTATTGTTATATGTTGGACTACTTAAGGGGACCAACTAACAGCATGGGTGTGTCCATTGAGTCGGAAATATTCAAATTATCTATTAAGAGAATTTATGATAATTTGCACACATGACAAACAACATAATTCCCAAATTGAATGTTTTTTTTTTAAGTTAAGTGTTGCCGTGAATACCTTTGACTACATAAAAAAATGATAAAATCAAACATGTTTTAGCACTAAATATCCTATTTAAAAATCAAAAGAAGCAGAATTCTTGGCGTTATGCCTGAAGCCAGTTATTTTGGAATTTAAGAATTAAAATAATAGAGGCAATGAATTACCAGCGACATTCTTCTCCCCCTTTTAAAGAGCCGTTTACATTTCGCAGAAAACCTTTAAAACGAAATCGAGTCGCCATTATACTGGTAACCAAGCTCCCCTACTAATTAAAACCAGCTTTTAATTGCTTCAAAGTGCCACCTGTTGCTTCGCAGTCATCTCATTCACTCAATTTCTGTCCCGCTCTATGGAGGCTGTGCAAATTGGCCCGTAGCCGGATAGCCAGCTTAATTGTCAGCCAATTCAATTTTAGAAACATCTAATTGGAGCCAGATGAAAATTTCAGCATCGCCCGGACCCTTTGTTCACACGGCTCGGACCCTTAATTACTTGACAAAGTAATGAATTAATTTATTTACGCATTCACTTTTTTGTTCGTTACCTTTTTACAGCGCTGTTCAAATTTGGAACGAGCTGGCCGGAATTTTTTGCTGTTAAAAAAGAAAAAAATTGATGATGTTTTTTCGAGACAAACACAGTAATCTATCATCGCAGAATAAGGACTCCTAAATGTAATGAAACCACTTACTTGTCTGATTATAATTCTAGAAAATTGAGCCGGGATGCCTTGGAGTGAATTTATCGGGCCATTATTAAATAAAACCCCTTTCTTTAATTAACTTCACGTAATTTTTGTTTGTTTGTTCTGGCCAAGTGATTACACTAATAGCACCAAAAGAGGCTCGATTTCTGATGCAGCTAAGAATGATTAACGTTGATTATGAGTAATTTGTCAAATTATTTCAATAATTTTGTTATTAAATTTTGTCGGTTATTATGAGTGCTTTGAGTGTTATCAAATCAACTTATAATTGCATGAATTTCATTATGTGATAGTATATTTAAGTTGTTTTTACTAGTCGAGAGCTCCGTGGTCTAGTGAGTTTCACGCTTGCTTCTCATGCAGGATGTCCAGGTTGGAATCCCGGTGTTGACCGTATCCGACGTTCCGTGTTTCGGATGGCACGTTAAGTACACTACTACAGTACTTAAGTACACTGGGTCCCGCTACTATCGCTACTTGGTAGTATGTAGTAGTCGTAAAAAAACCCTCCATCAACCTGCAATGAGCTTGGTGGAGTATGGCTCAATCTTACTCGTATCCGGGTAAAGGCCTGTGCCCCTCGGTGGAGACATTTGGGCTACATTTATGTTTTATACTATTAGTTCGACAATAGACATAGTAATGTCATGCTGTCACTATCATGTGTGTTGGATTTTTCATGCCACCAAAATCAGCAGCAGTTGTAAATTGGCGTCAGGTCAGAGTACCGTAACAGGCGGCAGGACAAAGTGGATATTCATTAGAAATCCTAAATATCGAAAGTTGTCGACAGCTATCGGCATTTTGTATTGATAAATAAATAAATAATTTATTAATATACGACTTATACCAAAACGAATACAGGTTCGGGGATTAATTAACATAAATATTTTAATTGCCTTGCTCAGACGTCATTAATTCTGTATTGTCATTAGCGAGATTATCAAATAGATTGTTTTGATGCTGCGACTTAAGAAAAGACTTATTAAAATATCGATAAAGATTGCGGATGTAAAAATTAGAATATTCATAATAAAAGTTATCTACCGATTTATAGATCGTAGGTTGTTGTAGTTCGCGGGAATGGTAATTTATGTTTATGGTTTAACACTATGAATTAAAAAGTAGTGTACTTACGCCCGGTTTCCTGGCCGCTGATTAAGTTAACAGGTTGGTTAAATCAGTTTCGGCCAATCACGTCCCGCTATTTTGAATAATAGAGGCACGTGATTGGCTGAGGCTAACTTAAGGCTCTGGGGGTTGCCAGATTTTTTCATGGTTTGGGCGTGGCCTAGCTTTTCCCGCCGCGCAGCCATGCCTCACTCCGCATCACGAGATCGCGACGCCGGAAACCAAAGTTTCAGAACAACGGTATGGTAGTGCGTGTCAATGATAATTATAAGATTATGATCTAGATACATGTACCTACCCCACCTACACATCAGATTTTATTGTTTATGTATGTACCTGACTACCTGTCTCTTGAAATGTAAACCTCACTTGTTCATAATTGACTTTTTACATAGTGAAATCTTCAATTGACTTAATTATTAAATCAAAATTTTTGTTTAATTTTATGTATAGCTGTGGATTTTTGTTCAATAAATAAATAAAACATGTATGGACGTACCTATCGTTCAAATTAAAATATATCAAAGCATAACGCCCTGTTTCCATTTAGGAAGACAGTCTGAATTATATATAACCTATTTGATCTACTAACTGCTATGCGTATTACCGAGTGATGTTTTATTGTAATATGACGCTTTTTTAGGAAAACATCTTGGATATAGGTATACTTTGCGTCACATAAAATAACCGGCCAAGTGCGAGTCGGACTCGCGCATGAAGGGTTCCGTACTATTATCTATAAAAAACCCCAAAAAAAAACACGTTAGTTGTATGGGAGCCCCCCTTAATATTAAATTTCGTTTGTTTTTTAGTATTTGTTGTTATAGCGGCAACAGAAATACATCATCTGTGAAAATTTCAACTGTCTAGCTACCACGGTTTATGAGATACAGCCTGGTGACAGACGGACAGCGAAGTCTTAGTAATAGGGTCCCGTTTTGCACCCTTCGGGTACGGAACCCTAAAAACGCTGGAGGCGATGGAGCGGTGCATGGCAATAGCTTCCTTATATGTATGGGTACACTGGTGTAATTTGCGGAAAAGAATGTGGTAATATGCATGGCAATAGCGTCCTTACCTGCATGGACAAATTGGCGTAAATCGCCTACCACTGCAGCGTTCTTTTTAGATGATTATATATCTATATTCATAAGGATGAGCAACTTATGATATGTGCTAAGAGAGTTCATGACTGGTTACCTAGAACTAACATGTGACAATGTTTCCGTTTGGTAGGTAGTTGTTTCCGTTAGGTAGTATTCATGAATTTCGATGGTTTTCTCATAGAATTTTCCACACAAAATTAGATACTTTTTCTCAGAGCATAGAGTTTACTTTTACATGAGCATCTAAACTATCGAATGTCAAAACGAATGAAACCACCCACGCTTCACGACTACCTCGATTATCGATTGTTTTAGGATTATTCGAATACTTTGAATGATTTCTACAATCGAGTGGCTTAGCGATTGTTATTCACAATCGTGCAACAGAGTGGCAAGTATAAGTTGGCGTTCCTGTGGCGGCGCCTCCTACACACTTTTATCGCCGCCGACAAAAAGTCGCCGCCATCTTGAACATTTTCGTTACTGGTCTGATTTGCTTCAAAATCGATACCTGAAGATCTGGTTGGAGTCCAATTATGATTCTAAAGTCAGACTTTGAAAAAAGTCGCCGTCATATTGATCTTTTTTGTAATGTACTAGGCCGATTTGCTTCAAGATCGATTCTAAGGATGAGGTTGGAGTCCAATCATGATTCTGTAGTCAGATTTAGAAAAAAGTTGCCGCCATCTTGAACTTTTTCTAACTATAGTCTATTCGTGATAAGAATGAAGTGGAGTCATCACTGTCCGGCGGCTTAGCCACGCCACAGATTAATAATGGCCACGCCCCGTAACCAATCAAATCGTTTCCTCTTATCAAGCCAAGTTCACAGTGACCGGTTGAAGGCAAACTTTCAAACGCGACGGTTGTGTCCTGTCCATTTTAATTTTAATTTCACAACATTCTTATCACGAATAGACTGTTGACGGATTTGTTTCAAAATCGATATCTAGGAATGCGGTTAGAGTCGAATCATAATTCTGAAGTCAGATTTTGAATAATCGGTTAAGTGCGGGTCGGTATCGCACACGAAGGGTACCGTACCATCGTACAACAAATCAAAAGCACTCAAAAGAATAAAAAAATAAACAAAAAGAAAATTTAAAAAGTTTATGCCTTCACGAGATTTGAACCAACGACCTCCGGATTGAGAGTCTACACCATACCGCACCGGCTAACCACAACCATGTGAGTTGACGCGAAATATGCTATCATATTTAAATGTGTAGTATAATGTGTCTATGACATGGTTGCTATGACAATAAATAAACAGTTTCAGTCAAGATCTCCATTTTGAAATGCGTAAGTGTATCTAAACACGTCTCTTGTATCGGGGCCCCCTTTAATTTGCAATATCTCTCGTATTTCAGTATTTGTGGTTGGTGCGGCAACAGATATACACATTCTGTGAAAATTTCAGCTTTCTAGCTATTACGGTTCGTGCAGACGGACCCGGTGACAGACAGGACGGACGGACGGACGGACGGACGGACGGACGGACAGACGGACAGCGAAGTCTCAGTAATAGGGTCCCGTTTGGCACCCTTCGGGTACGGTACCCTAAAAAAGTCACCGCCATCTTGAACTTTTTAGTTATTGGTCTGATTTGCTTCAAAATCGATATCTAAGGATGCGGTTGGAGTATATTCATGATTCTGAAGTCAGATTTTGAAGTTTTGTGCCGCACCGGCTTCAAACTGGTATTTTAAGCCCCGCTATAGCTATTGCTATGTGATATCAAATTTGAATTTTGCAATATGGGTATGGTTTTCGAGGTATTTTGGGGTTCTAGTGACGAATATAGAGTCCATTTTGCATTTCAAGATGGCCACCGCGCCTAATTTAAATTTTGTAATGTGGGTATGGTTTTCGAGGTATTTTGGGTTTCTTTCTAGTGACGAATTAGGGGTCCATTTTGCATTTCAAGATGGCTGCCGCGCCAAATTTCTGTTTGCAATATGGGTATGGTTTTCGAGGTATTTTGGGGTTCTAGTGACGAATATAGAGTCCATTTTGCATTTCAAGATGGCCACCGCGCCTAATTTAAATTTTGTAATGTGGGTATGGTTTTCGAGGTATTTTGGGTTTCTTTCTAGTGACGAATTAGGGGTCCATTTTGCATTTCAAGATGGCTGCCGCGCCAAATTTCTGTTTGCAATATGGGTATGGTTTTCGAGGTATTTTGGGGTTCTAGTGAGGAATATAGAGTCCATTTTGCATTTCAAGATGGCCACCGCGCCAAATTTAAATTTTGCAATATGGGTATGGTTTTCGAGGTATTTTAGGGTTCTAGTGACGAATATACAGTCCATTTTGCATTTCAAGATGGCCGCTGCGCCAAATTTCTATTTTGCAATATGGGTATGGTTTTCGAGGTATTTTAGGGTTCTAGTGACGAATATACAGTCCATTTTGCATTTCAAGATGGCCGCTGCGCCAAATTTCTATTTTGCAATATGGGTATGGTTTTCGAGGTATTTTAGGGTTCTAGTGACGAATTAGGGGTCCATTTTGCATTTCAAGATGGCTGCCGCGCCAAATTTCTGTTATGCAATATGGGTATGGTTTTCGAGGTATTTTAGGGTTCTAGTGACGAATTAGGGGTCCATTTTGCATTTCAAGATGGCCGCTGCGCCAAATTTCTATTTTGCAATATGGGTATGGTTTTCGAAATATTTTAGGGTTCTAGTGACGAATTAGGGGTCCATTTTGCATTTCAAGATGGCTGCCACGCCAAATTTCTGTTTTGCAATATGGGTATGTTTTTCGAGGTATTTTGGGGTTCTAGTGACGAATATACAGTCCATTTTGCATTTCAAGATGGCCGCTGTGCCAAATTTCTATTTTGCAATATGGGTATGGTTTTCGAGGTATTTTAGGGTTCTAGTGACGAATTAGGGGTCCATTTTGCATTTCAAGATGGCCACCGCGCCAAATTTAAATTTTGCAATATGGGTATGGTTTTCGAGGTATTTTAGGGTTCTAGTGACGAATATACAGTCCATTTTGCATTTCAAGATGGCCGCTGCGCCAAATTTCTATTTTGCAATATGGGTATGGTTTTCGAGGTATTTTAGGGTTCTAGTGACGAATTAGGGGGTCCATTTTGCATTTCAAGATGGCTGTCGCGACAAATTTCTGTTTTGCAATATGGGTATGGTTTTCGAGGTATTTTAGGGTTCTAGTGACGAATTAGGGGTCCATTTTGCATTTCAAGATGGCTGCTGCGCCAAATTTCTGTTTGCAATATGGGTATGGTTTTCGAGGTATTTTGGGGTTCTAGTGACGAATATAGAGTCCATATTGCATTTCAAGATGGCCACCGCGCCAAATTTAAATTTTGCAATATGGGTATGGTTTTCGAGGTATTTTAGGGTTCTAGTGACGAATATACAGTCCATTTTGCATTTCAAGATGGCCGCTGCGCCAAATTTCTATTTTGCAATATGGGTATGGTTTTCGAGGTATTTTAGGGTTCTAGTGACGAATTAGGGGTCCATTTTGCATTTCAAGATGGCCACCGCGCCAAATTTCAATTTTGCAATATGGGTATGGTTTTCGAGGTATTTTGGGGTTCTAGTGACGAATATAAAGTCCATTTTGCATTTCAAGATGGCCGCTGCGCCAAATTTTAATTTTGCAGTATTGGTATAGATTTCGAGGTATTTTAGGGTTCTTGTGGCGAATTAGGGGTCCATTTTGCATTTCAAGATGGTCACCGCGCCAAATTTCTATTTTGCAATATGGGTATGGTTTTCGAGGTATTTTAGGGTTCTAGTGACGAACGAATTCGCGTTTATTCCCAGTAGTACACACCCCGCCGTCCACACTGTTACGGTATGAAAAAAAAAATCCCATACGGTAACAGTGTTGACGTAGGTATGGGACTTTTTATTCCCCAGTAGTTCCGTTGGTTGCAGTTCATTGCGTGTTGAAAAATTGTGTCGATTTTGAAGCAAATCGGTTCAGTAACAAAAAAGTTCAAGATGGCGGCGACTTTTTTGATATTTGACTTCAGAATCATGATTGGACTCCAACCGGATCCTCAGATATCGATTTTGAAGCAAATTGGTTGAGTAACAAAAAAGTTCAAGATGGCGGCGACTTTTTTTAATATTTGAGTTCAGAATCATGATTGTACTCCAACCGCATTTTCAGATATCGATTTTGAAGCAAATCGGTTCAGAAACAAAAAAGTTCAAGATGGCGGCGACTTTTTTAATATTCGACTTCAGAATCATGATTGGACTCCAACCGCATCCTCAGATATCGATTTTGAAGCAAATCAGTTCTGTAACAAAAAAGTTCAAGATGGCGGCGACTTTTTTGATATTTGACTTCAGAATCATGATTGGACTCCAACCGGATCCTCAGATATCGATTTTGAAGCAAATCGGTTCGGTAACGAAATAGTTCAAGATGGCGGTGACTTTTTAAATATTTGACTTCAGAATCATGATTGGACTCCAACCGGATCCTCAGATATCGATTTTGAAGCAAATCGGTTCAGTAACAAAAAAGTTCAAGATGGCGGCGACTTTTTTAATATTTGACTTCAGAATCATGATTGTACTCCAATCGCATCCTCAGATATCGATTTTGAAGCAAATTGGTTCAGTAACAAAAAAGTTCAAGATGGCAGCGACATTTTTAATATTTGACTTCAGAATCATATTTGGATTCCAACCGCATCCTCAGATATCGATTTTGAAGCAAATCGGTTGAGTGACAAAAAAGTTCAAGATGGCGGCGACTTTTTTTTAATATTTGACTTCAGAATCATGATTGTACTCCAACCGCATCCTCTGATATCGATTTTGAAGCAAATCGGTTCAGTAACAAAAAATTTCAAGATGGCGGCGACTTTTTTGATATTTGACTTCAGAATCATGATTGGACTCCAACCGGATCCTCAGATATCGATTTTGAAGCAAATCGGTTCGGTAACAAAATAGTTCAAGTTGGCGGCGACTTTTTTAATATTTGACTTCAGAATCATGATTGGACTCCAACCGGATCCTCAGATATCGATTTTGAAGCAAATCGGTTGAGTAACAAAAAAGTTCAAGATGGCGGCGACTTTTTTTAATATTTGACTTCAGAATCATGATTGTACTCCAACCGCATCCTCAGATATCGATTTTGAAGCAAATTGGTTCAGTAACAAAAAAGTTCAAGATGGCGGCGACTTTTTTAATATTTGACTTCAGAATCATGATTGGATTCCAACCGCATCCTCAGATATCGATTTTGAAGCAAATCGGTTGAGTGACAAAAAAGTTCAAGATGGCGGCGACTTTTTTAATATTTGACTTCAGAATCATGATTTTACTCCAACCGCATCCTCAGATATCGATTTTGAAGCAAATCGGTTCGGTAACAAAAAAGTTCAAGATGGCGGCGACTTTTTTATATTTGACTTCAGAATCATGATTGGACTCCAACCGCATCCTCAGATATCGATTTTGAAGCAAATCGGTTGAGTAACAAAAAAGTTCAAGATGGCGGCGACTTTTTTTAATATTTGACTTCAGAATCATGATTGGATTCCAACCGCATCCTCAGATATCGATTTTGGAGCAAATCGGTTGAGTAACAAAAAAGTTCAAGATGGCGGCGACTTTTTTTTATCAACTTTTATCTCAGCTTGGCAGGCATAGCACATGTTGTTCATTGTGTAAAGTTGCTTAGGACGACCGCTAGGGGCGCCACTGTCAACCTTATAAAGTTTCTTCTGATCTCCGCTGATATAGAGACGGCAGCACTCAGACAACGATGAGCAAAGAATGAAAAAGTGGTAATAGGGCCAATTCTCTAGGGCACACTCACTAAAATTACTTGACAATATTAGCTCCGACGCTCTTACGCGGTTGCCATAGATTCCATTTTCGAACTCACTTTTGAATTAGTTCATCAGTACATTAAAATAATTCAAAAGTGAGTTCGAAAATGGAATCTATGGCGACCGCATAAGAGCTGTCGGACTTAATATTGTCAAGTAATTTTAGTGAGTGTAACCTAGAGAATCGGCCACACTGTCTGTGAGGATCGAACTTGGATCACTTGTGTTACTCAGTGCTGGCCCAAAACGATAACAATCCGAGCCATTGCTGATACTAAGAACTGATTCGAATATTGGCATATGATCGTGCGGGCATTTACGTTGTATTGATTGTGCAGGTAATTTGGAATAATAATTGAAACAAAAAGTAAACTTTAGAAAAAACCGACTTCCACAAACCCTATTTGATTAGATTGAGTTTAATACAAACTGTAACTCCTAATCCCCAATTGGGGAATTATTTTGTCAAATCCCATCTCAGTGCTACCCCACGCTACTAAGGAACCTCTGTACAAAGTTTCATGGCTCTAGGTCCACCGGTTTAGGCTATGCGTTGCCTGCCTGTCAGCCACGCATTGTATTTGTACCTAGTATTGAGCAGGTCTGGTGGCCATATGTGGTCTTCATTATCAGTTCCGCATCACAATATCATTATGCTTATCATGAGTAAATACACGAGTTATTATGAATAATTGAAACAAAAAGTAAGCTAATACCCGATACTACGCCATACCCATATTGCAGAATAGAAATTTGGCTCGGCAGCCATCTGGAAATGCAAAATGGACCCCTAATTCGCCACTAGAACCCTAAAATACCTCGAAAACCATACCCATATTACAAAATGAACTCCAAATTCAGATTAGCTCGATGGCACCATATTTCTAAAGGACTTGTCACAACGAACCTAATGAGATGAGTATGAGAGTAGATAAATAGTGTATGAACTAAACATGGTGTGAAACTACACATAACTAGGTATTAAAACTCTCGTGGGATACTATCAAAAACACCCACTCGTGTTTTAATACCCCTCATTATGGAACAGTTTCATAAACTACTATTTCAATCCTACTGACTACCAGTAAGACACCGTACTACCAATTTTCAGGAGTATCAAGACGAATCCCATAAATTTTTTAGGCTTTGGCTACTTTTGAGGAGGAAAAACCGTATTTTATTATGCCATGACGATGCCGCGTAGCAATTATTTTATGACTGACTTTTATTGAGACGAGCGACACAACCTCTCCCTTCGAGAGCCTAAGCGGTAATGCCTCCCGTCGCCTTCGCGCATACCCGCATGCAATTTATTTCAGCGCAAGTGATAAAATGAAGATTGATTCGAAATCGCCGATTAATTCTAAAATGTTAAACACTAAACTTTAAGATATTTCGATTACCTATTTTTAGACACAAGAATCAAACCAATATTCCTCGTAGAACTGCTGGAATAACTCGATTTAGGTAAAAAAGGACTATTCGTTTATATTTTTTTTCATATACTTTATGATGACATTATGATCTTTTCAAACACTAAATTTTTAGGTAAGGGACTATTTTATAACATATATTTTTTCTGGATTCAGAAAGTGTCTCAATCTGCTGGAATAACTCAATCTGTTGGGCATTTTAGCTGGACGGGCGCCTTAACCAACCTGTTAACTTAATCAGCCCCCAAGAAACCGGGCATTCGCATACATATTTTTAATCGGTTCGCTCGCTGAAAGACACACGCGGGCCAAACTAATAACAAAGCAACAAAGACTTGCGAGCGAGAGGGGTTTCATTTCTAAGCATATACTTAACTTATACACTTTAGACTGTGTAAGTTCGTATGTGCGCTTGTGTGAAAAAGTGCATACGTATACTAATAATTTAATTTTCTTGTCATCGTCTCGCATATTGCATCGTGCCGTGCGTGAAGTTGTAATTTTAAAATACCTTGTTACTTTTAACCAAAGTTATTCCACCATAACATAATATTAGTACTTGCAAGAAAATTAATACATTCACAAACTAACGGTCAGAGCGGAATAGCTATGATTGAATTTTTTGGTATTCATATTTTACCCATAAACGTTTTTCATCGTCCGGCTAGATCGTACGTAAGTAAGTATATGTTTTTTACTCTTCTTCTAGAGTAATAATAATAATAATAATATTTAATAAATAATAATTAGGTACCTACTAGAAATTATATAAAATAATACATTTATTTTAACAAGAAAAGTAAATGAGTGCTTTCAATATTAACTCATAAACACAAAGGAGGATAGAAATATGTGGTAGACGAATCTTAATAATAATATGGATCGACAATCCACGTGAAACTCGTGAAAGTGCTGTTTGCATCGAGTATGGCATCGATATGGGAATCCAAGTACTCAACTCAATCCGATTTCATGATTCTCACTCTTAGCGTAGCATAAAGCTTATATTCATATCATCAGACTGCATTAACATTGATTAATATGCTCCTGCTGCTGTTTTGGAACGAGAAGCAAACAGGCATTTTGTTTTCCTCGTGAGTTTTAGGCTCAGTAGAAAACAAAGTGCCTGTTTGGTTAATAGCAAGCAAAAAGGTTGAATAACAGATGTTGAACTTAGATTCAGCCTTATTTGAACAAAACCTTTTTGTGAGAATTTTCCGAAGACGCGCCAAAAAGTGTCACGTGATCTAAGGTCTCAATGAGTTAACTTACTTTTTTATTGTCATTGGAATTTATGCCTTATTTGCATTGTACTAAAGTGAAATTTCACGGGTATGAGAAAAGCATGAAAACTAGGAAATAACGCGATTTTTCAGTTATGAGACTTAGCTCCATCGATTCTTTAACCCCCCAAAAACCCCTACATCGCAAATTTCATCGAAAACTACAGCGCCCTTTTCTAGAAATCAAAACATTTATCGATATATACAAATATTCCTCGTTTAAAGGTAAAGGCTACCGCTCGGCTTCGTCTCGCGGTCACCGATTGGCGATATAATAGTGTATTTTTTATTGGTTATTGTACATTAAACATGTCACAGTCAATATAGAATCGTATTGATTATATTGATATGATGATTGGAAAAATAAATAAATATTATTACTAGTTTTGACCACCACAAGAAAAGTAACGGTTTTTTTGGGTCACAAACTTTGGCCTACCATATCTTAACTTGCAGTGTCTATTGCGTTCTCAACCAACACAACATTCTGCATTAACACATCACCTTCTTTCTACATCAACGTCGCAGACTACCGGACAATGGAGGCTTCCATGATTTGTCATTAAGAAAGTCGCTTGACGCATAAATGACACGTTTGCGAGTTTAAATGTGCAATTGACTTACATTTGTCTTGTTGAGTTGTGTTCTTGGTTATTAGTCGGTTTAATATTACAGACTCGTAGTAAAAGGAAGGGGCTGACATGTAATGCTTATGTACTCTTCACTGCAGTTATTACAACCAATGACTGTGTAAATGCAGTAGCAGTACTGCTTTACACAGTCGTTCGTGTGAATTCATTGAGAATGGTGTCCGACTTTCAAAAGCATGCACGCAACAATGCTTCGTTATTAGGTACCCATATATGTACATCGTTCTAGCCAGGTCTATCTTTGGTCTATTCATTAATTTGTATAGTGATAACAGGAAAGTTTTCCATTATAGTCTATTCGTGTCGTGATAAGAATGCAGTGAAATTAAATTGAATTTAAATTTAAATCTGTTAACACACACTCACAGGACAGGACAAAACCTTCGCGTTCGAATATTTGCCACTGTGAACTTGGCTTGATAATTGGAAACGATTTGATTGGTTACGAGGCGTGGCTAGGCCGCCGGACAGTGATGACTTTACTGCATTCTTATCACGAATAGACATAGTTTACATTCTGGTCTCATCTCAGCATCTTGTTCCTAAACATATCTTAAATGATTTCGATCTTTTCCCATATTTGCAGCAGCTGTTGGTTGATTCGATTAGGCCTTCCTGAGACGAATCCGAACGTTTTATTATCGAGTCTGGTTATTCAGTGAAAATAAAATAAATAAAGCGTTTATTAGTATTCGCGGGCCCGGGCCCGACGCTTACTTTGCGACTGCCCATTGTTTCTGTGCTGCCATCAATCACCCAAGGTTTGGAGACAGGGGATCGGGGGGGTTCGACTAACGGTTATTGAAATGAGAGGAACCGAGCCCTCGCTTTTTTTTCAAATTTAAATTTTGATAAGGCGAATGCGTCCTGTTTTGTGTTCCTAACTTCTTAGTTTGGTGAGAGGGTGGTTCTTTTTTAGTTCTGTATCTTGGTCTCTTGTCTGGTTGTAACCTAATAAATTGCCGTTTGATCGGACGGCGAGTCGCGAGGCTGGTTAGTCCGGGTTTTTGTGGGTTTGCGTATGGGAGCTTTGCTTTTTAATGTTCTACAAGTGATATTCCCGTTACTCTTATATCTATCTCTCTGTCAGCTATATCTAAGGAACCTTAGTGCCGATTTTCACTATTAAGTTTAACCCTAGTGAAATTACAGACGTTTTCTGTATACTTATTATTATTTGATAATATCCAGAGAAATTCAAAAATTCTGATTTAGTTTTTCTTAGTCTACAGCTGGTACCGAAATTCTGATAAATCGTAATCCCATTCAACAGTAATTCAGTCAATTAATTTTAGAATTTATCTAGCAAGTCCCGTGTAATATTTAAACGGAACGACTACAGCAGTGAGTGATAATATATTCTATGCTATAACGTGCCCATTCACGTAATGCTGTTAACGTGCCACAACACAATCTCAAAAATTCCTACCGATCCGCTTTTTTGCCGAAGTCCTCATCGCGCTGTTTGACTGTGACATCTCGCATACTACTTTGAACTTTTTAGTCTGGATAAATGTATAATTTTAATCACCGTTTATAATATTGATCTGCAGCTTTGAAAAATAATAATATCTTTATTGTATTAAAACTGTTTCGTAAGGCTCTTGAAATTATCAGGATCTTGCGGGGTCGCACATAAGTTTTTTTAAGCATTGTACAGAAATAGAGAGAGCAGTGTCCCCACGAAAAAACAGATGTTTGTCGTCTTTTGAGTACTAGTATCGTTAGATTACTAAGCACACTGCCATAGGATTGGACCGTAAACCGAGAAACGCGTTCTTAAAGTCAATAAAACTCTTTTTTTATGTCCTGTGTTTAGACACGCGAGGTTCGACGGATGATAACAAAACCTGAGGCCCAGTCGATACAGAATATAAACCGGAAATTACTGGTCATTCACAAAAACTCGGCACGCACATAGGCGAAGGTGTATGTGGATAGTCACGCCACACACATGAATTTCATTCATGAGATGTAGTTCACATGTTCGAATAGATATAAAGTAGTTGTAAGTATTGGTATATGTATCTATTTTAGGATTTCGTATCAAATCCGGTTCAAAGGTTTTGAATGAGAGTAGTAAACGCAACGGTTTTTGTAGTTTGAAAACATCGAAGAGCCATATTCATAAATGTGTTCTATAATTAATTACCAAAAACTTTAGGTACAGTTATTAATTAATGAATTATACAGCCTCTACATTGACATGCAAATTCATCGAGTTTTCGATATAAATTAACTATGTCATTAGATTTTTTGTAACATGGCAGAAGTCGTCATATTTAAGAGAGAATATATATATGTATGTATCTTACAACGGAAATGGGATGTTAAGATACAATAATACCGAATAAAAATTGTATATTAAGTAACACCAACATTTGTATACTTAACTTTATATAGTGCTTTACCTTTAACCGCTCCGAGTGTTAAGGCCCTGTCACTTTGAAAATCAACTCCATACTGCAGACCGTCATCGTCGCCCCAGGTCTCCAAGTGTTGCACTGTTTCATTTAAATATATAATTTGTATTGTGGTTTCAATGAGTCCTAGTATTACCTACTTAAACAAGGTGTAAATGAATTAACGCAAAATGAGAAACTACCTTGCTAGGGACATCATTCTGGGCAACTTTCATTATGGAACCGATTTGATCAGAGCAACTTTATTTTTCACTTCTCCATACAAATCAGCTGATCCACTTAGGCTTAAATTACTGTATGTATTACAAAGTTGTTTCTCATTTTGCGTTCATTCATTTACACCTTGTATATGCTTGTGTGTTTGTGTTGTGTAGAAAATCATATTTATGGTACCTACCTATTGGTTTATTTGGTTGCCCATTTTTTTGTATTATCAGTAGGATGGTTGGTTGGTTGGTTGGATGGTTGGTTGGTTAGTTTGTTTGGTTTCGCCTTTGTACATGTGTTTTCTTTTAATGTTACTGTTTAAATTAATTGTGTGCAATGAAGAAATGGGAAATTGTGTAATTGTATGTATTCTGATTACAGATTTTAATTAATTTCCGCACCTATATTATCTATTTAACCCTTCTTTTTTTTTTAAATACAATGTTTATTGTTTAACAGAGACATTTACATAGTGTAGGCTGTCCTTCTTTTAAGTATAAAATACCTGTATTAGAAGACTTCGCTCCCTCGTTTCAAGTCTTTTAGTTTCACGAAACATTTTTTTTATTTAAGCAAATGGCTTAGCAACTGAAACAAATGATTATCCTATGAGATTCTCGCGATTAAATTAGTGAAGTTACAACTTTTTCTAAATAGTTTCGTGAGTTATGCTACTACATATAAAATACTCTTAGTCGTATCCGGATAAAGGCCTGTGCCTCACGGTGGGGACATTAATGAGCTACATTTTCATAACATACCAAAGTCATCAGAGTCATCACATTATCTCTGCCATTGCATAATATTTGGGAACTCACCGCCTTAAGTCGGAATGACTCATAGGAGGTCTAACCCAGCGCTGTATACTACCCGTTCGCTATAAGTTTGCCGGTGACCTTGTGACGTCACTCAGAGGTAGGGTTAGCAGAAATATTACACATTTACAAAACATTTTATTAGGCAACATTTAACACATTCGATCGATATTAAATAATCTACAACAATAAAAATAGTTTAGTCCAGTTAGGCTTACCTACGAGTGTATATTCCAAATTCTAATTAGGATCAGGGGTCATGGATTTTTTCAAATGTATTGTACAAACTTTGCTATAAATAAACCATTATTTCAAAATCTTTGTTTTTTATTTCAATAAATACACATTAATACACATAAATAAATAAAAAGATCACGCCTCCCGACTGCGAGTACTGCGACGCGTCAGCGATGACGTTGCTGACGGTGTGCGGATAGGGCGACTCAGGGGTGCGGTTGGCGGTTGGGGGAGGGCAACCGCATTCCACGCACCGGCAAACTTATAGCGAACGGGTAGTACGTTGATTGTTGATTGTCGATACCAACTCGGTTTATAGTGGCGTTCTATTTCCCCGGACCGTTGACATCGAGTGGCATTAATCGAGATCGAGAAATCGAAGCCGGCACGTCACGTGCTAATTAATTCGTGCGTAGGCGATTGACCGCTGATCTATTGGAGTTTATGTGGACATTACTGTGTAACGGATGTCATATTTATTAATTTTATAATGGCGCGGTAGATGCCCATTAACCCGGAGACATTCATTTACTAGACTAGCCCCCGCACGAAAAATGAAGCAATTTACTGGCTCAAAGCGGGCACAATTGTGCTTATGCCACCCAGTATGGGAAAAGACGTTTTATTTTAGATAACAGTCAAAATGGATATACAAAATTGTCACCTAAATGGAAGTAAATGCTCTATTTATTGAAATATTGGTATTAAAAGGGATAATATTATTTTTATTGGAATTATACTTTTAATTATACGGCAACAATAAGTTCACAATTTGTTAGTTATTTGGGCAAATTAAGTAAAGAATATGGAGAAATTATTGCTTTATATGACTGTGGGCAGTCTGCCTACTTAGGTTGATATGTCTTTTATTTGACATGTAAATTTTATGATCATTAAAATTTATGTTCATGTTAAAACGACTTAAAAGTCAAATAGTTTGTTCTAAATTTGCTATTTAATTTGCATTTTATACCCACACAATATAAAATATCAACTCTCCGACCATACTTTAGGTGTAATATACTGATTGACTTCAGGAGTAATAAAAGGCACCACTAAAACTGAAATCTAAAGGAAGCAAGCATTACATTTTTGACATTTATCACTATTTCCAATTTTTTTGGAGGATTTTAAAAAGCGAATAAAGCGGCAGATTAGTGGGTAAAGGACACCAACACACAAGTAAGCAAGCGTTTATATTTTTAAATAACAGCAATACAGCTGGATAGCTGGATCCACACCAACGATCCATCTTGGATCAGGCGATCCAGCTATCCGTATAATGGCCATTTTGGCACTAATTAGCACTATTTAGGCACTAATTATTGGCATTGTCAGAATTCATTTTTATGAAGCTTTTAAATGTGAGTGTTATAGCTCGACAGACATCCAGAGGGCCCTAATGCTGCTCTGAGAATTTCACTTATATTTCATTACTATTTCATTACTATTCCATTGCAAACACCCAATCAAGGAGGATAAGGAGGATAATAATTTAGGAGAATACCAAATGACGCCATTTTGGGTGTTTGCAATGGAATAGTAATGAAATATAAGTGAAATTCTCAGAGCAGCATTAGGCCCCTGATCGCGGATCGCTGGATCGCCCGATCCAAGATGGATTGTTTGGAGTAGATCCAGCTAATGATAATGTATATTTTAAAAGTGTATAATATTTTAAATGTGTATATTTTGAATTTTTAAATGTTTCTAAGTACCTATCTTAACTTTTATTTTTTGGTTGTAAATTCCGCACAACATTTCCCACTCTGCTAAGCATCCTATGGCACCCACGATACAGGCTCAGCCTAGTGTGGGGCCGCAGTCTAACTCCTGTATAAATTGATTTGCACAAACGATAACTAATAATAAACCTAGCTTTAAGTCTTGCCTTCTAAATAAATATATTTTACTGAATGCCATCTGATAGGAATAATATGTTCTTTGTAAAATATAGAATGTAGAGTAATATAGGAGAACAAGGTTCAAAGTAGCTGCTACCATTTGATGGACAGATAAACGTCACCAAAACACGGCACCAAAAGTGCCGACTCGCTGAGCGGTCTATCTTGGTATACCAATAGCTCTGAAGAACACACCCAATAACCATAAAGTACTTCGTAAAAGGTAAAGCACAAACGCTTAAGCTGTGATGTATAGCACCTATTTGTTCTCAGCCAATATGGCTACTTGTTAACCTGGCCTGTTTACACTGATGATTTGCAAAATGTAATTTGTTAAAAACATGCTTGGGATTGAGTCGTTGAGACGAGGTCAGGATTGTATATGTAATTTAGGCTCGCAAGTAGAATTCTGCAGACTTGACATTATCTTTTAATAAATTGAAACGTCAAGATGAGTCAAGTCATATGTTTCTGACTTTGGTATGCACACGAGCTTTTCTGCGTAATGAATTAATAACTTGTCACAAAGGATCTTAATTTACTGCGAAAACTTGGAAAACTTGTTAGTAAGTATAATAGACATTATTTACAGACAAAAATAATTGAGAATTGCAATTGTGTGCTACACCTACAGTATGCCTACACCTGTTTTGGTGTACAGTATACTATACAATACACCGCACACAACGCTGCCAGCCACGCACACAATCTCCCCTCGCCCGACAAGTGGCGTCCCCGTGTGGCATCAAATTCACATTTCTCAGGTCTGGTCATCTGGACTATACGTATTATCTTAGTGACGAAGTCCTTATTTAAAACTTAGGCTAGCTACAGTTGATCAAACTCGGACAAAATACATACAAAATATGTACATTGTAAATCAGTATCTATTTATCACACCCAGATTTTCCTAGATCATGTACCTATGCGATGCGTGTTACGGTTCTCACGACAAATGGTAGGTGTGGAAAAGCAATTTATGTTGCCTATCTATATAGTTCAATGTTTGCTTATGTTTAATATTGATGTGTCTAAAAACACCATCAGCATCTTGATAAATAGAGAAATTATTTAGCCAGCAAAACAACCATGCGAGTCCGCCAGCCGTCGTATAAGCGACCTATAACTCCTATAACAGCCGTATAACGTGCTGTGTGTAGTCGCAGTTGTAAATTGATAGGGAAAGCCGAGTCGTCCCCACGTGCGTACATGTCGGCCGTGTTGATTGTAATTTGTTGTGCGCAAGAGCAAGCTGTGCTGGCGACATTCTGCGTTTTTCGGACCATAGATAAAGTTACTTAGCCCTTATTCGTTTATTATGTCGTTTTGGCATGCTCTAGTTTAATTAAAAGTTTTGAGAGGCATGATCCTTGTTCTACAATAGTAATGGATTGATTTTGAAAACGTCTTCTTTACACACATGTGTTAGACACTTATAAAAAATATTGTAGATGGAGTGGTAAAACGAGGTTTTTACCCAGCAGTGGGTAAATGTAGCTGATTGTCTTGATTGAATAATAATAATAAATAATTACGAAATGTCATGGTATCAAGCTTTTTGTGTAGTTAAAACATGTTTGCAATATTTGATAATAAAATCAATTTGTAATTATTTAAAGTTTCAGAATATCCGCCAAGCTTTGTCGCCGGTGCCTGTGAGGGCGATCGAGTAATTTACAACTTGCCCTCAGCATGTTCCACTCGCGGATTAGTCCATCACTTGAGAGTTTATGCGTTTGTAATGCTTCGAATTATTGCATCGTCTTAATTGGAACACGCGAGTCGCCTTAATTAATAATAGGTAGACATCTGGTTTCTGTTTTAATAGTTCACCAAGGTAAAAACTTAAAAAAATCGACCTATTACTTAATACTGTCCGCCCGGGATTCGAATGTCGTCTATGAATTCTCAGAATTCAGCTCAATGTCAATGTGCGTAAACACTACAAAGTTATAGAAAGGCAAACATACGTAATTTTGGTTACTCTGGAACCGATGCCAGATTTTCAAAAAATGGGACCTACCTGAAGGGTCGCCCATTCAAACAAAAAAAATATTGTTGGAATGAGTTTATAAATAATGCCAATTTCTAAAATAAACCACCAATACACATAGAAAAATAAAACATACAACCGAATTGAAAACCGTTTCCTTTCTTGAAGTCGGTCAATAAAATGGCTGAACGGAGTATGTTGGCATACAGGGTGTAACAGAAAGGTGAAGTTATATAACCCTTCTGTTACACCCTGTATATAATAGGGCCTCATTTAATTTCAGATGTGAGCCGTTTGAAACTTGGTATGCAGGTGGCATCATTTTTTATTAGGGTTCCGTACCCAAAGGGTGCCAAACGGGACCCTAGTACGCCTCCGCTGTCCGTCTGTCTGTCCGTCTGTCCGTCTGTCCGTCTCTGTGGAGTTAAGCTAAATGTGAATTTGACAATGCGCCACACCCGCAAAATTTTAGTTTCGAAATATATGCACGTGTGCATTACAGCCAGATCACCGGACCAATAATAATCGCCTCTCGATTCCGAGCACACTGATTTACAATCAGGGTTCTCCTGTCGATCCTCTAGTCTGGCCCACGCATAGACTACTATCTCCTACAGACTACACGTATTATTTATGGTAAGAAGCTTTTCACGGGATTATGGAGATGGCATAACAACACGATGTTGGGATAATTTACATTTTCGATTATAGCGTTTTTAGTATGGAGAAGTTAAAGATTGTTACTAAGAATGTACCATCATTGTTATCTTTATGAAGAAGTCTTTATCACTAACGAAGAAATAGTTTTGATTTTGTTTAAAATGTAAGGCGTTGTCTCTAGGCTGTTTAAAATAACGTTAAAGTTACCACAAATTCAAGTAACATCATTGTCGACCGCTTGTCTGAAGGCCCCCATATACGGGACGATTGGTCGCTTACGATCAATCGTAAACGATCCATCGCAACACTCGCAACAGACTGCCACACATACACGAAGCGATAACGATAGATCGTTAAGACAATTGTCCAGCAATATGGCCATCTCCAAAAATGTATTCCAGCAGTTTGAGATACTTCCTGAATCCACAAAAAATATTTGTTATAAAACTGGCCCTTGGCTAAATGAAAATTCGTTTATTTCAGGCTAGAGCCCATACATAGTTAAAATATTACAAATTATAGGTACCTACCATAATAAGAAAGAATACATACAGACTAGACCAATCATGCAGACATTTGTACGCACGCACGCATGGCAGCACGGATCAGCCACTCCCCGGCCCCCTGGCCGATGGCACACTTACATGTGTCATCACCCAGTGAGCCAGGATACGACCGTACATGCGGTCCTTCTGGAGGCTGCTGGAGCTGCTCCCCCTCAGCCTGGCCATCATGGAGGCCATTCTGTAGCGCAGTATGGCATGGAAGCCGTCTACGTGGGCCTCCGCAAACATTGTTCATGCGCTACAGAGTCGGGGCAGCCTCAGCAGCACCCTGAAGGCATATTATACTGAACACGAAGGGCATTATACGCTTTCTGCGTGTAGCCGGCCCATAGGCAAAAAAAATGTGTTTGAAAACATCATTATGCCATTGAAAACTCTATGAAAATCTAGTAGTTGATTTTTACCTTAACCGAGTTATTCCAGGAGTTCTACAAGGAACGCTGGTATGGTTGTCTTATGTAAAAATCGGTAATCTAAATATCAAATTTTATGTTTAACATTTTAAAAATCATCAGCGGTTTTTGTGTAATTTGTAAAAAACACACGTTTTTGCACTTTTTGCGCGGACGTTAGTGTCGCGCTGCAGTTAACGCCTTATATACTTTATTTTATCATTTTTCTTTTATGATTGGTGCAAATTTCCACCAAAATTTCCAATTTTAGCGTTACCAGGCGCCAATCATAAAAACGAGAGTGAGTAAGTGAGACAAAAATCGAGCACATCGCCAACACTTGACGATTCATCGTAAACGATCTTGACATACAGTGACGATCCGTCGTGCGTGAACGATCGGTCGCAAACGACGGTTCGTTGGCGATCGATCGTCCCGTATATGGGGGGCTTGATACCACTTGCGTTTATCACAGAACAGCCCAAAATACTAAGATGATTACATTATTGTGATCGATGATGCAATTCGCTGTATTTTATATCTACTCGTATATCTGCTCTAAAAGTAAATAAGTATAAACCTCAGTTAAGTGAACATAATGCATTCACAGTTTAATAGAAGCGTGTCTGCGTGACAGCAAGCATGTGCGTAGGTACGCCTTCATCAGCGCCAGCGCAACAAACAGACCGCGAGGCAAATAGCACACACCGCTCAATATATTTGCAGTTTCGCACACTGATGACTACGCCTTTGATTGCTTTAAAATTACGACTACCATTCCGTAGTTGATTATAATTGTGCGGACAGCGCGAATCCGATTCGCGTGACCAATGCGCGCCTGTAATGACATTCGCCTACTCTAATACGGAACCCGGGGTAATGTACGCTCAACGCACTCGGTGCTTCACTTTCGCACTTAATCGAGAAATATGGCGCGTGCTCTTATGCCTTTATTTATTGCGTTTAGCCTTCGATGTGCGGGATTAAGAAGACCGCTTTATACTTCTCTTATTAGAGCGCTCAAATTGATTAGTGAGCTACACTCTGCTGACTAAGGTTTATTTTCAGTGTTACAATATACTACGCGCGCGTGTTATGTTTGGACGTTAATTTTGTAATGGGAGCCGTATAGCACGATTTAGTCGTATACGGTGCTGTTAGTAGTACTTTGTTGTGGTAGGCGACACGATTTAAGTATGTTTAAAAGTCTTAAAAAGTCGGCAGACAACGTCCGTTCTGAACATGCGACGAAAAAGATTCCGTTTTTTTATAACGGTGTTCCGTAAATTAATTACTCTGTGTTAGTTTTAGATAGTATCGTGACGTCCCGCCGGACGGCCGTATACTGAACAATACGGGTATATTTAGCCGATAAGAGTGTCGCGATTTATTGCATGCATTTCTTTTGTCAGGTTCGAAATTGTACTCGCATAAGTTAACCGAGATTAAAGTAATCGAACTTATAAATTTTGTCGCCTCATGTTTATAAGGTGCATGGTGTTGTCGACGCGAACTTTGTTCAAATTAATGGGCCACATTATCTGATCGAGTCGCGTACATGGCGTTTATTTGCAGATAATTTTGTATTGGGTCGGAATTTTGTAATTCTTTTCCGCTTGTTGTGATATTTGTTTTTGTTTTGGCTTCATTCCTCTATGCGTAGGCGCCAACAAAAAGTTTGCGACAAATTACAACTAAAATGTGTTCCTACGTGCGACCCGAAAGTTTTGACAGCAATGAAAGCTGATTAACAACCCCAAGTAGCATACAATTTACAGTTGACGCAATAAAACAATGAAGCATCATAAAAACCAATTATTTTAACTGGCTGGAAGAAACTAATCCTTGGGACATTTCAAGTTAAAAATGGAACGCGCTGTGTGGGTTGCTAATTAACAAGCCATGCCATGAAATTCCTCAAAGGTGCGGTAAACTAATTTAGTGGCGCTTTGTTCGTTTGTGTTGGCTAGCTAAATTTGATCTTTTAATAAGGACATCTTTACTGCTGTCCGAACTTTGAGCTCTAACTCTTTGACACAGAATCCCTCTATTCGAACGAATCATTAGCGTCCTTTAACTTTACTGGGAATTGAGTGGTCTCAATAGGTCCTCAATAGAGGACCGATCACCCGCCTAACAGTTCAGCAGAATTCGAACCACATACTGTCTCGTATGATTCAGCTGTCCATGGGGCGTGATGATGTCTTGTGCCTATTTGTAGTCAAAACCTGGGATTCAGACAGACTTCTTCGGGAAATTATGCAGCATGAAGTGCTGTTTGTATGGGTGACATATAAAATTATGAAGTTTTATTGTAGCATATCAGGAATTTATCTGTAGAAACAGTTTTTTGTTCGAAGATCTTAAACTTACCACCAAAGATGAGACATTAGCACACACACAAAATCTGTTCCACATCAACGCCCCATAAAAACTCGAGTACTTTTAATGAATAATTAGAAACGTTATCACCAAAACAAGAGACTTTGTCTTAATTTTTACACCATTATTAAGTCGGTCCCCTTTTTAACAGTCGGTTTGTCGTCCCTGCAAATTTTGCTGTGATACCGACTAATGAAAGCTAAAGAGGGGAAAGTCAGGAATTAACAAAAAAACTGCAAGACATGGCGAAGTATTAATTAATTCTAGGCAACATCGTTCGGTTTATGAATCGCTTAATTTCCATTTAGTGGCCAGTTTTTGTTTTGTAGGGAAAATCTTTAAGTGACTCGCTTTTTCTTTTATTTCCCGGGACAAAAGGGAAGCGACAAATGTAAATGTTTTGGCGCGGTTTCATTTGAATTAATTAACGAATCTAATGACGACCAACTTTTGCATTGCTTTCGTCGGGGGTTTGTTTGTAGTAACAATGTTTATGGTAAATAAAACTTATCAAGGAAAATGTTTTCTCCGTCTGCTTTTTTTGTTTATTTTTTAATTTGCCTGGTTTGTTAGGGCCCGGCGCAGAGTTTGCGGGGAATTGTTCAGATTTATTCGTGTAATTAGTGAAGTTTCTTTTGTTACGATTATTTGATTTTAGCTTTTTTCCCGGAATCAGCTATGGAAATGGGCAAATTAAGAAAGCTTTTCTTTTCGATGTTGTATTCTGTGATTATTTTCGACATTTTGCTTATTGAAAGTATTACACATTTAGTTAAATATAAAGCAACTTAACCTATGGCAATAAATTTTAGAATAACATATTTATTATATGATGAATGAATGAGCAAAAAACTAGGTGATAATTAAAATCCTCACAAAAAAAGGTTTTATTTAGTCAAATCTCCCCCAAATTATGACAGCTTTGAGGTCGGTGAAATTAAACATAGACTTAAAATTTCAAAGCAAGACGTCCCTTCTCTCTAATAAATTACAGCAAGCGAAGAAGGGTTAAAGCGAAGAAAAAAAAGATATCTCTTGTTGTATAATAATTTAACCCGTTTAGCGCAGTCGTCGAGTAATAAAGATTAAAAAGTTTATTTTTTAACACTTTCTGGGCGTGCTAATGAGGGGGCGTTGGAAACAATTTGATAGATTACACTCTAAAAGCTTCCGTCAGGTTTTAATTGAGTCTTTTTATGAATGAGCCTTTTAAGTTGCTTTGAGCTTACGCCTTTACATTTTTACACTTTACGCCTACGGCTATTCCCTATTAACAAACGGCAAACGCTATTTGATATTATAATTCTTTTTTCACACTGTGCTGTGATCTGAGATTTTACAGATAAAATGTATCCGTTAAGATGCTAAGATAAATTCAGAATTGGTATAATGATTGGGTAGGTATGATGCCGAATTAAGCCTAACATATCTTATAAACTACATAGCAAAAAAAGCTACTAAACCAAACAAATCATTACCGGCCAGGCCACTCTTTTTTGCTCACAGAAAAACCTAATCCGAAACAAGACATTATAAACATACCAATGCATGCAAGGAAAATCGATCGCCGTGGCCGTCTTAAAATCCTCACCCTTTTCGCGGAGGGGCCTCCCCTAAAAAAACGAAAGAATAGAAGAGGGAAATAATCTAAATCGTCTCATATCTCCCCCCTCCCGTCGGTGCCCCCCTACCCCCGAAACCTCTAGCGTCGCCCTCCTTATTTTGTATGCGAGCTCCTTTGGCAATCATTATAAGGATATCGATTAGAGTCGGCTGTAACGTGCACATATCAGTGTAGAGCAGTGTGTAGAAGGCCTTGTTTGCATGTGTGTTTTTTTATGTCCGGTTGTTTGTCGCTTGCCCTTAGACCCTCAAAGGGTGTAAGGAAGAAGGGCTTTGTCTTTCTTTCGAGTATCAACGCTGTTACAATTTATGGATTATATGCACACATTCGGTCTTAACTGAAATCATAAAGTCAAGTTTGGTATTTTGAAAGGAAAGCTGCCTATTCATTTGTGCAAATGAGCAAGTTGGCAACCCTTTAAGTTTGTCAAGGTAAGCATCAGAAAAACCAAATACTCATCAAAAGCCAAACAGATGCAAACCCGACTTCAACCACCCAACACAATATCTTTCTTACAAGACCCACCTCCCATTTCTTACCCAAATTCGCGGACGGGACTGCAGACATAGAATAGAGAACGACTCATAGTTAACAACCAAGAAAGGTCCGCGCATAAGCAGATGCAAATTGTTCACGTTAAACTATTTCGGAAGGTAAACACAGCGAGGGTTCGAACCCGGGCCCACGTGCTCCCAGATCCGGGAAACGAGATTAAAAATGCTGGATGGCGGACCGCTAGGGTCGTATGAGATGGGTTGCCAGCTCGCAAAAGTGACGGAATAAAAATATTTGTCGTTTGACTTAAACCAAAGCCTACATATTTTCGATTAAACGTGTTCATGTCATCTTTTATAAATCATTCAAGAAGTTATAATGTCCCCACCGATAGGCACAGGTCTGTCCATGAATACACTTTCTGAGTATGGGTTGTTACTATGTGCTGAAGTACCGGGCAGGCGAGAACCTGATACTCTCAAAAGTTATAAAGCTTGCCTGGTTACTTACCAAAAGACCAAACTTACCATAACTTAGTAGATTTTAAGCAAAAAACTGCTGACAAACAACAATTCCTCTTATTTGCCCAAATCCTTAGCGAAAAAATTCTAATAAAATCGTCCAATTACTGTACGTATAACACGTTGTACCACCGGCAGCTATCCGACCTAAATATTCAGAGCAGCTCAGTGAAAAATCCCTCACTTGGTAACACGATGTATGAGCCAAGAAATATTGGAATTTAGGCAGCAAACCGCTTTGAGAATATGTGTAAATAGGGAACTACGGGAAGAAATGTTTGAGGAGAGCTGCAGGAAGGGGATAGACCTCATTTCGATTTAGGAGGATAATAATTGTGACTAGTGCGGAAGATTTAAATTTAAACTTATTTACACTCAGGCTAATACTCGTACATGAATATATGTACACCGAAGTCAAAAAGGAAGGTGTTAAGCCCCAGAGTTTTGTTCTCCATTGGTAGATCGAGTCATTGGATCCTGGTGGATTGAGGTATGTTCAATTCAATTTCTTTATTTCGGACTTCTAGGTCCATAATACATAACAGTACAGTAAACAGTAACTTATAAAAACACAAACATGCAAAACCAAATAGCCTTACTTGGAAACTAGATCCGACCCCCAGATACTAAAATAAAAGTAAAATAAAATGTCAAATTTATCAATTAAAAATCAAATTAACATCATATTGATCACCCAGTAGTGTTCAGCGATCTAGAAGTAGTAGATGTAAAAGGGAAGATCTATCAGACAAACGAGATATTTTTTTCATAGGCAGAAACCAAGTGATGTCTGGGCCCGAATTCTACTGTACACAAGCATACCACAAGCCTGGCACAAGCTTCAATACGACGCATTTGGTATTCTACCAAAACCGGAATCGCAATTCACAAGCGCCAGCCTGACGCCAGCCTACTTCGTATTCTACTGTACGACAATTCACAAGCGTCAGGCTGGCGCTTGTGAATTGCGATTCCGGTTTCAGTAGAATACCAAATGCGTCGTATTGAAGCTTGTGCCAGGCTTGTGGTATGCTTGTATACAGTAGAATTCGGGACCTGGACTCTTGATTATTTTTCTGAGGTCGCGCCTCATCCTGCCGATGTCAGTCGAGCAAATAGGATCAAGTGTCGTCTGCGAATCTCCACTTCTACGTACTGGAATGAAATTATTTCGTCAGTTTTCTTAAAAAATCTTTGAAGACCCGTTTGCTACTTTAGATTAATATTCTCGTCTACGTTATAACTTGGTATACATCAAATTATTTGTCACATGTCGCCTGGCGCTTAAGAGACCAGCGACCGCGTAAATTTCCCATACAAACGTAATTCAATAATGATTTGAATTTGAGAACTAGTTCAATGCATTTAGACAGTTAATCGGATTAATACAGTGTTTACGCAGGTTCCTGGTGGTATAAGGTTCTTATTCAAATTATTTAAAAATATTTTTAAATTGGTTGAAGAGGAACCCTGGTATACAGACCAGGAACCTGCGTAAACAGTGTATAAATCCGATTAACAGTCTAAATACGTTAAACTATTTCTCAAATTCAAATAATTTTTAAAGTTCCGTACCCGAAGGGTGCCAAACGGGACCCTATTACTGAGACTTCGCTGTCTGTCTGTCTGTCTGTCACCAGGCTGTATCTCATGAACCGTGGTAGCTAGACAGTTAAAATTTTCACAGATGATGTATTTTTGTTGCCGCTATAACAACAAATACTAAAAAACAAAATAAATTTAATATTAAGGGGGGCTCCCATACAACTAATGTGATTTTTTTGCTCATTTTTGCTCGGTATTGATAATGGTAGCATGTCAGATGCTTTAAATGTTCATGTTGAGTATATGAATTAATTAATTAAATTAAAATAAAATAAAATAAATATTTACGGGGGGCTCCCATACAACTTGCTTTTTTTGCGGTTTTTTATAGATAATGGTACGGAACCCTTCGTGCGCGAGTCCGACTCGCACTTGGCCGGTTATTGTATTACGTTTGTATGGGAAATTCACGCGGTCACCGGTCTCTTAAATCTCAGTACTTACACAAAAGGGTTGTCCTTGCCAAGTGTCTGGCTCCATAATGACTTCACAGAAACACTGTCAACTAGCTACCTCACTTTTAGTGAAGACATTAAACAGCCTCCGAGTAATCTTATACGATATCTGATTGAAACTGCTCGAATGGGGCTTTAATTGCATTTCGGGCGCAAATCGTTTAACTTTAATTAACTTTTGGAGACCTTCTCGATTGTTTTTCCATTAACACATTTAAACACCTTCGTCGCAGTAAATTAACTGCATTAAAGAGAAATAAGGGTCAAATTCCCATTTGAGTAAACAGCTATCTGAACAAAAGTTTTTGCTAGTAACTAGATTTGCAATTTTTCCAAATCTGAGTCATTATTTTCCATTCTTCTTGCGATCTATCTTGCAAACGAGTCTTCCTTCCTCCAAGATTCAGTCTGAGTGGACGAGATCTCCTCATGAGACAATGGCAAGACGAACACGACTCGAGAATAAAAAGTAATAATTTCAAGTGGAATAACGCTGAAAATCTTTTCACGGAGCTGAAAAATTATTGTTGTTTTGCAGGAGACAAAATGCAGCGTTCTTATTATGCCATTGTTCAGTGTTATGAGCTTTATTCATTATTAGGGTTCTCTTGGAAGCTAATTTGGGACTGTCCTGTCTTTCATTCTCATTTTCATCTTTTCTTAAGAGTGACGCTACATTTCCACCTGAATGGCTCTGCTAAGCCATTGTGTCTCGAAATCACTCCCGAAGAGGTACTCCCTGTATAGTGTACACGATTACCGTAGAAATTTCACCACCACAATACACAACCCTCTACGATATAAAACTGCATTTCCGTCGTGATTTTCACTTGGCTCAACTCGAATGCTTATTAATTTAAGACCGCGATAAGCATGAGTTCTTTTGTATAGAAGAAGACCCCATTGTTACTCTATTGAATGTGGCGAGCCAAGTTTTTGTTCTAAGTGGCCCGGAAAATGCTTCTTACATATTTATATCAGCGGGTATTAAATATTCAAGAAATAGAGTGCCGGTTATCCGCACATATATTTAGTAAAGCTCTTTCTTTAGATGATGAATTTTGTCATCTTTAGTCAAGTTCTAGGTACATGATGTGAGTTACCTACTCAGACAAAATATGTTTTTAATTCTCAACGAATAATACTTGTGATCTCACTCAACTCTCGGATATCGCTCCAGAAAAATTTTAAGCCATTAAAGACATCTGCAGACCCTCAATGAGGTGTACTTACCAGGGATGTGTGGCGTCCCTTTTGATGGCGGCTTTTTTGTTTCTACGTGCGGGGGCGACTTTTTCGCTCAAGGGGTGAACTTTTGGGGTGAATGGGTGAATTGTAGATAAACGGCGCTACACTGACTGGAGGAACCAGAACTTATCTAGCCTTTCATAGATAATTATGAATTAACAGTGTTTGATAATATGAGGGATAAGTTGGTTTGGTAAGACAGTGAGAATGTAGTGTAATGTATGTTTTTCAAGTTAAACAAAAATTTGTAGTATTTACAGGAAATAAACATTTAAGTACCAGAATTTCATAAAATTTATAAACACTAACAGTTATTATACACACAAGGCATCCCTGTTCGTTAGGATGACTCATAGATAGTTTTATGTTATTCCCAGTCCTTATGAGCTTCACACAAACAATTACACAGAGAACAAAACAAGATATTTTTACGCACATCCAGCGAAAACACTGGCAACTTTAATCAAAACGGTTCGTCCTGATTAAACTTACCCCAGTGGCCATAAAAACATTATCGTGCCGCGTCCCTCAGCCATAAAAAACATAAAGAACAAATACAATAGCAACAGTGAGCCTTAACGCCGATGCAACTGATATTGGCAGTTAGCTACATTTGCCGCCATGATGCGCGGGCCAATGATTAGATCGGATGGTCAGGGACTAGGTACAGGAAAATGAGGTTGCATCTTTCGCAGAAAACACAAATGGTGTGATCTAAGGTTTGGAATTTAAAAAGTTTCGGTTTAGTCAAGAAATAATTTTAAACCTGCTTTTAAGTCTGCAGCGTCAGCTAAAGTATACTTTACTTTCAATACCTTAATCCAGTCTGGGATAGGGAAAAATAATCCTGCGTAGAAAAGGAAAGCGCCGGACGTTTAACACGAGTGAAGCTTTCCGATTGGAATGCACAGTTTTCATAATATTTGGGCATTTTCATGCCTATTCGAAGAAAATAATATTTTTTTGAGTGTCTTTTATGGTTAGGTATTTAATACGAGTATAATGTTTGTAATCTCAGAGCGATGCTCCAAACAAAAGAAAGCACTCCAATTTCACATCACAGTTATCCCGCCCTCATTTCTAAGACGGCCGACTCACAAGTAGCCGCAGGGAAAAATCTAAAGAGAGAAAACTCGTACACCGTTTGGCGATATGCTTAATGCACCCCCACAGAAATTATCGATTAGAAGCTTTTTTATGCAAGAGGGAGCCCATGAGGGGAGCCAAGCCTGGGGCGAGTGGCTGAAACAAAAAACCCAGGGTGAAGAGTAGAAATAAAAAAATAAAAGTTTTTTTAAAAACTGCAATGGAAGACCAAGACGCTGCGCCCAAAAATCAATAGTCGATGCCGAATGCAAATGGTATTCTGCATCCCGATTTGAATTTCAATGCGTTGGCGGGAATTCTTGTTTTCGTTTGCATTCGTTTCTTGTAAGACGTTGCAATTAGGAAGCGGAACTGAGTGGGGATTTCATTAATATTTATGATGGCTTTCATTATCAAGAGGACGCGGTTGAGATAATATCTGAATTTCAGAGGTGTTTAGTCCATAAACAAAATGAATGTAGAGTTTCAGATATTGGTATTTAAAACAGTTGTGGTTTTTGTCAAGTAAAGTTCAACAATATGTTAGAAATAAGTAGATTTCTACTCTACGGAGAGTTCTCAATGAGACGAATTACATCAAAGTCTATGCCATGTGCAGTCCAACCGCCCTTATCAGTCAAACAAATTTCCTATGCACAAAACACCGAAAAGGCTCTAATCCCGTGTCACGTACATCTCCAGCTCTGAAACACACTCGGCCCAATTATCCCACCCCCCCCGGGTCTCAGCTGCGCACTTTTCTTGATCGCTCGAGCGTCATCTTTAAATTTCCACCGTTAAGATTTAATTTTCAGTAAGACGCGGGAGGGGCGAGGGAGGGGGTGCAACCTGTCGCGCCAAATATTTTCCTCTGTAGTTTTTTTCCCTCCTTCGATGGCACTTACGCGTCTCCCCTCTGTACGCATTTTTTTATCATTAAAACGCGAGTGGGGTCGGCGAACTTCTGCGCTGTTGCCAGATCTCGCTTGTCATAACACCGGCATCATAAGGAACGCGGATTTCGGAGAGTTTGCAACGTCGCTTTTCACTGTCTACAGATATGTTTGAACTTGAAATATTGTAGTATCTCTACCTACATACTCACCAGTTACCTAAATCATTTGCTGTGAGATCTGGTTCTTTGATGGATGAACGAACCATCTAGTCTAGACTCTACATTTCGTCTTCTTCATTTTTGTTACGTTCTCCAGTGATTAAGTCTTTGCTCTACAAAAACTGTGGAGATAGATGCCTTACCCACGTCATATGAACATCAGAATAGCTACCTATGTAGCCGTTCGATCGATGTAGAAAACCGCATTGGTAGTGCTAACAAGTAATTAATAAAACATACATTTAGCCAACGCCTTCCAATCAAGTCTCGTTACGTATCCGATCGTATGGCATTACCCCCGCCACAATGACGCATCTAAGATGTAGGTTGATCGAAATATAAATGGATTCACTTGTGGCGTTATTGTAGGTTATCTAGAATTAAATTGGTAATGCTCAATTGCACACATCGTTTAAAGAAGAGGCTGAACGATAAGACTAATGTGGAGCTAAACTATTAACTAATTGATTGGTATGTTTTAGTAGAATACAAATTTGCCTAAGATATATACGAGATGAAGAAAAGAAGCATCCTCAGCTAATTAATTCTTAAGATGTTCCTAAAAATATTTATAATAATAAGAGGAGGCAGACCGCTCAGGATCGGATAGAGTGGAAAAGGAGGAGAGAGGCCTTTGCCTAACAGTAACCGTAACCATTAGTTCCAAATTTCGCCGCAGTCACAAACTTTTTCATCAAACAGCGTATACGACGACGTGTAATTAAGGCTCTAGGTGTTAATTAACTGAGGCGTTTGGACACCTCATGGTGAGTCCGAGACTCCGAGTTAATTGACTTTACGCTTCTATTTATTAATACTTTGCTGGACGTTTTAGTGGCTCCATAATTTCATAATAATTTCATAATTTCTTTATTGCACACAAAAAAAATAGTTAACAAATTATGGTAGGTAATAAAAGTGTACAATGGCGAGCTTATCTCTAAAAAGAGATCTCTTCCAGCAAACCAAGTTTCGTTGAGAGAGGTTGATAGCTGAGCGGGGGTAGACCATCCATCTATTGAGGTTGTTAATTAATTAAGCCCTTAGTCTTCCTTACGGCTACGTAATGAAGATCTTAGATCTAGCCCATGTTCATGTTAACGTTGGCAACCCCTGCTTACATAAGCAAAGTCAAAGTCAAAGTCAAAATCTTTTAATGACCATAAAATCATACAGATTGCTTAGTCAACGTCAATATAATATTAATATTTTTGTATACTACCGCCCGTTCGGAAGTTGTGGGCTTAGGGATGGAGCAAAGAAGGGCAAGACACACCCCCAGTAAGCAGTTTTATAACCTCGTTCACATTTTAGAATAAGTATATCTACATTCATTTTTACATAGATTCATAAAGCCTTTCAGCGTAATATCCGCCTAATTGTATACAGATTTCCAATATTTCCGTTCAGTTGAATTACAGTGGCAGTTAAATATATTTGCCGCAACGATATTTCAATAAGAAACAAGGAAAAGCTCATTGATATATAACTGGCTGAACGGAACTCCAAGTTTCCTCTCAAACAGCAGGTTCTTAGAAGCGTTAAAACACACAAACAAAATTAAGGTAAGTAAAGCTGAAAAGTTGAAGAAACAAAACTCTTATAATCTTGTTAGACCGCAGACGCCGGCTAATCCGGCGGCCATCAGCTAATTAATGTGGCAAGTTTATTTGTGAAAAAGTTCCATTCCGACTTGGGGAAGTAATTTCACGAGCGAACCAACTTCACACTTAGCTCGCTGGGTAAACACTCATGACGTTTCGTAATTAACGAACGCAATTAGTGGGTCCGGCCGAAGGACCAAGTGGGGCTGGCGGCGAGGCGGGGGGGGAGGTGATAAGTGGCCGCGCGAAAGAAGTTGGGAGAGAAAATTCAAGAGATTAACACGGAGGAACGTGCGAGCGACCGCTCTGAGGCTATGTTTACCTACATCTCGTGGCCTAGGTATCGATTACTGTGTACTAGAGTCTGGGTAACAAAAGCAGAGACTGGAAGGGGCGGCGAATTCAAAAAATTATAAGTGTGGCGAGCCATTAATATCTTAAAAGGTGGTCTGCTTAGCGGTTTTTTTTATCGGGCAAAAATTCTCAATTTTCGTTTATTCAGTGCGTCAACAAGGTAAAAGATAACTAACTACATAAACCCTGAGTTACAGGAAACCAATTTGGAAGCATATCCAAATATTAAGAAAAAGATACAAATAAATATATTTAATTGTTTTTTTTTTCATTTAATTTCATCATAAATGATTTTCAAAATCATTTTGTGCAACTCAAGGTCAACCTCATTATTTTGCGTAAATTAAGATTTACAAATTAGTCGCTTTATTAGATGAAATCAGTTGAAATGTTTTTTTTTTTTGACACATAAAAGTTTGTCAATAACTCAGTTTTCCACACGAAGAAGATGTTTCTACGTGTATTGGCCAGACTCTAGCAGATATTTCTTACCACTTCACAGTGTTAATTTATTAAAACTTTTAAATCTACTTTGAAGATTCTATTTGCATAAAAGGAACACCTAACTCGACATCACAATTTAACCATTCAAAGCCAAGTAGAAGGTTTGAAAAATGGCCCCAGTCCAGTGGCTTATTAACATTCGCTGGTGCGTTTTCAGATGAGTAATTGCTTTCTTAATTCGAGTCATCTGTCTTCAAAATAGGGCAATTTTTCAAAACCCCTGCCTTCGTATGAATGGCAATGTACTTGAAAAATGTACGAAAAGTTGTACAATTTTCATTAATAAATGAGAGTATATTAGCAAGTACTAGAGGTAACAACAGCGTTACTCGTTAGCCGCGAAATACTTTTCCTTTCATTCCGTCCCGCGGTTTAATTTATTCCCAAAAAAATATAAAAGGATTTTGGGGAGGCATTTGCGTCGTTAGCAATATTGTAATTTCATTATTTGTATTTTTTTCGCGAATACTTTTAATCACTGGGGGTGCGCGGTTCATTCTATCGCTGTGGAGGGGGAAACAAATCAGATTTCAATTTCAATTAGCGAAGGATCTGTTGAGAAAAAAAAACCCGAAACCAGTGAATGAGTATTGATGAGTTGGGTTGTTAATACAAATGAGTCGTTTGTGCCGAGTACTCGATCAGGCGTCTCTTTCTCAGATAATTTTGATTAAGCTCGTATTTTTATCAAGCACTCTGTATAATTGTGGCAGAGATGCGAAGGAAAATAAGAGATCAACTAATTGGGGGCTCTTGATATTGAACAGGTACCTGCATAGTGTAACAGAAACGAGTAATTTTCAAAGGCTTTCAGGAATCAAAACAGCTTTATTATTTTTGATTAATGTATAAATCATCTGTATCCTAGTTTCGTAATAAGTGAGCCTCACTCATATTTAACTAATTATGTATAGTATATCTAATTAAGGAACTTTCCGTGGAATAACATTTAACTGAAAAAAAAACTTAAAACGATTACAAACAGAAAGCCAGTAAATATTGAAGAAAAATAATTTCCACCCACCAAAGGCTTCATAGAAAGCAAAATCAAAGGCACGTCATTATCTAATTAGGGCCAGTCCCGATTGATGCACGCGAGCTTCAAATAATTCATTATTCCAGCAACTGGAGGGCTAACATCATAGGGCACTGTCACTTATACTGTCATGCACGCCCTTCAAACCTAGCAAGTGGCGGTAATTACTGGTGCACGTCTAGGACTGTGAGACGTGAGACTCTGTTAACTTTGAGTGGCCGTTGAAAAAACGGGGCATGGAGTAAAGGCGAGGTATGAATAATTAATTACAAACCAAGGTCAACAAACATTGGGGAAGTGAGAAGCGAATATTACTCGGGAATAGGAACAAGTGGGATGGCAATTGTGCGCTCGCACCTAATCTGAATCAACGTATGCGCCAAAACGAAAAAAAGACCTAAAAATAAAATAAAAAACAGTTTTTTTTTTCATATTTCAAATCGCTAGTAACAACAAGTCCCCATTTACTACAATTAATAGAAAGATCATATAAATTTAGGAAAAAATATTGGAAAAAAGGGTTAACTTTTCAGACATGAAAACCCTAGATTATATATTTATAGTCAAATAACATATACCAGAAATTGATTACGATTTGCCGAGTATTTCCTGAAATGCACATGAAAAAAGCACCCCTAATTTATTTGTGAAACGATAAGTTAGCAAACGATGAGCTATCTATTAGAACTCTAAGGTCCTAACCTGCAATGTATCTGTATCACTTTACATACAGGAAATAGGAAATGGGATGAAGCTAAGATATGTTACACTTGACCATAGTAATTCTCGCATATTGCAGTATTCTTATACTCGTATACCCAATTGGAAATTTGCCATTCGCAACGAACTACTTAAATCTAGTATTCATAAATACTCAAAAGACGCGAGCCAATTCAATGTATGCTAAATGCAGCGCCGGCCCTGGATTGAACGGCCCGATACTAAAAGGTTAGAAATAATTGGATAATGGGGGGTGTGTTATGCACCGTAACTACCGTAAGCTGTCGTCTTCAAATGACACGTAGTTTCACGAGTATGTAACTAGCGAGACTGAAGATAATAATTGAAACAAAAAGTAAACTTTAGAAAAAACCGACTTCCACAAACCCTATTTGATTAGATTGAGTTTAATACAAACTGTAACCCCTTATCCCCCCCCCCCCTTGGGGAATTAATTTTGTCAAATCCCATATCAGTGCTTCCCCACGCTACTAAGGAACCCCTGTACAAAGTTTCATGGCTCTAGGTCCACCGGTTTAGGCTATGCGTTGCCTGCCCGTCAGCCACGCATTGTATTTGTACCTAGTATTGAGCAGATCTGGTGGCCATATGTGGTCTTCATCAGCAGTTCCGCATCACAATATTATGCTTACCATGTGCATTTGCACGAGTTATTATGAAAAACACAAAAATCACTATAGGTCTGCCTATAATATTTGAAGAGTTCCCTCGATTTCTCCAGGATCCCATCATCAGATCCTGACCTGGTGTCAATGGGACCACCCTTGAGATATTACCTATACGCCGAAAAAAGATTTGTTCAAATCGGTTCATAATTGGCGGAGTTATCGCGTAACAAACATAGAAAAAAAAAAAAAAAACATACGGGTCGAATTGAGAACCTCCTCCTTTTTTTGAAGTCGGTTGAAAACATAAAACACCTCCGCACAATAATAGCGTTCGCTAATATTACCGGTTATGTGACAACCTGTTTTGTTATACTATCTCTATTTAACACTAAGGAGAAATCATGAACAAATCTGTAGTGTACTTAAATATTTAATAAATGTCGCTTGATTTCCATTTAACGGTATAAAGAGACGAAAAAACACTTAAAACAATTTCTCTAATTTAATTTGTGTTAGTATAAATTTCAAATCACGCTGAGTACAATTAATCTCCATCGTTGTTAGTCCCCGAAAAAACTCAATTTGTCCAAGTTATTCAACGACACGAACCAATTAGCGGCCGGACGTCAAGCAAATCACAATTAAAAGGAATCCTCGAAAGTCTTCCGAGCAAATGACTTCTTTGCTTGTTAATTCCTTGTCGCCGAAAAAAAATCTCCACCGGAGTCGGATTAATTCCAAGTGCGAGTCGATTGTTTGCATAAGCCTCGTCAGAAGGGAAACATCACCTCACTGCCACCGGCTTAAAAAAATAATTAAAATTCTTAATCACTCTTGACTCGAACCCTGGGGAGAGCAAGTTTGTCTTGGTGCCCCAAGAGCCACAGCCCTCTTTGTGAAAAATCTTTGAGCTTAAAGAAAACGTCGCTTCGCAAATTCATTTACGTAAAAAACCTGCTTCAGTTTGGTTACTCCTGCCATGGATTAGAGCGTTTTTAAAATCTACATAAAAGTTTTACTGACATTTTCTTATTTGTGGGTAGTTGTCGTCGCTCGCCGCAAAATATGAAAGCTTAGTTCATCCCTTGCATGTCGGTGGGTAGTTTTCAGCCCTCTTAACAACATATTTTGGCATATTTCGATTACCATAAAGCGCTTGGCGTGATATGTGTTTGCGTTTCATTATGCTTGTTCTATAATGTACGTGCAGTGCACTCACTGTAAGGTACGATGTAGTCAATACAAATGTACAGACGTTTCCTTCCTTCAACGGGACACATGTGGTGTGAAGGAGGGAAATCTGTCACGACGGGTGGTGGGTCAATCAATAGTAACTTGGAGTGCAATCGAAATTATGTTTCTAAATTCAACCTTGAACAACAACATTCAGTTTCCACCCTTAAATTGAATCTACGTATGTGATTTGTATTGGGATTTCAGTACATTAAAAGACAAGACGACTGTTACAGAACAATGTCATTTTCTTCGCTCAACTTTCGCCAATTTGTAATGCTTACGTTGCAAGGCACAGGTAGACAATCAGAGACAATGACAGCTTAGCACAGGCCACTAAGCATAACCTGCTATGATTTCATTACCCAGGAAAAAAAATCGCGGAGAAATTGGAAAATAATGCCAATTACGTCTTGTTAACTCAACAAACTTGTAGTAACATTTTAACGATAGTCATTACGCACTCTTATGATTGCGTACAGAGCTACAGTTCAGGTTAATTTACATCTTGCGTAATTTCCATCATTTCTATAATATTCGCCAAAAGGACCAAAATGGTACAGCAACGGGGTAGCTTACCTAGATCGCGAGTACTATTGGCGAAGGGTGACTGTCGTAGCTCGATGCAGAACTATGCTGTTTCACGCTTCGACTGCTCCGTGTAATCGCAGCCTTAATTGAAATGTTAAAAAAAATATTGAAAATTATCTTGTAATATAAAAGTAAATTACTCCGTAGCTCCGTATTTTAAAGTTAAATACTCATCCAATAGCTGTATATAAAAGCTTTTAGTTATTTATATGAAATGCGTGAACGACCACCGTCACCGGTGTCCAAGGTGCTTTTATCAAAAAGGTATTCCAAAATTAGATGAAAAGGTATGGATTATGTATTTTACAAATTTTCTATGAATATAGCAATGTACAATGAAACTTATAGTTTCAGATAAACCGAATTCGTTGTACAAAATATCAATAGGCGATAGATCAACGCACCTAACTGTCGGAGCGGGCGACCATTGAACCAAATAACATACTTATTATATGGATACAAGTACATTGTTTTAGGTACTTTAGTAACAAAACCGCGGATGTGACTTTATGGTCCATCGCGTGTCCGATTTCTATCATGTACACTATGCTTTATTGACCTAACTGATGATGAAGAAACAAAGGATTTCCTGTGCGCCCGCGCACGGGTGTCGGTGATTAGTATCAAATAATAATTATTTGGTTTCCTCTCTGTGATTTCAGTTCTATAGATAATTTTTAGTTTTGATTATACCTATTAAAATGGCAGGTTGTTATGCAATAATTGTTATGTTTTAGATGAGTTAATTCAAGGTCACAGAATGGGTCTCTAAATCATACGGTTCGAAACATTTTGTATCGTGTAAGGATAGTTTTTGCTGAGTGAAGAGAACAACAACTTTACATTGTGATTTTAACTTACTGTAAGGTTGATTGATCGTCAATTGCGTCTCACCTTCTGTAACAAACATGAAATAAAAATTAAACATTTACAATAATTCAAACAGCGTATTTTACTCAAAAAACATAAAAGCTAAATGACGATTCACATCACAGCACGCAAAAAATAAAGTAAGTACGGATTTCGCTAATTCTCATGGACTTTCTATAGACACTGAAAGAAAAAGAAGATCTTACAAGGGAAGTAATTTTAAAATATAGGCGACAATTATCGAACACGACGTTAATACTACTTCCCATTGTGATCTTGTAAGATATAGACAGTCGAAAAAAAACACCCCTCAGGCATAAAGATTTATTCGCAAATTACCTTTGAATTTCTCCTCTATGGTACCCATTTGGGTTCGCTTATAAAAATGTATTTAAAATGTCGCCGTGGAAAATGATTTATAAGAGACAGAATGTCGTAAATTTGTCTACTTGAGCTTAGACAATCGGGGGTCATAAATATTGGTTACAATATTGTCCTTCCTGTCTCAGTATAGATTTGGGTGTTATTCGGCCTTTGCATACGAAATGTGGGGTACGCTTATATTTTTTGCTCTCCTGGTTGTGTTGTCTTACTAAAGAGCAGTTAACCGTCTATGAGCCCAAACTACTTACTAATGGATGGACATCTGTTTTTTTGTAGTTTATGTATACAATAAAAACACTAAGTGTTATTTTTTCCATGAAATTGTTAAAGGATTAAAAACGTGTAATTACTGTGTGATAATATCCATGGGAATATTCAATATCTGCTCTAATAGACAAGCGATAATTTATGCAAGATGATACGTTTTTTTTTTCATTTAAAAAACTCACAAGAGCCTTCGTCAAAATTGCGATCTCCGATGTCACCTCACCCAACGTTCATTGCAAAAAAGTTTTGCGCAAATCTTAGAACAGACAAGGATATATTACAAGTAAATAAGGTTTCTTTTTTATTGATGAAGCAGCAGTAGTAAAATGGCTACGTAACAAGAAGAAACAGAAAAAAACTCGTCAACCCCAACCTGACATGTCACTATTGTATTTTGTATTTTTGTCACCCGGATTTTTTTTATTCAAACGGGAATGAACAAAAACTACTTAATTGTAACAGTTTTTTTGCAAAGCGATTTTAAGTTCGATTATTTTTGTTCGAACTCAATGCAACTAAGATATTGTTATTTTTATTGATCCCATGAGAACTGTTATAAACAGGATTCTTCCAAGATATTTTTGCTACTCAAAACTAATATTTTGTAATCGTAAGTTGGAAATATGTAATTAAATTTTTATTATTATTTTCTACATCCCAAACACATAAATGCACAAAAATAAATCTGCAGCAAAGCAAAGTGATTAAGTTTTCAAACTTCTGTAGATTTCTATAAATATCCGATGTTCTATCTAAACTTCGAAACTTTTGCTCCCTCTGAATGTCACCGAGGAGGAACAAAAAACTCTTAAAAAGTAATTTAATAACATGTAATTTACATTAATAGAGTTAGTCAAAAAATAAAACTTCACACACCTGTGACAAAAATTCGGTGGTGTTATTAAATCGATCGTATTGATCGGAAGGGTTCGATTTAAGGCGGATGGTATACTAAGTTCTCACAAAAGAGATCCGGTTAGATCCGGACTTTCCTTTCATTATTTCTGAAGTTATGAATGCGACTTAATTATCGGTTGTAGTTTGTCGCACCCTTAAATTTCTATTGTAACTTTCACGTCGGTTTCGGTCTTTTTTAGGGTTCCGTACACACAGGGTGCCAAATGGGACCCTATACTAAGCCTCCGCTGTCTGTCTGTCTGTCTGTCCATCTGTCTGTCACCAGGCTTTATCTCATGAACCGTGATAGCTAGACAGTTTACATTTTCACAGATGATGTACCTCTGTTGGCGCTATACTCAAACACAGATTATAATAAATATTAAAGGGGGCTCCCATACAACACAGTCACGTTTTTTTTTTGCTGTTTTTATAAATAATGGTACGGAACCCTTCGTGCACGAGTCCGACTCGCACTTGACCGGTTTTATTTGGTTTTATTTTAATTTGGACCGCTTTTGTAAATGTCTTATATTTTATGACTTATTGTTCCATTTTATATATGATTATGTATACGCATTATACAAAGGCCATTAATTTCCCATTAAAAAAAACTGCGTTACCTAATAAAAATTATTGCAGCATTGAATGTGCAATATCTGTCAAGAATAAGAAGACAATCTTAAAACTAACTCACAACAAAAATGTTCGCTACTCTTCAAGTAAGAAATAATCATGTAATGAATCCCTATTAAAACATTCAAGTGCCGTTTCTTAAAGTCTGAGGTATACCATAAGATGTCTGAAGCACTCTCAACTCTTGCGATGCCATCTTCAACTTACCCCCGCCTTATTACAGGGACAGTAAAGATGCTTTTACTTCGTAGTTTTTCAGTCATCTTTAGCTATATTATAATAGTCTTCTTGGGTCGGAAGCTCGAAGGACCGAATAAATGAGACCGAAGATGGAAGATGTGTATAATACGAGTAAGTCGAAGATTGTTTTGAGTAATGCTCGGCAAGCGTGAAAATTTCTACCGGCTTAGCTCAACCACCCTATTGACTGATACGGCCAAGATAGAGCAACATGCTGGGATTCTCAAACTTTATGGTAACTCTATGTTTCAAGAGCATTGAGTTTATAAGTAGATACGTAGGGTGTTATTACAAAAAAATAAACTCCCGTTCAACGCCTGTTTAAAAACGAAATTGTATGGGATTTGACGTTTGTTTTGAGGTTAAACTGCGTTTACTATTTTTTGTAATAACACGGCCTGAGTTTAAAGTGACTTGTCTAAATTGCTATCGATACATCTTTGATAGAGTAAGTATTATATTTTTGTTTTTTTTTTGTGTTCAGATTTAGTAAGTATGTGATTTCTTGGAAAGAAATACAGTTTTTTTCCAAGAAATCACTTCCATTTTGTCATGTTGGTGTTGAAAAGGTAATATCTCTTATTAATATATTGAACAATTCTATTGCTAAAATAAAATAGCCATTCTTGGGCACTGTTGAGAATCACTGGTCTACATCAAACTCGCAATAGAAAACGTTACTCGTACCATTGAGCTCAACCAAAAAGACTCATGCTCTCCTTTTACATTGTAAAGTGATATATTTATATTATTTTCGTAACCCCCTACCAGCTTGCACGAAACAATAATTCTTTTAATCCCTTCTTACATAAAGACGTTGTATTTTAGGGGCCTGAGTTTGTATATACGAGGTTGGCCTAAGTAAATATAGTGGTGTTTGAAAAATTACATTTTGGTTGACTTCCGATTGAGAAGTGTTGCGCTAAGAAATTATTAATTGTGTTTGTTTTGTGGCTTATTTCTGACAAATAGATCAATTTGTAAAGTCATTTGTTAAAAGAGATGTAGTTGCAGAGAGTATATCAAATAATAATGAAGCTATGGTGACTTTTGCAAAGCGATTGTAGAAAGTTCTAAGGATCTTGCAGATATTTTTGATGAATTATTCAATAAAAGAGATCATTCATTTCATTTCATGGTCACATACTTAAACAGATATCTTTTCAGACAATCTACAGTATTTACTAGATATAGAGGATGTACTTTTAACATTAAATTCATACTACTGTAAAACTTGTAAGTAGCTGTTTTGTATTTAAATACTACTTATTTATGTAATTTTCTACGATTTCATTGTAAAACGAAAGCCTGCGGGGGTGTATAATAAAACCTCATAAACGCACCACGTTTTTAAAACAAAAAACCACATAAAACTACTGATCTCGCTTTACGAGCGCGATATGATATCAAAAGCAGCATTTTTATCATTTTCCACACACGTCTAAGATGACGTATCGAGAATTCAAAATGTTATGACACACTAGTCTTACTCTAACACGCACCCTAACCGATGTAGATACCATAAAATAACCATTTCTGACATGTTATATGGCCCCGTAAACAGCAAGAGATCGACCTCGGCTAAATGGCCGACTAAAGACGTATTAAAATCGCGCCGATACCAACTACTGGATTGGAAACCGTAAAAAATCACCTACGAATGTAGATCTGTGTAGGTTTAGAAGTGGCACATGTCGTACAGTAAGCACAGTCCAATAGTCAGTTCATAGTCAGAACTAGACAACTTTGATGTGAATGTGACTGTACTGTTAGGGCGTGGACAGACGATGACGCGCCCGCTCTGTCGCCGCTCCACGCCCGCTCCGACGCCGCTTAGCCTCGCTCTCACCGCCTTGTACCGATTTGTGTCTTAATGCTCATTAATAAGTCTCTATTAAGCCCGCGCCCGCTCCATCCGATGTATTATAACATCGGATGGAATGGACGCGGCGCGGCGTTTCGGAGCGGGCGCGGGGCGGGTGCGATGAAAATCACCCGATGTAATAAGAGACTTATTAATGAGCAATAAGACACAAATCGGTGCAAGGCTTGGAGGAACGCGGTCTTTGTGAGAGCGCGGCTTAGCGGGCGCGGAGCGGCGACGCCGACGACGGAGCGGGCGCGTCATCGTCTGTCCACGCCGTTAGGGATACAAATCTTGCAATATTATTTATTTTCGCACTATGTCACGATTTTCGTTAGAAGGGTCGGCTAGCACACATGGGCTCAAGACAAGCGCCTGTATGCATCTACCACGCAGATGGAAAAAAGGTGTGTGGCACTACGTCAGTATTTTTCGTTAAATATATCAAAAACATTTCGTACTCGTAAGATGGTATATCTGTCTCATCATAACACTATGAGCTACCCTCAGTAAGATAGACCGTGTAACAGTACACAACATATGAATGGTGGCAGGACTGCCAGGTAGCGCTTACGGATGTTTGGGATGTAGGGATAAGCATGTGAAAAGTAGATGTTTGCGACCTAAATACCCATAAATAAGACATTAGCAGATCATACACATTCGTAATAAACCATTTACACGCCACTGACGAGCGTTTTTTATGTGTGCACGATGTTTATGTTTGTGTAAGTATTTCAAAAGTTACACGGGAATTTAGAAAACTAAACTGTTATATTTTTATACACCAATAACACGAAACTATTTAAGCCCGTTTGTGCATGTTACCTTTGTTTTTAAATACTGGTTGCTTTGACGTAAGGTTTGTAAAATAATAAAGTTGATAGTTTTTTTTTATAAAGTAAAATTCTGTATGATAAAGGTTTTTACGGCTCTTTATGCCTATCAAGTTAGTAAATTTATAGAGCGGTGGTCTCATTTTCATTAAAAAAAAAGATACGCGTGTAGCACCGTACACGTGTTAGAAGTAAAACTTCTGTAGCTAGATCATTAAGTGGTACCTATACTATACACCTATACCTACCTATACTAAAAGAGATTTAAATTTCCAATTTTGAGATCCAAACTCTGCTTCAAGTTACTTTTAAGTTTCAGACGTCCGATTATTTGAAATTATTTAAACTTGTACTTACTTTTAATACGTCATGTCATTTATTTCCCACCATTCCTTATCTACAATTTGTCGCGCTCGTGGTGATATACTTAACTCATTCAATCGTGTCACTACTATTGTTCTGAGGTCACTACTATTTGCATCTCGCTCAGATTATATACCATCTGACGTCACGTCTTTTAGCCGTCTCGCTCAAATGTATGCATTGCTTTGCTTGTTTTAGAAATCCATATCGACCCGTGTGACATTGATGAAACTCTTTTCTTACAAACTGTATGGATCGCATCGCACAGCTGTCAAACATAAGTTCCGGTTCCAACAAAGAGGTTGAACGAAGTAGTTTTTGGTCACGTCACTGGTTTTGTTTATCCATCCCAGCCAGCGGCGGCGGCGGCGGCGGCGCCATCTTGGCCATACCGGAAATCAAGAACTCGTGGAAGAATGCTTAAAATAATTTTTATTTCTTAACGTTTCATCAGGTTTTTCTCTCACTAATTAACATTCTTTATTGTACGAATGTATTATTATCTTATCTGATTAGTTAAAAACCGTATTGAAAATAGTTGCGGTTTTAAAAGTCTTCAGCCGACCCTGACGTCACCGATTCCAATTTCCGTTACATTTCTTAGCCACTCGTGATAGCACCCGGCTAGCAGCAATTGAAAAGCAAATATATGAATAACCCACAGTTGAGAGGTTAAATAAATTTTACCCCCGTGCCCCAAGAAGTTTTACTTCAAAAATGTTACCTGGTGACCAGCGATATTCAGTGGAATGATTCTCGCGCATTCGATAAACATCTATACCTATGTCGAGTGATTTTGTATGGGAAACTGTCAATATAGCTCTCGATATTCTTATAACTATCGAAAGCACGAGAATCATGCCACAGTACTTTCAGGCTTGGTACCCTTTATCACCTCTCCAACACACAAGTAACGATTGTCTTGTCTTATTTGGCACAAAAAAAAAACAATCTACTTAATACTGAACATCCAGAACAGTCAAACCACGGGTGTCGAACCATCCGTTCACAAGGAGAAAAACACCTGCGTAATGTCAAAAGGTACAAAATGCATGACTATCCATCAATCGATCATAATGCCCCTATTGTGAAGGGTGTAGCGGTCAAGTGTCAAAAAGACGCGTGGAGTGGTCAGTTGATCGCTTCCGAGATAAGAGCGCCCTCCCCTCACCTGAGTACGCGTTTGGAAAGCGGTACTATTTGGAGTATGGCAGGGAGCACTTACCCAGTGGAGAGCGCATAGATACATTTTCCTTTAAAACACAACTCACCTATTTACGGGCGGCGGGGGACGAGGTAAGAGAGCTGTGATTGGTCAGCGCCGCTGCGAAACTGTCTGGGGCGGCGGCCCGTCGTCGTACATAGGTTGCGTATGTGAACGTTTGTTGAATACGACAAACTTTTGACCAGCCGCATTCCCCTGCAGGCGCAGTCAATTGGATATGTAGTCTCTGGGGTAAGGGTACGCTCCATTGTTTCAGAACTGGCTACAATATAAAATCTGCGGTTTTATCATAACGCTCTTCGCTTTAGTGCAATGCCACCATCTTATCTAGAGAATGGAGCGAGGTGCCACCATCTACGCCAACTGGACAGCACACTCTACCTAGACCTACAACTGACAACCGAAGTGACGTATTCATAGTGACGTCAGCAGTTCCGCTTTGACCGTTCTCTAGATAACTTAAGAGACCGGTGACCGCGTGAATTTCCCATACAAACGTAATACAAAAATGATTTGAATTTGACAACTAGTTCAAATCGGATTTATACACTGTTTACGCAGGTTCCTGGTCTGTATACCAGGGTTCCTATTAAACCAATTTAAAAATATTTTCAAGTAATTTGAATAAGAACCTTGGTATACGACCAGGAACCTGCGTAAACACTATATTAATCCGATTAACAGTCTAAATGCTTTGAACTAGTTGTCAAATTCAAATCATTTTTGTATTACGTTTGTATGGAAAATTCACGCGGTCACCGGTCTCTTAAGCTGGATTTTACGAACGAAAGAGTAACTTTTACTCGAGAGTATCTTCTACTTTTTCATAGACACCGTGACGCCTAGATCAGCTCTCACACCTCATTTTGAACTGTCATTTCCATTTTTCATAAAAGTTATCCCCGGGATAGTTTATCTCGTATAACTTTTTGTTGGTGAAATCAAGCCTTAGTGGCCCTGTAGTCGTCTCAGTTGTGTCATAATGACAGTTTCTCCATAACAAATCTGTCAGAGCCAAAAGCGGGTTTTTTTTACAGGTCTCCATAGCATCTGAGTCACATCTGAGCATCTGAGTAAAGATTTAGGACAAGCTAAGTTTACCCAGAGCTTCGCAGTGTATCTTCTGGTAAGCATACCGTTTAATTTTTCAGTCTAACCCTATGTCTCTGCCAAGCTTTGACAAAATTCAATTTCTTTCCTCTTTTTGCCGCGACTTTATTGGATATGAGCTGGCCAAAAAACCTCCTTCATCCTTTCCTCAAGTAAACAGTTGTAAACAAACACTAGAGGTGTGCTTGAGGTCACGTGCACTGGTCGATATATCGAGCGGCCACACAGCCGGTCATGTGTTTCCGGTCGTACACCGTACGGTTGGGAAGGGCTGTCCCTTTTCTTGGAGCGGTTGCGAATTGTCGGTCTTACAGAATTTGAGAATGGCCGTGTATGCAAGGAAATCAAAAGAAAATGTTTATTTTTACCTTTTTTCATGATTTGACAGTGTTTTCTTTATAATTTCGCGTGAAGCAGCAGTTTAAAGTATGATGTCACCATAAATTTAGTTTTTTTTTATGGATACGAAGTCCATAAAACAGGCAAATAACAAGGTAGGTGTAGGTAAAGATAACTTTATTGCAAAGCGTCCATTTGTGCCACATTCATACAAAACAATAGAGCATCGCTGTCAAAGCTGAATCATTATTTTAATTTCACAAATCAACGTCCATCGACAAGCCTAGTGAATAGGCTGCCGGGCCCGGCGCCGGACCGCACGGCTTCCGGGCGGACGACCCATGTCCGTCATTTCTTCCGTATGCCGTTTCAGCGCTAGGTAGTGTAGTAAATTTAGGAAGTCTTCGCATAGCGAAATCGCAATAAATCATAACAGCGATTTTTAATAATTTTTTTTTCTTTGTTTCATAGATGATTATATTTATAAAGGGAAAATAAAAAAATCCACCTAAATTTTAAACTGATACATAGGTAAAAATCAATCAAAATATTATCGTCCTGAATTACAAAAAAAATAAAAATACTAACAAAACATATTTTCTTTAAATAGCATTGTTTTAGCGTAAATTTGTAAAATATATGTAAATCCAACGATTTTGGTCTTTGAAATATACGTTTCTTAAATAAAATAGTCTAACGAAATTTCAAAAATATAAAGAATTTCATATAATATTATTAACAGTATTATTAAAGTTTTAATCACATTTATTTATACCTATTGCAACTTTAATAAAAGAATCCAACAAGAAATTTAAGAGTAATTAGATATTTTATTTATTCAACAATAGTGTATCAGGCAAAAAGTTAGAAGGTAAGTTTTTAGGCAGACTTTAAAAAAAAGGACACATATTATTGATCTCACTAAAAGTCCAACTAAAAATGTGTTATTTTTGCGGTTATTCAGAATATTTTCTAATTTGTAGGTATGCGTGCGAGATCGTAGGTCCGCGCGGAGAAAGCGCGGGGTGCGGGGGACAGTATCTGTAATTCAAACTGACATGACGCAAACAAACATTGTAATAAAGTGCACGAACAGAGGTGATCAGTGGAGTTCTGAAGTAAGTACCTATTACCTACCTACCTACCTATAACAGAATATTAGAATAAAGAGGACAGATTTGATTTTTATTTGTGTGTATGATGCATGTAGGTACCAAATCGATAAACTGTGAAACTACGAAACTGATTTCAAATTGATTGCAATTTGTTGCTTGCAACTTGTATTTCTCTCTCTGTCCATCTTCCTATTCTGTCCTTGTCTTGCAATTGATAGAAAAGGACAGAGCAGGAAGATAGACAGAGAGACAAATACAAGTTGCAAGCAACAAATCAAATTGCACCGTGAGTAGAGCCCTTTAAAAACAGTCGGTCGCCCTTTGATCGTACGTACCGCCTAGGCACGTGCCGATACTTTTCAAAGGCTGCCGCCTCCGAAACAAAGGACGCCGCACGCGGCGTACACAAGCTGCACTTGGTTTTGATTTTTGATGCTTGCGGAATGGTGCGAGAAACTTGCGGGATAGTGCGGAATAGTGCGGGATGCTTGCGGGATACCTGCGGGATACTGCGGAATAATGCGGGATAGTGCGGGATGCTTGCAGGATGGTGCGAGATAGTGCAAGATGGTGCGAGATACTTGCGGGATAGAGCGGAATGGTGCGGAATAATGCGGGTTGGTGTGGGATGATTGCGGGATGGTGCGAGATACTTGTGGGATAGTAGTATGGTGAGGGATAGCGCGGAATAGTGCGGGATGCTTGCGAGATAGTGCAGAATGGTGCGGGATGCTTGCGATATGGTGTGGGATGCATGGTTACGAGTTGACGTGTAATTTATGTTTAGACCAGATTAGCTAATAATATGTATTTACATTTACGTAACTGAAAACAAAATTACCTACTTCGTTCTTTCTTTTTTGCTGAATTTCTGTATGTGTAGTAAGTATTTGAAAGTAGTAGGTAGTAGGTAAGGTACACAAAACGAATCTTTGCGTTCATTTTGCTATAGGAAGCCCTAAATACGTGTCACTAAATATCTTTTTTTTTTCAGGTTCTAGAACGAGTAAAGAATGTTAGTCTACGATCAGTGAATGTCAGATATCACGGGAGATGTTTTGCATTATTTTTTCAATTTCATTATGTACTTATTGCACTAGGACAATAATTAAAAAACGTAATCAGAATCAGAATATATTTATTTGATTAAACACATGTAGAAATAATGATCCGAAATGTAAAACTTGGTTAAATGAATGAATATGACAAATATGATAAAATAGTTAAGTCTATAACACTGTTTGTACAGCAATAAACCAAACAGTTATAAAATTAGTGTCAAAAGATAATAAAAGTTCATAATTAGAAAAAAATTAATAATCTTTGTAAAAACTTCAATAGTTGAGAAACTACTAAAATAATAATTAACAAAAGTTTGTGATATAATGATTAATGATTCTAATACAGGGTGGCTCATTCAAATCGGTCAGTATGGGAATGTCTGAAACTATAAGACATACGAAGATTTGTTCTTAGGAGCCATGTCACCGATTTTGATAAAAAGAAAAACTGCATTCATACATTTGAAAAAAAACTGTACCCAGCTCGAACCCGGTTGTTTTGAAAAAATACACTTACACTTTTTCTATTTAAATATCGATTGTGTAGGTCTTAAACTGTAAATGTCTCTAAGAAACATGATGTCTAAAATGAATAAAATGCATTGTTTTGACATACTTTAATTTATCATAGTGTTCGAAGTGACCACCGTTTTTTTCAATACAATATTCAACACGTTTAGGTAACGATCTTACTATTGCATTTTGTATCTTCATGTGGTGAATTTGCGTTAAAATTGACTCTATGGCTGCTTTTAGGTCTTCTTATTTTGTAAACTTCATCCTGAACATAACCCCACAAGAAATGGTCTAGAGGCGTTAAATCGGGCGACCTCGCCGGCCATTTGATAGGGCCTTTCGTACCAATCCATTTTCGCGGAAAGTTTTCATTTAAAAAGTCTCTTGCTATGCGACTATTGTGAGCTGGTGCTCCGTCCTGTTGAAAATAAAGTTGTTCTCTTACTTCTGCTGACATTTCTCCTACGGCCTCTAAAAGATCTTCTAAGATTGCAAGGTACTTGAATCCGTCCAAATGTCCATCATAAATTTTAAACATGAGTACCTTATTGTGGAGTAGGCCGACCCAGCAGTTAAATGAGAATCTAACTTGACGGCGTCCTTCGTGCATTCGTAAGGGATTTTCTCGACTCCAATAGTGATGATTTTTACGATTGTACATTCCGTTGTTGGAAAATTGAGTTTCATCAGAAAATATTACGTACTTTAAAAAATGTCTGTCTAGACCCATTGTTTCTTTTATCCAATTGCAAAATTCAAGTCGTCTAATATCATCTCCTGCGTGTAAGGCATGCACCCAATGTCCATTCTTGTAGCACTTGTATTTGTGTTTCTTTAGGGTTCTTTGAATAGTCCGACGTGAAATTTCAGAAATATCACGACTTGCATTACGGGTGGAGGCATCTGGTGTTGCTTCAAAATAGGTTAAAATGTTAATTTCCATGTTTTCATCACATTTTCTTGGTGTTACTTTTTTTGGCTTTTAAAACTTCCATGGGTCTTCAAATTGTGAACAATTTTGATGAATATCTTACGAGTAGGTAAAATACGTGTCGGATATTTGATATGGTACCAATGTAGTGCACGGGAGCAATTTCTGTCGTTTTTAAAGTAAGCTTCCAATAAATCAAAGTGCTCAGAGTTTGTAAAACGCATTTTCCCAACCACACAGCGAAAGACACAAAAATACCGAAGCATTGATTTTCAGTTCCCGCCAAAACATTTGACACTCGAGTTTTCTTTTTTTTCTTTCTTTTTATTGCTATTCGGCCAGTCACACCGAGTCGTTCCATTTTCAAATGAGGTTTAACACGTCTCTCTATCTACAATATCTACATACTTACTTAAAGTGGGCTTTTCAATTGATTGTTAGTGTTTGATTACTGTAGATAACAAAACTTCCTTAAAGATTTAATGCAATGCTAATGCCACATGATAAGGTGTATGCAACAAGTAGAGAGGTACATACAAACAGCCATAGAGACAATTTTACATGCCTGAACTTGTTGAATATTGTAACGGTGGTCACTTCGAAAACCTACTATGATAAATTAAAGTATGTCAAAACAATGCATTTTATTCATTTTAGACATCATGTTTCTTTGAGACATTTACAGCTTAAGACCTACACAATCGATATTTAAATAGAAAAAGTGTAAGAGTTTTTCTTTTTATCAAAATCGGTGACATGGTTCCTAAGAACAAATCTTCGTATGTCTTACAGTTTCAGACATTCCCATACTGCCGATTTGAATGAGCCACCCTGTATATGCTGATTGATTACCTGTATATAATGGTTTTATTTCACCATAAGTATCTGAGTGACTCAAAATATTAATTCATCGGGGTTCTTATAGCGATACACGATTTTTGGCGATTTGTCCGATATTTCTCCCTGTTACAAGGGCCATGATCACGGAACAACTGACGTTCTGCGGGTGGTAAATGAAATCTCAGTTGTCCGTGATCGTTTCCTTTGTAACAGGGCCAAAATGCGCGGTAAGGTCCTTAAAACATCATCAAGTTGTGGTAGAGGGAGGGGCAAGGTTTGGCAGGGTAAGGCAAGGTTGTGACGGGTGAGGCTTGTCCCACCCTGCCCTTAATTCAAATCCCGCAACATCTTGCGCCATCCCGCACCATCCCGTAAGCATCCCGCACTATCCCGCACCATTCCGCACTATCCCGCATTATTCCGCACCATCCCGCAAGCAACCCACACTATACCGCAAGCATTCCGCACTATCCCGCAAGTATAGCGCAGAATTCAAGCATCTCGCACCATCCTGCAAGCATCCCGCACCATACCGTAATCATCCCGCACCGCCCGCAAGAATCCCACACTATCCCGCAAGTATCTCCAACCATCCCGCAGCACCCCGCACCATTCCGCACTATCCCGCAAGCATCCCGCGCCATCCTGCAAGCATCCCGTACTATCCCGCAAGAATCCCACACCATCCCGTAATCATCCCGCACCATCCCGTAATCATCCCGCACACACCATCCTACACTATAACGCAAGCATCCCGCACTGTACTGCAAGCAACTCGCACCATTCCGCAAGCATCCAGCATTGCACCATCCCGCAAGCTCCTGGTATGTCCTGGTGTTCTACATCAGGTACTCCAGACCCTTGATGTCCATGTGCCAGCAGAAGCGGCACATCATGCTGAACAATTTTTGGTTTGGAGCCATTTCAGTATCTCTTGTATTGTTTAGCTGGGCTGCTGGGCTCCTGGTATGTCCTGGTGGTCTACATCAGCTACTCCAGACCCTCGATATTCATGTGCCAGCAAAAGCGGCTCATCATGCTGAACAATTTTTGCTTTGAAACCATTTCAGTATCTCTCGAAATCGGTCCAGTAGGTACTTTCGGAGTTTATCGATTAGAATTTAGATACATACAAAAAAACAAACAAACAAATTTATATTAGTGCAGATTTCATTCTTTGCATTTAGATACAGCTGACAAAATTAAAACGCAAAAATGCAATACATAATATTGGTGATCTGTGAATGCGATGGTGAATGATTAGGTATTCTCGTGAATGACCCAGCCAGCACCCCAATACGCAATGCATTCGCGAGCCGCCATACTTGAGTTTATCAGTGAGAGCATGCAAAGCAATTTGAACTTTACCAGTATGGTTTTAAGGGTGAAAAGGGATTGAACAAAATTCAATTTTATTTTTATTTTGGTAAATTCATTAAATAATCAAAAAATGTGTTGGATTTGGCTACGTTTGATGAATATTAGACGTTTTATGTAAAGTCTACCTTAAATTTCTGCTGTTAATTTTTTGCCGTTTGATTGAGGCCACGAATTAATCAAAGTCTAAGTTCCAATATTTTTTAATGTTGGATTGTTTTAAATATTTGATGTTTGTGTTATTATCTGTTATGAACAGCTGTAAAATAGCTGTTACTATTTCAACCCCAACCGAAAAATAACGGTTGATGCCGTTATCATAACGAATTGAGAAATATCACTTTTCCGATATTTTTTTTGGTGGATTCCTTGTTTAAGTTACTCGTTTTATCATTTTAAATAAGTTTATAAGAGGTAAAAGAGTGATAGTATTTATGCTCCGTTTAATCACGTGTTTTTTGGCGATTGTTTTTTTTTCTATGTTCCGGAAGTAAATTTAGTTGGATTTATAAATATAGTGTCTTAAAATTACCTTCCTTACGTTATTTAAAAAAAATTACGCTGTTAGAGAATTAAAAATATTGATATCTTATTTTTACTACACTAAGGAACGTATCGTGATAATAATATTTCGGGCTATGTGGCCCGTGTTTATATTATGTTACGTTTTACACTGGTTGCATAAGAAAAATGTTTTTACAACTCCCTGCAATATGCCTAAACCATTCAGAAATATCATTTTGTGTTTTCCACGTGACAAATATTTTGAATTTCTAGAGTATTTTGTATGTTTAATGTATATATATATTTGTACATATTTTTATATGGTGACATTTAGTTTAGGGATGCAATAATCAATACAAAATTTTGAAAGAAAGAAAGAAACGTTTATTACAAGGACAGTGAACACATTACAGTTAGACAAAACGAACCAAAAACAGAAAGTAAGACACACACAATATCATCAATAGATGAAAACACATGAAATGACGGTCATGGTGTGTCACTGTCATTATAAATGGCAACTGACTCAGCGATATGCTGAAGGCCAGGCCTTCAGCGCTGATTTTCAGTCAGCGCCAGGTGTTGCCCCGCGAGCGTCACAGGCTGCGGCTGGCGTGGATTTACCTAACAAGATATGCAGAATTTATGATGTTTTACCATGACATACATCATCATCATCATCATCATCAGCATGTCCGGGAACCCCACTGTTAAATATAGGCCTCCTCATGTATGAGTGTAAAAACATGATAGTCTTCTTCAATTCCCTCCCTCACAAGGCTATTACATACACGTGTATAAAAGTGCACAGCTCGCGTGCAGCACAAGTGTGCGTAATTATCGACTATTTAATTACGAGCGAGTTAATTTCTGAAGCCCCACTCGATGCAGAATGCAGCCTTGATGTGGCTTCGTTGGCCACTCATTTGCACACGAGCACTGAGCAAGGTGCGTAATAGATTGTAAATAGCACATAACATACTATTTAGATTTTCACACAGGCACATAACACAATGCTTCTGGCCCCACACTAACTTTCCTGTGTTGAATGAGATAATTCACAAACATTGAAATGGTTAAGTAAGACCTGGGGATATTTTATTATTATTCTTCCCTGGATTCTGGATTCGAACCCAGGAACTCTCGCTTGTGAAGCATAGCCTAAACCCAAAAGTTTTCTCAGCTCACGCTTTACAAAGTTCATGGTTTGTATTAGAAACGAGTTTTTCCTTCACATATTTTTACAAATATTCAACTATTCACAACAATTTTCTTTATAGCTTAACATGACCGTCTTCGAAACCCGAATATGAAAAGCCATTTGAATATGTGCATTTTGTGCATCGCTACTTTTCAAACGTATTTCCCCGAGTAGGTAGGTAACCGAGTCGTGTTGCACCTCACCAAATGAAAGGTACAAATACAAAGCACATTTGCCAAATTGTATGCGGTAAGTAATTTCAAGTTTCTGTGGTGGTACGTCAAAAATAATTTGCGGATATTTATTAAGACAATTAATTCCGCAGCGAAGGCAGCCCTCGTGGGCTGAACAACGAATGTTTCCGTGCATCGCTGTTTGCACGAAATTTTACGCCAGTATTTAATTAATCCAATTTTAAAAGTTCCGCAATGAGTATCGTTGTTCTGGGCCTTGGGTTACAATAAGACATAGCTCGAGAAATTCTAGATAGGTACAGATGTCTGCGAAAAACTTAGAGAATATCAAGATACAGATGTCTGCGAAATAGGACTAATATTATAATTTCGTCATGGATAAACGAATGACTTGTGCGGAACCATCCATGCGCTCTTCTGATTCTCACGTCGTTGGTCATAATATCATACATTCAAAAACTGAGAAGTTCCTAAATCACGGTGCCCTATAGATAAAAGAATAATATAGATAGTAGATTAGATACATCTGCAGAAGTGACATTCACAATAAACCTTTTAAATCCAACCGCAACGTATTTGCATAGAAACAAACCGACATCATTACCAAACGTATGAATAAATTAGATTTTCCACGAGGGCTAATTCTAATTACTTCGGGGGATAGTGCTCCGACCAATCTGCCGAGACCTACGTCGTATTCAGAATGGATTCGAGTTCAGTAAGAGTTTAATGAAGTCTCTTAGGTCATCGTAAAATGTTTCCTTCGCTGCTCGTTAGAATTTGTATCCTGTGTGTCAAGTTCTGGCATTGGTTAAAATTTCTAATAAATGGTCCGAATTAATTTAAATAAGTGTAACCTTCTCATAATATTCTAATATTTTATATCTTGACGATAAGGACATCCTACAACGACAAAAAGGACACTTATATGGTAATTTTAAATAGACTATTTTTATATCAGCTCAATTCAACGCGACACGCGCTATTTCAAGCTCGTGCTATACGAGGACTATCATCCATAGAGATGTAATTATTTGCATGTCAATAAAAATGAGTAAACTGCCCAATTTGACACAGAGCGGTGCATATTTAAGGGTCACGTATGCAAAATCTTCAAATAGTAGCCTCGGTTATGCAAATTCCTATAATATCATCTGCTTGTATTTTATCCTATTGCCTGTACTCGTATGGGCACGGGCCAAGACTTGTTATGTAAAGTGATCTCATTCTCCGCAACATTAGAAGATAAGTCAACACTTATTTATCTGAGGGCTGGATATATTTTTTGGTATGCGAAAACGAGATACATAGTTGAAGAAAGTGGGGGGCGCATGTCCTATTCAAATTATTTAAATGAAAAATAAGTAAATAAACTAGAATAAAGTCGTTATAACGTGCAAAATACAATACAAAGATGTCTTTTATTCCATATTTCTTAGGTCGCCTAACAATTGTTTGGTCAACTAATCAGCAGAACAAGTATACCTCATTGAATTTTTATACTCCAGTAAAATAAAACCAACATTTCTAAGCATCCAACAACACTATCTGGACATTTTCATATGAAGTCGTCATTGTTTAACTAAGAACAAAAGCTATTCAGAAATATGCAACAGACAGACGGACGGAAACTGTCCTATATGGGGTAAGCACATACGACGAGGCAGTGTTTTCAGAAAACAGTGTTGCCGCCGAGTGTACAATTAAGTTTTCAAACTATGATAGTGGTTGATGCGTCTGGTTTTCTATTCATGTTGTTGAAGAGAACTACAAAACCAAGCAAATAATCGGCATAGCAACACTCATCTTATTCTAATGGGTAGAGTTAACTTCAGATTACCATAAATAAATGACAATTTCGTAACAGCGACATCATGCAAATGGGAAAGTTCGTTACGAAAACTCCATTATTGATCGACGCAAATTCTCTATTGTGGTCCCAAATTACGATAACCGTAACGGATCGATCGAGTGACTCTAAACAGTGTCATTTGAATAATATTCCAATCAATAACTGATATATGCAAATGAAAAAATATTTTATGCGCACCCTACAGCATGACAATGCGAGACCGTTATCGAATCATTTGGAATTTCATCAAAGGTGCGCGAAGAGAAATATCCCATTGAATTCCAAGTTACGTACGTATTGTTGCGAATCATATTGACCCCCCGAAGTATCGAGAGGTTGGGAGAATCCGAAAATTAACCAATGATGGGTCTAAATTTAATTTCACGTTCCGATACCTGCCTTACTCGATACAAAAGTTCTGTAATCAAATTATGCAGCAGAGGCTGGCTATTGTCAGACACATGCATAAATTTAAAGGCACTTTGATGTACTGAATTGAAGGGTTAGGAGGATACGTTTAATAAAAGATGACAAGATGCGTCGAGGTCGTATTGAAAGTTCTTGTGGGAAGAAGGGTTAAGATTTTTATGATACTTATCAGGTAATTGTTACGAATTGTTGTGTTCGTAAACGATGTTCAGATAGCTGTTTGATGTTGCAATTTATTACATTGTCTGTGCATGCAGAACAAGAATGCAAATTATGAAAAATAAAAGGAATTCCTTTTAGGCAAGGTGAATAATAAAATGTTGTATTGATGAAAATAGGAAATCAAGTTAGTACGAGTAGGTACCTACGTGAATTGGTAGTGTGAAAGTTATCACAAAACACAGAGAGATTTGTTCGTAAAAATAATTCGATAAACCTTGAGTTCCAATATTTCTCCCCATTAAAACCATGAGTAACTCAATCGTCAAAGTGAGAAAACCGATCACCAATCAAATGACGTAACAAATCCACCCTTAGTGGAAACAAAGTCGCGGATATCACGTTACAAAAAGTACGTTGAAAAAGAAACCGTTACTGTAAGGGCTTGCAATATCTAACATTGTCGTACAAAGGGTATGACACAGTGCGGAATAGGGCGATCTAGTTTTGGATATGTCTTGGGTTGATCCGCTTTGATCCACGGCTGACTAAACACCAAAGTCCTGTTATTCTGAAACCCATAAACCGAAAATAAAAATGTTACAATTACATCCCGTGATAGTATGTTATTATTCAGTACCTAACTGATTTCCATTTGGGACAATCTTGGGCCAACTCTTTTAGCTCGAGTCTAGTCGACGACCAATTATGAACCACTCTTATATGTTACAAGTATCTACATTTATTGCAAAAACTGTTTGAGTAACTTTCATGGGTGTGTTTAATTAACCATTTACCAATTTCATTCATATATCGGTAGTTTGTACTGCCCCCTGTTGGTTATAAGCAGGAAGCACTTATCCAGTGGAGAGCACATAGATACATTTTCCTTTGAAACACAACTCACCAATTTACGGGCGGTGGGGGACGAGGTAAGAGAGCTGTGATTGGTCAGCCGCTGCGAAACTGTCTGGCGGCCCGTCATCGTACATAGGTTGCGTATGCGAACGTTTGTTGAATACAACAAACGTTTGGCTAGCCGCATTCCCCCGCAGGCGCGTCAATTGGATATATAGTCTCTGGTTGTAAGCCTCCTCCTTTCCAACTTATCCTGACCTGGCCCAATCGAATCCAGGTTTTCATTTAAATATATGTGTTTTGTTGCTTAAAGAAATTATTTTAATTCCTGCTAGTGGTGGCCACATAACGCATCAGACCGCAAACACCCAAACCCTATAATGACATGGAGCACGGGTTGCATACTTTAGTAAGCGAAAAGAAATTCCGGAGACGCACCGCGTTGGTACAAACATATTGATATGCAGATGTGCCACAGCACAGGTAGGACCCTTATTGAAATTAGAGATACGCATGAAACTCAAGAATGGCGTGTATGTAAGTATTGCAGATATAGCTTTTAGTCGTCAGACAGGTGTGTTTTCACTATAACTGTAACTGCCATTTTTTTGTGATATTGTATTTCGTGGTGTCGTATTGCGAGACGTTCGCGAATATCGCTTAGCCACCCGATGTAGTAAAAGGGAATTGATGATAATAAAAAGTATTCCGATCATTTCCTTTTCGGGGACTAAAGGAATTTGAAAGTAAGCAATACTTGATTTTCTATCGAAATAATGTAATCTACTAGTCACTATCTAATAGTACGAGTACTAGTTAATTCCTCTACTAATCAACAGGATTTTTACCATCGTTATTCAAAATATGATAAACTTTATTCCAAACTTGTAAATCACAACGGATTAAAATAAGTCATAAACATGTTCTAAAGAGTCGCATAAATAACTTACCTAGACTAAATAGGATCGTGTGATGCCGAGGCGTTGTATGTTTTGTATGACAGTGTCCACGTGCTATATTTGCATAGAGCCCTGCCGAAAGCTGGTGCAGTATCTATCTAAGGAGGCCTGTGTTACATTTGCATACGAAGCGAGTTATATGGTACAATCCATACTTTATTTGACGTCACATCAGCACGTGTTAAGTTAAGGTGGCAAGTCATTTGCATAACGTCCCGCACGAGCTAATATTTTGCATATGAAGATAACACTTCTCTGGAAGTACGTATTAACATATTTGAGAGGAGCTGTTGAGGCATGTCTTGCTTTTGACTTTTTTCTTCACCGACCTTATGAAGATGATTATGAGCTTCATCTTTTGGAATTAAAACTTGCAACTTGAACAGTAAACGGAATAGATTACGATGCTTGTTATGACTGAACAATACCTGTTTAGGTTTATGGGGCAGGATTTTTAGGATGTACATTAATAATGCACATCCTAAAAAATCCTGCTTTTACTTTTATACTGCTGATTTTTTAGGATGTACATTAGTAATGTAATTCATTCCAATTATTTCGTACGCAAAAAGATGGCCCGAACGATTTGTGTTATCATTAAAAATATGCTTATTCTGTAGATATTTTAGAAACACTAATAGTATTCTTTTGACGAAAAGTAATATGATGCAACCTTTCTATCGTGTCCTAAGATAGACATGTTTCAATGTAAGCAACGATACAAAATATTGTTGCCATTCCCACGAAAATTAATTCTGCCATAAAAGTATTAAGAAATAAACGAGCGACTTATATCGCCTGAAATGTCATCGCAATAATGTATTGTTTGTTTTAACATCCGTAACGTGCAATTAATGATTTTATTATACCACAATTCCACTGCGCCAAATCCCGGCAATACAGTTTAACCATTCGCGAGGAGAATAAGTAGATTTTTAAAAACCATAGCAATTTGTCAGTGTTCCTTATCGGGTTGAACTCAGTCAATAATAAAAAATTCGGGCAGTTTTTTTCTCGTTTTCGGGCAATACTAAACACGCGAAGCTTCGTGGACAATGTTTGTGGAAGCGGCTACATTTCATTATTTATTTATGGCGGCATAACAGCGTTGCAAAAAACTATATTAATTGCAGCTGAACCGGAAACTTTTGCAGTCGACGGTGAACAATTTGACATTGTGGAAATTCGTTTTCGGGTAATATCGATTATGGTTTGAAAGTATGGAAACTATTTTTTAAAGTCTCGCTTGATATAGGTACCGCCATTCACGATGACGCGTGACGTAGCTATTTGCATCTTTGTCTTTCAGCAGAGTGCCTCGATGAAAAAGAAAGATGCAAATAGCTACGTCACGCGTCGTCGTGGATGGCGTTACCTATAGACCCCACTCTTAGGAATAGCTATAAGTATAGTTAATTTATTTTACTCAGTGCTGTTAATTTAGTTGCAATTAGGTGGTGTCCGAGATATTAAAACTCTGTTCCTTTTCTATATTTTCTTAAAGAAAACACGTGGAAAAAACTTATAGCTGAACTATAAGCTCTTTGCGATAGTCTTTCCAATCATAACCTTCTACTACTGCTAATTTCAGCTATAAAATAGGATCTAACCAGAATAGACTACACAAATGAGGTAAAAAAATACCCAACTCTTTACAAAAACCTATTGGAATATTCCAATGTGACGCACACTAGTGTGTTTGGCGCGTCAACTCCATGTAGAATTAATCAAATCAAGTAACCCCTACTTTCCGATATAATTAACGCTCGTGTGTATGTGTGTGTGGACAATGACCATCTACGCCTGTGTGAGTGATAATTAACGATTATGGTGAGCTAGAGCGTTTCGTGTGGCTTTACTTTTGCGGGCTTTATTACAATTTATATTTTGACATGGTCTTATTATTTTAAGCTATTATAGCATTTCTATTATGTATAGAAAAGGTGAACAAAGAATAATGATGACACATAGAAATATTTTTTAATCCATGAAGTTGGTAACAAATTTTTGTTTCTGAGTATTTTATTTTAATTGCTGTGTTAGCTTTGAAGTTTAAATGTTGAAAGAATCCTTAACAGCCAGACATTCAAAATTTCTTGTAAGAACAATAACCGCGGCGTAAACTAGACGTACACTTCAGTACTGGTTTACCAACTTGCCACATCTAATTAGAACTCTTCGCCATTAATATAAGGTTGATAGTTTGCCGCCAGTAACAGTTGTTTATTAGTGTGGGTTGATGAGTCACTTTTTTTTTGTTTTGCGTGGGGTGAGAGCCTGGGGTGGCTAGGCACATCGGGGGTGCGTCGCAACCCCATCTTATTAATCCAATCAGTGGAGAAACACAGGCTGAGGAATATTCGGTTGATACTCAAAAGTTCTGAGACAAACTACTTGGGCTTACTTGGCTGATTGTTTATTAGATTGCATTGAAAATATATATGAAACCTTGTTGGATGGCGGCCAATTATGAACTGATTGAGTGCTTCTCAGCGTATAGAAACTTAAAAATTACGCGTTCGTGGTAAAAAATGACAGCGCTACATTACATTATAATGTGCATTGAATTACTTAATTGTGAATAAGTTTGTATAGTTCCGATACGAAGTATATACTTACCTATTTTACTTTCTACTGAAACTGGAACAGCAATTGGATATGGCAACTGGAATAGCAATTCTGATAAGACACAATCAACCCTGTCCATCCTAGTCTTGCTGGAAGAAATCTCTTTTTAGAGATAAGCTTGCCTTTGTTCATGTCTTTTCTGTATTGTTAGGGCTTGGAAATCAAATTGGTCCACAACTAATTAAACTTCAGTACAATTGAATAGAAGATAAATTGGAAGAAATTTAACATTGGAAAATTTTCATATTTATACAACTACATGTTTAAAGACGTCATATTTCGATATACACGGTGACATTTAAATAGCTGACCATATTTTGGGGAATTACTGTGCCCATCATTGTGAACAACTTTCCCCTAGAAACATATGGTCGCAAATGAAAAAAAATATTGTCCCTCAGTACATCTATTCGATCAGCTGTTTTCAACTTGCTATTGGTGACCCAATTTTTTTTTTCATTTCTGGTCATATGTTTCTTGGAGAAAGTTGTTCATAATGTTGGGTACTTCCATTCCCCAAAATATGATCAGCTAGTTAAACGTCACCCTGTATAGAATTGACTCTCGTAATGTAACTTAAGGAGCTTTTCCTCAAAATCTCCAAACACCAACAAACAATTAAAATTTCAGCAATCACAACAGTTTGATGCACGCGATGTCCGCACGAAACAAAGAAAATAGCTTTATTGAACTCCCTTTGACTATTGAATCTACTATTTTATTGATTATTTTTTCCTTTAATACTTTTAATGCGGGCTGTCTTTACCCATTAACGCAACCGTCACAAACGGACAACCTTAGTCGCGCCATGTTTACGGCAACACAAATTTCAGTAGCATACTAAGTGCGGCGCAGATTTTGTCGCGGGAAACTGAGGGACAGAAGAATGTGCTATTTATTTATTAATTAATTTATTTATTTATTTACAAAGTCAACAGCACAAAAACAGTTGAACATAGACAGGATAGATAGGGTACTTCACCCTCCCGCGATAAACATTTATACTCGGCCTTGATTCGCATTCAGAATCGCATGGCGATAGCTATATACATTTTCCATCTGTAATCTGTTTTGTACATGTTATATACAAATAAATTAATATGAATATATAGAGGGCGCATAATTTTGGGAACATGAGCCGTGTACAAAATCGCATGGCAATAGGTAGCTATAGCGAGGGCGCTAAATTCCGGTTTGTTTGTAGCCCTGACTCCCGGCCTGGTTGTTTGTAGCCTGCGCGGTGCGTCTCGGCGCCATCGACAAAAACTGGCTTTTGCGCTCGCTATAGCTATTGCCATCAATTCCTGTACGCAGCTCCCGGCTATGTTCCGTACACTCATCGACGCACGCAGGACTAAAGCAATTATTAGCCTTGCGTATATTCATAATTCACAATTCATAATTCTTTATTGCACGGAAAACAATTTGATACATAGTCTTATAAAACAAAGGTAAATAAGCAAAGGCGAGCTTATCTCTAAGATGATATTTCTTCCAGCAAACCTAGGCAAGATAAGACAGATCGTGCTGAGAGAATAGTCCAAGCGCACAATAAATAAAATGAAGCTAGATGAAACTACATATATCTACTATAATATATCTACACAATAAAAATGCTACATAAACCTAAATATTGAAAATAATAGTATATCCAATACCAGCGCAGCGCAACAAAAGTGTCCCGTTTGTGGCGCGCCCAAGTCTAAGCGCCTATGCAACATGTACAAATGTATGCGTGAAACCCGTACAAGCGTCCGTGCTTCAACGTATGCATTCGCAACACACATAATTAGTGAAAAGGGGGTCGATATTATTAATGAGCGGGGGTGGGACGAAGAAGGAGAGGGGGGGGGTGGATAGTTATCTATTCGAGCTTTTGTATTATTTTCTATAGATCGGGCGTCTATTGATTGTTTAGTCGATACTTCGTACTGTAATTATACAGGGCTAACAGGCACGGACGCCTCGCTTGACACACTAATAACAAGTTTAAGGGGTGACCAGTAATAATTTTCTGTAATTACTCAGACGCTGAAGTTTCGACAGTAACAAGTTGGATTGAATGTAAATTTTTGATCGTGTAAATGATTAACGGGTGACATTGTACAGTTGGTGTTGAAGTTGTGTGAATTGGACGAATTGGATATTTACATAATAATAACGCTTAAAATAGAAGTAGGTAGGAGTTAAATAAATACTTAACTAAGGATATCTACAGATATTTTTGTTCCATGGCATTGCACAACTATCTAATAAGCCATATTAGTGGACACATACTCACTAATACTATAGGAATTTCAAGTTGGTTATTGGAATGAGATTAACTGCTTCTTAATCCAAGTATATTCTGCGGGAATAGTCGAAGGGACTTTTATTGCTACTGTAAGAATCTTACTAGGGCCTTCTTATGTTTATTCGTACTTTTGTAGAGGTACGAAGTTACCGTCTCAATTCGCCTTCATCTGTCAATGTGTGTGTGTTGGTGTAACTGTAAGCGAAGGACCAGTAGTCATAACAAAAAGGTCGACACAAAGGCCACCAACATAAACCCGTCGTGTTTTAATAAAAACTGAAATAATTAATCACGTGACTAATCAGTGTGACGAATAAAAACAGTCTAATGAGCCGTTTCCTCCTATCGATCGGCGTGACGTCATCAACATTCAAATGCAACGTCACCTTGGAGTAACAAAAGGTCGTTCCTATTATTTTTTTATCGAAACATGTTTAGCGATTTTAGCACATTAACCTTCTGATGACCAGACATCTAAAAGTTAGAGTTACCTACTTTCATGCGATTGCGATGCATTGGGTGTGGCGTAGCCTTTCGTGGCAAATCCTACGTACTATCCTACCCTGGGCAGGATGTTGGGCATTAATCAATTAAAAAATAAATTAATTTAATCCCAATTAATTTAATTGCAATTTATCTGTTAGTTATAAATTTACTCATGTTAATTGCAAGATACAATTAAAATAATGCAACTAATATTTTTAATTGTTATAAGAAACAATTAAAACTAACAATTAATAATCATGTTTCTCTGCCTGCACTGCACGTATACAAGATATACATAAAATGATCTTTTTTGTTGCTACTTATTTCGCCGCGAAACTTTCCGTTCGTTTCTTAACAGCGTCTTTGACAAAGTCGTTAATTGTTGTTGTTAATTGCAGGAACAAGTAACAATTGATTATTTACTAACAATTAAAATTAATTTAGTTGTTAATTGATATTTCACAATTAACAATTAATTAATTGTTATTTTTAAATGAACCTTACAATTAAATTTTGCCCAACACGCCAAAGACCATATCCTACCAGAAGGACGCACGTCGTCAAGAGGTTAAAAAATATGTAGAATAGTGAATAATGTGATTGGAGTATACGAATAATAGTATGTAGATATCGCGTAAGCTTGTAAAAGTTTTCATTCTCTTTTAAATCTTAAGTTATTTAATGCACTACTATTTGAAATGCAACAACCAAAATAGAATACGTAATCGATAATTTCTATCGACTAACGAACGCTTACCCCTCACCAAGAATAGGGGTGGCGGTCTTCTCGAGTGAAAAAAAAACGGAAAGCAATCAGTGTGGCATAATTAGTGTGCGTGGTGAGTATGGGGCGGGTTGCCATGACAACCGCGTCCGTCGATACCCGGTGCTTACCCGCGTTAATTTCCAAAGGAATTAATCGAATTAAGTCAACGTTAAGTATCGATTCGAGCAATTGAAATCGAGTTCCTTCACCTTTTTGTGTTGCGGCTTTGATGAGTGCATGTTACGGTTCGATTTAAATACAGAGCGTTATTGAGTGACTAACTACTCAATACTCATACGTCCAGAGTCTACAAAATACCACGATAGCTTTTTCTGTTTAAAATTTTATCTCGAGTGGGTAGGTTGACAGTGGGGACGTACGATACGGTACTGGCAATTTGATACACTTTTTGCCAAAACAATAAAATCATTGATACTTATAGGGATATGTGGTATCCATCCAACCAAGCATCCACCCAAAAGAGCAGATGATTGAATACACTTGTTTAACTATTTCAAGAACAAATAATGACACACATTTACCTGCGTCGCATATTCCATGAAACCGTCCTTGCGTCTAACCAAAATTAAGCAGCCCATACCTCAACCGCCATTGTGAACAAAACTCGATAATTTATTGCCGAAATAATATAATTGCAGCCGACTGACAGGACGGATTGGTGGGGACTTCCACAATGATCATTGGAGGTTCTTTTAAGCAGGTCTCAAAAGATGCGAACATGGACAGACCAGAAAAACAATTTACAGTACCTACCTCAAGTTATGGAGTTAGTAGTTGGAAATTGGCCCGATACCCCTCCACCAACTCGCACTGAGCCAGCGTGGTTGAGTATGGCTAAACCTTACTCGTATCTGGGTAAAGGCTGGCGCCCCTTGGCGGGGACATTAAGAGGCTACATTACTTTTTACTTTATTAGTTGCAAAAGCTTTTCTGAAATTTTGCCTCTCTGGCATGCTGCGTTTCTGGTATTTTACTTTTCCGACATTCTGACAGTCTCCATTTCTAGTTTTTTTTTGTCTTTCTGGCATTGTGTGAGTTACAACCGCCATGTTTTTAAGAAACTAAGAGGATCAACGCGGAAGCCCCCTATCGCCTGCCACCGGAAACTCCAAATTATCGGAGAAATTAAAGCGGAAACATTTGGCCACCGCCGCCGGCAAGATGGCGTACGATTATTGTCTGTTCGATTATTAATAATCATTATTGCTACGCGTAATTATTATTTATTTACCTTAATCTGGGGCGGTTGTTCAAAAATACTTAACAAGACCGTAGTTTAAAAATCCCTTTGAATCTCCCAAATCCGGTTCGATTGACTCTGGGTTGTATGAAGCATTGTGCCATGCGAGACTCGTGTGTCTCTCACCTTCCTACAGCTAGTATTAACGTTCCTTTTTGGAGAATAAAAAGGGTCCCTGGGTCACTTTTCTTAACTTAAATCGTAAGTGGAGCTGAGTGAAGAAAAAATAAGTCTTGTAAAAATTTAAATAATGAAGACTAAACGACTTTTTCCATATTCCAAGGAGACATAGTCAATCACTGCATGGTAATCAAGTCTGCGTATTATCCCTGTATCCCAAAATTTTGACTTAAATCAACAAAACGTTACAGAATTTAGAAACGCTCGCAAGCAAGGCAAGACAGGATAGGTGTACAAATTATCACCTTCAAACTTAAACTTAACTTCAACAATACCAAGTTGAACGAACTGTTTGTCTTTGCCAGTCTCAACTTCTCTGTTAATGTGTAATTATAAAGGAAAGTTCGGGCACTCAGACGATTGGGAACGAAGCACGCGATGCCTACTTCCATTTATATTTCGAACCTTGCTGTTAATCAGATGTTTGTGTTGGACAAATTTAGACAAAGCCTGAAGGAATATTTGGTGCAATTATATGTACATCGTACTTAGCTCAGAATCACCTTCTTCGTCTTTTACCTCTGAAGGCGAATTAATGTATTAGGAAGTATTTGATCTTGTTTTTGATTGATTACTGTCACAGTAACTGCTATTCCCAGAGTTGTTTACCGACTTCCACAAACCCTATTTGATTAGAAACCAATGTCAAGTGCTTTTTGAGTTTAATACAAAGTTTAACCCCCTATTTTCCCCCCCCTCCTGGCCATGTGTGGTCTTCATCATCAGTTCCGCATCACAATATTATGCTTACCATGAGTAAATGCACGAGTTATTGTGAAAATACACAAAAATCACTATAATATTTGAAAAGTTCCCTCGATTTCTCCAGGATCCCATCATCAGATCCTGACCAATGGAACCAATGGGAAGGTAAACCCTTTAAACTTAAAAATATATTTCAAAATCGGTCCATCTGTCTGGGCGCAATCGGTGTGCATACATAAAAAAAACCCGGCGAATTGTAAACCTCTTCCTTTTGTGAAGTCGGTTAAAAAGGTCTCATCACAACGAATCTAATGAGCCTAAACTCAATGGGTTTACTAGTAAGCATCCCAGGGATCCAGCTCCCTCCCAGAGACAGACACACAGCATTCACACAGAGTGACTCACACGTTAAGCTTATAACATCCATTTTTTCCTTCGTCTCGTGCGGGGGTTAAAAATATGAAATTATAAATGAGTGAAGAAAATAATTTCAAACAATTGGGCTAATGTGACACATTAATTATTATTATTATTATTCATTTATTCTCAGATATAAATCCATAGGTAATTAATGACTCTGAGTACGGTGGTAAGCTACGCTAAGATTTACTTGCTTACTTACTTTACTTTACCCAGTTTTTAGCTTCAGAAATTAAAATTAACCGGGCCTATTCATCATCTAAAACTTACCTCTACAAAGGAGTTTGCACATGGTATGTCTGCCATCCGTGGGTATAATCTCTTCAGAACATCACTTGATCCCATAAAGCACTTAAAACTGTCCAAAAATCCCGTCCCTATCAATGAAATACATTATTAAAACCAAGGCTCGATATATGTTGACCGAGAATTTAAAATGAAGTCATGTTAAGTTTAATCTCTACTTAATCAACATATCGGGCCTTATTGTGCGAAATGAATTGTCTTACTCTCGAATTATCAAAACATAGCACTCCGATGTGAGTAACATTTGAGTAACCAAAGCACCGTAGTGTTGGAAGGAAGTGAATAAATCAGTGCATTTCTTTATACGCAAGCTCCCGATGTAGGCATGACATCGTTCTGTGGTGGCCGGCATTATAAATCATATAAAAATATATAATAAATCACTCGTGAGGTCGAAATGTGAAATACTTTCTCTAAACAAAGGGCATTGTGTATGCAAAAGTGCATACCGCGAGGAATTCTTTTCGTCGCCTTACTCCTTCGCAGTAGATTATTACTTTTTTGCATTTATTTTATTATGTTCGAGCATTTATATCGGCATTCGGGATTTATTGATAGCTCTTACATGTAAAACCGTCGTGTTGAATGATCACGATTGTCGCCACGAGTTGGTTTAAAAAAATCACTTGTTTTCTTTTTTATATGGTATTGCAAATGTATAGGTGTGTTACATATGAACGTCTCGTCATAAAAATCCTAAATAATTAAACGTGTTTCTTTTAATCATCAAAACGTATTTCTTTTTTCGCGTCCCCGGTTTTAATACCTTGTAAATCATTAAAAAGGTGCAGTAATTAAAATCGGTCTCTCGCAAAACCTCCAAATTGCATTCTTTGGGCTACTAAACTGAGAACATTACAATAATTTATGGGCATCACCCCATCGGTCATCTGAACATAAACTTTCTAATTTGCGGGCGCAAACCGGCCGACTGTTGCAAAATATAAATTGGTAGATAATAAAACAACACCTCAGTAAAACTATAAAAATATACAGCGATCAATGCTCAATTATGTTTTGACCACAGCCAAAAGTCGAGTTGATAAGGCTTTGATGGCTGTCAAAGGTGCAATTAAAGGTGTTTGGTGCAGTCATAAAGCGAAGGGTATTAATTCCTCTTTCGGTTTTATGACGTCAGGAAGGCAAAAGGGTTTAAAATGCCTTCTCGGGCTTGTGCAGGTATATATTACTCGCGTGTTAGCTACCGATGTTGTGCGAAATTCGTTCAAGTTTCCGAACCGTAACTTTTGTCATCATCAGATTCACTAAAACACTGAAGCGTGTCCCGATTCGAGTTAATATGCTTCCTTAGCTTTTTTACTACACTTTTTTACAACTGTAATTGGAACGTGATTTATGATGGAATTATGAAGGCGCTCTCAAATTCGTTTAATGGTTTTATAATCGACATTAGGGGCCGCGAATGGTCCAAAAACAGTTTATGCTTGTAATTAGCCATAATCTAGTCATTGATAAGGTTAAGGGTAATACAGCCACTAGTGAACAAGCACAGGTAACAGGCATCAGTTAACTATTAATATCACCTAAAACAATGATCATCAATGTGATATATCAAAAAACGCTGATATCCAATCCCTCAAAAATATGGCGTGACGATATGTTTGTAAGAAACTAAAGCACTTTTTAGGCATCTCTTATCAAAGAGCTATGCATTTCTTACTCACTTGTTACTGCTCACGCTGCCGTGACAATAAGAATTAACGTCAACGCTGTGTCACGAAAACGTTTTATAATCGCTGAGACGGCTTTATTTGCATAAATAAAGAATTAGATCACGCATCACGCTTATGCTCAAGCTTGCATAAACTAGCGTCACAAACTCACACAATTATTTTCATTAAATGCACAAAATTGCAAACACAATGCCATCAGTATTCCACATTTCAGTCCGGGCCGTTAACGGGCGAAAAAAAAGCAATGTAACTAAGGAGAACGGAATGAAAAAAGTTACGTTGAGAATATACGGAAGTTAATTAGCAGCGGAACGAAAAACAACCGTAACTGAAGGCGAAGTTAGCCGTTCTAGCGCCGCCAATGGTACAGGGCACTCACACAGCCTCATGGGCGCACAACCACGACGCTAACATTTGCATATCGCCCGCCCAAGCGCGCGCCACCGCCCTACCGGCGTGACAGGGACAGACTGCGATCTCGCACACAATTTGATGTGTCACTGTCTTCTTTAATCAAAATATTAACTCTTTCCTTTCTGTATCACCAGCCAGTTGTTCGTATTACTAATTTATTCATAAACAGTGAATTCCATTTTTGAATTTACATAGTTTTTGAGGCCATTGATGTGTGCCAATTAGGGTGCGCAGCGCAAGGAAAGGGATGAAAGTAAATTTATCGCCGTCGTCGGAAGCTACATATGCTGATAAGTAAATTTTGAGAGCATTCCTGCGGCGATGGAGACCTTGTATGAATGGGCAGAGGATGTGACGGCTTTCCTGTAATGATCGCGTATGCAAAGCGTTATGTGCCTTAAATCTGCCGCTTAGGGAAATATCCACAATATGATAGACAGAGATAAAGCCGGATAGTGAATGAGGTACAATTATTAAACATTAATATTTCCTCTTTAGAACTCTGAAAGTTAATCATGTTGATTTTACATTGTGCGTAGAGTATAAAGTACTAATATCGTCCATGTCTAAAAATATATATGTCCCAGGTCTTTTACATTACAATTCCTTAACCTTCTCTCCCATCTTGCATGACTCTTTGTATGTTATTGTTTTTCTCATAGTGTAACGATCAACACCTTAATTTAATAATGAAGCCTGGAGCCGCCTGCTTATCTTGCTTGACCATTAATGAAAACACACAACCGACAACAGCATTGTAATTACTCCGAGTTCAAGATTTATTACCACGAAGTAGGTAGGGAAGTAACCATACGTGACCACAGACAAGACCTGGCTACTACACAAAATTAGACCCTATAAAGGAAAATATTGGAACGAAATTAGAGTAAGAGATACTGCAGTTTGGTCGTTTTTAGTTTTTATATTGGCAGGGCACGTGCATATGCATTGTCCGTACCAATGTGTGATACTGAAACGTTTAAGGGGAAGCTATAAGTCATACTCATACTAGACGGGTATTTCTACTTACAATACAATATGTACAACTTAACCTGACTTACGACTACAAACAATGAAATAAAATAAAAAATATCTAATTAGCATAAATTTATTTTTTCTTTAAAAAAGTGTGTGTGTTGTCTCTAATGCCTTGTAGTTTTATTTTGACAAGCTGATTAGTAAAACTAGTTATTTGCGGTTTTCTAGGTACACACAAGTCATTTGTAAATAAAACTACAATCATGTTGTTTTTCCGTTTTTCAAGTTAAGAAATCGATTGATTTTCTTTTTTTCTTATTTTGAGTTAAGACTGCACCTTAACAGTAACGTGTACCGGTTAATTTTTGCGCAAAGCTAGTGCGAGAGGGAGATCTGCTCATTTAGAAACTCTTCTCCTAGGTGTGAAAGGGAGAGGTATAGTAGCTTAATTAATGAACGTGGAAGCCTGCGCTCTTTATTACTTTCCTGGCTGGACGCTAAGACATCACCGCTTAAGGAGTTTTCCTCAGAGAAAATAACGCTATGGAAAGAGTATGTATTACTAGAGCTATACCTCATAAGATTGGCTTAGTAATGACCTAGACTAATGACCTGTTTCAAAAAGTCCCGATAAGCTCTGCATGGCAAATTCGTCTGTCATTTTACTTAGTATGATTTATCTGTTCAATTTAAGTATACCCAGTATAAATCTGTTGCAGGTGAATAATACCTAAAGAAGTAAGTACCATAAAACTTTTATGGTGGACTTTTTCAGAGAATTAAAGATGTGTTGACGTGCTTTTAATAGCACTATATTCGGTTAACTACCAGTAACCAAATAATCCCCTTTTTTCATACTTTCTTGAATGTCCTTAGGTTTCACAAGGATTACTGACAAGAATAATATCTTACCCCTATCTTAAATAGCCGCAAATGAAACAAGCATTTCATCACCACCTAAGAGAAGACTAAACTAATTAGATCATGGTCACCGAAAAACTTCAACCTCACTTTCATTCTTCGAGCACATTTCATTAGACTAAGCGTCGACCAGACGTTGGGTACGTACAATTCTTAAGCCCGATTAAACACCTAAACACCGGCCAAATGTGAAATGAACCTTTCTCCTGCTCTCCTAACACTAAAGCCCGACCACGCAACTGGGCAGGCTTACCCCACATACAAATATAAGCATAAATACTAGCCACTTAATGTGGCGAATGTTTTCTTAATTTCATCCTGCTGTGAGAGTGTAGTGGTTAAGAAATTAAGAAAACCGTCTGCCGGGCCACTTAAGGACGCCAGTGGTGGAGTGTATTGTCTTTTCTTAGGTATTCGCTGATAGTTTTTCTCGTAATAAAACGGGCAAGGTTTGCTAATGACTATAATAACGGTTTATCTGTTTGTTTTAGTTGGCGAAACAGACACGGGAAATTGTGATAAATTTTAGATGCGTCGCTTCATGGTGTCCCTGAGTTAGGGTTTTTGTCGTTACCAGTAAATCACATGTTGCAAATTGCGTACATTAAAATATCATCAGAATATGTTTACCATTTGCTACCAATGGGGACTTGTGAAAGCGTTTCATTGGAAACAACTTCCTTATCGAGTGTGAAGAGACGACGGTTGAGCCCTTTTATTATATTACCACATATCCTACTTTCAGAATGACTGGAGGTGGTTTGACAATCATGACATTATTTACAGTTTTGTGATAATGTCATATTAATAATACGAGGCAGTTGATATAATAGTAGACAATGTAAGGGCCAGTGGGGCCATGTTAGGACTTAACCCTTAGCTTGTTTCGCTAAAAAAGGCAACGTAACTGGTATCGGGGGTAACTAATGACCCCACAAGTATTTATGCTTATAAATCTTAACAAAACAGGTTTATTTGAAATACATGTATCTCTTTTATTTAAGTTGTCAACTTTTAAAACAACTATTTCATAACTTTTAGAATGTTTTCAACCACGATGTTGAATTATTTTTCAAAATCTATGAATGTTGCGAGCGCATTCATAATTATTTATGAGGCTTTTTTTGTAACCCCCTTAAATCTTGAAAAAACATATGAATTCCAAAAAGTTTTTAGTTAGTACATATTATACGAATTATTAGTTTAACTATATAGTCTTGATAACAAAAAGTGGAACGTCTATGGAGATCAGCTAAAAATTAAAAAAATAACAAGTATAATGTCATGTTGTCTAGAACGGACTGCAGTCGGTAGGTTTTTTGACCATTTCAATCTATTTTTGGCCTCTTTAACATCGTGAAATCTGTATCTCTTCTTGCTAGCAATCGCATTGTTTTCATTAGCACACAATGTTTCTACCTTTTTTGAAGTATCTATAGCAGAATCTTGATTTTCATCATTCAGTAGCTGTGTTTATTAATATTAATTCAAAACACCCACCATGGTTCAAATTAATCAGTAAAAAATACATTAAATGTATAAGAATCTATGTCTACAAAGACAACGTAATTGGTATCGGGGGTAACTTTTGACCCCGTCAGTTTACTCCGATTCTAATTATTTTAGAGAGACATAAGTCCATCACTCACTGCACCGTACGACGTAATGAGATTACTTAAATGCACTACTCTGTAGGTTGTAAAACTGTAGAGTTATGATCAATTTATGTCCTGGGGTAACTTTTGACCCCCGATACCAGTGAAGGGTTAACATAACGTAACATAGTGTCACGCCTTTTTTCATAGGGGGTGGCAGAGGCACAACTGTGCCCAATTTTACCCAATGATTTAATAATCCATTTTCGTGACAGGGGCTAGCCCATCGCCGCAGCTATGAAGTAATGAAGGTTTCCTCACGATGTTTTCCATCCCCGTTAGAACGACCGTATAACGTACTTATGATAAATGACTTATCTTATTGGTAGATGGTCAGCACCGGGATTCGAACCTGCATCTCCTGCATGAAATGTCAAAAGCCCTAGATAAACAGATAGATAAACGCTATCCGAAGATTGAGCGAACGATACTTAAATCAATACAAATTGACAGAATAAATGCACAAAGATTAGATAAAATATTTGTACTCGATTACCAATCTCGGAGCACAAGAATAAACAACTGTACGTACTGTACTGTATTGATTACCATTTTGCTAAGAGATTAATTCAAGTTTAGTTAACTGGGCGATTATGCAATTTTACAATACTCAAAATAACTCAAAACGAAGAAAGTATATTCGTAATTAATAATTTCCATAGACCTTTTCGAGCGTGCTCACTAAGTAGATACTAAACCGACTAAGTAAGCCTTTAGTGCATTAAATATAAAGTAAGTTTATTTTCATGCAACGATAAAGCTGTTTACGGTAACGTTTAATTCGTTATTGAACACTTTTCGTGTATTTAAAATTTGTCAAAATATCGCATGTGCAATTTGTATTACAGGATTAACCTTAATGTTTGATTAAAGACGGTAAAACTTTTCAAAGTACCTGAACATTTACTGTCGGCTTGTCAACATAATTAAAATTGCATTTGCATGCATAAATTAATATGTTCATATCCAGAACGCCACAACATAAAATATATAAAGGGATGGTTGATTAATTATTAAGATTTAAATGCTTTTGAACTACAGTTCATCAAAGTAATGGAAAAGGCGTGACGCTATGATATGGTATACATACTTATTGTACATCACAGGCTTATCAAAGTCTTGGATGCTTTTGGCGCTATTGGCACATGGCCTATCGGTCAAATATGCCCCGGCAAGAAAGACTATCGTACTTGCATGCACATTATATTCAATAAACTTTTGGTAACAATAAATTAAATAACAATACATAATTGCAGAGTCCATTTTCCTTTTAGAGGGGTACGGAGAGGGTAAAAACCTCTGGACGTACGTATGTATCCTACGTATAGTATGCATAGCATCCCGGATACAACTCATTAAGCCCACTGTATGTTGCTCGGGCGAATGCCTTAAATAAACTCCTCGGCGATATATCAGCGGAATGCAATAATACCTAACTGTTCAAGGGTGTCGCTCTAAGACGACTTATTAAGAGCACACTGGCGCACGAACGACACACATGTGGAGGCCGACGATTGCAGTTGTAGGGTTGTTGCTCTTAATTAAAAATATCATAATCATTTCGATTTGTAATGTAGTAGATTGAATCACGAGCACCCACGGTAGCGGACAAAAGAGTCCTTGGAACAATATTGACATTAAAATTATAAAAAAAAAATACATTAAAATTATTTTGACAGTGGGTACCAAGACGTCAATGAATGTCTAATTTTTGACGTTGGTACCCACTGTCAAACTAATTTTAATGTATTTTTTTTAAATAATTTTGGAGAATGACAATGGCTCGAGCCTGCGTGCTAGATAAAAGTGGCCACAGTTGTTCCTCTGCCACCCCTTATAGAAAAAGGCGTGACACTATGTTATGTTATCATCATATTATTTAATACCCAACGACGAAAAAGTTGAGTGTTATAAAAGTTTGAAGCGTCTGTCTGTGTGTGTATTTATGTCTGTAGTACTGAAGCGATTAAACGAATGGACGGATTTTAATACTATTTTCTGTAAATAGTAGTAGACTTTCCTGGGATGGATATTTCTAAAGATTTATTGAAATCGGTTCAGACCCGGTCTCGCAAGAGGCGGATAAACAGTCAGATTACTTCATTTGACCCTTCATTCTTCATGTACGTATGAAATGTCAAATGCATAAGATAAACAGACAGATATACGCTATCTGAGGATGGAAAGATCGCTACTCAGTGGTTTAAAGTTATAAGCTGAAGTAAAGTAAAGGAAATAATTCGAAAACGTTAAATTTGTCGACTCTTATAAAATGCAATTTGTACAAGTAAGCAGAAGGTGGAACTCCAAATCCTTCTACCAGGTTGTCCAGTTTTTTGTGACATCCTTGCGTCTAGAGCACACATGTAGCAGGACATCAGTTCACCCCTACGGATTAGCGCGAAGACTATGGGATTACCACATTGGCCGCAGATAGGGTGGCCAAACGTCCCATATATCATGTAATATTTCACGACCCATCTTTTAGTTTCGCCAATAAGGTATAAAAAATTGTTTTATTTGGTCTCGCAAAATCAAGTGTTGAGTGCCTGTGCCGTTTGGGAGAAGGTTTGACGCTGTGTTTGTTTGTTGGTTTGTTTGTTTGTATTGGTTCACAGTTCAGGAACGGGAAAACATGACGTCACATACATTTTTATTTTTCAGATAATTTGAAGCTACATTCAGTGAGCGTAGTCACCTGTTTCTGCTACACAGACAATTTTGTTACCCCTGACGCGTGAAACATTATGTTCTATTGAAATTAACTGAAGATAAAGACTTTATGCAACGTCAACATGCCAGGAATTTGTTTTATCATTAATTAAAAAAGTGATTGCTGTTGATTTTGTGTTTTTTATTACGGTAGTCACACAAGTCCTATTGTTTATATCTGATATCCGACAAGGAGGCTTTAACATCTTAACAACACCATATTAAACATTCTCAAGTTATGAACAGCTGTTTTATCTTTATGGAAATCGTCATACCTACTGACGTCATAAAGTTTTTGTGGCACGTCCAAACATCCGTATAAAGAGTGACTACAAAGCACTTTAACGCCTATATTATTCCCTCCTTAATGCTCAAATTTGTCCTAAGAAGCACTAAAGACAGTAAAACAGCAACATTTCATTACTTACTCATCCGAAAATAATCCAAACAGACCGCTTTCCGCTGCGTCTCAATGCAGTGCAATTAATTTTACATATTTAAGTTCATATTTCACGTAACTCTCGCATCGCACGCCGTAAATAACGTCCGAATAAATTCAAAGTATAACGGTTGAACAACTTTTGTTTACATTTCAGATGCGAAACGTCACATGTATCCGAGTTTTGACAGATGATCATAAAGTACTAACACAGACGCAGTCACATTTACATACGCGTTGAGAATACGACACTCGACGCTATTCAGTGTTGTGCGGATATGCGCGTGTGGGTTCACCACGATTTTGTTTTTGTGAGTTTTGCGTTCCGTTTTCAGCTGGTTTTTCGTGTGTCCGACACACAGTTTGCCTTAGTACTGACCACAGCTTAGGGCGCCGACCACGCGGCGTTGTATGCGTGTGTGGGGCTTTTGCACGCGATCTCTCCGGGCTTAAACGAGTAGGGCGGCATGCGCTTGTGTGCGTGGATTCCACGTGTGTTGGTGTCAGGCTAGACTCATTGACTGCGGCCCTTATTGTATGAATGTGGAAAAATTATAGCCCCGAGCTGTGTTTTGCCTGAAATAGCCATGCGAATTGTTTATTGTCCCGATGCTCTGGTGAGGCACTTAAGGCGCCCAATTTGCGGACAACATTAACGTCGCTGGTATTGTCTTGTTGTACTTTATATCGTACTAAGTACCGCAATTAAAATACAAGATGATTTGTTGGGATTTTCTTGGCAGTGTTGTGTTTTGTTTTGAAATCGAGAAGGTTCATTCGCATCGATCGATCATGCCTCTTATCGTTAACGAAGAAGTAGAGTAGGTACATGTGTAGATGCATACCTATACGTAGGATTTTTATACGTTGGTTGAACGTGTAACCAAATGAAACAAAAAAAAAAGATACGCGTGTAGCACCGTACACGTGTTAGAAGTAAAACTTCTGTAGCTAGATCATTAAGTGGTACCTATACTATACACCTATACCTACCTATACTAAAAGAGATTAAATTTCCAATTTTGAGATCCAATCTCTGCTTCAAGTTACTTTTAAGTTTCAGACGTCCGATTATTTGAAATTATTTTATACTTGTACTTACTTTTAATACGTCATGTCATTTATTTCCCACCATTCCTTATCTACAATTTGTCGCGCTCGTGGTGATATACTTAACTCATTCAATAGTGTCACTACCTACTATTTGCATCTCGCTCAGATTATATACCATCTGACGTCACGTCTTTAAGCCGTCTCGCTCAAATGTATGCATTGCTTTGCTTGTTTTAGAAATCCATATCGACCCGTGTGACATTGATGAAACTCTTTTCTTACAAACTGTATGGATCGCATCGCACAGCTGTCAAACATAAGTTCCGGTTCCAACAAAGAGGTTGAACGAAGTAGTTTTTGGTCACGTCACTGGTTTTGTTTATCCCAGCCAGCGGCGGCGGCGGCGGCGGCGCCATCTTGGCCATACCGGAAATCAAGAACTCGTGGAAGAATGCTTAAAATAATTTTTATTTGTACGAATGTATTATTATCTTATCTGATTAGTTAAAAACCGTATTGAAAATAGTTGCGGTTTTAAAAGTCTTCAGCCGACCCTGACGTCACCGATTCCAATTTCCGTTACATTTCTTAGCCACTCGTGATAGCACCCGGCTAGTATCAATTGAAAAGCAAATATATGAATAACCCACAGTTGAGAGGTTAAATAAATTTTACCCCGTGCCCCAAGAAGTTTTACTTCAAAAAAAACTGTTTATCATAGCAATTTTTGATAACAATGATTTACATATCGATGTAAATCATTGTTATCAAAAATTTACAATTAACAAAAATGTAGATCTTCTCACTTAATCACATTTTAAATTAAACTAAATAGTGACACCTGACAAATACCTTGCCAAACTAAAGTCCCGACCACAAAACCCTTCCTCCCAAATAAAAACCAAACAAGTTCATTAAACATTTAGCACCAAATATATCATATGCAGTCAAAACTTCTCTCGTGCATTCACAAAGTTGAAATTGCACATTTATCACTGAGAGCGACCGGCCATGCGCAGTATGGTCCATTAAGAGATTTTTCTTCTCAATAAATCACACTTCGCCCCATCTCACTTCGATACAACAGATACTCAAGAAGTACTACCAGCGTTGCCTGCCTGACCACCTCTTCGCTTTTATCGCGAAGCGATAGTGGTGAAATGGGGGCATGAGGAGACTAATTGTGATTCCTACATCTCTGCTGTAAAACAGTACACAATTGACTTTAAAATAAATACTAGCTTTGATTTTGACCTGTCTCAGTGATATAAACTTTAATAAAATAAATGCACACTAAAATTAACGAATAAATAAATGAAACATGTAGGTAGAGTAAATAACATTTTTTATACGAGTATTCAAAATTATGATCAGGTCCGGTAATTTCAATCCAAGCATAAAATAAAATCGGAGACGAGACGAAACTATTTGCGTTGAAACCAGTTCGTTATTAACACCAACATAAGTACAAGCTAATCCCAGCAGCAATATAACAAAAGGTTTAATATTTAATTAATGGTTTGGATTTGTTCGTTCGTCACCCGCCTCCGCCCAACATTCAGTTTTAAGCTACTGACAATTTAATACGACGTTTGAGGGCTAACCGATTGCTTAGTGAATAAAGGCCCTTCTTTGTTTAATGGCTAAATAGGCCTCTTGATATTATTTCTCGATATCCATTGTGTGGGAGAGGAAGTGAAGATAACTTAATTACCTGGTCCATTGAATGTTGAATAAAGAATTCTTGGAGCAAGTTCTATTTGAATTTACCGATCAACTTTGCTTGGTCTATGGCCGTCGCGCCAGCAGTTATTATGAGTTTCGTCAAAAAATAAACAACTTTTTTTGTTATGTAACTATTTTTTTCTACAGGATTATCAGTCGTTTCAATCCAATCCCTCCCATACTTTATTTCCAACGATTCCCGCAATCTCTTTCAAAAACTGTTACAACAAATCATCAGCTCGTTGGACTCGTCAATGTCAACCCTATATTTACAGGTTATTATCATAAACGGCCATATGAAATTAAATAGCAGAGCAACGCCATACGGCCGAACGGAAGTGCGTCTCGGCTGTCATGTCTTTAATATTGTAATGAAAAGTTCTCATTTCTTTAAAGTGACCACTCACAAAGAAGACAATGAGGTCCGACTGACACGGCAGCGCGCATCCGGAGGGTTGATTTTAATATGAGATTTCTGATTTCGTGTTTCTTTTTGCTTGACGCGTGTTTCCTCATTGTAGACTTCGTTGTACTGCTTTTTAATTGTTTGCAGAAATGGCGTTGTGCAAAAATTATGGATTTGCCAGAATTGTCTTAATTTATTCCTACTTTGTCTTCGAATATTTGACTAATAACACTACAATATTATCTAAAACCATCAAGACGCGTCATGAGTTAATCCTTTTCTATTTTCAAAAAAATCTCGGGTCTCAGGAGGTTAACCGAACGAAGATGTTCGATTCCCGGTCAGGCCAGACACAACTTTACATTCAAGTGACGAAAGTGTGGAAAGTAATCTTAAACATAATTCCATTCTCATTTCTTTCAACCATCTGTTTAAGAATGGAACATTTCGCAGCGTAGCGCGGTGCGGCCCATCACCGCTCGCAGTTTTACAGTTGAGGGCAGGGCAAGACGCATCATTTTAAAATTGAAAGTGACGTTAGTGCTGTTTTAGTACGCAATCGTGGCAAGACTGCCGTAAATCACGACTTTAGTGTCGAAATGTTGCGATGCGATGGACCGACCCGGGGTGGCCAGATTTTTTTTAAAAGCTGTATAGCCTGGCCATATGCTGATGTTCCATTATTGTTGGATGGAAAAAGTGTTCGGAGTACTAACTCAGCCACTGTTTTGCGTTGATGCTGATTGTACTGTACATTGTTGAAGTGTTTTATGTGAGAAATACAATTACGTTTTCTTGCTAACATATTCTAGATCCCGCAGTCGTGTTCATAAATCACTTTTGATTTTGGATTACACATTTTGAAGCAATCTTTAGTAATTTGACGTTTAACATCTTACTTAAGAATCAGTGTAGTGTCGATTGAGGCCTCATTCAAACTACACTTGATCGTTGAGGAGCATGCATGCATATTTTGTATGATGTGTCATTGTTTTACTATGTAAAAGATATAACAGTCACATAATAAACTGTAGGATTTACGCGTTTTCGTCATCAGCTCGTAATTGCTGTACATTGTTGTATTTCAGTGATTAAATTACACGTGATCGTAAAACACTGGCTAATGATAACAGCTCGAAATAATTTCGGTAATAACTGGAATTATTAGTCTATTTAAATATTACATTCTCATGAATATGTCACTGAAACTTCATGAACGATTTTCTTACGCTTCAATGGATAAATGTTATTAAGAGTTACATACATTCACACACAATAGCGTTACACTTTTTCCCGTATGGGGTGGAAGAGGCACAGCTTTGTTCACATTTTGGGCCTGACATCTGGTATGTAATGTATGTTCTCTTTGTCACGTGTTTATCTGAACATGTCTTTGATCGAATGAATCTATTGATTGAATCTATTCTGCAGTCTGTATGCTATGTATCCTTATTTTTTGTTAGCTTCACATCATATATTAGGAATACAGCCAGATTTCAACGAATTTCCTAACCGTATTTTTTGCCTGGCTTATTATAATGTCAACCCCTACATTATGAAATTATCTTTTAGTTACTCTTCAAATGTAAGTACCTAAAATTTCTGCAATATAAGTACAAAGTAGACGAGCCTATTAAAATCCTCTTTCGCGACCTGTAGGTGGTCTTGCTATATTTATTTCTGGGTTAAGTATCACGCCATAATTTTAATGGTTCTAATAGTCAGTAGCTCTAGATTCTAGAAAGTGTTGAGTTTTGATACAAGATACTTGTGTTTGGTAGGTAAAATGTACCTGTACGTGGTGTAGCCTCTCAGTAGATAAACCATTCTGACTTCATCAATCCTCTTCATATTGCAGACATAGAAGATCAGCTAAAGTATTATCTTCCTTCACTGACATTTCTCCCATACCAAAAACAATCACTATATTACATCTATTAAATATAGCCAACAATAATTTCACATTGTTACAATTTTACAATGAAACATTGTTGGTTAACTGCCCATTAATTGCAATATTTACAACTTTCCTTCGACACGAGAAACCAGAGACAAAAGAGTCGGGTTACGGAGCAGATATTAACAAGCATTCCTAGAACTACATAATATGCGTTAAGCTACATAAATAAGGTAGTAGACAAATATCGACCAATCGCTGTTGTTTCTGCATGTACCTACTGTGTAATCTAGCGATTTGAGGAAGCTTCTAGGCGGCCATGGATTTGTCATCTACAAAAAATACGCTCAGATATGTCGATTCCATAGTCGCTCCATCTGGCAACACCGTACTGAGATGAAAGCCAAACCTGTATAGTACCATTATAATCAAAACCGCAAGCATGAGGTGTTAAAACGTAGTTAATTACAAACTATGTTCTATACAGCGTGTCCTTATTTTGTATCAGTTTTGCTCTTCCATATGTGGAAAGGATGTCGACACCAGAAACATAACAATTATATCCTTTATATTTCAGAAGCTTGTGATCATTACCTTCCCAATTTAAATGACAACTAACAATGTCCTCATATAGGGTACCAATGAAGGACAATCTTGTTCAGAGTAAAATTTCAAAAAGTTTTGATATTTTTGACGCTGAGTGTACATATGAATTTAAGATTTTACATTAATAAATTGTCATCGTAATCATCATCGGCAGCTTGTTTCCCCCCACTACTGCTGGGTATAAGCCTACTCACTTAATAAATAAAAAAATATATATAATGCTTGTTAAATATCACCTCAACGAAAGTTGCAAAGTAAGGACACCCTGTTTACATACCACATCACTATTGCCGAGGTATTAACTAACCACAGGTTAAATTAAATCGTCTGTATATTGCCTTTTGTGTTCACAGCTCGTCATTAACATACATCTCGTGGCGGCCATTGATGTGACTTTAGTTTCGATGAATTTGTTGCAAATGCAATTTTAGTAACAATACTGTTGCATATTTGTAAATACTGAGTGAGGGGTATTCAATAGCATTTTTGTCAGTTTTGTAACTTTTTAGGTCAACAAGACGACACGGCGACGAGTAAACACTAACTGTCAAAATATGGAGTTAACAAGTTTAATCGAGTTTATACATCTCTAGCTAAGCTAAGTCGAACGACGACGCCACAAATGTCTGATTTGTGAATGTCTGAATAAAAGCATTTAGGTTCAAACTAAGTAGGTATTCAAAAGTAGAATCTTAAAACAACGATCATTTAAAATTTGCCAGAAAACTAAACCACCGTTTTCAACCGAAATTGCATCATTCGAACTCATTCTAACTAGACCATTGACGCATCTTATACTCACTGAACTACCTCTTATACTGCGTCAAAGTAGATCTACAAAATAAAACTAAAGGCGAACGAACATCAGGCATGGAGCAATAACATCATTATCATAGTAAGTCCGCCATCTCTTTCCGATACGTCTCAGCCAGCCCTCTGGCCCCGCCCAGCTGTATCGCGCTGTCACCTGTATATCTTGAAACATTACACATATGCAAAACTTTCCTTCGCCTATACAGGGCAACTCGACAGCCTCCTTGGCTCTCACACACACACACACACGGGAGCTCTGCAGCATTTGTCTGACTGTTTCTGTCCGCTAGAAAGGTTGCGTTGAAAGAACGATTTTGGACGGACAGGGATAACTTTAAAACTGTACTATTTTAGAAACAAGAATGCTGTTGTACATACTCAGAAACTTGAAATTAACTTACACGGAAATGAATCGACAGAAGAGTAAAATTTCTTTTTATCTTATGATTATGAGTTTACAATTTCGAATATCCTTTTTACACACTGCTCCTAGTAAGTAAGATTTTTGATCGAATTCAAAATTTACTACTAGTTTATAAGACCGTCGTCGTTACCAAAAATTATAAATTTTTATTTAAAGACATGTTTCTGTAACTATCAATTCATTTAATTGAGATTCGCAAACATATTTAAATGTCGTTCATAAGACTCAATATCTGTCGCCATAATGAGAGCACTATGCCTGCGTTTCAAAAAGACAGCCACACTGCTCGACGCTCATATAAATCTGTGAGATAAAAACTGCGCTGTATATTGCAATTGCGTTTGTTTCAATGTGACTCTGCATAGTTCTTTTTTGCGATAGTCGAGTCGAGAGTACGTAGGCGTGACTAAGAAATTGTTTGCACCTCCACAGTGGTCGATACTTCGCTTTGTGTCGACTCGGTTTATCGGGTGTTTATTGAATGAAGTGGAAGTGGTTTCATTGAAAGATTTAAAAAATAAATAAAAAATATTACAAGATTATAAATAACAGAAAGATAATAACTTTCATGAGACTCGAATTTTTTTTTGGCAATGGTATTTTCTGAAAAAAAATAAATCCTCACATTATTACTCCGACAGATGGAACGCGAATCTTACTTAGCCTTAAAAAATTTGTTAAATGAGATTAAATTGTTAAGACGGCGCCCTAGGCAAAAACAGCCTTTAGCAAAACACGAATCGCTCGGAATGATGAGTATTTTTGCTGTACGTTTTTTCACTAGCTTGTTTATCACGAGTGTCAGCGTGACTTCGCTTTCCCATAAACGTAATTTTATTAATTTGGCTCGATAGAAAAGTCTCCTGAAGTTGCCAGAAAATCTGTCTGTCACAATGTTTTATTTTACAATTTCGCACCGCATCTGAAATTGTGTTCTTGTTATTTATCTAATCATTATAAAATGGAACAGTATGTTCCTCAGTTAGACTTGCTTAGCTGGGTCTTAACCTTTTTTATTTTTTTATTTAATTTCCTCTAAAAATAATTGGATGAAATCTAAGTTCTGATTGCCTAGGGCCCGCCCTTAAGTTAAGTTGCAACTAATTCTAAAGCGAATTAGCAGTATTCTGTGAATAACTTAGATAACTTCACATTATGTACATGAGTGTATGGAATCTGTATTCCTCTCATATGTGATGATGATGGCACATTTTATCATCACTCAATACATTAGAAAAACATTAATGTAAGGCACTAACACGCTTCTGTGCAGTAATTAACCCATGATTCATTTCCGCGCCTTGTAATCATTATGAGACGTAATGGCACTCCTATATTGTGTGGGTTGTATTTATTTTGTAATTATAACAATGTTTAGACAAAACTGCGCGCACTATGACTCATTGTTTGCGTCCGCTTACCGTTCCTATAATTAAACATTTTAATCACTGTTGTTCTTAAACTGGAGTTTCAGTAGAACGACGGTTAATCCGTATGAAGTAATTCGAAAAATAAAAGTGCTGTTTCTCTTGACGTTCAACTATTGTGCTTTTGCCACCCCGTGTGGGTAAAATCGTGACACTATATTTTATTGTTCTTTATTTTTCTTCAACATCTTTTTTATATATTTTTCATATTTCTTTTAAGGTTCATTTTGCCAGTGTCATCAAGTATGACAGTCTAACTTAATATTAAATCGCAGGTAAACGGTTAGTTAAGATTTTTTATACGTTGTTATGATCACTACCAGTAGCGTATACCCAAATTTGAGCTTCGAAAGACCTGTGATAACTTTACAGTACTCGAAAAACAGCGAAATTTTCGAACTTTATTAGAAATACTCGTAGGTACCTAGATAAGTGCTAAACAACGCGTTTAAAAAAAATATAGGCATAGAGGCATTTTTATTTTCATAAATGCCTGTTTATCAAAACTCCAGGTTAAACATTTAAGCTTATTTTAAAGTGACTAGGAGCATCACAATGAAGATATGGCTCGGTCCAAATTCTTGGTATCCAAAAAAATAAAAGAATTACATTTTATGAAATAAAAGAAAACATTACATTTTTTACAGGTTTTGCAAAATATAAGCTGCACCATAAACGCTCACCATGCTATTTATGACGCAGCTGTTTATAATTTTTTGGTCTGTACATTTTAGAATGTTCGTAAAGTAGACTAATTAGGTAGGTAGACTTTAGTATGTATAAAAAGGCAAAAAAGCCAAAATTCACAACTAATATAAAGTTTGATTATTTTTACACGAGATTGGCAAGGCCTCAGTATTTAAATACACACCAGACATGAGACATGTCCCACGAATATTATCGCAATTTCCTACCAGTCGATTATAAGCAAAATATGGATAATTCGTCATCATATAAAATAGCAATTATTTTAATTTCGCTAACTACGGTTTAATTATGGCATTGACGAAGGTCATTTGGACCCCATTTAGTACAGTAATTACGAGAATGAAATAATGTTTATAGTGAGACCAGAAGCGCTTTGTCATCAAGGTTGATGTTTGCTTCTTTTCGTGCAGATCGAGCACCGGTTACATTACAGTACTTATATTAATGAGTTTTATGTACCGATTCGTTCATTGTTTTAATGCAATATAACGCCCATTTACATGAGTAGACCAAGTACCTATTAAATAATAAATCGTCTCGTGGTTTCCCATACGGGTTGGTAGATGCACAGTTATGGAGAAACACGTGATGAGTTGTTGAAAGGCAGCGGTCACTCTTTGTCCTATACAAGATGGCAGAGGTACAATAGGCTTGTGGCCAAGGTAATCTAATAAATCTAGGAACAAGTCTTAAGTTGAAACATTATGTACAAAATGGCTTGACATTCTCCGAATTGTATATTTCCAGCAGATATATTTTATAAAGTCAATTTTGTGCAAAAAAAAGACAGCATTTGATGGCACTTTTACATGACGTCATTCTGTTGTTATTTCATAGAACTCGGGAACAAAAGTTCCGTTTTGACAGTTCATAAAAAGTATCTATTTTGACTTGACAGGCCACAAGCCTATTGCGCCCATGCTTGGCTAACGCCCGATTTCACCAACAGTTAGGGGACACTTAGCTCTTTTTCTTTGCTGTCTAGCGATTATTTCGGAGACCGGCCTCTTAAATTTACGGGGTCCCCTAGTAGCCTACATGACCTTTAAACTTAGGTTAGGTGGCCCTTGAAAGGAAATAGAGTGTCCCCTAAAATATAGGGATTGTTGGTGAAATTAGTATGGCAAATAGATCATTGCATTGGCCATAGTCATTCAATACTCTGTTTTCAGGCAGACCGTCGCCGCAGTTATTGAGTTAGTCATGTTACTTCATCTTGACCAGGGACCAACGTGATATGTTAAAAACATAATGGTCACCAGCTAACTGCATTTTCACAAAGGGTAGCATAGGCATAGTAAAGCTATTGTACATTTTCAGGGGCTAGCCCATTGCGCAGTTATGGAGTTAGTAAGTTGTTGAAGGAAATAAAAATCATAATAGTACCCTACAGTCCACTGTTCCGTGTCGTTAATACAGGTTCAGTAATTGTTGGTTGTGGGCGCACCAAATTGGCGCTCTTCCTTTCATTTCCACGCTTTTCGTTTATTTTTGTTTCGACAACTGTGACGGTCGAGTGGCAATGGATGTTAATGTTGTTTTAAAAGTTTTGACAGTTACGGTCAAGCTATTAGAAGGGATGATGATATTTTTGTGATTGGTGACAATCATTATTTACTTGTAACGCTTTGTATGCAATATTCAATGTCAGAAAATGAGTAAAACAAAAATGCTTGGTGCTTGAAGATCTTTTGTTGGATGTGAATAGTACCACCAAGTATTCTTGAATGTTCATAATCAGTCATTCAGAAAATCATCAATCAGTTCTTACATGTAATCTTAAGCATACAAATCACATTCAATTTAAAGACTTCACAGTTTTACATAGACATAATTTATTTTATTCACAACCCAATTATTTAGACACGTAATTTAGTGATTTGGACAAAAAATAAATAAGTATAAAATAATTTAGTTGTACCTAATGGAGGAAACCCCATTTTGCATCTGGAATGTAGAGATATAGTGTATCTAATATAACAGACAACTTGACAGATGTCAGTCTTAGCCTGTTATTGAGGGGATATTGCTCATAAAAATCGATTAAACAAAAGAATCGATACACCCTTTAAACATTTGTGAATAGGAAAGATGTCTAACATTTTATTCAGTTACCTTAAATATGGTTGAAAATGAAATAATAATAACTTTAAGTGCTAATAGCAGTGATGGCTAGTGTTTAAAAAGTGGTTTTTAGAAAGTTTTAGGTCAGCTGTCAAGTTTGCTTCTAAGCATGGATAGAGTATAATAAATAATGCAAGCCTAAGTTAGTTTATAGCATCGCTGTAAAGCCAATGCTGTATAAACTACCCTCGGAGAATCCACCAATCCTTCTTCTACAGAGCTGCCAAAGAACCAAAATATCATCAACCCAGTAGCTATAACCCGACCAAAAAAACGCACCTCCACTAAGCTTCACAATCCGGGCACGATTCAGAAGCCGCCCGCCATCATTACGCGTTTTGTTACTGCATAGCTCTTTTGTTATTTTGACACAGGAAGTTATTAAAGCAATTAACTGGGGCACGGCTGCTGCTTCGGCTATTATCATCTCTACAAGTGACGTGTTAATACTGGACAATGGGCTAGTGATGTGAAGGAGCTCTGTGGTCGGATTAACACATGACTCTTTTGAACCTGCCAAGCTGAAGTGTCCCTTATGCTGCAGGAAAAAGAGCGTTTGGTATGAATTTGAGCGAGACGCTGGTGGGAGATTGCACTGACAGTGATATGGTATAATGTGAGCTTAAATTAAATCAAAACAAGAACTTTTTTCAGGGTTTCAAGTTTAATGACATGAATGCATGTTTGCAAAAAGATGTCGGGATTTGTTTTGAGTCGAGCAAACCGAGTAGCAGGGCAAATTACTTTGAGTTTGGTGAGGCAAAATTGTTGCCCTGTTCCAAAGAGTTCTGATATGCCAATAAGCAGATTTGAATTTAAAAAGACAGATGAATCGCCAACACTAACATAATCCGACACAAACGGAATTAGAAATCTAGTCGTAAAGAGTACGACTAGGTTTCAAAAGTCAAACAAAACGGTATCGACCAAACAAGTATGTATAAAAAATAATAATAATAATAATAATAAAGTGAGCATCACCCAACACTACTCCACTACTCCCAAAAATTACATCGGTTCTTTAATTTTCAATCGCGCAATTCACCGTCAGCTACCAGACTCTGCCACAATACTCTCTCATGCGCCATGTTCATAATTGATAGTCATACAGGCTTAACAATAGTGAAATCACCACACAGAATATTCCGTTTAGATCGTATTTTAATGCCCCTAAAGTTGGTTCTTCTATGAGTATTGGTCGAAATTACAATCAAGTTTTAAGTTGCGTGGCTCCCGTAGTTACGCCCAGGTCTAATTTCTTAGAACTCGTTATTATTGTTTCTCATGATTAAATTTCTTTTTTGCTCTTTTGGATTTGGATCTCGATCGGTGTACGGTTTATTTTGGACGCGAGCAATTTTTCCGTCAGTTTGGTCAACTGTATTTTGCTGTGCATGAATTAGAATGGTACTTAGGTAAGTATGTATAAAAAATGTATTAAATCATGTCCATAAGGCATCGAGAAACTGGGCGATGACGCGAAGAAACAAAACGCTTATAGCTTTATAGCTAGATAAGTTTTGATTTAATGATATATCCTATGTTTATCTCAAATCTAAAACACCATTTTCTGTCCATAGAATTATCTAATTAAATACCTGCAGTGTGTTGTACAAGCCCGAGTTGAATGGCATGAACATAAGGCCCATACTCAACAGTTAGTTCCCTGATTAATGATGATGATGGTAAGTGTGTTTAAACTACTAGCTCGTCCAACGTCCACAAAACACCGAGATCTATTGTTCTGTTTTATCATAGATTTTGAAATTTATCTCGATGTGGGTAGGTTCAAAATCGCAGGCCGTGGACTTTGAACGGAAGGTTGTGTCTAGACTGAAATGAAATGAAATGAAATGAAATGTTTTATTTGCCTGAAATGTGGTACAGTAAGGTGGTAATCGTAATGAGCTCTACACATTTCACCTGTCCAGGTATGCAAAATTTGTTTACTTAAATCTAAAAGATGTCATGATTCCATTACACATTATTATTATTATACATTATTATTATTATTATTATTTCCGCAATACTATATGTCTTGTACTATATTAATTGTTTTAAGATTACAGAACATTTTACTGTACATTGTACATTTTAAAGAAAGTAATGCCTCACCACACTGTGTATGCGAATGGCAACGTTAATAATGCGTTACGCAAAAGGGTAGGTAGCTAGCCTCATTAGATATAAAAGTTTCCGCGTGTGAATACAGCACGTGTGAGGCGAACAAAGAATGTGACGTGTCAATTAAACATATTTGCTCGGTTTTTTATGGTTCCACAGTACAATAACCCAAACCAAAATCTAAATAACCATAGGTACTTATCATTGGATTGTGAGCATATACGTTTTTACATCGAACTACTGTGAATAATTACGCATCGAAAAAGAATTCGATTCGCGCATTCAGTGACTCTATGTACAATGACATATAGTGGTTTTCATCTGGAGCATGATTCTCGCGCATTCGATATACGATATCTACACCTTTATCGAGTGATTTCGTATGGGAATCTGTCAATATTGGTCTCGATATCCGTATATCGATGGCGCGAGAATCGACCCGCTGAATTCGAACGATTTTTTGATTCGAATAATATCACAGGTCTCGTCAAGTGTCTTGGCACCTGAGTGCCATGTAGAGGGGGTAAACAATCTTTCTCGCAGAGTCCCCACTACGCGGCACGCAGATGCCAGGTACGATATGCACCAACACGATTTGGTCGGGAATCCAGGGTGAAATGATTCGTTGTACGAATTGGGTGTTAACTTTTTCATCCTTGCAAAGGTGATTCGTTTGCTCAGGCTAATACGTTGTGCTATATTAGATGAACTGTAATTATCTAGTAGACATGCCCAGAGCGGCGGTCGTTATCAATGTCAATGTATGGTTACCGAATCATGAAAAACACAGGTGTCCTCCTGCATTCAACTCAACTAAAACTAAAAAATATTGCAACGGAACCCAAAATTAACATCCTCTGCCTTCGCTTGCCTGTTTTTTTCCTTCCGTAACGAACCGTAATGCAATTATTCGTAATAATCATAATAACAGGATGAGACTCGATGCGACAAAGCCGGTGCGCCCGCGCAGTAATCACTATGACAATTAAAATGTCATCAGCCGTTCTTACACCTAAACCAAGATGGCGTCTTAAAAATTCATAAAAACAAGTAAAAAGTGACGGAATTAGTACCGTGATTGTGATGGGCACGGCAGGGTTTTTTAAAATAATTAAAGTAAAAAAGGAAAAGTGAAATAATAGGATTCGTGTCGGGGTCGCTATTAGTGGTGGATAAGAACCGCATCGCTGTGCTATTATTATTTAGTAGTAGATAAAATGAAACATGTACAAACGCGAGCTTATCTCTAATAAGAGATTTTTTCCAGCAAACCATGTTGTGTAGGAGACGGAATTTATAGGAGGCAAGGGGAAGAACTGAGCGTAAAATAAAACTTTGTTGTTGTATAATCTAAGGGGCACGGAAGTGCCCCCGTCAAGATCCATATTAATTACACATACATACATACATAAGACCCTCAGAACAATAACTAAAGCATTAAGACCCTATTTCTAAAAAATAGACTGCATATGAAATCGTATCGTATCTCAATAAGTATCATATAAATACATTTTTCATTTAGGCAAACGGAATCTTAGCATTGCATCTACCTCATGCCAGAAACACTCGACACTCCAAGGTAAAGTAAAGTTAAGTAAAAAGTGGCCAAGTGCGAGTCGGACTCGCCCATGAAGGGTTCCGTAGTAGCAAGTAATTATAAGACTGGATGTTTGTGTTGTAACTTTGTATTTTATAGTGTTTGTATGAATGACAAAGTTATCTTTGCGGTTTTTAAAAAATGTTTTATATCTTAAAAACTGCTTATTATATTTTGTTCAAACCAATTTTCGTTGAAAGTTTGTATTGAGATACACAGCATTTTTATTTTTATTTTTTCACTTTCTTACTTTAAAAGTTATTTACTTTATGGCTCAATCTTACTCGGATCCGGGTAAAAGCCTGTGCCCCCCGGTGGGGACATTAATGGGCTAAATTAAATTTACTTACTTTTTTACTTTTAAAGTTAGAGGGGAGGGGGGGGGACACAATTTTTCCAAATTGGAAGTGTCTGTCTCTTTAACCATTGACTTTGAGGAAAAGTGGTTTTCAGAACCTCAACGGTATTTTCAAAGACCTATCTATAAATACCCACACATATAGGTTTGATGAAAAAATAAATTTTGGTGTCAGTTCCATGTATAGGGAGCCCCCCCTTAATATATATTTTTTTAACTTCTGTATTAAAATCGTACAGCGGTTCACAGAATACATCCACATACCAAGGTTTAACTGTGTAGTATTATTAGTTTTGGAATAAAGTTGCTGTGACATACGGACAGACAGACAGACTTGACGAAACTATAAGGGTTCCTTGCTTCTCTAACGGAACCCTAAAAAGTAACGAATCGTAAATGTACACTATCCTTTCCATTCAGTATCCTAAACTAAACACGTAGTGAGCGTAGCAGCCAGTTTGATAAGTTACAGCAAATACATCACCCGCTACGCCGCTACGGCGTAGCAGCACGTAAGTAAATAAGTCTGCCCGCAAACTAATTCGCAACGCAATCTTGACTCCCCTTCTTCTGTGAGAGTTGTATGACATCGACTAATTACTTATGTAAACGCCCTTACGCCCTTCTACGAGCGTTTGTATTGAATCGCTTACGTCTAATATCGGCGTTGAACGATCAGGAAAGATAGGAGATTTGTTTATAAAGTAAAAGTATGGGAGAAGGTAAGAGATACATATATCTTGTATAACTTAAGCTAGAAATATTTTGAGAGATGTTTTTTTTTTTTTGGAACCGATGATAGTAAAAGGAGCCTATTAATTATTTCAGGTCATGAGCCAATAAGTTCCCTACTGTTTGACATTCAGATTTAAAAAAAATTCTGAACGTGACTTTATGTAGTTTGTAGTCTTGCTTGCATCACTGTGTACTCCCTATTAGTCTAAGATCCGAAGAGGAGTCGACCTTCATCCATCTTTTATTGCAATGAAAATAGATTTTTATTAAATTTTGGTTAGGAAATACATCGCGAGTGGCTTGCCTTAAAAAAACCTGGTAAGTACTACCTATATCAGAAATAGATATATGTATCTGCAGAGACAAAAACACGAAACACTAGCATTTACATGACCCCCTGTCATGCAAATAGAGAATTAAATTACTGATAAGATATTTTAGAGAAGTTGGTATTTTTTATTGAATAAAAGGAACTGATTCCATTGAATTAAAAATAAATCCTACGTTTTTCAAAGTTGTACGAAGAATAACCACCGTTGACACGGATTTGATAACAGGAATTATAGCTACATTTAAAACGCGGCCAACAAAATATTATTTTTTTTACCCAAGTGTGCAAATTATTTATGTTAGATTTATATATTTTATTTTATGTAATATTCATGTAGTTCTTTATGTAGTATATTCAGTAGATTAGTGATATTATGATTTATTTATGTTTTATTTTTCTCTTACCTGAGCACATAGGCCTACCTGTTCTGTATTTTATTTTTCCCTGACCATCCTGGGTTTGCTGGAAGAGATCTCTTTTTAGAGATAAGCTTGCCTTTGTAAATTACTTCTCTGTATTTTCTGTGTTTTGTCTTTTATGTGCAATAAATATATACGAAATATATACGAAATTAGCAAATTGCGCCCGCAATTGTAAGAAAGTGCTAACTATCTAACTTGGCGAGACTGAAGTTAGGACGTTATCTAAATGAGACCGTCTTTCGTTATGTAAGCTAAGTTAATTAAGAGGAGCGCAGATGAGCGCGAAACGGGTACGGTAAGTAGACGGATGAAGTTTGTTGGAGGGGAAGTGGGGACAATCTTTCTTTATTTTTTCCATGAACCGAAACAATATAGCCTATGGATATTTCCAATACGGAGAGATAGAGGCACCGTTATGCCTACGTTTAAATAAGATTAAATAATTTTATAAATTAATTAAGCCCAATTTCCTCACCGGGGGCCACAGATATTGACCCTTTTTAGAACCCTTATAATATACCATATATGTTTTCATAATCTGGCACATCCATCGGTGAAATATAGAGCTATGTAAACATATTTTTATTAAGGACAAATATAAATATCAACAGTCAGTAGGTAACTGGGGTTTCTACTTACTGTTAATAGTTGTAGACTGTGGCGTGTATGGATGACAGGTATTTTTCAGTTTTTTTTTTGTTCCCGTTCAGTTAACAGCTACTTACAACTACCCGTCCTGGCTGCTAAACTATGAGACTTTACTGTTGTGTGTGTGAAAATATACGTTTATCTACACACACTATCGTAGTGTGCGTTCATTCCATGTCTACGTGCAAGTGGGTGCAATGGATTAGACTTATAATAAAAGTTTTTGTAACAGATGTCAGATATTAAACACTCTGGCCGCATTAATGGCTCTATGTCGTCATAGTGAAAAAGTTTCGAAATTAGTCTGTTATAGTTTTCCCGACCGTCATTTGGTTGTATTCCTTTTTGTCTGTTTCATAAGTTGTGTTGTTTGCTTACGAGGTAGCTTACTAACGTATGCACACGTTGTGCACTTATGTAGGTCTACCTTTTATTAAATTATCCTCTCCATCCTAGGTTTGCTGGAAGAGATCTCTTATTAGAGATAAGCTCGCCTTTGTACATATTTTTTCTAATATTAAGTGTCTGTATTATGTTTTCTGTGCAATAAAGTATAAAGTAAGTATAAAGTATATTATATTATAATAGGTTGAATATATCAGCTGCTATATTGTAAGGGATATACTCAAATCTACGGTTCTATTTGTAGAAACAAAATACTTTTTTAACAGTTTTCTGTTGTAACATTTTGTTGCTTACTAGACAATAGTCTTTATATTCTTATCTGATCAAAAGAGAAGGCAAAAGATATCTGCTTCCTTTCTAAGAAAATCCGTTTGCTTTTGAAAATATAACTTTCGGACAAAGCTGCTCTATACACTTTACGCAATAAAGTCCAAAAGGGAAATGATGTAGTTTTGTCCGACAGTACTATAGATGGTACACTGTGTGGTGTTACATTGTTTGCCGAGACAGTAATAAATGTCGCACTGACGCCTCGCGCCTATCAGACAGCCTTGTAGTAAGCTAAACTGTTTGAACACTTTCTGATTCTTATTTCCATGACACCAAGGACGTATACCGCATTGAACTCGTGTAGCTTATCTAAGAATGTGACTGTCCGGTCTTTCTAATTAATATTTCCCGAGAACAAGCAAAGGCAATGAACTGCTACAAACATATCTTTACTTAACTATAGATACAGACATATGTACCTGTACCTATCTACCTATTTTATTACGATAAAGGATGAGGAATGTTCGCAAAAACTAACATAAAAATACAGTGCAGTTGCATGTAGATGCTGGTGTATTATTTTTAGTCAGGTAGCGTTGACATGATGAAACATGAAGAAATACCATTTAAAGTTAAGTTAAGTTACACGCGGGCTAAGCTAACAATAGTGAAGAATACGAGCGAGAGGGTTAAAAAATTAAATTATGTAAAATGTGAGAGCTATCTTATACCTTCACCGCCTCGTACCTTACATTACTCTACACACTATGACCTCTACGGCTTTATTATTTTGACATATTTGTATACATATTTTATTATTTACTCTGAAAACATGAATATGCATTTCATCCCTTACAATATTCCACCCGCTTCAGCAAACGACCGATGCTGATCGTATCGCGTCCTCATCAGGCAACTTTCCTACCAACTTATTACAAGATTAATACGAATTCTAATCGAGTTTTCTCTCATTAAGTACCACGGTTACCGAGCCCTCCTTATTATTGTGGAATAATACCGTGGGGGTAATATCGTGGTATAGTTACTTAATCAATTCCTTTGTTGGTGGAATCGGCCCTTGAGCGCCCTGGGTGGGGTTGATTAAGAAGAATATTGCTTGATTAGACTGTTGAAGTATGGCCTCGTGTTTACAGGGTGCCATGAGAAACTTTGACAAACTCCTTTAACATACAAAATTTTGCGATTAAGTAAAAACTTAAAGGTCACACATATTAGTGATCCCACCTACGCATTAGGAGTTGAACTTCATGGGCGTGAACTGTCAAAACAGGCCTTTTATTTTGTGAAGACTATAGTAATGAGAAAATCATGGATAGATATGTTTTTAAAAATGGCCGTTAAGTTTAGTAGCTAGTAACTTACATTTAACTTTAAGTCTTTCGTATGCATCATAGTCATCATCTTCATGCTCAGTTCATATCAACCCACTGCTGGGTATAGGACCCTACGTCATGAGCTTAGGTCGTATATACTTTTATAGGTACCAAAATTTTAAAACATTTAAAAATATTATGTTGTTGACCATTTGTATTAATAGCTCTGCTCCAAACAGCGTTAAACTATTCTAGAACAATCTCTACATCTAAATTCGTCTAATCAAGTCTCGTCATCCTGTACAAATCAGCTTTGTTTATACGTATGGATACAGTTTACGTATGTGTGCGTCCACCTAATGAATGTCTCAATACTATCGATGGATGTCTCTTACAATTTCTTTGATCATACTTCGACGCAGACCTAATAACGTCGATTTACGTGCAATTACGAATTGGAAGTAGCCACTTATGTCTGTGTCGGTATAGGATTTCCAATATCATTTTTTTCTTTTGAAAATAAATGAGTGTTTTACATTATTTCAGTTAATTAGTTCAGATCATTGGAGCTTATTTTTGACTTCTACTGTCAATAATGTAATTAAAATGACGACACGTCCTGTAACTACAACTAGGTTATATGAATAATAATATCTGCTGTGTATCTCTCTCGATATCTCTCCCAATATCTCTCTCGATATCTCTCTCAAAATTATATTTTGTGTGGGAAACTTTGAACTGTTTCATTAATTTTGACATAAACTAAAAGGTAGTTAGATACCAAAATACACATGTGGGCATTGATTGATATATATTATGTAACGTATTGTATTTTGTACAGTTTTTTTTCAATTCAATTCAAAAATTCATTATTTAATAAGATTATTGTTACAAATTACAAAAACTCCCACAAAACCAGTTAAAACCAGTTTTGATAAAGAACGCATTTTTTCTAGTTAGAACTAGTTTTTACAAATTGCCTTTGTTAAAACTAGAAATATGTAACTAATGCTCAAAATTGATATCAGGTAAAAGTAGTTTTTACTAGACAAAACGCATTTTTTCAAATCGAGTCAGTTGAAACTGTTCCGTCCGAGGTTAAAGTTCATCGTGCCATACCATCGTACTGTAAATCACTTTCGTCCCGTTTTATTTGCATATGCTTCGCTCCACTTCGCTCCGCTCGCTCCGGTTTTGCTTCTTCTAAGTTCTAACATAACCTAACCCAATTGAAACTTAGCCACAATAACATACTCTTGCCAAAGGTGATTCAGTAGAAATATTGACTATACATTCAACGTCTATGGTTCTCCATTGTAAGTTTGTTCGGCCTATGTCCTTGTGAGATTATACAGATAAGTTTCAAGTATTGTTTTTTTTCGATTGGTTTCAATCCCAAATTAGTTTCTCTGGTACTAGTTTTATCTGAAAATCAAATATATCAGTGGTAAAATTCTAGTTTTCACCAGGTATTTCTAGTTTTAACAAAGGCATTTAGTAAAAACTAATTTTAACTAGGAAAAACGAGTTCTAACTGTTACACTGATTTTAACTGTGACATATAAATACAACAAAAATTAACAATCAAACAAACGAAAATTAGCTGTGACATTATTGTTGTCTTGTCAAACTGATTTCGGCCAATCATGTACCGCTATTTTAAGTTAATTGTTGATAAATCGCTTTTCACATTTGATTACTCTTTCAGAAACTGGGGGGCATGTCCGCTAAACTACGGTTACATCCAGATTACGCCGATCTCTTTTGTACAACCAGGACATTGTCTCCTAGACTCATGGTACCCCGAAATCCACCTCTAATCCATTAGCAAAAGAGTCTAGTCACCGAACACACGTGTCTACACATTACCAAACTAACGACGTCCACTCATCTCCTAAGGACACACACAATGTCCGAACGAATTGGAGCTTGAGTTAGACAATGGCGATTTCGGTTAAAGGAAACCAAAGCTTGGTGTAAATCGCCGATCGTGGCCCTTTTGTTCCTCTCAACTGATAAAGCAGGTTGAGGGTGAGTGATCATTGGCTATTTGGCGACAAAAGACTTGAATATTATCTCCGAGATATTGTTTCAGTGTTCTATGACGTCATTTACCGAAAACGTGCAAGCATGTCGTGATAGTTCCAGATTCCACTAATATAACATAACTAATTTCATTATATAATTTTGTTTTTCTTTTGTAATTGCTTATATAAATTAAATTGTGTAAGTACTAGAGCCACTGTTGTGCGTCCGTTTTGGCCCTGGCAGAATACCAGGGTCACAGATTCGTCTGTGACATTGCTGAGTCAGGGCCATTTCATTGCCGTGGTACAGTCACATAACCACACAGCTGTAGGTACCTACTGTTTTTTGTTGTTATTAATTATGTGTGTGTACCATGTCCAATGAATAAATGAGTTATCTATCTAACTATCTATCTATAGTCTTCGTATCAAGTTTTTTTTTTTAATAAGGGGATTATAATTGGTTTATGCGCATTGTATGCGCGGTGAGATAGAATCGTCATAGAGCTAAAACTATTATGCAAACCATTATGCAAACTACGAAACGTAGAGTGAGCATCGGTATTATCTTTTATTTAAGTTTTCACTTTCACTAAAATTCCTCATACTTACAAAGTACGTATAGCCTTGCGTATTTCGTATCTAGCGGTAGGTACACAAGTATGAGTATCTACGCATTCCCTTCACAATAAAGACAATTTACCCATTGCATTGTAATAAGCAAATTCAAAAGACTTATTTGTCTACGAACCCTTCTAAGGAACACGTGTGAACTGACCTCATTCTTTTCAATGGGAATAAGCCCTTAATTACTTTTTATATATGTGTTTACTAACAATTAGACTTGTGCGCTGAATGGGAACCGTGAATTAGTTCACTGTTTGTAAGTAGCACAAAGAATGTAACAAATAAATCGGTGCTTACTTATTCATGCGTACTGAAATACTTACCTGTGCCTGTGCATAGTCTAGATTTAGAAAAAGTTCTGCGCTTGTTCTTGTCAAGCAAAGCAAAAGCTTTCTTTAATATGCACGCTAAGTATTTTCAAATTATTTTTCAATAGTAGTTTGTCTGGTCAATACAGAAAAAGTGATTGAAATGAAATTAAATGAAATGAAATTTGTTTATTGACAGATAACATGGTTTACACAGATTCTACTTAACTAAAATAAGGAGATACTTAATTAGGACCATTTTTCGTAAAATAGGAGGGATCAGTGACAACCAAACTAGTGAAAACACTGTATCTCGGTTGACAAATGGTGCTCAATAAATTAAGGGATGAGCAACTTACTTCTCAAGTATATTTAAGATTGCTTGAAAAATAAATTCTATTAAGCTAAACTTGACGAGTAGAGGTCTGTAGTGTTAATCTGACCACAATTTAGAGTAAAAGAGTAGTACCTAGTAAGAGTAGCCTAATGGTGTGTTATTCTTGTTTATGAGCTTACACAGAGACAATGCAAAGGCAATAACGTAACCCAAGTTTATTTAAACTACATGTGTTACTTTACATGCATCATCATTACAGAAACAAATGATGAATTACAGAATTAAATTCCAATTACACATAGATTACACGGACAACGGTTACTAATTGTATATTACAGAATTATGCATAATTCATGAAGATAATTTCCTCTATCTCTCATACCGTTTACAAGGTAACAGTCACTTAACACCAATTACAAGAAAGGGGGAAGGTTTCTTGATAGATTACAATACAATTATAGAATAATACGATTATAATTTGTTTGTTTTATCGTTTGATTTGCATTTTATTGTTGTTAATTGCTGCTGTTTGTATTGTGAAGCCAGTTTTTCCGCCACGCGCCCTTTTTAAGGTCTGTCGAGTTGAAGTGATCGTTTGAATAGTGTAATTGAATTAATAAGAGATACAGATCTGAAGTATCTATGGTAATTGCCTCCAAAGTATTGAATTTTAAGTGATGATAATTGGAGTTTGAACCTAATTTTTAACCAACTTTTTATATCATGTTTTTACTTCATATTGCACGCCTATATATTTATATCGGATATAGGTTCAGAGAAAAATCGAGAAGATACTAAAGTGCCTTCATTATAAAATTAATTCTAATAAAGGTTCTCGTGTGAATGACAAGTTCCTTTCAGATCCAATTAATCGTTGAAATTGTCCGTAAAAACCGCAATTTCAACGGGAGTCCACGTACAAAGCGGAGGAAATGGAGCTGTTTATTAAAACCCACGAACTCTAAAGGTTCGGCCAGCCTTCGCGAAGGGTTAATTGAGGCTTAAACATGCTGTACAAAACGGCTAATTGTAGCTCCAAGTGCTTATGTCGGGCTTTGTTCCGCTCTACTCGAGAACTGAGACTTGGACTTGGTGTTGGTTGATAGGCTGAGCGGTTAGCGTGGCGAGAAATGAGCTGAAAATCAGTCAAGCAAGTGCGGGTCGGACACGGACACGCATAGCTCCGTACCGGGAAAACTTAAGGACTACCGGTAAGGTCCTACCTTTTCCTACTTGGAAAGGGAGAAGCACCATTGCGCCTATTAAAAACAATAGCATGTCTTCAATTTCTCGTTTTGAATTTCGCTTTTCTGTACTGTGTTTGTACATTATTTGGCTCAATAAAATATCGGCCTTCTTAGCCTTATAAGCTTTGGCTATATAGTCCAACAGACATAAATCGGATTATGTGCCTGATATAATAAACATACCTCAAATAAAATCGTATCGATAAATATTATGTAAAATTGAATATTTATTGCAATTAACTACATTTATTTATTTATTGTTCAAATTAAATTGTACAACATTACAGACTAATCCAATGCGCTGTACAAATTCTATAAACATTAATAAATATTTACAAAAATAATTAATATTAATGCATTTCATTACGTAATTAACACCATTACATGTCTGATCGAGGTGTTGCATTATACATCACTTGAGTACTATAAGATTTTGCCCATAGAGTAGCGCTATAAAAATCTGGGTCCCAACAGGCAATAATAATTGTAGGTATAGCAAAAATGCCTGTGTTATTATTTTCATACCGCTTGCCGCGTCTGCCTATCGCTCCGCCTATGAACAGCAGACACAATCAGTCCTACGAGTATGCCTTGCAGGGTGTATCACGAAACCGCAAATGTATGAGTGTGTTAATGAGTATTTGTTACTAGACAATACGTACTTAGCATAGTGTAGTATTAACGTTTTAACATCCCTTTAGGTGTTTTACTTTGTGTGTGATTATTCGCGGTTTATTTAAAGAAATGAAGTATATCGCGCCCTTTTGACCGCCCCCGGTCAGTCAAAAGGGCGCGATATACTTCAAACAATAATTTGAAGAAAGAAATGCTATGCCTGGGCCAAAAACTAAGTAAATACGCCTAGTAAATATTTCAAACCCACCTCATATCAGATGGGGTAACAAAGACTCAATTTATTAGACACTTGAGTTGTGTTCGACTTATAGTCTACTCGTAAGAGGTATAGTTCTGATTTAAACTTATCTTTTATGCTTATGAAACGCAAATGTAAGGTTTGATGGTACAAAGATATACCAATAATAGTAATAATAACCTTCTTTACAAAGGCATAAGAGAGCATACTGTTTCATAATTATCATAACACGTACCATCTATTCTGTTACATTATTATAATAATCCCTTGTTACCGAAACGTGAGTGTAAAAATTGAGTTCTTTCGAAAAAAACCACAACCTCTTTTTGCGGTATGGATGAAATAATTGTATTTTTTTAATGATACAAAGTGAGGTTTTGAAGAAATCAACTGGCTGCGACGTTTCCTTTGTAATTATTATATCGTATTGTTATATTGCCTTTATACTAACATATGTTGAATAAGTACAATAACAACAATGGCTGCTGCCATTCTGTATTTACAATTATTAAAATAACAACAATCTGGTTAAATTATCTTCAAAATCCTGTATACATTTATTCAGTCAATTTAACAACTAGTTGTCTGAGATAAAGGTCAGTCTGGGTGGTGATGGTGGCAACTACAATTCTTTAATAAATTATCATATGCTTTTCAAATAGACGCCCGCCTTCATAGTTCAACACCTAAAAAGATAGCTTATCTAAGTAATTCTTGTTGAAATTTTCTCAAGAAGGCGTACCCTATCTTATCCTACGCAGGATCGCACAACAGTTGCCATAATGACTGCTAATGAATAGTTATATTATTTTACAGTTGTGAAATAATTTCGTTGGCTATTTACGTTATATTTTTAGATAAACATCGAAACTCGCTTCACACCTTCATCTTGATAATCGAATTAATGCTTGTCTTACATTTTCACACCGCTTTATTGCTTTTATGAATGTAGGGTGTTAACTTGTAATTTAGGGTTATCAGAGCATTCGATTGAAATTGATATGATGAAGGGCGATTGGTTGTATCTTTTGTAACAAAAATTGTAAAGTTTATATTTGTCTGGTACTGTTCAGTATGTTTATCAACTCAAGGGCATATACTTTTGTATAATGAAGCTGTGCACTATCCTTGCGAAGCGCAGCGAGCAAGTGACAGATCCCTGATCCGGGCGGAGTCCATTATAGTTAAGTGCCATTATAGGTTAGCCTTAAAACATAGGAACATTATTATTTTTAAATTAAAATATCTTTAGTACACAAAACAAATATAAAATATGAAATTACTAAAATTACGTAAAAGCTTGACGTTCTTTTGATATTTTTGTTGTAGAGACATCTAAAATAAGAGACATATTAAACCATAATCTACAAGTAGTTTTTTTTAAGTTCTTAGTTGGTTTTTCAAAATATATTATAGAAACTTAAAAACACACAGAAAATAAGAATGGATAGGTACTGTATTTCTTTTGTTTAAGAGTACCTACCATGTTAATTTACCGTAATTATTTACGCACAATTACACCTGTATACTCATTATTGATGTATCCGATGTTATTATAATTTAATTTAGTTAGGGAGCTTCCAACGTCAAATTAACTCTGAGAACGATTGTTCTTGAAGCATTTTAGTAAATTTAGATTCTTACCTAAATTTAATCATAAAGAGCAGTTTATCAAACGTTATTAACTTTTTAAGATGTCTATGTTTTTATTAAACAATCGTGCGTCTGATGAAAGGATTAAGTGTTATTTGATTTAGTTCAAAACTTTAAATACATTGCTACAATAATGAAAAAATACAAAATAATGTATCCTGTTTAACCCTGTTTAGTGTCTTATATCAATATAAGATTAGGATACTAAATTAAGTTGCACTAGACTTATTTAATTGTCGTGACTATAAATTGTACAGAACATTTACATGTTATCTCAATCATCTAGGCCTTTTATATGTATTATTCGTCATTAATGAAACAATTCAAAATTCAAATAAACTGTAATAAAACAACGTATAACACAACTATCAGCGTAGCGATCAGTAGATCGGCGAATCAGATAACACGCCCGGCGCCGAAATAACGCCAGTATTAAAGAAAATGTATAATAATGGATCGACTCCTTAATTTGACTGTTTATCTTTGGTGTTATAACAACCGTGGAGTGTTGATGTTTCTTAATAACATATATTTGACTTCTGGATTTCCGAAATTCAAAATTAGCCAAAGGTTTGTTTCGACGTTCGCTCGATGATACCTCAAAGCTCTAGCTACAATAGTAAGTTTACAATCTCAGTTTTAAATCTTTATCTGATTAACCTAGAAAAAACAACCATAGTGTACCAATTTATCGCGCAACGTCTTGCAATGTTTGTTGAAATGTCAGAAGCGATTTGATTTGAAATAACACACGCAATTCTCAACGATCGGTTAGCACAATAACAGTTTTAAGGCGTTAAAAAGCTGAAAGCACGCGTGCATTGGTCAGGTTCTAAAAATATCGATATTTACAACGATCGGGATCGCGTAATTAATACAATCTCTGCAGCAGGGTAATTTGCCAGAGCTAATGCCGGCGTGTGTAATCTTCAAAGGGATTTTAGTAACATGCGTCTATGCTATTTCGGGGCTCGTTCCGAAACAGAGAAATATTTACAATCGGCCGAACGGCACTTCAGCGCATCCGAAGATCGTTACTAGCGCATCAATTCTGACTCATTCGCACTGTTTGATTGGATCCGCGCGTATGATGTGCATTCATTAGGACTTAATGTATCCGCGGTTGAGACGCCTTCATTTTCAAACGCTCTCACATTTCGAACGCGTATTTGGACTCTACTTATTTCACGTTCACGAAAGTTCAGACGTGTTATTTCAAATTATTTCAAAAGATAAATGTGGAAACCTCGAAGTGAATTTTTTGTCACGAGTATTTTGCGAAAGATGACATAAGCATCATCTATAAGTTTAGAATTCACAATTCTTTATTGCACACAATAATTTAAACAGTAACATTAAAAGAAAACAGATGTTCAACGGCGAGCTTACTTCCTGTTCGTGAATAATTAGTAAACATAAACCCTGTATTGTATATGCTAGGTACGTACCTATTTCTAGAAAGCAGTATAAAAATCTAGGACAATAACATAGTTTTTTTTTCAGTGTGGCTAAATAAAAGTGATCATAATTCGGAATGAACACCAGTCGTCAACATCATTCCTGCCCACGCCTCTCTAGTAATTAAAAATAAAAATAAACAGAGCGATTCGAATCGTAAAAACATATCTTTAAATTCTGAAGAGTACAGGAACGTTGATAAGATGCAAACTAGATAGAGACGACATGTTTTCAATACAAAATGCAATAAATAGTAATATGTGATGTGGATAAGTTATATTCCCTGTGTCTGCAGAAAGCAAGATCATAATCTCTAAAACAGTCAAATGTCTTGTAGGTATAGGTACTTTTTACCAAAGATAATGTAGTAAGTAAAGCAAACAATATTAAAAAAAAAATACTTTTTAATCTATTTTTGATGTAAGTTTATCAATGTTGCCAGCATTAAATGAGAATAGTTATCTGTATATGAACGCAACGCAATAAAACGTGAACTGAGTCAAGTCACAGAAATAAGTCTATAAAGATTTACGACCGCTAGGTGAGAGAAATGAAAAATGAGTGATGCTGAGATCTAATTAGAGAACTATAGTCTTTATTTCAGTACTTTACTTACTATATGCAAGTGGTACATGTCGTAAATGGTACATCAGGAAATCTGGAACAACATTACAAACTTTTGCTTGTGGCGCCCTGTAAGTGGAACCCTAGAATACTTCAAGCATTTTCAATAACTGGTTATTATGCATACCATGTTTGATGCAATGATGACGTCATCAATACAAATGACTTTGATACCTACCTGGTGATGTGGAGAAGATTTAGTCTCAAACTACCCGAAATGCCAAGTACAAAACGGTCATTGTAATGATGTTCAGTACACTATACAGCTAATTCCGAAGTGTAGCAATAAAAAATCGGTCCAGATTCCAAATCGAAAATAAGACGTTGGTTGGTCCTCTGCCAAGTTCATTATGAGCGTTCATGAAATTTCACATTTGAATTATTTTACTGCCTGACTTATGGCCGTTACTTAAATAGTTGGTAAACAGGAGAAATAATGGAGCCGATCGATTGATTGTGGATATGTCTTACATAAAGAATCTAGACTTTATCACAATACCTACCAGTAATTTGTTATAATCAGTGTATAATCCTCCCAATTATAGATAATGCAACTCGAGAGGATATATTAAAACTTCTTGAAACTTTACTTTCAATAAAAAAACGGTCAAGTGCGAGTAGGACTCGTGCACCAAGGGTTCTTATCACACTTAGAGAGCGTAACATGTGAAACTAGGTCTCACGATAAAAAACTAAAGTATGATGTAACAAAAACAAAATTGAATATTTTTGTAGAAAGAGAGAAATTTGCAGTTTTCAGATTTTTCCCTTTACTTGTGCTATATACCTTGCTTTGTGCCAAATTTATTGATTGTAGGCCTACTGGCCTACTGTAGGGTACTATAGTTTTTGGGTCCATTACGATTACTATAAAAATCCATCAATTTTAAGCATAAACGGTCATAGCGTTCGATTGCGTTGACTTAGAATGTTGTTTTTTTTTCACAGCTATATGCGACCACCGACCTTAACAATTGATATAAATTACGGACGGAAAACAAAGAGATCGTATAAGGGTAACTTTTTTTCCTTTTAAGGATCGCACCCTAAGAACTAAATTGTGGCAGAAAGAACTTCCAATTATTTGTAGCACTCAATTGAGCATTTATTCATTGGATAAAGGACACTTTAAATCTTGACAGCTGTTATACAATCCCACTTTAACAAGAGTTCGCTTCCATAACTAAAGATTATAATGTGGCCGACAATAGCACTGCAAGCTATGATTCATCTTTCCTGATCCATGCCTCAAAGATTATCGATGTAGAGCAGAACATTCTGCGAGATGCATTAAAACCACACGTGATGCTAATTTACGCTTTCAAATAATCCACCGAGCCGCAGCCAAGTTTAACAAAGTAGTAGCTGATGCATCAAACGCTATAATATTCCAAGCTAATAAGTTGTTCACATTAAAATATCTGACATCGGCTGCGAGGCGGACGCTGAAAACCGATGCACGCGCTAACTAGATACCTCTTTATTTATAGAACGCTGTATGTCAGATGGTAACTGTTCCATTTTCAAAATCAAACGCATTTCTAATTGGTAATTTATTTTGTTTTTTAAAGGGCCTTTTTAGACTTACTGGCCAGTCCACTCACATTGTTACAGGAGTATCAAACGCATTATGTTTACGCGTCCTCAATTAGAGCGCTCATTGATGTATGCGTTTCGTATATCGCGCTACCACAAGGCCTGGAACTGATTAGCGTTTGGCTGTACTGGTTAATACGGAGATATGAATAGATCTGTGTTGTTGCGCATTAAGTATGCTTTGGATTTTATTATTTAATGATTCATCATGGAGATTTAGAAATAGTCGAGAATGCTTGCGCTCTGCTGGCTATACGAAATGCCAGTAATAATAGAATATTGGCGCATCTGCCACACTTATGTTTTAATGTTATTACTTTTCTGTATGATATTTCGGTTGAGCAATATTTTAGGAATGTTTTAATTGCGATTTGAATAGTATTTTTAAACGCACAGTTTCTGTTAAAATTTAATAAAACTTTACGGCTGCTCGGCGTATCTATTCTCTTGATGACAGAGTTATAACAGTGTTTTGAAAATATTTCGTGTCTCGCTCTTGAATGATTGTAAAACCTGACAAACCAATATTTTATGTGGTTTCAGAATTAGAAAGATAATGACTTGTACCAAATAACATTCGAGAAATTAACTCTGATTACATTTGCTGCAACAGTTTTTGCAAGATTGACATAGTATAGTCTTTGCGCTTTTTTTTTCGAAAATCTAAAAGAGCCTTTATTTTACAAACTAGTTACCGACTTTAAAGATTCCTTTATTTTACAAACTAGTTACCGACTTTAAAGATTTATATTAACACGATAATTAGTATTATTTTAATAACAGTTGTTTTTCCTAAAACCTAAGCTTTTTTGGGTATTCACGTATACTCAGAATGACTGCTCACGTCAATAAGAAATACTTGGATCCTATTACCTTACACGTTCCTGGGCAGTGCTTAGACATCCTGAAGACGTAAGTTTCCAAATTTTCGCGGAGAAGAACCTGACCAAATTGAGATGTTTCAAATACACTTATGGTCTACGAAGAGAGGTCGACCTTTACCCATCTGCTACTGCGATGAAATTTGGTTTTTATAAAATTTTGTATGCTAGAAAATACATCGCGAGTGGGTTGCCCAGAAAAAGCCTGGCAAGACTATGATGAATTAATTAACGGTCAAGTGCGAGTAAGACTCGCGCGCTAAGGGTTCCGATCACACTTGTAGATTGCTCCCTCTCCTAACTGATGCAATTAAGTAACTACATAAAAATACAATTAGTATAAAACTTTATCATAGCCTTGCCAGGATTTTGCTAGGCAACCCTCTCGCAATGTATTTTCTGGCATACAAAATTTGATAAAAACCAAGTTTCATCGCAGTAACAGATGGGTCAAGGTCGAGTTCTCTTCGGATCTTAGGTTACTGGCTAAATTTACCCCAAATTAGATCAGCACGCCATTAATATAAATAAGAAGACGGAGACATTTTCTTTAACAACGTTGAATACAAAGGAGTATTATTGTGTTTTGTGAAGAGTCACTTAAATATCCATGTTGCACTTTGTTACACTTAATACACAATACATGAGGTGACGTAACACCATCACGAAAGCGCCTAAATCTGAAATTAACGTGTTAAATAACCAACTCAAAATGACCTTCCGCTTCCCTAAAACCTAAAGGCAAACTGAACCCCCAGGGGGAGAAGACAATACATTCACAGGTCAAAATAAAATGGTCATTAGGTCCAGGCTTGGACGAAAGTAATGCCTTTAATGTCCATCATTAAATATGAATTATAAATACAAAAGAATGAAAGGCAACGAAAAGCAATCAAAAAGGTCTACTATTAGATACTGATCGGTATAAATGAATTCTTTGTCTAGATTATTGGCTAATGGTTTTATTAATCGGTAGAATACAAGAAAATAATCTTTTTCAGACTATCTGCTTGATTAATATTTTACTATTTTAAACTGTGGAATTAAATTTACTGATGTCAATTATTTTTGGCAGGAAGCTGATAATATTGACTAACAGTGAATACGAAAAACCATACAAAGTAGGGCTAGTAGATTAAGAACAGCAGAAATGCTTTAACGAATATTAAGCACCAATTCTAATGACCCAATAAACGTAATAACTTTTTTGTCACGTGACTTGGAACGAATTCTACTATTGTGATTACATTCATAAGCATCAAGAGGGCAGTAATGTCCAGCAGTATTCATATTCATAATCATAAGTGCTTGGTTCTTTTTGACTCATTAGGGGGTCGAAATTACCCAAAGTGTGACGGAATCTGATAATGTATGAGGTGCCCGATTAGTGTAAAGTTAATGGCAAGAGAAAATGTTCGGGGTGTGCATGAAACAGGTTAATGAAGAAAAATCATGTTTTTATGAGTGCTACATAAATTTCGTCGTAGCGCATAAATTATGATAATTTTATTATCAGCCATAACATGAAGCGTTCTTGGCGTATTTAGGTTTAGTTGTTTTACGATAAACTATACAGGGTGTAACAAAAAAGAGTGTACATGCCGAAAAAGGGTTCTTAGGGACATAAATTTGAACCACTTTGGAGACTTTTATTAGAGATAAGCTCGCCTTTGTACACTATTTTTAGTATAACTGCTTTTTCTAAATGTCTGTGTGCAATAAAGTAATTATGAATTATGAAGTATGTGTAACACCAAACCAGCGTAACAGTAAACGGGCAGACAAGGGAGAGTTTTTCACGAACATACTTTATTATGAGAATTACTAAATAATGCGATACGTGTGACTTTGTAACAACAACTTTTACTTCAATTACTTCCCGAAGAAATGCTGAAAGTGGCCATCTCCAGGGACACAGTGACGCAGACATCACAGTAAAATTGCTGCAAAAGTACTACGTTCAGTTACGCTTCGTCATTCCCTAGCTAAGAAAACATCACTACATCTTTTGTCTCCCTCCACACGTTCCCGAGTAAATTACCCTCCATAGCTGATAATTTATTAATTCTGTTGGCCCTTTGTTTGTTCCCTATGATCAATGTACTCTGCCAACTCCCAATGATAACACTCCTTTCCGTGATTGCCTTTTGTTAATCATACTTTCTTAATTAAGGAAAACTTGCCCGAATTAACCGCCGCGGCCCATTCAGATTGAGCGATAACAAAGTTCAGGGTAAGTTTGATGTGAGGCTAATGATTTCATAATTGGTGCACGTACATGCCTATATCTAATATACATCTAAGCTGCAATAACTCGTAGAAATACGGTAAAAATTACCCATACAAGAAATATTAAATGAACGAAACATCTAAAATAGCTTCGTACAGATCTTTGTTTACTTTTCGCTACGAGCTTAGTAATTGGAGTATAATGTTGTTGTTGTCACACGCATGCGTAAGTATGACACTGTCACAACATCTGCCCACCAGAGTGGCGAGTCGCGTACGGGTATGGCTTGGCAGTGTCTATAGCGAGAGCGCGAAATTGTCTTGTTTGTAGCGCGCGCGGCGCGTCTCGTCTTTTCAAAATAAAAGGCCCGTTTTGACAGTTCACGCCCATGAAGTTTTAACCCCTTAGGTAATAAAAGCCAACTGTTGCGTACAAGCAAAGCGTACAAGTTGCATCTAAAAACCGCTTCTATTACCTAAGCGTTAGGGGTTAAAATTTCATGGGCGTGAACTTTCAAAATGGGCTTTTTATTTTGTGAAGACTGTAGTATAGTATTATAATATCTGTGTCTCGGCACACCTTCGAGTAGTCAAAACAGGTTATTTTGCGCCCCGCTATTAGCATGCAATTCCATACGCGACTCCCGGCCCTGTATTAATGATGTCATTGCGGTGATCTAAGGATCTGCATTCTACAAAGTAGTAAATGTGACTAAATTAATGTTTAAGTGGCAACAAGGGCTTATATCTGTGACTTTGTCATTTCATCTAAGATGAGGCTTAACAATAATTCTGTAAAGAAAGCGTCTTTTCGTTACACTTATATCAGATTTTGCCCTCTGAAAATAGGTCAGTGACCGTGACCTTTTCCTTTGAGTTCACGATTATTAGCTGCGGAAAGGGTCCCGCACGGGTTCACAAACAAAAACACAAACGCATGATACCTCTGCCCTTTATATGGGAATTTCGCTAATTGGTGTGCGTGAATGAGGCTCCGCCACACAGCCCGTACGGAACCCTTTAGCGCCCGCGGGACTATTCTCCTATCAATCTCGCGGATGATAGTCGACTATCGCCGTAGCAGGAACACGAGATGCATAATGCCCGGCTTAGATAGCTGTCTCGGACACGAAGCCTGCAAGCTTCGCAATTTATTGTTTCACGATCTTGGCCCGGCTCATTATTAAAACGGTTTGGTACGATCCGAGGTGTTGCTGACGCCCGGGGCTGCCCTGCGCCAATTACTCTGCTTGGCTATGCCCTGCCGCAAATGTTTGACTTGAACAATAGCTCGGTGTTTTAGTGCCGGTTTGTTGTGATCCTGTGATCTCCTGGTACTTGTTGTTTCAATTTATGCGGCTGTTTTTCTGTTTGGAGGCATTGTGGAGGCCAGTGACAGGCCTGTTTTGCATTGAAATAGGCCTAACAAGCCTGATTGGAAAAAGAGAGCCATTACATGACTATTCACCATATTAATTTATTATCGATTTATGTAGATAAAGCATACAATTTTAATATATCGATAACTATGAAAATTTTGGACTATAGCCCAACAATAAAAGGATATGAACTGATCAGTCAGGTTAATACAATCGATTCAAATGTCGGAAATCCATTAAACACTTAAACGGTGGCGATTAAAAGTCGAGCTAAAACAATTTTCTCCAACTTCAACAAACAAAATCGATTTAGCTTAATTGTTGGCTGATCAATAACTAATCGTGCTCACCACACGTAGCTGTGGTCCCGATCCAGTAAAGCTTCATCCTTTGGACCTTATTTCTAAGTCATAGTTACTAAAGTCATACTGAAAAACAGTAGCTTAACTAGAACGTGGCGTACGATGAAGTATAATTAGTGGTTGCCGGCCAAACAAATCGATCCACATGAAAACGCTGGGTTAATCCATCATTTAAATATTATGGCGCGATTGAGGCCTACCGTTTTTAATTTCCAAAATTACACCCCAGTAGTGGGGACGCTATTCTGCTAGTATAAAAGTTTGCCTTTTTAGACCAGTCACTTTGTTTATTTCTATTCGTTCATTGTCCTTAGAAAACTTGAATAAAAACTTGAGGCAGCATTCAGATGTTATTCCAGGTTCCAAAACGTTTTTCAAAGAAATTTCAAAGAACCTGATAAAGTTCTGTTCATGCAAGGCGTCAAGTCATCCAGTTCCAAAGCTATTTTATTTATCATCCGGTCGCTATAAGTCTCCTGTTCTTCTTTATCCTCAAAGGCCTTTACAAGCCATCACATAGTATTTTTTGTCTTTTAACGGAGCTAAAGATTCATGAAACAGTCTCTAACAGCCTACTGTAAACTCGCAGAATCAACCTTCAAAGCCTGTTGAAGGCGCCTAAATGCGTTCACGTAATGACTACGCCGTAAATTGTCAAACACGACTTCGACCATGGGGGTTAAGGAGGAGAAAAGGGGGGTGATTAGTGACTCGAACACCAACCTGTCGTGTTATTTCAGTAATCACTTTTATTCCATGAAACACGGCACTAATTAAAATTTAGCCTTAGGCCATTAGTTTCTATCGCGTTTCTTTAAGTTTCCATTTTTCCAGGTCTGTAATTATGGGAGGGTGAATGAAAGGTGCTTTTAATGATATATAACATTGTATTGAAAGTAGTCATGAATTTTGTATTCAAATTAGTGGGACTAATAGGTGCTGTAGGTGTGGATGATTATTGGTCCAAAGTTGGTGGCCATCGGGATATGATTTTGTCTAATAATGGAGTTTGGTTTGTTTTTCAAGAAATATTCAAAATGGTTGGTGGTTGATAGTTCATAATTGTTGTTTACGGGCCATTTCTTTTAGACAAATGTTTCATAGTTCTATATTGAAGAGCCGTTTATTAAAATACCACTCAAAAATGTCGTGGTTAGTCATAGAATTGACTACACACTTATATGACCACTCCGAAACTTTTACGCGGAAAACTCCTTAAAAGTTAATGAAAAAGGCGAGCGCAGCGAAGCTACCGGTGTGCAGATAATTGTTGTAAGTAGACTTTAATTACAAAAAAACAGATTTCCAATTCTCACGACTACAATAGGGTTAAAAGTCCAAACTAAAACTGGTTTAGGAATGTTTGAACTCGTGACTTGTAAGATTTTACCGGTAATAAGGCTGAGTACACTGCGCGCTCGCTATGTCATTAATTAACAGGTAGACGACAAACAGAGAGTCGGCTACTGGGATGCGCGTACGCACATATTACACGGCCAAGTTAAATGTTCACCTCGCTGTACTGCAATAGCCCTAAAGCGCCGTAATGACGTCACGAACTTAGTTGTACAGATATTTCGATAGAATTGTAGAGGGCAAATGTTTGTTTGGGCGACTTCACTGGAAGTTCACTTCACTTCACTCATTACTCGGATTCTAAGAAAAATTGAGGTGAGAAATGACCTTATGCGGTGTTTAGGAATTTAAGTTTCTTAAATGTCTATGTTTATTACTAATGCGAGCCGATTGTATATGGTGATGAAGAATGACGAGAGGAAACCGTCAATCTCCTTCAATACGGTGATGGGCTTCCCTTTGTAATGCAAAATGGACTTTTACCTTTGTAACCTTTTTAAACAAATAGGTTAACTAGGTAAATGTGGGCATAATTGTCTCTCTGCCACCCCGTATGGGAAAATATGCTTTGTTCTGTTCTTTAAATGATACACCGAGAACAAGCAGGAGCAATAATATAAGTATTATTTGTCCCTATTCAACACATAGACACAAACCCGAGAGACTGTCTCTTCGTTGTGAAGGAGGTACCTATTCAATTCCTATTGGTTTTCCTTTGCAAGAGTTAACGTAATTATTTATTGCTATATTTGTTATACCTTTATTATCATAAGAAATTACATTTCACTTAAAATGAGATAAGCTTAAAAATATATATCTAGGTAGATTAATTTACGATACTCATTGCGATATGTAGCTTTAACTTATTTTTAAAATTGCTCATACTTTCAGAAATCTTTACATCATTCGGTAATTTATAAAACATCTGTGCTCCCTCAAATACTATTGTCTTTTTCCATAATTAGTCCTAGATTTTGTTAGTTTAAGTTTGATTTTGTTACGAAGATTTCTGTTATTTGATAATTATAAATCATCATAAGGTGCTATCATAATTTTTAAAACTATAGCATAAATAGAAGCCATGTTCCATAAAATATCTACCAATATAATTTTAAATATGACTGAAATCCACATACAAACGCAGCTAATTACAATTGTACGTTTAAAACAACCAAATAAAAGAAGACTGCTACCACTCATATTGACACAGCCAACATTTACTTACAAGCAGGTACAGCCACGGTCCGCCAAGATCAAACACAACACAGCACACTGTTTGACAAAGAAATATCAATTACAAGTAAAATACAACACTGGGAGCACAGTTACAACGGGGATTATGGATCAAACATTCAAAGCGCGGGATATGTCAAAACACGCGTTTTCACGGAGTGAGTTTGGGCGGGCGGGCGGCGCGCGCGTCGTTGCGCGCCGAAGTCTCTATTGATCCGAGATGTGCCGGCGCGGAGATCTGTTTGTAATTTTGTAAGGACGTTGGCGCATTCATTAAAGCCGCTGATTGAAGTATATCACTCGGGAATTTGAGAGGATCTTGGAATCTGGCGGAGTTTCAATGTTCCGGATTTGTGTTCAGTTATGGGTTTAAAGATTTTTTTAATTAAAAATTTCTCTGTTTATTGCGAATTAGGAAATCTTATGGTAATGAATTAAGAGATAATTGAATTGCACTAAGATGATCTTCATACGTAACGGGCTGTAATCTGAAAAGACTGACAGAAATATACAAATAGGTCTAACAACATTTTTCAGATTTTTAACTGTAATGATTTTCTAATTGCTAAAACTCACGATATCCAGTTTTGTTTTATGAAATTAAGTACAAGTAGGTGCAGTTTTTGGCAACAAGCCTCATTCTTCAATCAGTTTTGTCCTCGCAAATTATGTCAATTGATGCTCCGACCCGGAACACTCTGTAATCGGGTTAATTACAACAATTAAGAGTCCGATTAGCGAATGCTCTAATTACGGCAACGTTCTTTAACTGTCTAATAGATGTAGGTGGCAGTTTGATTTGGAATCATTTTCCCATTGCTGAATAAGCAGGCACGCATAAAACCTATATACGTATCGAATCAAATCGTCATTGATTATAACTGTATATTTGACATTAAAATTTGGGGAAGTTATGCTTTCATCCCTTACAATAGATATTTTCTTGGTGTCACAAGTGGCATGATTTTCGCGCATTCGATATACGATAACAACACCTATATATCGAGTAATTTGGTATGGGAATCTGTCAATATAGGTCTCGATATCCGTATATCGAAGGCGCCAGAATCATGCCACACTGTCATGGACCCTATGGGGGGTGTCTTACTGCTAGTCAGAAGGTGTGCACTTTTACGTGACTTTATCTACACTGTTCATATTTGTTGCAGGGATATTGTACGTAAAACCTCTACAAACTTATTACGAAACTATTTTCATTAGCCCATCAGAACAGCAAACCATCAACGCAACCTCAATACGATCCGAGCATACCACAATTTTAAGAGCAAAAGTTTACGATTACGATATTTAATTTTACAGACATGAGTGAAATTTTATGAAAATCATAAATCACACTTCGTGTCATCACCTTCGATTAGAACCGCAAGGCCGGGAATAAAACAGTGGGTAATATAAAAGTATTCTCATTTTCAGTCCCAACGTGCATAAGTGTGTTCAGAAATAGAAATTCGCTTCTCATTATAACTTTTCACGTTCCGTAAAATTGGATCATGAAGTCATTTGTGTGAGTAATCTGGTGTTGGGAACTCAGGGTTTTTTCTATTTCATAGTTATTTTTATTACTCACTCATTATTTTATATCTACGTTTTGGTATTAGCTTGGGACACTGAGGCCCGTTATAATAAACTGCTCTCTGCTCTGAGAGGTATCCCAAGCGCGAGAAAATTACATGATTTCGTTTTTCTGATAAAGATGAGAACTCTCAATAGTAGAACAGCAACAGTAAGTAGTATTTTGTTGCAGTGTTGTTGAGGTGTTGCATATATGTAGGCGGACAAACGTCTCATGCTTTTACAAAACCTTAGCCAAGCAACTATCTGAAATGAATCAACAACATTGCTCCGAAGAAAGACTATAAATTGTGATTTACAAAGGTCAATTAGGGTTTTAATCACGACAATGCAGTGTGCGATATATAGGCAGTTAAGTACACCATAGAGTTAATTAAGTAATAGACACGGAACTTTTACCAAGTTTTATTGTATCTACCTTATACGTAAAACTTAAGCATAGCAAAATGATTTTTAGTAATGAATACATCTTACCACATTTGACGTTCTTTATCAGAATAATGTGAGTAATCGTTAATTGGAAAATTCTTATAATATACAGGGTGTAACAGAAAGGTGTGCACAAGCTGAAAGAGTGTTGTTAAGGATATCATTCTGAACAACATTCATTATGGGACCGACTTGAACAGAGCAACTTAATATTTATTCACTGAGTACATTTCAGGCCTAGCGCTCAGCATGTATGGTGGAGTGAAAAATAGTAAAAGAATGATGTCCCTAAAACCCTCTTTCTGTTTGTACACCCCTTTCTGTTACACCCTGTAGATTCAGTAAGAGATTATTAGATAGCACTACATTTAGTTTTGTTGTACATCTATTGTTTTTTTTTTCACAAAACATTTTTTTTCCCGGGATGCAAACTAATGTAGTATGCAGTTCGACCCACTTAATTATACAGATTTACTGTACCCATCTAATAGAAAACATTTACCGACTACTTAATAGTTTCTCACCCACTGTAGCGTAAGGACAAAAGAGTCATGGGAACAATATTGACATTAAAAATCAACCAAGACGTCAATGAATGTCTAATTTTTGACGTTGGTACCCACTGTCAAACTAATTTTAATGTCATTTTTTTTTTATAATTTTGGAGAATGACAATGGCTCGACTTAGGTGGTTAATGTAAATTGTGCGTCATTTAAAAACCCAACCTCTATTCGTTCGATGATCTGCAGGCTGGTTGGAAATGCGGGCCGCCTAATTGCGTTGAATTAATTGTTACTTCAATTTAAAAGCCACAATCGTCCGCCATTGTGTGCTCGGACTATTCACGCGTTGATTTGAACACCACTGATTCGACGGACGAATTTCTTTCATTGCGCGAGTGTGCGTCGCGATGTAATTGGTAATTTTGGAACACGCTTATTTGGAACACGGTGTAAGTAATTAGTGGTTGATGAAATTACAGACATGGTACGCAGCATAATACCGTTTGCTTCAAAACAAGATAGAATTTCTTTATGCTCATTCCATAGAGCTTAGAATTAGTAACCTTTCATAATAAAGATATGGCGTTACGAGTAATATTTGTACTTTAAAAGCCATGGTTTCAAAGTATTTATAGGTGGCGCTAATCTTAGAATAAATCCTATTCAAGATGTAAATGAATTAACGCAGAATGAGAAACTACTTGGTTAGGGACATCAAGCAACTTTCACTAAGAAACCGATTCGATCAGAGAAACTTTATTTTTCACTTTTCCTGTTGAGGTTTCATATGATTCAATGATGAAACATTATTCACGTGACACATAAGTGGTCCCAGAAACTAATGACCAAAGCAAAGACATGAGCAAGAAAATGAGATCTACGTCAATTAATTGCCTTCCTAAATAAATCAACTTGTCATTTTTCGCGTGAAGAAGACAATCTAAATTATACCACTGTAGGTGTGACTGTCAATTTAGTCACAGAAATAGACGAATAAATGGACTTCATTAACATCAAACGATGTTTTTTTCCGTTTCTTGCGAGCTATTAACAAGAATCATGGAGAATAACTCATAAATAAGATAAGAAAAAGCTTTTCCATCCTCGATTTATGTCACGCTTAATAATTTTTTAATATTTGAGGTGACCTCTATGTTGTATCTATAAATATTTTCGTCAGTTCATCACACTATCTAATTAATTATATGTACCATGGCATAGAAGGGTACTCTGACTATGAATTAATGTATCGTGGTTATCTAATTGATGGAACTGGAACAACTATTTTCAATTAGGTCAATTACTTGTATTTAGATCATAAGTCGAGTCAATTACTCTGATTCAGAAGGCCTCAAACCAAATAGTATCCTGCCTTTACTCATCCATCTTCAATCCATAGCAAAATCAGCATTATGAAAAAAAATATAGTTTTAGACGTAGAAATGACCGTGACCTTCTATAATTTTCAGTGGATTTGAATCAGTTAAACTTGGATCCCACAGCCCTATTCGTCCCCCTGCGTAGTGCCAAGACTCAAGTTTTCAGCTGGTCACACCGGTGTAAATAAGCACGTTGCTAGACCGCCATTAAATAATACATTAATTAAGCAGGCTGAACTTTTGTTCCTACAGAATACCGTATCAGCTTAATCAAACGATTACCGAGTCGAAGAATCTCCAATAGCTCACCTCACATCTGGCATCTGCGTCATACCGCGCAGTCGTCTGGCAAAGAAGTGTGGAAACGCAAAATAAAACCAATTCTTTCTAATTAACTAACTCCCGAGACGAAGACCAGAATAGACGGACGCTGATTTACACCCGGCTGGGGTTTCCAGATTTAAAGTATCGAGATTGGTAGTTTATTTGGTAAAATACATTGTTTAGCTTTAGTAGCATACTTTAGCTTCCTTGTTTTTGCCAATCAGACCCGCACCGGTGTGCGGTGGCGGTAACTACACTTGGATCGCGCTTTGTTTTTTATCGGCGATGCCGCTGTCTGTCACATCTTCTACAATTTTCTTCATTCGTAGATTTGATTATTATAATTATCAAATCGTGGCAAGCATGCTAAATTTTTATTTCCAGTGTATGAAACTATCACATACTGCGTATTATGTTTGAGTCCCGGCAATAAAACATCTTCTGTTTTATTAATCCACATTCACCTGTAATCTTCACGAACCACATGGCAACCCCGCACACGCCAAGCAAGAACGCACTCGAATAACTTATAATAATAATTAACGTTCTGTATTTATTCGATTGTTTTGATTCGAATGGATTATGTTGACGCGGTCTTCGGATTGTTGGCTGCATCGTAAAATGCGTTTCGGAACGTGGCAGGATGACGCTCGATGACGGCCTAATTCGGGCATGCTTGTAGGGAATTATAGGGAGGGCTTAATTGGCTGATTGATGCTCAATTGCGTCGTGTTTTGTCAACAGGTGGACTTAAAAATAAGTATTATTTTATTTTATTATATTTCTGATTCTCTTTCATGGTGTTGTGTGTTTTAATGACACCCTGTTACGTAAAAGATGTGCGGTTCTTTTAAAATATTGATATTTTGGGGAAGATCTCATGTGATTTCGTGATCATTGATTGACGTGAGTCCGCAGCTTACAGTTAATTGCATTCTTACGTATCTGGCATTGGCAGTATTTTCACAGTTGAATCAGTACATATGCCTGTTACTAATGAAAACACATGACTTGAATAATCATTGCCATCATCGAATATCAATATAGAGGGCACTAACCCCTTGCCAAGAACATTAATTGATCGCATCGTCGCAGTGACGCCTCATTAATATTCAAATTTAATTTTAAGAGCCCTACGAATGCAAACCGTACCGCGAAATTAATTGCTGTTAGTTCGTTACGCCAGATGCCATGGCCACACCTTATTAATTACGGGGTGATCCTTCAATACCCAGATAAACATTCAGATAACTTTATGACATTTCGTGTACGTCGTGTATGTGACACTCATTCGTATTATTTCTTTTCCTTTTTTTATGATAGTTTACGCTATTTTGTTCCAGTTCTGCGTCGTCAGATGCAGTGATAATGATAAATTATGAAAACAGCCGTCATAATCAGAGATCGGATATTCGGATGCATATTTACCTAAAGTTTGTTTTTAACTGTAAAAGTATGAAAACGGCTTCTAAATTTATTTTTTTATCTAGCACATTGCGGTGTCCCACTGCTGGGCAAAAGCTTCACCGGTTCGAGCCCACACATCTCTGGCTGCAGTTTGTTATATCCACCCCGGCAGGAACTTATCCAGGTTGTCCCTCCATCTCCTACTGGGCCTTCCCCTTCTCGGGTGTCTAATAATAATTTATCTAAAAAAAAACCCGGGTAAAAGGTATGCCGATATTGTGTAACTTATCGGATGCATATTTATTTAGCGTTAATATTTGATCCCTGATGCAAATATGTGTAGTGTGTATGTAAGGGTACAAGGTCTGAAAAAAAAAATGTTTTGATAACCCCTCGAGTGTCCAAGGGCACTCAACGGGTTAAATTATGTTTCCATATGTATTAATTATCAGTAACTAACATTTTAATCACTATCTATCAATATGATTTGATCACTTAAATCAGAATTGTTTCGATAGCAAAGTGCATTCCATATTAGCCAACACCTGAACTTTAGGTAAATATGCATCCGAATATCCGATCACTGGTCATAATATTTAAAAACTCGACGACCTCTGTGGCTCAGCGGTTGCGCATGTGGCTACCATGCGAGAGGTCCCGGGTTCGAATCCCGTCTCGGGACAAAAAAAAACCCCAGGATGTTTACATGTTTGTGATGTCACTGTTTTTGGTTCTCACGACACAGGGTATCCTAGTGTGGGCCTAGAAGCAATGATTGTGATTGTATGTAAATGTTTTAAAAAAAATAACGCTGTCATATATCAGTATTCTAAATCAGGTAAAATACTTCTCATCAAGACATTTGAATTTAAGCGTGTGTCTAACGACGCCTTTTTTTTACTTCGAATCTTAAATTTTTGTCACATCTCGCATTACTAATCTGACTTTAAATGGCACTGGACATTGGATCCGATTACAACAAAAAAATTCATGTCGTGTGCGGCTGCCATAAAAACTCAACATTTGCATAAATCTAACATCTAATTTGAGATCATAAGTAACATAATAATTAGACAGCTTTTTCAACCTCAACATTTAAATTAATCCCTCTGATTAAAATATTAACGGTGATCGACTCGACGTCGAATATATATTTACATGGAAATGTAATTAAAACTGTCCAGAATAGTGAATTGTTTTGAAATGTTTTGGAAGCGGATATGAATGACCAAAAACATTGACAATAAGCATGTCGTTAATTCTCTTAATTTTCGAATTAATGACCAGTCTTATCTTTATTGTAGCGCGCTATAGAATTAGGTATAATAAATTCAACACAAACCAATATCGTAATGGAGCCTTATTTCTCAATTTAGTGTTAATTGGCCTTTCTTCCATGCAAAGTGTACTAGAATATCGTAAAAAAGTCTGTAATGATGATAGCTATAGTACAAAACCATTACACCCACTGTAGCGTAAGGACAAAAGAGTCCTTGGAACAATATTGACATTAAAATTATAAAAAAATGACATTAAAATTATTTTGACAGTGGGTACCAAGACGTCAATGAATGTCTAATTTTTGACGTTGGTACCCACTGTCAAACTAATTTTAATGTCAATATGTTTCCCTTTTCGGCCAGGAGAATGACAATGGCTCGACTTAGGGGGATGAATCATAGTGGTTGCTCAGCAAGTGCTTAGAAAGACCAATAATGAACAGTTTCCACCTTCTTAGCTACCTACATGCCTTAATAAACCAGGAGTAAACAACGTTGGCTACTAAAAGACACGATAAAATCTGAAGTCATTAATTATATCTAGAATGATTTCAACCTTTTTGTCTAATTACGTGCGCGTGTTGGCCATATTGAATTCGATAAAATAACAATTAAGGAAAAGGTAATGGTTAATGGAAGATATCTACAATAATGGTGTATCGGACTTGCACTTACCTCGTTCTGATAAATGAGCTCTTGATTTAAAATAATACAAAAAAGAACATTAGAATACACTTACTTCTTCTTACCTACTTGCATTTATTTTAATAAATTTACCCTGAGTTTTACGAATCCTAATCCTAACCTAACCACGAAATTTAAGTATATCCTTAGCTTAAGAAACAAATGACAATCCTATACAAGGTGTAAATGAATTAACGCAAAATAAGAAACTTGTTTGTTAGAGACATCATTCTGAGCAACTTTCATTATGAAACCGATTTGATCAGAGCAACTTTATTTTTCACTTCTCCATACAAATCAGCTGACCCACCCAGGCCTAAATGTACTGTGAAGTGAAAAATAAAGTTGCTCTGATCAAATCGGTCTCATAATAAAAGTTGCTCAGAATGATGTCCCTAATAAAGTAGTTTATCATTTAATGTTAATTCGTTTACACGTTGTATGTAATTCTCGCCTTTAAATTAGCGAAAACTTTAAATACGGAAAGACATTTGCACATCTTCAATAGAGATAGAAATGAACAATATGTAGAAGGTCTCTGATTTCTGTATATTATTGCTGTTGTACTCAAAGAATAATTTCACAACAAAATATTGTTCTACTAATTGATATGATAACCAAACCATAACTACTTATCAGCTTCAGTGTGTTTAGTGAGTACAAATAAATAATAATAATAATAATAATAATCTTTTTATTTCAGGTATAAAACCCATAATGACAAATACCTTAAAACTAGAGATACATAAAGGTAACGCTAACCAGGCTAATCGTTTAGAGTTTAAAGTATTAAAAATCTCTTCTGTAACACCACGTCCCCGTGCTTAAAGTTAAAATGGGAACAAAATCAATTTTATGGCCAACATAAATGCCACATAAAAAAGGATAAGAAAGAAGTTTTAATTTCTTTCATACGAAATGAGATGGCGTTAATTTTAGCTTCGTATTAGAAGTATCTCTCACTAATTCTCTGGTTAGTATAAGATTTGTATGCGTTGGGATATTAGCATATTAGTTGGAGTCAGTGTAAGTGTTAATTATTTCTTTATCGTGGTAATTTTTTAATAAAAAATCTAAAATGATAGTAAATTAGTAGATATGTTAGTAAACTCTCCTGTGGAGTTTTTCTGATTATAGAACGCGGACACAAATGTGCCTCAACCATCCCGTATGGGAAAAGTCGTGACGCTAAGTTAGAATGCTAAAACAAAACAAATATCGAACCTACGATTCATGCAACATTATCTTCAGTGATTCAGTATTAATTCAGTGTTAATTTAATTCACCTTCATCCTACCTACATTTTGTCCTTTAAATAGAACATAGCAATAAACTAACTTTAAATGGCATGTAAATTGTGAAAAATATTTTGCTCATTGCTATGTTCTTCCTAAAGGACAAATGTAGGCAGGAGGCTACACATAAATAAGCCTTTGCTAAATAACCGTGTAATCATGACAAACTAGTGCGCAACAAAACAGTTGGTAATACGATAATGCCTTTAGATATCTGAATGTAAGTAAGAACCTATCAACGTCTTAGCACAGGACCATTATAGTTATTTCTAAATCTTTATAGCGGGTCGCGCCTCAGCTGACGCTGTTATCTTGTGGTTAAGAAATAAATATTCTAATAAAGATAACGCGCTAAAGTGTACCTTAATTAATGACAAATTGGACGATGGAGGAGAATCTCTTAGTAATGTGAAGAACTTTGCGATTTGATACTGATATAGTAATAAAGTAAAATGATTGTTGAACAAGTGCAGTCAAACTACTGTACCTTTTCAACGCATACATTTTCAATATAAAAATTGTGATCTTCTTCTTCTTTACTATCTAATATAATTTGTTGGAAAATCAGCAACATTTGGCAACTCTAAATGTATGACACAAGGGCACGTTTGCCTGACCGTACCTACATTAATTCCAAGTTCCCAACAACTTATTTTTTATCTTGTTCAGTACACTTAAATACAAATTAATACAACCCAAGGACCGGCTCTTAATGGCGGCTCAGTGTTTATTTTACACCTCCATGGAGGAGACGGTTTTCAAACTTTTTTCGTTTTTTATTTGTTTTACACGTTACGGCCTCGGATTGGAACGTCACTGCTTTTAGCGCCTTCTCAATTGAAAATAGAATAGATTCTTAAAAAACTAATGTTATATTTGGTCACGCTATTCAAAAATCTTACTTCTACTTCAACTGTTTAAAAGACAAACTTTTTATTGCTTTTGCTGTTAAAAATTGACGTTTATCACCCTTAAAAGTATGGATGCGCTTAAAACCTATTTTAGACACCCCAAATCATAACATCGGAGATTATTAATATAAAAAGTTATCAAGTTAGTACATTGCGTTATGGCACCGTCGATAAAAATGCTCAGGCCACACGCATGAGGTCATTAGACACCTCCAGAAGGAAGATAAATTAAAGTAAACGAGAATACCCGTCGCAGCCTTATTCTGGAAACAAAGAAGGTTCTTTATCAACTTACATAATGTATACTTCATCATCATCACCATCATTCTTATCCTGCAGAGTTGCACTAAACAGATTTTAAATTGAATCATTTCCTTAGCGTTAGAAGCATATGACAATCCTATGAGATTCTCGCCAATGAATTAGTTAAACCAAACCATTGAGCTTGTGATTCAATATGTACAAGTACAAAGCATACTTTATTGACTCACTGATTAAATGTGGGTACATTTTTTAGGCTTTGTCTATCCCTTTTCTTCGCAGAGTGCATTTAAATGCACACTCACTTTGCCAAAATCCAGAGAGAAAACAAAACACGTTTTCTTAGTTTTCATCGTTGCTAATTATAGTTGATATATGGCTTCTGAGAGTTAACCAGTTCAATAATTGATAGAAAAATACTACTGTGTTACTGGCATCACGTAAACACGTGTAGACCGCAAGATAGCGTGCCGGGAAAATGCATCGCGCAGCAAGGAATATATAGCAATAATTAAGTACTTTTTGACTGAAAATGTGATAGAAAGTAGAATACAATAAGTGTGATAATCGTACTATACAAACACGCAAATTTTTATAACAATATCCCACTACAATACTCTGTTATCTATTTCACAGTATCTGGAAATGCACACTGCCAGATTAGTGGTTCAATCATATTTTTGCATATTTTTACCGAATTTTACAACTGCAACAGCTAAAACCTAATCTTTTCTGGAAATGGACCTGGGCTAGCCCGGACGGTAGATTTAAAATTCAATAAAAGTCCACACTATGACTCAAAAAGTAACGCATTTTTGAAAATGGAAGAGAACCAGAATGTGGATTCACTAAATACCGCGCTGTGTACTACCCTTAGAAACCACCATAAGGGACAAATGACAAAGAGGCAAAACTGACGCCCGACAGTCTGTATCTACTATCTCGAAGAAGAGAAAGCATTTATGGATACTATCAATAAATAAAAAAAACTCTAATAAGATTTTTTAAATACTTTTTTCCCTGGCTTTTATACCCTTAGATCCCAAATTCATGAGCAAAAACTAAGATATCGATTATTTTTTCCCCTGCCAAGTATAGGGCAAACAGTGTCTCATGGTTTCTCATACATATAATCACTTAAATCGGCATTCAACAAACAGCATTGCAGCAATTCCATGAAATATTTTTCCAGAATCGGACTGCCTGCTTCGATCAATTAAATACCTTAAGATACAAGCATTATAAGTCAGTGTTAATGCTAAATCCAATAAGTAATGGACAGTGGTGTGCGGCGTAAAAAGTGGAATATCTCTGAGAATTTATATGCTCTGGTACCAGTTCTAAGCGTATGTTTAAGTGTATTTAAAACATTAGTTTATTTAAATTACTGTAGGTATACCAGTACCAGTAGAAATCATGTGTCAAACGGCACGTCAGAATAGATATCGATATTACTGAGTACAGAGGCATTACATTAATGCTAACTGTCACTGGCACACTATTCAATGGACATTTACTTACCAGTATTCTACTTACTATTCATAGAAAGCACAAGGGCCAATTAAAATCAATTAAATATTCCTAAAACGTACAGTAACGCGCACCTGGTAAATAGGGTTTTTGTTAACTCTACATTATAATGACTATAACAGTTTGTTATCTCTACTCCTAGAAACCTTTCAGCTAAAGCAGGATAATCCAAACACACTTTTATATTTTTGTGTAATTCAGGCTATCTGCCTAAAGAATACCGCTCAGCGTTTGTTTCTTTAGCGTTAAACGTTTTAATTCCCGACAATTTACGGCGCTATGTGACTCGAACACGCGATAGTAAATCAAGATGAAATACTACAATGATCGGATCTGAGTTTCGATGTGATATCTCCTTTATAGCACGGTACAATGTTGTCATGTTCGAGTCGCCTACTCGGTTTACTGGAAATTGGGACATTCGACACTAATTTTCACTTCCATGATCGAAATTATAATAGGATTGTAAAAATTCGATATCTTTGAGGTATAAAAGTTGCTTATAAATCTTTGTTTGTTTGTTTACACACTTATGGAATGAAATACACTTTTACATATTTACGGTTATACTCGAGGGATATGATGCGGATATTGTAAGCCTCTCTAATTCAAGTGGACTAATGTTTTAACTAAAATATACGAAAACTCAATTACAAATTAGACTAAATTTGTTTTCGTCTCGACTAATTCATATGCAAATACAAAAGTTTAGAGCGTTTAAGTTATTAATTTTACACCAATAAATTTGTAGATTTCTATCAGATTCAAATGTGATCGGTTAACGTGCATATCTGACAGTTTACAACACTATCCCGGCTGACACTGTCATTAATTTATTAGTATTAGGCTCCTGCATGTCTGTCTATGACTAACAAGATTCGTTATATTTAAGGTATACAGAACAATACAATTGGATTTACTGTACTCATAAATAAGTGAGTAGTGTTCGTTAAGTTACCTAAAGCAAGTGAACATATTGGATTCATAGTAGAGTTTCCGTAGAAACCTTATTCATACTTACCTCTACAAAAGAAAAAATTTAATTGAATACCTCCTCACGTAAATCTCACTTGTTCATAAAAAGTGAATTTAATAATTCGCACAATGTTTTCATTTCCTTCACCCGATTTAACCTCCACACAACATAACTAATCAAATTATTGTCAAAAATTGCATTATTTAATTCTTTTGAGACGACTTTACATAAAACAAAGTAATGAAGCTGTCAAGTAGATGGCTAAGCGTGCATTTTCACTTTTCTGATAAAATGGTCACATGTTTTGGCATTATTTTGAACAACTTTCTTTATTCTACTCGGGATCTCCATCTCATTTAACCTCCATCCAGCCATGGCGGTTTTAGTATAGTACAAAGGCGAGGTGAAAGATCCGCCACCTCCACATGTTTGCAACGTTGCGTCACTCCTTTACCGCTAACAAGCATACCAGCATTAATATGGAAAGCAGTCCCCAGCCAATGTGGCAGCCAACAACCACAAGATGGCTATTGTCTTCAAAAGACGTGACTCCAAATGTTAATTGGGCGATCAAAACCTGAATGCGGGTCATTTCAAGCATTACCCGAGGCCCCCTTTTGAATATGTATATAAAATTATTAGATAAAGTGCGCACTTAATTTGTGGGCGACGTCGCTAATGAGGTTATGAGCTTTCTTGTCACAGTGCGGGTTGTGCGTCGACTGCGCAAGAATGGACTGAGCCGGATGCGCGAAATAATTAGGCATTCAGAGCCAAGCGATTAGGTACTACACGTTAGTTAAATTACCGTTATTGATAATAAACGTACCCGCAACTATGCGTCTACAACCCCGTATAGGAAAAGGAGTGACTCTATGGTGTAAACATAATCACTGCTCTAAGCTAGCTATACTACTTTGTCGAGTCGCCACCAGTCTTTTTAATCGGCCCATAATTTGGTCTGGTTAGGTTGCCAGAGCAAACACTGACCTAAATTGTCAGGTCGGTGAAACTGATTTAGAGGGTAGAATTGTTTGCACGCATAATGCCAGAAACGCAAAATGCAAGACTGAATCGCATGATATATAGCTATCTATAGCGGGCGCGCAAAATTCCGGTTTTGGCTTATTGACGGCAGCGCCAAACTAGCATTTTGCCTCCTCGCTAAAGCTATTGCCATGCGATTGAGTACATGAATCACCCAGAACCGCAAAATGCGTATAGCGGTTAAATGCCTCTATGGTTGGCAGTCCACAAGTTCAAATATCAACTGAATTACGCCGGATTACTTAGATCCTAGCATCATTTATTCCTGACTCTACATTTGTAACTTATTTCCTGAGGTATCACCTGTTACCTTTGTGTTAGAGGAAACATATGATGTACCTACCATTCGTATGTTGCCAAAATACAAATGCATGCAAGTTGTTGGAATTGTATAGCCTAGTTGAGTCATACAGGAAATTCATAATAGCTATATAACGCCTATGTTCCTGTAAGAAGGGTATAGGCAGAGACAAGACCTACACTTTTTAACAGTAATTATTGATTTTATTGTTTGTCAGGCGGCATCTTCCATTTCAAGAACGGACACAAAATATTGGGGATTCTAAAGGTATTCATCATATAAAAGGGGAATTATCTTTCGCAAATAATCAATAATCAAGCGCAAATCTTACACTGATATACAAGTGCATATAAAATTGTTTTTTTCCCATGCCAGGCGCGCGTGATGAATTGCAGATATACACTAACAAATTAAGTGACTAACGTTGCAAAAATCCATTCTTCGTATTCTGGCGTGACATTAAAAAGCAAAATAATAAAAAGTGGGTTGCGTCCAGCATTCGCAATTAGAAGATACATTTACGATTCCGCCAATGTAGAAAAAACAATGCCCAAGTGTCTTATAAATTTTCTTTATAGAATGAGCACGGCTGTCCATCTGTCAGCGCTGACGCATGTTTTCTTGCAGAATATTTTATAATTATACAAAGGACAATCAGTGAATAGCAATTGAGATGTAGTTCGCGCGAATGTCGCTGGACAACGCCTTGTGCATCCAAAACGCGATGCGAACTGAATTAACGTTATACTATCAAGATTGTTTGGCCACGATCTGTAAACAGGTGATCCACACGTCGACTTTTGCTGTTATAAATATAGATGGACAAATATGTTTTCTTATCCCGGATCATGCGAAATCCTATTCTATACTCAACGGTTGGTTACCAAGCTTATAAAATGATGATGAAACACTTCACGCGTCTTCCACGTTGGAGCTATGATCTACAAGTAAAGGAGAGGTTAGTGATACTGATAGTGGATAATTATAATCTACTTATAGGTATGTTATGGTATTTTTCTAACTCAATTGCAATTCAAAGCCAAAGTATAATGGTTTCTCCTCTTACGAAAGAAATCTATGTTGAATCAATCCATAATATCATAACTCTTTGTGTAAATGAATTGACGAAAATATATATACGAATATACGAAATATACGAAATATACAATATACGAAACCACTTTCTCAAGGACATCATTCTGAGCAACTTTCATTGTGAAACCAATTTGATCAGAGCAACTTTATTTTTCACTTCCCAGTACATTTTAGCCTGAGTGGGTCAGCTGATTTGTATGGAGAAGTGAAAAATAATGTACCTAACGAAGTAGTTTCTCATTTTGCGTTAATTCATTTACACCTTGTATGTCACGAATACAGAAAATATCATTCGCTATGCTTCAATTTCTCATTCAGCTCATGGAAAGACTGGAGCGCTAATACATGTGCTTAGCGGTTTACTTAAAGAGCAGCCCAGTGCCAAATATGCACGCCGTAACAATTTACTGCCCTTATACGGGGTATAAAGTAGAGGACCGCATAGACCGCCTTGGGGAACGCCTGGCAAAAAGAACGTCACTACCTGAATAGATAGTGTGCCTTTCTTTAATTCGATAGTTTCTTTGTTTTCGATATTTATGTGTACTTCGATGGTGGTTTTCAGATAGCTTGGAAAATTGTTGTCCTTAAATTTTTCCTCTATTTGTCAAAGGTTTGACAAAATCGGTTACAACAACTGTAAACTTAATAAGGTTTATTTTCATCTCAAGATCTTTCTCACAAGAGAATGTGTCGAAATTTCGCCACATTATAACAATCTAGTTTCTCTTATGTCGGTATCTACATAGGAGCGGTACTTTTATTCTATCTTAGATATAAATCGTAAACGTGAGTGTTGTTCATAAGCACGATGGGCATATCTATGAATGTCTTTATTATAGCGTTTTTAGTTTATTCTTGAGATTTTCTCATAATGATTGTCCCCAAAACAAGAGGTTGCCGTCTAGAGCCTTTGTTTAATCGCTGTGGCCACGACATGTCATGTGCGGTCATGTCACATAAACTTGTTAAATTGGTGTTTTTCTTTGTACGATTTAGATTGGGTCTTCGTGTGTAATTTTTTAATCTCACCGTTGTTATGATAATACAGAACCATAGGTATAACAACATACGTTCAAAAACTTGAGCTAACGTTTGTGTCTAGAACTACATTACATTTATTCTTTATAACACTATTCCAATTGAACCTACTCCTAATGCTAAGTACACCTCAGCCCCACACAATGCCACACCATAATCGACCGCCAAAACCCTTGTAATACAACTCCCAAGACAGTTTATAAGTGTTATATCGGATTCGTTAGGTCCGTATCAATAATTCATAGCGCACCACCTCTATGCACATTAACCAACTGTTCTATGGAAGTGATCCATCGTTCATTAGTAGTGGTGCCGCAGAACTCTTTGGCAAAAGCCCTCGGCCACATCGCGTATGGCCGGTTCGTGTATTGACGTTCTAATTGCGTTTTGATCCGGCTCCCGGTGATGGTATCGCGGTGGGTGTTCAGAATAGGCATGCTAATAGTATTCGCGAATGGAGACATGGACAGCACGTTTGATGGTGTTAGGCGTTACCGCAATGTGCGAATGTCTTCCCAAGGATGATTTCTCATAATCTACCTACACGCGAGCCCACGAGTGACGTGTACAGATGACAAGTTATAGCGATCACCGTGACCAAATTCGGTCAGATCACATAATCATAACCATGAGGCGTTATTGCTTGCTTCATTTTGTATATCATCCTAAAACTCCTGTGTCTCAAAAGCTCCTCTGAGATTTTCTGCATCATAAAAGATATTGTGTTGCGAGGCATGAACTACTCATGAAATATAAATACCTGCGTGTAAGTTCTTTTGATGCCAAATCCTGCATTTTTCTCGTCCTGGCGCTTGGTTACACCTTTTTGGGAATACAGCCAAGATCATACATTATGTTTCGCCACGTTCCTTTTGTTAATAATAGGCATAATGATAGCCAAGTAGTTATCTAGTGAAATATGCATATATCCTGATATCAATACTTATTACCTAGTAGGCTTAATAAATCACTAGCCTATAATGATACAGGCGTCCCCGCGCGTCCCTCACATGAGTTTTCGCCATCGAAAATGCATTCACTAGCATACACGTATTGTTCACGTAAGCCGACCGTCTTACAGGCTACACTTAACTTAATTATAGGATTATAGTGCGCTGCATTTAAAGTGGTATTTCGGTAATATAATAGTCAGATGGCACGCCCGATAAGAGCCAGGCCGATACTCGGAAAGCCTTGCTCATTACGCATTCGGGTCGCAAGCGAAAACGTACCGGTCGAAGAACAAACGAATATAATAATTATGAGGCACGTTGGATTAGGTCGAATTAACCATGGTGGTGTTGGGAGCTTGTTTTTTTGCGTCCGGAGTTTGAAGGGTTAAGTCCGATTTCAGATGCGTATCGCGGTAATCATGCGGCCCGTGGGATGTCGATGGTAACTTTTATTTATTAGAGACACGGACAGGAAGCATGTTAAACAAAATATGAGCATTGACCAAGAAATGTGACTTCCAGAGCTTAATAAAAAATAATAATTAATAAACGCTTGGCAGCTACTAAGTATTGTTTGTAGCAGTGCAGTACGAGTAAATGCAGCAAATGTTGAATTGTCTGAAAAGTTGTTAAATTATTCAATTTAGATAGTCTTTCCTCATATTTTTTATTTATTTAAACCGTAACTAGTGACTTACAACATGTATTGTTAAGCATCATGTACTGTGCAGTCAAGATGAAAAATCGTGACAGCTCACTTAAGTAATTAAATCTGTGGTGATCCATGCCCGAGCGTTCCCACACCCTTCTCGATCTGTCGTTAACTCGGACTTTGAACTTAAAAAGCGCTTGATGCGCTTTATGTAAAAATGATCAAGTGAAAGTTTCAGGAATAACATTCAGACAGAAGGTCAAAATAAAAGTGACGTGAGTTACTCCAAGCAGTAATACTTATAACTAAATTGCAAGGGTTTTAGCTCATGCAATGTTCATGGGTTTTGTTTGGTTGATTCTTGTCGTAATAATACTATCTTAATAAGATGTTCTAAAGCTAGATAAAAGCTAGAAAGGCACTTTTGGATTGACCTCCACAACATGGTAGGTGCCACCATCGAAATTCATTCAAACCATCTCTTTCCTTGCACACACGATTGTTTTCTGGCAGTAAAAATAACACCGAGACCTCGACTCAAAATTCCGAATTGAACTCAAGATACAGACTTGGCAAACAAAGCGCTTCAAGCTAAAATTTGTAATTGCACCGATGATTACGTATAATTGGGAAGTAATGAGGACAATCCGTGCAGCGCTGTATCGCAATATGCACCGGGTTAATTACACGTTAAAGCGATAATTATGCCGTCGAAGGCGGTCGTGGCTTGTTCCAAAACCGATGGAGGATATGGGTGAATTATTGTCTTGTAGCAGGCTGTTTTCTTCTTCATAAACCATTGAGTTATACTCGTCCTTCTATCAAGTAATTAGATGACATAACCGTTTATTATAATTAAAACGTATTTAATAATTTGTGGTTGTAGATTAGATTGCAAGATTGACCAGAATCACCAGAAATATGTTGTGTTGTAAATCTATTGTATTAGACGACCTCTGTGGCGCAGTGGTTGCACATCTGCCTACCATGCGAGAGGTCCCGGGTTCGAATCCCGGCTGGGACAAAAAAAAAAGAAAACCCCCAGTTCTTGGATGTTTAAATGTTCATGATGTCGCTGTTTCTGGTTCCTACGACACAGGGTATCCTAGTGTGGGGCCAGAAGCAATGTATGTGCCTGTAATAATAATAATAATATACTGCCGATCTTCAAGCATAATAATGAATAGTATTGTATAGTTACCGTTAGAGTGCGAAAACCGTTATTGTGCACATTATACAGAAGTACTTTCACATTAGAAATGGCTTGGACGATAATTTATAGATACTAGTGAAGATTTTGTTCTCTGAGTCACACTTACAATCACAATCTCTATTGTGTCAAATAACAAAATAAATAAAGAAAAACCCACAGAAAAAAAAACCGTGCGTCGCGACGCAACTTTTTCCTCCACATTATGTATTCTGATCAGCGGTTTTTAAACTTTGTTGTTTAGGGATTTAACTAAGGTGAATCATAATGGTTGTAACTATAGTTGTAAAACAGCTGTTTTATCGTGTAGTTATCCAAAGCAGGCGATAATAACGTATAAATAGCGGCTGGCAACCGGCTACTTATCCGACTCAATTCCAAAAGGTCTTACAATTTTGAGAATTCCTGAGTCAAAATATACGAGCCGCTATGTGTAAAAATGGGTAATAAAATAGGTGAGGGTACCCAACCCACACAACAACCATCACACTCACGCACAAATACAAAGCCGCACAGTGTGACTAAAACTAATGTACCTACTCGTAACTACCTACTTATTTCTACCATAATAGACAGGGTAGGTTAGGTATACCGAAATAAATAAGGTAGTATGTAGATATACAAAAATAATTACACAAGGAGGACATAGAACGGAATCAATAAATCTACATGTTTTCAATCTTAGACAGCCGCTGGTTATGGATGATCACCGTAGTCACCGAAAAAAGCGGCTTGTTACCTACCGGCTGGCTGCCTATGATAACAACCGCCTTCACATCTATAGATGTAACAGAATATTTATAAGGTCGTAAGTAGGTGCTTACGTTTCAAACTGCAGTCGTGATTATGAAAGTACCGCTTGCGACAAAGCATCGAGGATGCCATATCCAAACCTGCGATAACTGACGATTACATCTACGTAGGTACTGAACTGAGGCCCGATAGATAGAGCGCGAGTTAGCCATCTTGAAATTTCATAAAAAAGTTCGAACATTTTTGTATGAAGACTGGATAACGGACGGAGGACGTTTAGACATTTTGAAAAAATATATACTAACGTCTTTGCATTGCTATTTTCAAGATATGAATCCGGCAGGTACATAGCAATCGACAAACTAAATAATTACAAATAATAATCATATAAAATAATATTTATATATTTATATTTATATATTCCAAAGGTAATGAAACAAATATAAGAACAAGACTGAAGTTGGCGGATTATGTACAGAATGGCTTTATTTATGAAGTCAATATTGTGCAAAAAAAGACAGCTGATTCCAAATATATAATAATATTTATTTATTCAAAAAGAAAAACAGAAAAAAAGTTTACACAATTTGAGGAACTTAGCTAAAAAGTTACACCTAATAATTGGAAAATCTGAGCCTGAGCTAGGTGTAAACCTGTATTTCAGGCTGCAGTTCTCTTCCCAAAAAATATATAATGTGCTAATTCATGTTACACGGTCACATAGCATTATAAAAAAACAAGCAGATAAAGCATAACACTGACTAAAAACAATGAAATAATTGAAACAAAAAGTAAACTTTAGAAAAAACCGACTTCCACAAACCCTATTTGATTAGATTGAGTTTAATACAAACTGTAACCCCTTATCCCCCCCCCCCCCCCTTGGGGAATTAATTTTGTCAAATCCCATATCAGTGCTTCCCCACGCTACTAAGGAACCCCTGTACAAAGTTTCATGGCTCTAGGTCCACCGGTTTAGGCTATGCGTCGCCTGCCCGTCAGCCACAATATTATGCTTACCATGTGCATTTGCACGAGTTATTATGAAAAACGCAAAAATCACTATAGGTCTGCCTATAATATTTGAAGAGTTCCCTCGATTTCTCCAGGATCCCATCATCAGATCCTGACCTGGTGTCAATGGGACCACCCTTGAGGTATTACCTATACGCCGAAAAAAGATTTGTTCAAATCGGTTCATAATTGGCGGAGTTATCGCGTAACAAACATAGAAAAAAAAAAAAAAAACATACGGGTCGAATTGAGAACCTCCTCCTTTTTTTGAAGTCGGTTGATAAAAAGATGCTAAATGGTGAGTGGGTGAAAATAAAAGTAATATATGGCGGACTGTTTGTTAACCTCTCGTCTGTGACAGTGACCTCTATGGGCAGATAACAATTAAAATGTAATTGTTATGACGAAGGGTTACATAAGCAAAGGGTGTCACATGGTCTTTTGTATGGAATATCAAAAGTGACAGATCAGCGAAGTGCCGTCTATCTGTAGCAATTTTAAGGGTGTTGTGAGGTTGATTTGGATAACTACCTAATAGCCTGAACAGTTAATATGGTCTTTCAAGAATATTTGTACATATCAATCACAGCTGTATCGTGAATCGAAGATACATAACATTTTTCTCTAGCAAGATAGTTGTTGCGTAAATCAATCACACTAATCATAACTGACACATTTCAAATAAAACGCCACACGGTGAACTACTTAAAAATATTCACATAAATTTGAAGGAAATTTTGACTTCGTATCAAGGAAACACATGTAATTACAATCGGGCCAGTGTGTAATGAAAATCAAGCAAGTGGGTGGGGTCGTTTAAAAAGCAGTAAACAGAATTATTCCGACCCACGTCGGCAATTAGTTCGACTAGAATTAAATCAAACAGACTCGTCTCGTCTGGTCAAGTGATACACTTGGTAATGATGAGAGGATGTGCACACAACACGAAACCATTTATGCGCAGAGGTGACCTGCTATCTAAAGAGCAAACTTCCAGCAACATGGGAATTTTCAGGTTTATTCCTTAGCCTAAAACACCCCCTCAGGGTGCCAAAAATATGTATGTTTCCATCATGATTCCGCTAGCCATTGTTATTTATTTGTTTATTTAGCGTTTGGTCGGTGTCGTCAACGTCACAACTCATGAAGGTGGCATGGTCCTCCCGCTAGCCATAAAAGGGAGATAATATCTATAAATTATTGACATGTTACCAACCACCTAAATGACCAAAATGGAATAAACTCTGTGAATCGGTTCCCTCGGACCAAAACTTTAGAATTAAATGTTGCACGCCAAGTAAAATGTGAATAATTGCGTATTTAATAACGCTTTTGTTCTCGGAATCCCGGTACGAGAGAATTCAAGTAATTCAATTGTGTTTAAGACTGTTTAATTCGATGCAACACGGCTGTTTGCTTTCTAGAACGACTTTGTGTTTCGTGATTATTGTGGAGTTCCGTAGTTGGTATCTGAAAAACCTCATGGTTTCTAACTAGAAGAGTGTCAGAAGTTTGAAGCGGCTGCTTGTATGTGTGTGTGTGTGCCTTTGGCACTCTATGCTTAAACTGGAGCACTAATATATGTGCATATAATGTATGTTGATTATTAATTCTAAATCCTCTTCCTTGCATAATAATATCTCTTTATTTCAGAAAAGAAGGGAAAACTCATTTTACTCTTGATAGCCCATCAGATTATATTCTTCTAAGCGGACCTTTGCAAAACTTTTCAAGTCCTCCTTCATTTTACTGAAGTTGAGATTAGCTGTATAAAAAGCTAAGCATCATTAACGAAGCCTGAGTAATAGGATTTTTTTGCAAAACTTCACTCTATAAATCTAATTTATTACACTGGGGCCCAAAGTAATCTGGACCAGGAAATTAAACCTGGAATTTCCATAATTGATACGGTTCATGGGAATTGGCGCGGAAAACTGATCGCTTTTGTAAATGAAGGGCCTTGTGAACGACTTTTCTCCAGAATCTTATAATTCTGCGCCAAGACTCTAATCGAGTTAGTATAATATTTTGCCTGATTGAGAGATCAAGCAAGACATTTCAATTTATTACTTTTTTCACCGTGCTCCTCGGTGGGGACATTAATGGGCTACATTTACTAGGTACTTATGTACTTTAATTTTTCGCCATATCACCGGGGTGGGTCTGTACCGGGGCAAATACGAGAAACTCATTCTAGCTGAGTGGTGGGAGGCGGGGGGTTTGAAAGCGGGTCCGCACTGTTCTGTCAATGTGACGGCCATTTAACCATACATTTAACAACACAAGGACAACACCGACCCGTTCCGTTCGTGATCCGCCGGTGATTGACCGAAGCCTATCATAATATCCAATAGGTTTAGTATTTACTCACTATATTAGGTTACCTCATAGTTTTGATGTAGACAGAGAAGGAAAGAAGAATCATCGATTAAAATACAATAACAAAATCAATTCAAACACCTAATGATAATGAACAAAAAACGCTATTACAGACTTCATTGTTATTCCCATTAATAACTTTAACAAATACTGATTAATATCGACACGCGTCAGTAATAAAAATGAGTTCAACCCTTTTCTCTTTTGTATTAGAGAATTTGAATTAACCGAATCATCCTCAAGATTGATATCAGTCTAAAGGCAGAATCAAACTATACAATGAGTTTCGTTTATTTTTTATGAGTTCATATCTCCAAATTTGCGGTGTTGGACTTGCCGTCTACCACGTAGGTATCAGATGTTAAATAAATTACTGGCCTCGTCTCTGTCACCCTGTTTGGGAAATGAGCATGATTATGAATTCATTCTGCATTTGTTCTAAAGTAGCATTTTGAGTAAAACTTATTTTAATGAAGCTTCATTTCTTCTGCAATTTGATTTGAAATGACTTACTCCATCGACGTATGCTATCAACTAAAAATGCGTGCAAAAATGTCTGCACCCAAGCAACTCTAAATTACTGTGTGAAGGACTGAAGTGAAGAAAAAATATATCTCCTGCATCCATCGAATCCATCCAGATCCATCCAAGAGTTGAACTCTTTAAAGTTTTAAAGCCTTCTTCTGTGGAATTAGAGCAGACACAATCAGCGATTGTTTTTCCTCGCCCACGGTACGCATACCTGTGTATTCTTCTTTCTATGACCATGCGTAGATAAGTATAACGGATTATAATCAACTCATTGTGTGTTCTTACTTACCTATACATGTGTACACTTACCTTCAGGAGGATCTAGTAACAGCATTGAGACGTTTGGAAGATTTTCTTTAGGGGGCGTTGCGGTATGTAATACTTACTATATACGTTAAGCCATTAATACCACGTATGGCCATTTATATCATATTCATTCCCGTAATTTTAGGAAAATTTTATAATTAATTTATATTATATAGTCGCGCAATGCATGATTTAGTCTTTTTTAATTAGGAAAGCGCATATCTGTAATAATTGAGGATTTTTTCAATGTTTTGTACCGCATTTCTTGTAAAAGACTCCATTAAATTATTAAATTTTACGTAGCCTTTAATGTGTCCCACTGCTGGGCAAAGGTCTCCCCATTTCGAGCTCACACATCTCTAGTCAGAGCTAGGTTGACCCATACAAATCAATAAATAAATAAATAAATAAGTTCAAGTTCAAGTTCAAAATTTTTATTGACCATAAAATCATACATATTACTTAGTCAACGTCAATATAATATCAATATTTTTGTATACAACCGCCCGTTCGGAAGTTGTGGGCTTAGGGATGGAGCAAAGAAGGGCACGAGAAGCAAACGATAGACTAAACACGCAAAATATTCAGAATTAATGATGAGATGAATATATAAATCTGTGAATGATTTCGCACTTTGAGACGATGTCAAATGCCCATCTTTCTGTGTTTAATGGAAACTTTATGAAAAACATTAGAAGAGAAAGAAAATGGTGTGTGTTTATGTAATGTACGTACATACACAGATAAGTTTAGCAGAAACACAACAAATCCCATCATAGAAGTCATCAGGCTCCCTAATTGTATTGAACACCCACCACACTGTACGTGAATGGATCCGATAAAACAACATGTGTTTCTTCACCTAACGAATCTTCCATGGCATAATGAGTACAACAATGTAAAGTGGGACCGTATTTATATAATGTCATCCACAATTTTGCCACGTTACCCTTTCATTCTGCTCAAACCATTCTGAACTCTTATAACTGAGAGTAAAGTTCACAGAGCTGTATTTAGAATGTATTTTAACTTGGCAGGTTTTCTAAGTAGGTGTACAAGTGACACTCAAGCCGAACTCGTGGACGAATGTCATTAATCGAACTCTTGGAATGCTATTGTATATGTCGCTTATATTATTATTGTGTATTTTTTAACCGATGTTGGGCTGTACCGATCGTATCGGAGTGCATCTGATTATGGCTTTGGGTTTGTGACAGATTATCTAATTTGAAGTGATGACGATTGGTACGAGTAGCCAAGTGTGGTAACAATTATTTTACATTTTAGTTCTAGAATACATTGCTTCTCGAGATAAGCTCGCCTTTGTAATATTTTTTCTATCTTAAGCTATTTTTACTGTCATATGAGTACAATAAAGAAATTACGAAACGAAACTACCGTTTTTTATTTATTTCACATTAGTATCTACAGGGTGTAACAGAAAGGGGTGTACGTACAAGTATTACCTCAGTACATTTCGGACCTAGCGCTCAGCTGGTGAAGTAAAAAATAAAGTTGCTCAGATCAAGTTGGTCCCATAGTGAAAGTTGTTCAAAATGATGTCGCTAACAACCATCTTTCGGCTGGTACACCCCTTTCTGTTTCACCCTGTATAAAGTATTTTACAAAGTGTGTGCAATCTGAGAGTTTTGGCATAAATTTTGATGATATTAATTATCGTGATAGTTGGTAGTAAACTGTAGCAAAGATAAATCAACTGCACTTGTGTCATTAGTGTATCTTGGTTAATAAAACTTAAACTACTACGTAATATAAAAAAAAAAATGAGCAAAAAATAAACACGCAATAAAAACCGAACCGAATCGATAGGTATCCCAAAATGTAAGATACAGATCCAAATATTAGTGAATGAATTAAATTTATAATTTTCAGAGGCAAATGTCAAAGGAGTAAGAGGATCGAATATGAATACAATGGCCCTGGATCCCAGATATCGACGCCCTGCGGTGCGCGGCCGCATAACGCACACAGCTAAAGTGAGATAAAACTTATATTATAAACTTATGTAAATTAAACCTGTGGATTCCTGCCCCTAAGACGCCAAGGACACTTTAAAGCTGTTATTTGTAAGGATACATTAGGATTTCGTGTAACGATAATCGTGATCTTTGATGATGTAAACGAAATCATGTTTTTAGGCCGAATGTTGAAAACTACCCGCAAAAAATTATAAATGCCGTGTAGAAACTATATTTTTTTCAATTATTGTAGTAATGAAAGGTTTAAAAAAAATATTTTGTCAGATAAAAAAATCGAAAAAATACCAAACAACTAGATAGGTAGTGCAGCCTGTAGAAGTAGTGTCAATAATGTATTTCCGGCAACCACAGATTATATTGTTTTTCACAATTTTCTATGCGAAATAGGCACGTTGACTTGGCACTTTTTGGCACAGCAACGCTATTAATGTTTATCTGAAAGCTTGATCAAGGTCGGTCCTGAAAAGCTCTCATTAAACTACTCCAGAAATAATGAAAAAGTCTACTTGCAAAAAGCTAAATCTACAAAATATAGCCGGCCAAGTGCGAGTCGGACTCGCGCACGTAGGGTTCCGTACCATTATCTTTAAAACAATCTAAATATATCACGTTTGTTGTATGGGAGCCCCCCTTAAATATACATTTTATTTTAATATAACAATTAATTTTTAAATTAAATAATATAACTCAATATTTTGTGAAGCGTCTACCTGTTACCATCATCAATATCGAGCTAAAACTAGCAAGAAAACGCGATTGTTGTATGGGAGCCCCTGTAAATATTTATTTTATTCTATATTTGTTGTTATAGCGGCAACAGAAATACATCAACTGTGAAAAATTCAACTGTCTAGCTGTCACGGTTCATGAGATACAGCCTGGTGACAGACGGACAGACAGACGGGACTTAGTTATAGGGTCCCGTTTGGCACTTTTCGGGTACAGAACCCTAAAAAGAAAAACCAACTTCAGTAGCCTAATCTCAAGCAAAGCTCATGCACATTGCACATGCAAAAGCAAATGTCAGTGATTCTTCCGAATTTTTACGATCTTTACGTTTTTTCAAGATCTATTGGATACGATAAGCTCTATTATATAAAGCGAAATTATTCAAATCGGTTTATATTTACTACCAAACTGGGGGTAAGGAACACAAACAAAAAGTAACAACTGAATTGAGAACCCCCTCCTTTTTTAAAGTGGGTTAATGAAGAAGTGGGGCGCGTCATTTCAGTTTCAACAAGCTCTACGATGCGTCGATGTCGTCGGGTCCCAGTGAAGGCACGAGCGAGCATAGCAAGTCGGCACACAAACAAGTCGATGACCAAAACATGTCAAATTGTCAATAGCTTTCCCTCCGCCTTGTTTAATTTCGAGTATTGTAAGTACGCCTTCGACGTGCCCACTTGAGGTGGACCACCGGCGTTGGATTGAGTTCCGATTTACAATGAGATGGGACATATTTAGAGATTCGGAAGTGGTTTATTTTATTACAGTTTTTTTATACCTCTACGTATTGTCTTCAAATAAGGACTTACGAACGACTTTATTTAAAATAATTCCCCAATAGTTAAGTAGTCTACAAAGCATAAAAAACTATTTTAAGACACATTCATAATTCGAATTCACATTACACTTCGATAATAACCATAAGGAATCTCGGCGTAAACCGATTTTGCAATATCTCAACTTATAAACAAAGCGTTATTAACTAGAGAAAAAAAAATAAAAATAGCGCAGCCCATACCAATTGCAGGTTCATGATTATCGCCCCGAGCCAGTGCTGTGCTGCAAAATAACCGGAGACGTGCAACCTAATAACCGTTAAAACAACAGGTGATTATATTATTTTTATGCACCGCCAGTAAGGCACGAGTGTTTGCGCATCTGCCGGTGATGGTGTATTTGCATAGCCTCTGATTGGGATGCAAGATTAATTCCTATAATATTTTTTGTCTTGATCCTCATTAGGTGTAATCAGGCGGTCCGGTAAAAAAATATCATTATCATACTTCAGCCCTACAGCTATTTTTTCAGACAAACAAAGGGGTGCTTATGTTTGTTATTAGGTTAGGGGCCGATTATTGTGATGCAAGGATGCAACTCCTTTTTTTTTCGTGAAAAATCTCTAAAATTCATTATTCAAATCCGCCAGCTGAGCAAGCTGTGGAATACTGATTAGGATTTAGATTATTGCCAGTAGAATATTCAACAAATTCCATAAAAAATTGTCGATAAATATCCCTAAATAAACACCAATGTACGAAAAGTGGTGCAGAATGAACAGTAATGTCACACGACGCAGTTAATATTAATATTAATAGTATACAGGCAGACCAGTTATCACTCCATCTAGTAACAGTTGCAGCAACCCCTATTTCTGGGGCATCATTAGACGAAATAAGACCATTAGCAGTCCTTTCTCTTAGACCCTATGAAAGGGTTAAATCGGCCCTCGTGATACAATGCCTTTATTCTATTACGGCCGCTTACACGCGAAATGCGATAAATATGAATGTTGAACAGTAAGGATTATGCTTCTTTGCCAGGGGTCAAAATATTTGAATATGCGTTGGAACAATTTGTGAAGGGTTAATTGGCAGTTGAGTCTGTAGCTTTATGAAGTTTTGTTCATTGCCTTTGTGGTGTGCTCGTATCTTAACTAGCGCTTTGTTGCAATTTGTAATTCGCAATTGCTACCAATTGGTACTATCTACCTGTAGGTACATACCGAATGCATATTAGCTATGTTAATCAACCATGTTGATGTAACACCAAAGAGCGGGTATGATTTAGATATAGGTTAGAATTTAGATTAACTTAAACTAATTCCACAGTTTCTGAGACGCAAGAGATCCATTAACGCGAAAGCATAAAAACGCGTTCTCCGACAATTATGCAGACAAAATCAACGTCAGCACCAGTAACTAATTACAAAGAGTTGAATGGGGACCTTTGCTCTATGAGCGAAAGAGAATGAAAAAAAAAACAATTATTAACGATACAGTGGCCGTCGAGTGGCCCGGTGCGCACAGCACACATCTGTTCAGAAGCCTCCCTCCCGGATTAAAGTGATAATTATTCTGCAGCGATAATTATTGGATTTAAGCTTTTAATAATAATGCGCAGCAATACAAGAGTGCTAAAATCGATAATCAGCACGCCCTTGATGTCACATTAGGAATTGTAATATGAGTTTAATAATTTGCTAATAATATAGCTATCAAAGGACAAAACGATGAACTGTATGTAAAGGAGAATAAATATTTGTAACTGGCCGTAAAACATAATTCGATTTCGAGATAGAGTTAAACGCAATCCCATCCGGTTTTAGATTCGCATAAAACTAGTTTTATTGTAACTTCTGAACGCTCCCTAACCTCTAAAAGCATACGGCGAGTCACGTGCCGAAAGGGTTGAATCGCATTTGTTTCTTCGCTTTGATGGAGAAAAAAAGTTGAACGATGGTATCGTTTTCAATGCGCAGTGTAATTACTGTGATTCGGCTAATTGTTGCATACTGGAGCCCTTCAATGGCTTTTGTTTCTGAGTGTACTCTCGCTTTGACCGTGTTTGTATGTCGTATTAAATTTGAAGGGTTTGCTACGTACTTTACCTATTTCATTATTTTAACATAGTGTATCATGTTTTTCAATGTACAATTTTCGTAACCTCTTCATAATAAATAAAATATTACATAATTTAATGGTCTTTCCTTTTGTTGGACATGGTTTTCAATGTACAATTTTCGTAACCTCTTCATAAAAAATAAAATATTACATAATGGTCTTTCCTTTTGTTCATTTATTGGTAAATTTATGTTTTCGCAGTGAAACTTCAGGAGATATAAAATAATTTAATAACAGGTTACAATTTGAATCAGTAAAAAATCTCTACAATCTAGAAGAGTCTAGAATGAAATATCAACTTAAGCATACAAAAAGGTCACATTCACCAGGGGTTTGTGTTTTAGCATTCATATCGCAGTTTAATTACACATTCATATGCAAATGAGTAGGCGAGGTCTTTCATACATTTCGCGATCAGCAGTTGGATTGCATTCATGCGTGATTCGGTACACGCTAAGTACTGTAATTAGCGAGATATGAAGGGAGATTTTTTCGAAATTGCAGTACGAATTTGAATTTTACTGTGTCTATGCTGAGTAAATTTTAATGGTGTGATTAATTCTAGAATTGAGTAACTATAAAACAATTAAATATCTTAATTATTATTCGCTCGCGTTTAAGACACACGCGGGCCAAACTAACAATAGCAACAAACAGACGTGCGAGCGAAAGGGAATTATTGTTTTTTTTAATAGGCATGTCTAGGTTAGTTACGCAGTACCTTTAAAGCACATGATTGAACCACTACTAAGTACTACTACTATCTAAAAGTGCCTAGTTGGTTTCTTTTAGTTTATTAATTTTCACTTAACACCAAGAAAACAATTAAGTGCTTTTAAAGCCCACTTTTTGGATCAGTGATAAAAGTCGAGATGTGAGCGCGCAGTAAAATAAATCTTTTTCTCAGTTACCTGACCCAGCTCAGGTCACTAAACAAGCTGAGGCTTTACGGGTTTAATTAAAAAACAAAATCAATTTTATTAATTGGTGGTGTTAAAAACGGGCGGAAGACGACGACGACGTCGCGCTTTGACTTGGGACGTTGTTAAACCGGAGATTGTGTTATTTTAACTCCTTCTCGACGGTTCTCGAATAAATTTTATCACCGAGGCCTAATTTGGTTACAAATTTATTTCGTTCCGAGATCGTTAACAAGGTCTTACCTCTCGTTGGATATCAGGACCGCACTTCTTATACCAAGACATAGTCGTTATAACAATATATCGACACTTGGACCCTGATAAAGAGAAGACGAAACTACATAGGATTAAATAATATTGTCTCTTGAAATAATACCTACCTGGGATTGGGGTTTCGTAAACATTTGGGTATATTTTTTATTGTTATATCAACGGTGAACAGTAAAAAAGGAAAACGAAGACATTGATTTGGAAAACGAAAGTAACGCAGCATTTTGTTGTAATAACTGTTCTGCAAAAGCCAGTTGTATAAAAATCGACATCACAACATGGCAAATAATTTCACACGGTTTTAAAGTTTTATGATTTCCGAATTACATTCACTCTGTTATGCTTATGCCTAAAGTCATATCAGAATTGCTCATGTTAATATTTTAAAATAAATTTTGTAAAAAATAAACGAACATTCGTGGTACAGATTCTGAATAAAAGCTTCGTTTCTGTGAGCATGCATTAGATTAGGTGATTAAAGACTAACTGCAATTTAGAATTTCATTACAATGCAATGCTAAAAATGTCACCAACTGTTTCTAAACCACCGTTTAGCACATTATCATGTTCATGTCGATGTCTTTATGCTGTCGTTGACACGACATCTGGAATGCACTTCGCTTCATTACATTCTTGGCATCGCTCAATCTCTTCACTGAATTCCTAAACAGCTGTTGTTAACAGCTTTGTTTGTTTAACTGTTTCGTATCTGCTAATCCTCACAATATTTTCTATTAACCACTCTGCTTCTGTAAAAGTACATACTTTATTCAGGTTACACCTTTTAACATTGTAAGTTAATATGTTAACTCTAGAATGTTATATACCAGCTCAAAAGAGAGTGTTTGTGTGTCAATTTTCCTCGTTTAACAAACGTAGATAGACAACCGGTGTGGTCCGTTAGACGGAATATTTGTCACCATCATCCAATTTAATGCCTTTCGTAAAGAAACAAGCTCATTATTTATTTATAGATTAACCTAAACCGGTCTAAAGACAACGGCAGCGACGCCTAAATCCTATTGTAATAGAGAACAATGACAGCGATGCCGTAAAGTGAAGCCTTCTTGTGACGGCAAAGAGTGAAAACTGTTACATTAAGGTAGAATTGATAATCTTGTTCCTATATCTCTTAAACTTTGAGATTACTAGTGAGAGATAAATGTAGCCCATTGATGCCCTTCCCTAGCGTATAGCCGAATTCAAGAACCTAATAGGTACTGAGCCAAGAGTATAAACCTAAAAACCGGATTGATGAACTAAGATTGGTTGCCCTCATTTTTAACGGCTTGTGGATAAGAAATTCTCCAAAAGACAATAGCTTCTCACATCGACACCCTCAAGAAGGTCTCTCATCTATCCTTCTCATATTTTATTCACAGCACAGTTTTGATCTGAGTGTGAATAAACAGATCGGCGGATATCGGCGTGTGGGCCGGCGGCGAACACGCGCGTGCGCCGCTTGTAACTCTCCGGCTACATTGACATGGTTGCGCCAGCTCAGGGAGGGATTCTGGGGGTAAAACATAAACTTTAAACATAGATTATTCATCTTTCTATATTTTTTGTAACCTGGGTCGATGGAATCAGAGGTAGTGACCTGAACACTAAATCGATCCAAGTACATCCATTAAAGTTTCTTTTCGCATTCGGTTTTTCTTGATTTCTATCCCTGTTTTATTAGGAAATCAAGCGACACTTATTTTAAACAGTGGTCTGGCATTCGCCTATTTTTCCCCTTTATCATCATCATCATCATCATCATCGTCAGCTTATTCCGCCCACAGATGGGTGTAATTAGGCCTCCTCTAAGCCTTTATTGTCAAGCGGTATATATCTTTAGTCTGCTCTAGCTCCACTTTTTATTGATGGCTCTTCTTTCTAATACAACGTGAATATTTTGCTTCGGTCTAAAATTACGCGTAGTCAATGTGCCAAGGAATTGGATCAGATAATTTTTGTCTGATGGCTTTTGGAATTGATAACATGTTACCCCCCATACCTGGAGTCCATGGTCCATCCCTTCTTCGTGCAATGCGGAGTGCAAAACGGTGTTGCTACGCAGTGGTCGTGATTTACCGCTCAGGAGCAACTCTCATCAACTGGCCAGTCTGTGGGGGCAGTTTCAGACAGCATAGCGTAAGTCCTTTTGTGGGGATAAGGCTAGAGTTGAGACTTAGATTCGTAGACAGCTTTATATTTTAAAATGTATTGTTTTTTTAACTTGTATTTGTAATGGAATTTCAGAATTTCAAAAGACATTTGCAAGTAGGGAATTAATGTGATTCTACTGCAAGTATTTATTTTATAACTCAATACCTATTTAAGTTAAGTTTAAAAATAGGTGTATCATAAATACTAATTCTGTAAATAGTTAAACAAAAGCTAATAATAAGCAAAGTTGGACATTGAATAACTATGCGAGTTTTATAAACACGTTGATTTCAATTCTTACTATTAATAGTATTAATGACCTCAGTCTAGACCACCAACTTAAAATGACTTTAACGTAGCACCTTTTGCAAACAATGGCTTTACTGAGAAGCCCAAAACAAAGATGTTACAAAACCAGCTGTCGTGTGTGATATCGGTGATATGTAATTCTAATTGCCTACCGACCAACACACTCTGTAGCGTAACAAATTCATGTCAGTCAATCAAATGGTATGAAAGTGCTTGGCCAGGTGTGGCTCAAGCTGTCCCACCCACGACGAAGGCTGAGTTTATTAACCACTTACTGATGTGAATGGTCATTGAGTACCACCGTTAGAAATTCTGTACTTGTCTCCTGATAGGTGTTTTCTTTGGGAGCTGTTCTTAAGAAATTAATTGAGTTCAAAAGTGTTATCTTACAATATGTGCTTACAGCTTATTGCTTAAGTCACGCAAGACTAACAAACATGAAGGTAAAACAGTTGTACTTCGGGATCGAATAAAGGGGATTTGATAGGCAGCTTAAATTCACTGCTAATATTACAGTTTATTTCAATATCTATAATAATTGTCGCATAGAGAGAATTAAATTAGTAAGAGGACAATAATGGAATCCATAACATGTGATTAGGGAGCTATGAAATACTTTTTATATGCCAGTATCATGACTTTACAAATAATAGAAAAACACTACATTCCATCCTCTACCGATGTCCTCAATCAGCTAATGCTCCGATCCACAACTTATAGCTACACCGTTCTCTTTTTTATTAATATTGTAACGAGCCTATGTCCTACTGCTGCGCAAAGGCCTCTCTTCCCCTCTTTCACCGTTCTTTTAGCTAATTTAATTCAATACACCAAACGTCTCTCGATATGGTCTCATGCCATAAGTGCCCACGGCCCCACGTGTGCCATCCAGCTCATCCGGACCTGACCCCGGGTCGCACTCTCGCGCCGCTCATAATTACCAGTGAAATAACCTGATTGTGATCACGCACGCACACAAAGCCACTTCGGTTGCTGACAAGCTGATGCTTCCAAACTTTAGATTAGATTTTTTACGGAATTGAAGTTTTATGCGAAAGTGGAAAGTATTGTTTAGCTAATGTTGTTGATACGAATGATCTAACAATTGGCACTTGATTTAACTTTACAGGACAGTAGATTTTACAGTAGTATTTTGTCGAGACCAAAAACTTCCGTGATGTTATAATAATTAAGAATTTGGACGCCCTTTGAACACAAACATTCCGGTACCTATTTGCAAATAGCTTTAAAAATAATTAAGAACGAGCAAAGATTGAGAACCACAATTTATCATTGAATATTGACGCATGTACACGCAAGGTCTATGTTTGTGTGCACGGCAGGCATACCAACATAACTTCACTATTTTGTCTAACAGCCGGTTAAATAGCCTCACGCCACATCCATACATCAATCAACCAAACAAACATGTATCATTCGAGTATCATTCCTTTTTTTTCTCACTTCAATTAGAGCTTTTGTGACTTTCGATGCGTCTACAAAAACGGACATAGAGCTTAAATAAAATTAAATGCATCGTTAAACATGCGTCGTTTAATATAGTTTATACACGACACCATTGTTGTTCTGTGTATTGTTGGGTGAATCCTCACGACTGATTTATTTTTGTATTATGATACATAATTTTGTCTTGATATTATAAAACTGTCAACAATAATGTTTTTAGGTTTTTGTACGTAGGTAATTTCACTGAGTCCGTAAATTGAATCCTTCATACTGATAATCATGACGGAGGTCGTATTACAAGTAATTACCACATTAATTATTTTGCACTCGTATACTTAAAAATTCCGTCTGTACTGTTTGCATTAAATAAATGATCTTTGCAAGCCAGTTATTAATTTACTTCAATAACAAAGAAGTGTGAATGACAGCTGTCGTTCATTATAATCATTTGCCTATAATCACATGCTTCCTACTTGTAAAGGCATCAAACGGTTCCTAAGAAGTAAAAGGTTTGCTAATCAAATAATTATTTAGGGATTTTCCGATTTCATGCAAATTGACCTCCGATTAAAACTAACTAAGGGAACGGGCAAATCCGTTTTATTCCAGATTTTCGGAGATGGGTTTAATTTATAGCATTTCAGAATATGGAATGTGTTACTAAGCATTTTGAACAAAGAAAATGCTTTGGTTCGAAATCCATCTACCCAAAGCGTGCAAGTCCAATTGTTGATCATTTTAATTGATAGCACACATCAGGCACAAGTTAAGACGACCTAAACGGGAAATATTTAAAGCTGCCACTTAATCAATTTACTGGTACTAAGATCGACACGAGAGCTCACAATCTTTCTCTTCATTTCATAGATGGTGCAGGTAGAAGTGACAACTTTAAGCAAACTCATGGAAATGGCATGACTTTTGACCGAAAATTATCTCTAGATGTAGATATTACTTATTCATACGTTTTAGTGCATTAACAAAATGTAAACTCCATTCTTAGAGCCTTGATATTGATTGTCTCAGCTGTACCTTTATACTGAGTTTGCAGTGCCACATCTACAAACAAATAATCCGTACACCAACACACAATTCGTCAACATCATCGAGGAATCAGTAAAGGGCAATCTTCAGCCGATATTGGGTGTGCCCTTATCTCGCGTTTATGGTACGATCTTAAAAAGATTTACGATAACGCACGGCCAGGACGAAGCCACGGACATTTTAAAATAAATGACAAGAAGTCACATCCAATTGTGATGGAAATGCTTTCTGCAGTAAAATTAAACGATAACTCGATGTCGTTTAGAGATATTTAATAGGCTGAGGTGATTTTATTGGGCCTACGTGGGTAGGGTGGGTTAACTTCGTATCTGATATTAGCTATCATGGCTTATGGGTTGACTGGGTCGTTATGTAGTAATAACGATATGGCTTCATTCAAATCCTAATGACTACTGGGTGAGTAATAGATGCAGTCGAGTTCCTGTGTTGTTTACCTTTTCTAGATTTACGAGGCAATCCTAATAAAAATGTAGTGTAAGGGGACATAAAAGTTTTTCATAAAGACATTTAATGGCAATTTTATACTCTACAAAAATGACCTGTTCTTCTTAACGAATTAAGAGACTCTGATGGAATTCTGGTGTTGACGGATGTGACGGAATCGGACACATCAGAAGATAATGTTATGTTTAGCATCCATAAACATAGCTGCTGCACCATTACGCCATTTCATATGTAATGCAATTCAAGTGCAAAGCATAAGCATTTTAATAAGTGAATATATTTCAACTGTATAAATACGAAATTCAACTGCAGCTCTAAAAGATTACAGTCGCCGATTAGACACTTCGGAGTTGGTATAGTAGCAAATGAAACAGTTGCTGTCATGAAGCTCGCCGTTTACAATCGGACTGTCATTCTAGCATTTGCAATTTCCCCTATTAACCAGCCGCATTACCGCCTTTCACAGGCTTATCATTTCTAAACAGACTCTAACGTGCTATACCGTTGTGTCGAGTGACTATAGGTCGATTCTACTGCGATACTTCTTTAGGTGTATAATGGCTTGTTTATACATGTTATTGCTGTTGCCTATTACTTATTCTGTGCTGTTGCTTCCCAGCTAAGAGCTCTTGTTGTCCAAGTTGCGCGTCCACTGCGTCGGAATCGGAGCGTACGGAGCTGACGGATTTGTTGATTTTTATTTATTTATATGGAAGTGCATGCACTGGATCGGCATTTCTGCGCAGGAGAGCTATATGCCTTCCGATGATGATCCACCTCGTACGGAGCGTACGCTCCGATTCCGACACAGTGGTCGCGCACGTCAACAGAATTTGTATCGATAGTAGCATTAACAGCAACGTCAGCATCAGAATACTTACCGCATCCGTAAATGCCATTGTACGCTTAAAGCTATCCAAATATTTGAGTAGTTCGTACACCTTTTAAATACGTCACGGATCCCAAACAGGATCCCAAACCAGAACTATAGAAACGCTATGGTGATGCTGTGTACTGTTTCTCCTGTCATTGAAAATTCCATCAAAGTAAAATCATCGTGAGTATGCTTTTATACTGTACGGCACTTTGAGTTGTTATAAGTTACTTTGTAGCACTATGAAACATTCAAATACTTTCGCACTTATCTTATACACTAATGTCGCGAGGGTCTCTATGGTCCATATGGTATTCGCCCTAGCGCTAAGGAAACCCGCGGGTGGTCTATTAGTGAGCACACGAACCGGATTATCATGAGACTTGTAAGCAAAGGTGTCCAATGGCAAATAAACATCAGAACTTCATTCTAATTACAAACGATATCTTTTAACCAAACTTGTCGCGTTATCGATGTCGTGGTCACACATTCCCATTCAATTTATTTCACTGCTATAAAGAGTAGAGACGTTCGTGTCGCTGTTATCAGGTGAAATAATAATCACATTTCAATATTTTCCACATTAAAGTTGGAGCAGTGAGGGTGTGGTGTCGGATAAGTAAGCGAAAGGATTACGTATTGTCAAGATACAGGAATATAAGCTTAAGAAACTATTAGAGTGGAACACATGATTTAGTAAAACTGGTTATGTATCCTGTATAACTTAAATACTATGGGAGTAGCTTAATAGCCGAGTAATGTAATCAAACTCAAAATCAAAATACCACCTTTATCTAATAGTACTATGAAATTAATAAAATAAAGTGTCTCAAACATGGTTACTACTAGAGCAGCAAAGAGCATAAAATAAATTACTTTCGTGTTCAGAACGTAGAAATAATAGGTACGTATCTAAATAAATTTATGTTAACGCAGAGTCATTGCTGAAACATAACAAAATTATATCAGATCCTTTTTCTTCCCATTAGAATACCTAAGGCTGCATTTTCTTAAATGCTTCATTTAAAATAACAATTCTTGCACTTTCCAATCTCCAGCAAGATGAGATGACACAGGCTCATCCGTGGGCGTTACTAACGATTGTCCAAAACGTAATGTCAGTACGATCAACACAATCCAAAACCTCGATTACGACCAACTTAGCTTTACCCTTTTGCCAAATAAAAACCATCACTACTCCCACTGGGTAAGATTCAAGATATACAAGAGGTATGAGAGTTAACAATTGTGGAACACTGTCCCATGCGACAACAATGTTATTTTTATTCCTTACTTGAGGATGTTCGAGTTCAATTTGTTTTAATAACGACACTTAGCAGCACTTATTAAAATGTGGGCGAGAATAAATTCGACCGAATTATTTCTCATCCAGAGGGTCCCGTTCGTTGCTGAGGATTTCAATCATCAATCAATATTTTACAGCCGATAAATATTGACGATTATTTTTACTTAACTATGAACTTCACATCATAGAGTTAAGTCGACATTATTAAACATGTATATTATAAAATGATACTTATGAAGAAGAAATGTTCTTAAACATTTATTATGCCTGTGGCACAGAGAATATAATTACTTACTTTATATTCCACACGGCATTGTAATTGTTGCAGCAAAAGTAACACAATACCTTTAATTTAACACCCTTCTGCAAGTATGAGGTGATTAAAAACGCGTCTTATTCGTAACGAACGGACGACAGACAGACAGACAGACAAACAGACAAATTGTGCTCATTTCGCTGAGGGCAAAACGAGTGTTAAACATTCATGTTGCAAATTATGAGTACTCTTAAACTGTGAGCTGAGAATTGCTGAGGATATTATCTTGTATTTTAGTTAGCTTTATATTATAACAAAAGACTTTAGTTTGAGACGATTGGGATGCACGCAATGATTATTATAAACATGCATTATTTGTCGTTTATCATTGTTTGGTTTCTCTATAAAACTAACAGTTGATTGTCGTTTAGAAAAGATTCACCAGTCAATACACGGGTTTGTCGCAGTCTTCTTAAGCTCTGTTCAGATTCATAGGTAATTTTACACCAAAACTTATAGTTTATCTGTGGGCATTATGGAGACTTCTTGAAACAGAATATTATCTGGGGCCTAATGCTGCTCTGAGAATTTCACTTATATTTCATTACTATTCCATTGCAAACACCCAAAATGGCGTCATTTGGTATTCTCCTAAATTATTATCCTCCTTATCCTCCTTGATTGGGTGTTTGCAATGGAATAGTAATGAAATATAAGTGAAATTCTCAGAGCAGCATTAGCAGCCTGTTCAACTGTCCGTCCAAAGTCCACGGTCCGCGATTTTCAACCTATCCACATCGAGATAATGTTCTAAACCTATGAAAAAAACAGAACAAAAGATTGAGTCCTTTTTGGTGTCGTTGGATGAGCTAGTAGAGTTTTCTGGTCGCATCATTTACGGTGTGTCAAAGTCCGGATGAACAATCATCGTCACATCGAAAACTGCACCTTTCTTCTAGTCATTTCGTAAAGACAATCTTAAGGGCGGGCCCTAGGCAATCAGAACTTAGAATTTCATCCTTAAACTATTTTAGGGTGAATTAAATAGTAAAAATAAAAAGGTTAAGCCAATCTAAGCATGTCTAACTGAGGAACATACTGTGACATTTATAAAATGATTAGATAAATAACAAGAACACAAATTCAGATGCGGTGCGAAATTGTAAATTAAAACATTGTGACAGACTATCGAGCAAAATTAATAAAATAACGTTTATGGGAAAGCAAAGTCACGCTGACACTCGTGAGAAACAAGCTAGTGAAAAAACGTACAGCAATAATACTCGTCATTCCGAGCGATTTGTGTTTTTCTAAAGGCTGTTTTTGCCTAGGGCGCCGTCTTAATCTGGAAGATCGTAAAGTTCCGAAACTCAACTAACCAACAATGAGAAGCTCCAGAATGTATTGGTCTATTTTATAGAAGGTTGAGGAAATTAAGCTTAGTAGGTTGACTGACGTAGGGTGCATTAGTTACATTTGTAGAGGTTGTAAGTTCGATTTTATTTCATAAGAATTGAGTCCAGATAGTTTTAGTCACATACTTATCCTAATGGGACAAAGACTACATTGAGTGGTGTTAGAAAAACAGAAGTGATACGTCTATACTGAGTACTCAATGCATTATTCACAATGATATAAAACAAACATACCCATGGATCTACATAACAAAGAAGAGCGTCAATAACCAATATATTTATTAGAAATGCTAACACTGCCTTATACATATTAATACATTTTGAACCAATTTTGATTTTGTGGACCAAGTCACTCCGGTGAACACTGTGTGATATTAGTCAAAAAGCTTAGTCATCTTGCGTTAATCTATATTGAAATAAATGTCATTGTTTTGTTGAAAAATTAATTGAAATCTCATTTTCTTGTTAGCAGGGCGTCAAGACAAAAAAGTCTTCGACAACAACAACGTTGGTGAGGGTTGGGTGATTTATCAGACAACGTATGCTACAAAATAGATAGGTTAGTCCCCATAATTGTAATCACGCTGAGCGTATTAAATAATCATATGGCGGAAACAATATAATACTTCATGTTTTGAAAATGTTTTTTTTTATGAATTTGTAAGGAAAATGTATCTAAGGAAAATAGGGTAGATAAATATACTTTTGTCGTTGTGGATAAACCAGATGGTAATTATCATCCATTTGGAGTTTTAATTGAATTGAATTTTCCTCTTAGATCATCAATATTGATGATTGATCTCACGAACTCATAATAATTAGGTACTGCAGTACCAGCCACCAGCCACATAATTGAACTTAATTTTTATTATGTAACATTAGAACAATTCACCAGACTGTTCTTAGTTAATAAGAACGCTAAAGATCGTGTCCGAAGACAAGAAATAAATATAAAAAACAATCATAAATACAATAGCGCAAGTCATATCGGGTCTGTAAAGTTCGACTCGATAGATTGTAACGATACGATGGTTGCTGGGTGTTTGCCAGTTCAATTATCATTACCGGAGAGATTCCGCCTAGTCACCCTGGTGTGGGTGACCCGCATTAAATCGGTTAATTCAAACTATTTATCAACTCCATTCGTTATGCATAGGATCAGATTTTGAAATTGTTTGATCATATTATGGCGTTCAACCTATTGTGTTGAGGCGCTCCATGTGGATCGAGTCTTGTAATGATATGACATGTTAAATGATTTTTGAAAAAAGTGCTGATTGATTTTGAAAAAATCTCAGCTATTTGTGAACATCAGGGCCGGATTTAGAGGTCCGGAGGCCTCGGGGCGACAAAGGAGCGGAGGCCCTTCGCCCCAAATTATTTTCCAAATAAAATGAACAATTTTTTTCAGTCGAGTTTTTAAATAAATAATTTATTGTTAACCAAGCAGATTCTCTTAGTATTTAACAAACGCATATGATCGGAACAAGAATTATCTGAAATAAAATTTTGTGTTAACGAACGGAACCTTTCGAGCTTTTTTCGCCAAAAAATCGTTGATGATTTCGCTGAAATCCAATTATTATTCTCGGAGTAAATCGCTTTCAATGCTCAGGAGAGAAAGCTTTGATAGACGGTTTTGTCCCATCGTGGTTCGAAGCCTATTTTTAATAATTTTAATTTTTGCAAATGAGCGCTCTCCAGTGCAATTTGATACCATCAAAACCAAACACATTCTCAATGCAATTTCATGGTTTGGGAATGTAGCTCTGAAATTTTGATCTTCGAGAATTTGGTAGTAAAATAGTTCCAGAGATTGGTCTTTTCCATAGTCCTTTTTGTTTGAGTCAATAATTGATGGCATTTAATTGTGTCACAATAATAATTATTTGCCTATCAAACTTCATACCTTGCTGCATAAAGAAATATGAAAAAATTACCAATTAGTCAATAATAATTGATTTGTTTAAGAATTGAATAACACCAATTGTTTACATACTGCAATTAATTAATATGTATATATTAAAATAAAAAAAAATGTCGAGACATGGAATCGAATACCCAACCTCCGAGGTTGCGGGCAAGCACCACCCCAATCAGCCATTGAGATACTCCCTCAAGATGGGTAGTATATTGCTAGTGCTTATCAGGGCCATTTGAGATTTTGATACTTTACTGATTGCCTGATTGGAGTGAACAAATATAGATCAATGATTTCTGTTAATATTTAAGAATAATATAATCAAATAATCATGTACCTATGTACAAAGTATTGTAGGTAAAGGTAAAAGAGCAAAATAAAATATCAAAGGAAAAGATGTTTACGAGTGTTTCCTAATTGGAACTTGAAATAAAAAAAAAAACCGAAGACTATTGTGGGGGCCCCCCGTTTGTGGAGGTCCGGGGCTTTCGCCCCGGTTGCCCTCCCCTAAATCCGGCACTGGTGAACATATTCTATATTTGAATATGTGACCTTATAGCCATTTCCTCGATTTGTAGTCACAGCTCAAATGACGCGAAAATATGCCGATTGTCCTCACTGAATAGCTCGAACTACAATGAACGTCCGATACAAATGAGCGCCTAACTAGTAACATTGCAACATCCATGAACTTATTTGTGCTAATGCCCCCATGTGAAACAATCCAATAGACTGGAGGCTTACAGCAAACAATAGCAGTAAGGGTACAGTAGCGATCGATGATAATCCCGAAGTCTATTTGGTGACATTTTGAAGTGTGTCACTCACTGTTCGTGTAGCATCGTGTCGTGACGCCCGAAGTGGCGAGTTCGTGATCCAAATTAATTAAAACGGAGACAAAACTGAAGCTATCACGATTGGATGGATTGGCGATGAGAATAGTATGGATGCAGTCGACAACTAACAAGGATTGCTAGTATTAAAATGGCAAGTAAGGTCGACCGTTTGGAAAAATTTATAGAATCGTATCATAGACTGGATAGGTTCGGCCAAATACAGCTTTTCAAACACAAAATAAACAGTACTTTCAGTATTTGATAGACCTGATAGTTAATATTTTCGGAGTATGCTACAGCAGATGCACAATGTGGATGCCTTTGATAGTTTAGATAGATAGTGGGTAATATATATAGTGAACTATAAAAAACTACTAGCTGAATGAAAGAGTACATTTAACAGAAGAAGTATCCACAGAAACCAACACTCATAAAGATCTTGGATATAGGCCCACCACTGAGTAGCATGACACTCCACACGCTAACCGTCACATTTCAAAATACGAGTGCAATATGCTAATTAACACAGCACTTTTTGATTTGCACCACGAGCTCGCGGAATCGTATGCAAATTCACAACGTGCCTTTAATTATGCTCTGAACACGACTGAGTACGGATTTAAAGATCCAGTTCAAGTATTGTCTGTTTTGTGTGAGTCGTAAAGAAGAATTAAGAATGTACTCAGTTAAAATATCTAAAAGCAACCATTGTTTTATTGTAAGAATTCTATCCTAATACGTACACAGATAAATTTTCGATTTCCATAATCATTAGGAATAAAAAGTGATCAACACCTATCATACACCAAAAAGATCACATCAGCATCCAACCCAATACACTCCCGAAGCATCGAATGTCTCCAATCGACAATAGGAGGCGACATTAATTCTATTCATCATCTCGTACCAAAAAAGGGTTGAAGTTCATTAAAGGATGCATTCCTCAAGTATTATTCTTTGGAAACTGGTAATAAAAATAATAACAACGCACGATGCGGCCACCCTGCCAAGTGCTATCAGCCCCATCTGTTGTCGCTGTGGACAAACTCGACTAATGAACGATGATAAATCATATTCGAGAGGTGGCACACCGCCGCTCCTATGTTATTCTTTCGATGCTGCTTTGGCGTTTCTTTCCACCTCCTTTGCATACACTGCCGCGTTGGACTGAACTTATTATATTTCGTCTTTAGCTTAGTTGCCGATGGATGTGTTGCCAATATAAACTTTCGATGATAACTAGAGTCTAGAATGAATGTTGTGAGGTGTCAGTCGCCCCGTGTCCCTGCGAGCACCATTGTGCTTACTAATGATTTTATGCAAATGCATCGTCTTTAGATCGAAGTCTTAGCGCGATCTCGAGCCGTCAGGTACGAAGCTCATTATTAACAATTTGAAATATGACTTGGGACTTTTAACAATGTTAACAAAAATAAATTAGTTTTTTATCCGAGAAAAATTGTGATTGATCTTTTACTTTGGCGTTTCTTGGGTGCCTGGATTCCTTAATATTTAGATAGCTCTAGTTTAAATTAATGATATCAACGATTGATCAGCTACACATTATCTTGCACGATTTGTCAAGAACAATGCCTATGAAGGTATGCTCCAAAAAGCCTTTGTTTGCCTTACTGACACATCACCACTATAGTCTGTTCGCGTTAAGAAAATAGTGAAACAAGTGAAAAAAATACCAATGACAGTGATAAATAAAAAGTAATAAAAGTTGTTTATTTCAGTCCAAAAAAAAAAGGTCCACAGGTACATTAATTTAAAACAAGTAAAAATATTATAAAATATTATAGAATTAAAATTATACAAAAATCATAAATAAATAAAAAAAATCGGTTAAGTGCGGGTCGGTATCGCACACGAAGGGTACCGTACCATCGGACAACAAATCAAAAGCACTCAAAACAATAAAAAAATAAACAAAAAGAAAATTTAAAAAGTTTATGCCTTCACGAGATTTGAACCGACGACCTCCGGATTGAGAGTCTACATAATACCGGCTGAGCTACCACAACCATGTGGGTTGACGCGAAATATGCTATCATATTTAAATGTGTAGTACGTATGACATGGTTGCTATGACAATAAATAAACAGGTTCAGTCAAGATCTCCATTTTGAAATGCGTAAGTGTATCTAAACACGTCTCTTGTATCGGGGCCCCCTTTAATTTGCAATATCTCTCGTATTTCAGTATTTGTGGTTGGTGCGGCAACAGATATACACATTCTGTGAAAATTTCAGCTTTCTAGCTATTACGGTTCGTGCAGACGGACCCGGTGACAGACAGGACGGACGGACGGACGGACGGACAGACGGACAGCGAAGTCTCAGTAATAGGGTCCCGTTTGGCACCCTTCGGGTATAGGTACCCTAAAAAGTGATGTTTCACTATATATAAAAGTGATGTTTCACTATTTTCTTGAACAGACTGTAAACTTAACAACGCTGCTTAGAATCCCACGTTCTTCCGTTATATTATGACTAAGAACAAAAGAAGCGTCATATCGTTACTTAACCTTAATTTGCGATAATTATACCCCAACCAAGATGTCACTGCTGTCAATTCGAACGAAAATAGTCTCTCTATCATTTTGAAAAAGGTCGATTCCATTCCAAATATTTTCATTTTGGTTGGCCGAAGGTTGACAATAATGAAGAGTTTTTTTGTCAGAACAGTAGCTAAACATCAAAGTGTGAGTCAAGCTTTAATAGTTTGCTAATGTTCTTTTCGGAAGTCGTGGGAAAATATATATGTGTTAATGCCATTTTTGTACCTACTGAGAACTGGGAATTCCTCACGTTACCCATTTGTTGATTATAATCGAACACAACAATAATTATTATTTATTAAAACATATTCATTGTATAGATAGTATTTCCTTCGTGCTTTAACTTTGTCGATGTCAAGTTAAAGAGACAATTCATAATAATAATTCATTCATAATTCATAATTTCTTCATTGCACACAATTAGTTGAAATAAAACAAAAGTAAATAAAAATAGTATACAAACGTATATCTAAGAATAGATCCCTTAAGCTTATCATTCACGTTAAAGAAAATTTTCTTTAGCATAGATCAACCTACTGACGATTAGTTGCCAACACTGTGAAAACTGATTCACACCAATTTCAACTTTGATCTCCTGGAATGCGATAGACGCAATCAAGATGGCACGGGAATCTGACTAATAACCTTCTCGGAATCGTCTTTGCATCGGCACTTATTAATTATCATCACATCCAATGGCGAGAACCATTCTTCAAACTTGTTACTGCGCTTGCCGTAAGTGTTTTGAACATTGAGTTCGAGATATCTTCGTTTTAGTAAACTATTGGAATTTAATGGTTTTTCAAAGCATTGAAATTTCTTTGTTTCGTATGCAGTGATCTAATATGTACGTAACGTAACCTGGTTGTAGAAAGTTTTTTAAAGTGAGATTATCATAGATTCGCATATTTCTGGGAAAATATCATTACATCCGGTAGTTGCTAGTAGGCATGTTGTCTATGGTTATCAATAAATTGGGTCAATCGGTAACCATGCCGGGGTAAACCCTCTATAGTTTAGCCGCTGACAGAATGCGATCCTGACACATGTCAGTTTGGGATACAATCCCCTTTGTGGGAGTGAGATAGAGTGAAAAGTAGCGCGGGACAGACAGGGACATAGACATGTGTCAGGATCGCATTCTCTCAGCGGCCAGATTATAAACAATCACAAACCCTATTTGAATCGCTGACCATTCGCAGAATACCTGAATGTGTTCACAATCATTCCTCTCCGTTGTAAGTATCCCGAGATTCTCGGGAATTTCTCGAACGTTGCGCTCGTGTCTCCGATATTGTGTTTCTTGTCCATTGTATGTGTAACGTTTATTAATTCACTCTTTGACTCACAGATTGATGTTCGACGAATGCTTGTTGGTTACAAACAAAAATGTTACTCAGTTGATGATGATCTAGGCGCAATTCTGTGTTAATACGGGATATTAGAGAAAATATGTAGTAAATGTGGTAAAATTCGCCTAATTAGGGGAACAAATATTGGAAGTTGAGTCATTTAAAAACAACAAATACTGAACAACACGAAATAATAATAAATTAAGGGACACCTATACAAGAAACGTGTCTTTTTTTACTTTTTCTTATTCGTATGGTACGGAATTCTTCGTGTGAGAGTCCGACCCGCACTTGACCGATTTTTAATACTGGCTGCGATCATAGAAAACAGTTAAGTAAATAATGCCAGACATCTTGATAGAACTTGCTTTTTATGCTTCGGCCTTTATCCTGAGTTGTACGAAACTGTTTTAAAATTTAAAGCGACACTTAAATAATTTATTGGCGAGAATCTCATGGGATTGTTTCCTGCAACTCATAGGGTTAGCATCATATCGAAAAAGTAGTGTTTTTGACTATATACCATTTCCATATTTATACTTGTATGTCTGTAACCATAACGAGTCAAGATTTTAAAGCTCCAAATGCTTATCAACACGGTAAAGAATGAAAGAAGAATGAAAAAAAAAGAAACAACGACGTCTATCAAACTAGTCAGATGTGAGCTCATCAATAGAAGACCACATTAGTCGATTTTGTCGGACACAAACAAAGATTCACAATGGTAAATCCTTTAATTGGCATTAACTATGACGACAGACGGTGACTTGCCTAATCTGTTTTGTAAGCGAATCTATTGAGAGCTGTTATTTTTGGATTCGAATTTAATGATCAACAAAACTTTTAGTTTTTCATGAAAGCCGTCTATTTCTATTTCCTATTAGCAATGAATATTACAGTTAAAGTAATTTAACAAAACGAAAAGTTTAATACAATCCATAACGAGTGAGTAATGAACGAGTTGGGATATCATTTCGTAAACTGACAGTACTTTCTTATTTTAATTGTAAGTAACTATTTTCTGATTTTGTAGTGAGGCGAGTTATACGAATATTAAATAATTGATTGATGAACCACATTGAGCTGCTGAAGATTGCTGCTGTTTCTATGCATGAAGCTGCAAAATAATAATATATCTTCAAGAGCATATTCAACATCGGTATTCTCCGGTACTTTTGATCCATTGTCGAAGCATTATTTTTTAACCCGATATCAGCAGCTCTAGACAAATCCCAGCTAGAATAGCATTCTAATCTGTCACGTCTAACAGTTCGGCCGGTATAAAGTTCATCAATGTTGAATTCAATTATCGATTACACCATTGTATTCCGTTCTTTCGATTTATATTTAAATACCAGACGTTTACGTTCCCTATTATTGTGAAATTAGGCAAAGTATATATCGGACGAGTTAAATAGGCACCGCTATAGAATACAATGACACAAGAGAACTGTATGATAAAGGTGTCTATTTAAATCGTCTGTGTACGCAAAGTATTTGACGAAACGAGCGAGTGGTCTCGTAATTTCCTAGTATAGCAAATGTGAAAGCAAAACGTGTTGCGCCAATTACGATGGCTGGAAAGGAAATAGGCTTATTCATTCGGATTGAACTATGACAAATAAGGTTACTATCGAAGTCAGTCTGACGCACGGAATGGTTGTTTATTTTGTGTTTTGTGTTCGATATCAATGCATAACTTTATTGATAAAATTTAGGATAGTAAGTAAGTATAAACGAGTGAAAAGCTACCCCAACTTACAGTCTATTTAACGAGTTAATAAACATTTGACAATTCTAGGTATATGTTTTGATTCCTGCAATGAAGATTACTAATATCTACTTATTGTGTAGGTACCTACACAATAAGAAATTGTCAAGAGTTAAGTACAGCCATAAACAGAGTACTATAATCGAAATACTATTTGAGTATTATGCAACGCTCATAGTTGTCTAATCACCGGATTATTTTATTAATGTAGTAAAGCAAATTCCCTTGATTAATTAACCCCTAGTTCATTTCGACGCACTCAGAATTGGCCTCAGTCTCATAAACTAAAATGTATCGATGGTCGTCGATTTTCCTGGTGGTCCGACGGTGGCCATGTAATCTGTCATCTGCGCTGTCAAATTACTAACGGCTGCGCGAGCGTTCGGCTACTGAACTTGTCGTAGATAACACCGCAGTCCACAGCTGCATACTGTCAAAGAGTAGGCTGTGCTACTCTTAAGACTGTGTTGACAGGGTATTATAATATAACTTGTTTGTCTTGTATACAAATTACTTTTAGTCTCGAGTTACATACTAATAATCACGTAGCAAAACGTAGATTTCTTTTAATATAAAGCATGTACAAAGGTGAGCTATATTTCTTCCAGGAATGTATTTTTTTGTTAAATAATAAATAAACATAAACATTTATATTTACATACAGGCACATACATTGCTTCTGGCCCCACACTAGGATACCCTGTGTAGTGGGAACCAGAAACAGTGACATCACAAACATGTAAACATCCAAGACCTGGTTTGTTTTTGTCCCCAGCCGGGATTCGATAATACTAATAACTTGTTTAATCAGAAGCTGCCGGTTGATTGGACACAAGTTAGGTACTTAGCTAATTGGATTGGGGTAAAAACTCTACAATTAAAATCAGAACCACAATTCGTCACTTTATTCATACCACATCTTTGGCATATCTGTCTTCACCTCATCTTTGCCAAATGCACAAAATAAAATGAATGTGGGCGTATTGTCACGAGGACAAACAAGATTGTCTTTTTTTGTCTTATTACAAGGAATTTTAATTAATTTATGCTGTCAATGTACTCAAACAAAATTAAGTGATTAATTGTTTTTTTACGACACCAAACCCGATCGAGTGTCGATAAAAAAATTGGTCAAACAAAAAATGTGTCGGGGATGCTCTCTGGAGATTTTATCTTTTTCGTGACAAATTAATGCAATTCAGGAGCATAAAATGCAAAAAAGTATTTAAAAACAATGTCAAAAAAATATTAGCGTGGTATCATACCACCACCATAATGATAAAGCTGAGTTCTGTCAAATTGAAGGTGTATATTAAAATCTTATAAAGCAGGGTGACATTTAATAAGCTGACCATATTTTAAGAAATGATGGAACCCATCAAGATTCATCTCCGATCGCACTTGTTAATCTGGTGACTAATGTGATATCTTTTGATACTTAGCATCAAAAATAAAAAATAAAAAAACATTTATTGAACAAAAGGAGGGTACAATAAATAAGTGTACATTACATTCTAACAAATGTTAGTTAGTTATACAATACATGTTGATTATAACAGTAATATAGCAATAGTTAGATTAGTTAGTGCTTTCATTGATAGGCTAGTTAATAGCCTGTATTAATCGACCGCAATATGCGAAAAAAAATGATAATTGGATTTCGAATCTCAATCATTTACACTAAATCTCGTAAGTCATGTGAACTTAATTCATAATTGGGCTTAGGTTCAATAATCATCTGATATGATTACATTAAAACGGCGACCACTATAGTGCCCTCACATGTATATGTATAGGTTCTAAAAAAAAAACGCCAAAATATTTGCTGGCTAGTAACCTCTCTAGGAATATTTCAAGTAATATTCCTCTCAACACAAAGCCGAGTCCCGGAATGCGCTATCGTGTGGTTCATTAATATACCCTCGTTAGTCCGTCGTACCATTGACGGCTGTCATTCTTCAATATCCAGTCATTGCATTTCAATGAAATTAATACCCTATCGGACCCTATCCATCCAATCAGATAATGTGATGTAGCTGCATATGCTATAGCATTTGTGTGCAGGGTTGGGATTTCAGGAGGTTTTCAGCCTTTTCGTCATTAAAAAAACGTCATTTATTTCGTGAGCTAACCTGCATATCAAAACCTATTGAAATACATCTGAAATGTATAACTACCGCGTGACAATAGATATTAGCTCCAACACGCTCTCACGCGGTCGCCATAGATTCCATTTTCAAACTCACTTTTGAATTCGTTCATTCAGTACATTAAAATATTTCAAAAGAGAGTATGAAAATGGAATCTATGGCGACCGCATAAGAGCTGTCGGATTTAATATTATCAAGTAATTTTAGTGAGTGTAACCTAGAGAATCGGCCTATCTACGTATTATAAAAAAAGTTCTTATTAGTAGATTAGCCCTTTCAGATTAGATATTGTCATTCTCCTGGCCGAAAAGGAAACAAAAATGACATTAAAATTGGGGGAAATTAAGATCTCATCCAGGGGAGGCAGTCGCTCACGTCCGAAGGAATTACTTGGAACCCACAGCCCTTCACGTCCTTCCCGGGTAGTGCTAACGAGCGACAAATCATCATCATCATAGTCATCAAATCATCTCAAGACATTATAATTTCCAGGTTCTCAAATGAGAACCTGACCACTTGACACTGGCAATATTAACCTCAAAAGAGGTTAGGACGCCATTAATAAAAAGAAGAAGAAGAAGAAGATCTCATCCCCTTGCAATAGACATTAATTGACATCTTGGTAGTCACTGTCAAAGTCAGTCATACACTTATAGTGCTTCTGTAAGACGTAGAGTCTGATTGTTAAAGATGTTTAGAATGTTCAACAACAACAATACTACGTCACCCGTTTTCCCCTTATGGGTTGGCAGAGGCCCAGTGAAATGAGGCAGAAGGTCAAGTAACTCCATAAAACGTGACCCTTTGTACTCCCTGTACCCACTATACTACAAAAGGGATCACTAAAGACTCACAATAAAACAATAATAACCGGCCAAGTGCGAGTCGGACTCGCGCACGAAGGGTTCCGTACCATTATCTATAAAAACCCGCAAAAAAAAATGTTGTATGGGAGCGCCCCCTAAATATTAATTTAATTTTAATTTCATTATTTATTTTTAGGTAAATAATATACTCAATATATTGTGACCATTTTAAGCGTCTACCTGCTACCATGATTTTTTTCACGTTTTTCACGTCAAAAAAATCACGTTTGTTGTATGTGAGCCCCCCTTAATAATAAATTTCTTTTGATTTTATTATTTGTTGTTATAGCGGCAACAGAAATAGATCATCTGTGAAAATTTCAACTGTCTAGCTACCACAGTTCATGAGATACAGCCTGGTAACGAACAGACGGACGGACGGACAGACAGCGAAGTCTCAGTAATAGGGTCCCGTTTGGCATCCTTCGGGTACGGAACCCTAAAGAGTGTCTTTGTTTGAGCAATGACTCCGTCTCTCGGTCATTAAAGAATGCAGTGTCTTATCTAACTCGGGATAATTAATGAAAGTGTCGATAGGATTGCGCCGTGCTGGGTTGATGGTGGTTACAGTCCGCGCAGATGAGGTTGGGACATTCGAAAACGCTGGGTATAAAATTTCAAAAACAATCTTACTATAGTGGGATACCGATAAACAATGGTCTCCATTAGTAACATAATGCTCATAACATCTAATTAAATAATCGAAGCCTGGATGGAACTTAGATTTTTTTTTGCTAACGGAAAAGTTATGATGATAGTCGTAGCCATTCTGTGATTTCTTGAGATCTCTAATGACTAAACATTTCTATCACAGCCATGCTTTCCTTCAAAACTTAATTAGCTACTTACGAAATCATGTAGGACTTCGCTGGATACTAGGACCATAATATTAAAATGTTATATTCTAAGAGATGAAGCAGTTTCGTGGAAATTACAGATTGATACGGCAAATCTGTCATTGTGACATCAGAGTTGTGTCGTCTCAGCAATTCTCAAAGCCGACAGCGTTTTATTAATACGGGTCATTACGGGTGTGAATAACCTTTATCATTTTTGTTGAACGGACTATAACAGTAATATTCTTTATGAAAGCTAAAAGCACGGTAAGCTATGGGGTGCAAACTAATATTTGAAGTTGAGTAATGATGTCAAAGTTATTGGAATTATGATTTTGCACTTTCCTTGTTGAGGAATCATACTGTGTTTTATTTTAGAAGTAGTTTGATAAGACTTATTGGTTTCCGATTTTTATACAGGTGAAGTCATCTACCTATCTCTCCAGCCTCCTGCATCTATACTGTTGAGTAAAAAATGGCCTACTTTCATGACGTCATTTATTGCGGTCTTGCTCCATATTGCTAATTAAGTGCAGGGTCACTACGTGCATATTGTGGTTTGAGGAAATTACGCTACGTTATTTAATTGTAACAAATTATAACAATGTGTTCTGTATTAGGCCCATGCCCAGCAGTGGGTCGATGTGGGCTGAGGATGATGATGAAGATGTTCTGTATTATTCCCATGGAAGTTGAATCAGGCATACTAAAAGGTAAAGGGGTTTGAAACTTTTTGTATGGACGCTGGCATATCGACCCGCCGCCATTCGGCGCACGATGAAAGTGGTATGTGTGGATAGAGGACACATAGACGAACAAAACATGTTTAATAACATGGTACCCTAAAGCGTCACATTAGCGAGATATTTGGAGGTAAAGATCGACTTTACGGTACGATCGGTACTGCAAGTCGATCTTTACCTCCAAATATCTCGGTAATGTGACGCTTTAGGGTAACATGTTATAAAACATTTTTTGTTCGTCTATGTGTCCTTTATCCATACATACCACTTTCATCGTGAGCCGCGATTTTGAAAAAAAAAACAAAATGGCGGCGGGTCGATATGCCAGAAAGCCCTTTCCTAAAGTTTTTAAAGTCCATCATTGTTACCTTACAACTAAAATAAAAATCAACCACTGGCATCGGACTAAACTACTGTAGAATCCTATTGGTTATAATTTAAGGCTCTAATTTGAACTCCCAATAACATCATCGGGACAAGGCCGAAATAAAAGATAATGTTCTAGTTCGTTGTCAAGGCTTAGGCTAAATATCTCGATAAAACCGCCACTATCCCTTTTACCCTCCCTAAGAACTCAAAGGAGAGAATAAGCAAAAAAAAAACATTTAAACTCAAATCCTCTAGGGCTTTGATTGACCACAAATCAATATTAATGATTAAAACCAGCGGGTGTCCCAACGCGTGTATTCGTCTCTCTCTTTCTTATACGATTAGAAAGGGACGTGAGAGTGTTTGGACACCTCGCCCTTAGAGAACTTAAAGTGGTAAAGGAATAAAACCATTAATTACACGCAATTCAATGTACATATTGAATTTATTCAAATGGTGATAAATGGTGCCTGAGGAAGAAACAAGAGGTGCTAAGGATACGTAAGGCGTACAGTCGGACGAACTTCTATGCTGTTAACTTTTGCACTCTACTGCGCGGTATTGTGGGCGGAAAGTGAAGTGTTTTTTTTTTGTTAGTACATTGCAAGGGCTTAGTACTAGTACATCAGTAGTACATCAGTAGTAGTAGTAGTAGGTAGTACATCATATTGGTTAATATAATACTGAGTGACTGTGACTGTATTGTTCTTGTTTGAATGCTAAGAATAGTTGAGTTTGTCAGTAATGAAGGTTCAAGGTATTTAATTCCTACCAAGCTTATATATGTACAGTACACCCTACACAATAACAATACACATCAGCCCCCCTGGACATGACGCAAAACGCTATTATCTTTCGCACGAAACGCTAAGAATGACAATTAGTCACGCTACGCTAGCGTCACCAAATGTCAAATCGCATACATTTTGAGTTTTCGTTTCTATTCGTTTTCGTAGCGTTATTATTGTCAACTTTGTCTAGGCGTGCAGATCACAATTCTATCAATGCACTGTAAAATATGAATATCGTTAGGAAACCTTCATCGCTCCATAGCTGTGGTGATGGGCAAGTGCCCTGTCACGCAAAAGAGAGTATTGAATAACTGGCTAAAAGTGGGCACAGTTGTGCCTCTGCCACACCGTATGGGGAAAGGCTTGACGCTATTTTATGTTTTGTTACTGTAAAAGAAAAATAACCGGCCAAGTGCGATTCCGACTCGCGCACGAAGGGTTCCGTACCATTATCTATAAAAAACCGCAAAAAAAAACATGTTGTATGGGAGCCCCCCCTAAATATATAAAAAATTTTTAAGTAAATAATAAAATCAATATATTGTGAACATTTTAAGCGTCTACCTGCTATCATTATCAATATCGAGCAAAAATGAGCAAAAAAAAACACGTTTGTTGTATGGGAGCCCCCCTTAATATTAAATTTCTTTTGTTTTTTAGTATTTGTTGTTATAGCAGCAACAGAAATACATCATCTGTGAAAATTTCAACTGTCTAACTATCACTGTACATGAGATAAAGCCTGGTGACAGACAGTCAGACAGACAGACAGACAGACAGACGGACGGACGGACGGGCGGACGGACAGCGAAGTCTCAGTAATAGGGTCCTGTTTGGCACCCTTCGGGTAACCCTAATTAGTAAGCTTTAAAATTAAATTTTTAAGCTAAATTAAAATTAAATTAATATTTAGGGGGGCTCCCATACAACATGTGTTTTTTTTTGCGGTTTTTTATAGATAATGGTACGGAACCCTTCGTGCGCGAGTCGGACTCGCACTTGGCCGGTTATTTTATTTCACATCATCAGATGGAGGTTGTTTCCTGCCCGTATTTATATTATCTTTGGTTGTTTTGTTCTAGTTTTTCTTTGCCTGCACGTTTTTTTTCTGGAAATATTTCCCGACATCTTTATAAAATGCTTTTAAAAGAACAAAAATTCTTACAGTATTGATCTCATTGAATAAAAAATCTATCATATATGACTTTTTTTGTGATATACATTACAAATTTGCTCGAGATATTCGTTAATATGGAGAATTGCCGGTGTTCTTTGAAAAGCATATCCTTAGTATTAGAAACCAATCAAAATCCTATGAGATTATCTCCCTGAAATCACTAAGGTGATAAACTTAAATTTCAAAATCTATTCGTGCATCTGGGTTAGTCACTTTGATTACTCTTTCTTCAAGACGAGTTCAGCTTTTGGCTATCGTTTGACACCGCTTGCATTCTTTCGTAAACAATAACACCATACCATTTGCCCTCTCTTATTAGCTGAAGCGTCCTCTTTGTGCCACAAATCTCGGGTTAACACCCAGCTGACAAACACATGAGCCATTAAATTAAACTAATGCCTCTCCACTCCACTCTTTTCTTATTCCTACTGAGAGGAAACAGCGACCGTTAACTGTTTTTGTATACAGGATGTATGTATGTGTAAGTTAGGTTTTCATGAAAAATATGGAATATAAATAAGCTCACCTTCGTACCTACAATGCCTGCAATTCGGGAGGCTACACAAACAAAACTAAGCAAACTTATTTTTAATGTGTTTTTATAATGGAATTCGTGGCCACCGTGGCCACCGGACCGGGCAGAGCAGTCGGATTAGTACAGTCATTTTAAAAATGAGAAAGGGGTCGTACTTGTATAAGGTCAGAACGTTCTGAATTTTTATTTTGTTGTTAGGGCTTAAACCAGCATTAAAATGCCAGATTTGCAATTCCTCAAGTGCTGTGCGAGCGGCGGCGGTGTACCCAAAAAACCATGCAATTTTCGGTCATTTTACAGTTTTTGCTCAACATGTTAGTAAAAGAAGGGTCTGATTGCTATAGTTACTTTGCATGCTATATAGACGACTAAATTAGCTACAATTTGAAACCATTGCGGGCTCTATACAGCTATTGGTTCCTACAGTACAGTTCGTCAAAAGTAGGCTCGTCACCCTATGAATCGTTATTTCTTGAGCCAAGGTTTAAGCCAATAACTTTTGAACAGCTGATCTGATTTTAACAATACTTACTTACTTTACACAAGAACCCTCGCAGGGAAGTTTACAACTATTTACAGAAAGACGCATCAGAATCCGTCGGTGTATTTCGTCTGTAGGTTGGTCGTTCTTTCAATCGTACTATATTGTGTCCAAGGCACTGTAGTTTTCAAACGGGTGGACAAATCATGATGCGGTTTTCAGCAAATCTATCTTGCAAAGGTTTTTGGATATGTTTTGTTAAAATCGGTTCTGCCGTTCTAAAGTGCTGTGCGAGCAAAGGTGGACCGGAATGAAAGGTGGTCGCAGTTCGTGCCTTAGTTTAGTGATTTTTACACTTCCCGAATCGCCTAGAATGTCTACTTTTGTTTTAAAATTGTTTAATTATTTTAAACATAGTAGCGTCACGCCTTTTCATAAACGGTGTGGCAGAGGCACAAATTGTACTTGACTACTTAAAATATTCTACCAAATTAACCAAGGGCCGATCTTTCAATCCCTAGATAACGTTTATCTGTCTGGTTACCATCTGAGGAATTTGTCATTGAAATGTCAAATAAAGTTCTGACTTTTTATCTGGGCGTTGAAAGATCGCCCGTAGAAGTATATAATTTACTCAATGCTAAAAAGGCTTTCTACCAATCTTTGTATTTACTCTTTTATACAAAATTATATTGAAAGCTTATCAAATTGAGAACAGTTCCCAGAAACGCTCTTCGCTCGTTATATAAAAGTTCAGAATCAATGTCGAACTTTTAAATGGAAAAGCGCAAAGCTCTCAACTTTATTTATTAAAATGAGATACCTTCTTATTTCTTAAATTATGTTCAAGGGGGAAACGGGACGAGGCTGCTTTTTAAATGAGTTGTTTACTCATTTCTTTTCAACTCTGGCATGGCGGCTGAAGTTCTGCTTCATAAGCGTCAGGTCCCGAATGCTGGAAGCTCCGGAAGAAAAAGAGCCAGTGCCTTATTAGTATGGTTGTGACATCGGTGTAGTCCCGTTGTCCCCCACTTCCGTGTCCCGCACTTATTTGGACATCGAAGTTGTTATTCTGGTTCACTCTCAGAAGCACACCGGTCGAACAAACGAATATTGAAGAACAATAGATAAATAAGATGTGTCGACGAAAGGGTTAAAGTTAAATAAATAACTTTTTAATAATTTATTGTTAATAAATAAAAAGTTTTTATTTTATTACAATTTCGATGTGCAAATAAAGTGGGGGACAGGGAAGTGGGGGACAACGGGACTATGCAACTGTTTCTTGTTTTCAGGACAATAAGGTCCATTTGCACCAATAATAGTAATAGGATATTTTTTTACGTTTTGGCGCTTACGTTGTTTTAGATTAGGTGCGAGTGTACAATTTCCATTCTATTCCCGAGTATTAATCGCTTCTCCTTACGCAATCTTCGATAGTCTTGTGGTATTTATTAAACAACTAACATGCCGTAATAAGGACACTCTAATAATGTTTCTTTAGGTTTCCCCAAGAATACATTCCTCGATAGTCATTAGGTTCAGTTACTGTAGTGATCAGTGACCATTCAGTTTTAAAATACTACTAGCGCCATCTAGCGGTGAATAGTGGAAGTAATGATATAAGTGTACAGGAAGAGAAAACTTTGATATTCGCTGCAGTTAATTTTTAGGTAACCGTACGTACCCGTATCTGTTACTTAGCCTCCGCTGTCCGTCCGTCCGTCCGTCCATCTGTCTGTCAGCGGGCTGTATTTCATGAGACTTGAAATTGTCTCTTGTATGAGGACCACAGAGAAGACCACAAGAGAAGACCGCAAGAGAAGAGCGTTTATTTAGATTTATAACACGCTTATTTCATAAGTTTCTGAATGTACGTTTTATTCTAAGTTTTTGAAGCGTCTTGTTTCGTTATTGGCATTTCACAATTTGTATTAATATTAGTTAATTTTACGTTGTAAACTGCTGTGAAACAACTAATAAATATTTATATGCATAAATAAAAAAAAAACAATTGTACAATACTACTGAATCATTTGTTTGCGACTCGTATTTGACCGATTATAATTAGGCATATGCTTACTTAATTACCAAGTCATAAGGTTGAAAATCACTGGCCGTCGCTTTTTATATGGACGTTTGAGTCGTTAAAAACGTCACTTGATAATTCCGATAAATCTACTATTTCGATACAAATCACGTCACGTGACATCTCGTTCTCAAATGTCACATTTCATACATTTTTGAAGCGTCAACAACGGTGAGTGATTTTGCGAATGGGCAGATCAGACTAGATATTTTTAAACTAAATCATACCTTCTCATACAAAGTTCGTCATTAATTCCACTGAGTGAAGAACTATCTCTACATTGATAAGGAGGGGGTGCAGCCGCGATAACCTCTCGACTCTAATTAGTCCGACCTCTCATGGACATTAAGACCTTTATGGCGCTACGCCTTTGTCGATCACGCGATGCTCCATGCTCGACCTCTCTAGGTCCCCTGCGAGCTATACAGGGTGAAATTAACAGCTGACCATATTTTGAGGAATGATAGTACCCATCATTGTGAACAACTTTCCCTATGAAACATATGGTCGCAAATGAAAAACATTTTTCGTCCCCCAGTACATTGCCCCGATCAGCTGATTTCAAGTTACTATGGGAGACCCAAAATTTTTTTTCGTTTGCGGCCATATGTTTCATAGGGAAAGTTGTTCACAATGATGGGTACTATCATACCCCGAAATATGGTCAGCTAATTAAATGTCACCCTGTATTTGCTCTGAGACTAAGAACTTCCCACTTTCTTTTACACGTAAAAAACTCTAGATACCTCATGTCATAAGTAATAAACTGAACATAAGATACGAGTAATATTCAGTTGTATTTAAATTAATAATTTACCTAAAATTGGTAACCTATTGAAGGTTATGTGAAAATGAAATTTCATGTCTTAGACCAAATATTAACCATGATACACAAAAAAGGTAATATTTAGGGCCCCGTACCCGAAGGGTGCCAAACGGGACCCTATTACTGAGACTTCGCTGTCCGTCTGTCTGTCTGTCACCAAGCTGTCTCTTATGAACCGTGGTAGCTAGACATGGTAGATAATGTATTTCTGTTGCCGCTATAACAACATATACTAAAAAACAAAATAATAATATATTAATATTAAGGGGGGCACCCATACAACTAACGTGATTTTTTTTGCGGTTTTTTATAGATAATGGTACGAAACCCTTCGTGTTTCGAGTCCGACTCGCCCTTGGCCGGTTATTCTTGTTTCTTTCTTATTTTGCGTAAGTAATAGGTATTACTTTCCTACTATGACCCACATTATTTGTATTAAAACCCGCCAGAGAAGCCGAGATTTCGCCTCCGCGATACCAACACCACATATTTCGTTAGCCTCCCCGATTCCCTTTACCACCCTACTCTATGAAGACATATTGCGTTTCGCGTTTTTGAAATCGCGAACTCGACGCCTATTTACGTATTCACACTCGCATTACTGCTGGTACTATGTTCGAGATGAGATCTGTAAGTGTGTGAGTTTTCAGCATGTGAGCGTGCGACTAAGCTACCAGAGTAAATTGAACTTTCATGTCTGTACATTGCTTGGTTGCGCAAAGGGTAATCAGACGGGGCGAAAGGGGTCGCGGGATAGTGGCGTTGCGACGGAGGCTTCTCGATATGTGTGCGTGTGTGTTGGTATGCTAGTCGCCTCTAGGCGCGCAATCGAGGGTGGGCCGGCCCAAGAGGATGGGGTATAAAGGAAAACCATTTACATTTGAGCGATTCGTCCAATTTAAAATTCCTACAAGATAGCTCAGACACGGGTGCCATTCTTTTGAAGAGGCGAGCGTCATGTTCGGGACATTTGTGTTCACGTTATTCTTTAAACTGCTTGTTTGCGCCTCTTTACTTCACAAGTTCTTCAACAAGCTCTATAGTTGTGAAGATATATTTCTGTAGTTTTAAGCCTTTTAACGTATTATTAACGAGCAGGAAAGTTGCATGCATGAAGGATTGCGCTCACGCGTTTGTTCCAGCAAAGTTGGGGTTATGAATATGAATCCCGGGTCCGAGAATCAGGTCCGGGGGCGTTCCATCAAAACGTCATAGGTCGCTCTCAGGACAAATTTGCCCGGTTGCCCACGTCCCACGTTTTACGAGCCGCGCCGCTGAAGATTCAGCACCCATGGGACCCATTCCGCCTCCAAAAACTTTACCCGTTACAAATTTGTTTTTTTTTTCTGCCTTATCTGCTCCCCGCGCTTTTGGCGAACCTAATTCCGTATTCAAAAATATTTCCGCGCAAGTATTGTGCCCGTACAGGAACATTTTATTGCCGGCCGTATAACGTTTTAAAAGTTTTTCTCGTACGATTGCGTTTTTCCACTATCATTGTTTGGTGTTAGCTCTTCAAATGTCGTTGTTTTGTTTGTAATTATTATTGTTGTTTAATATATGGGTTCCGATTTTTTATTGTGCTGTTTATATTCTTTTTAGGGAGGGTTGTTACGAGTATTGGTATACTTAACAAAAGTTTTTCTCTGATTTACGATACAGTAAAACTATGATTTGGCTTTCTAGAGCAGTATTGCCTACTATGCTTTACTTTATATGAATGTTTTTGCATACGTCAGCAATCATGCTAACTTTATGTATAACAAGGTTCTGTTTTACGAGTAGAAACATAGATTAAACTTGATTCAAAAGCATAGGTTCAATCAAAATTCTCATCAGACATGCACTTGTAATCTAACGACACATGTAGTTAGATGCCACTGCCTCATTGTTAGATGGCTTATTCTGCATTCATGGAATATTCTTAAAGGTTGCTGCTTAAGGCCATTAGGCCAAATCAGCCTTTTGTAAATCTGCGGTTGCGCAAAATAATGAGAAATTGATACAGCTAGTCTAGTACTACTTTGTTGATCATAATTTGCTGAAGAATAAATGTACCTAATTTCAATGATTTCTCGATAGAAACGTCTGTCGAAGTTATGACAAAATCTGTATATCACAATAAGCAAATAAGTACAAGTCCTTCTTACGTAGAATGTCATCATTTTTTAATCCATCTATATCTCATAGAAGATGAATTTCTATGTTTCGCTGTCGGGGTGCTCCCTCTTAAGCGGAATCCAGATACACGATGTCATAAAAGTCACATGCGTCGCTGTACCATCGGAAAAAAGTTACACTGGTACTCATTTCGCCTTATCCCCGAAAAATAAGATCACAAAAATTCCACTACAATTTTGGTGAGTTCTTCTATCCAATTTTGACATTCATATTTAGAAGTCATTCGGGAAAGCAGGAAAGTAATTTAGAGAGTTGACGTGTGGATCATTATAATGACTTATAATAAGTAACTGCTGATAATATTCAATTACACATAAATAAATGTTAGTTCAGATTGGGCGGAGCTAGAGCAGATAACCCAAGATTGGAGCAAATGGAAATCTGTACTGAGAGTATATACCCCTGCCGAGGGATGACAGAATGTGATGATGAAGATTAACATGATGATGAAATGCAGCTCAAGACTAAAACTTAGTGGCTATTGGTTGATAGTTTGGTTTGCTGAAGTTCATAATGATAATTTTACTACAGTCATAACAGAAGACATATCCACAAAATTAGCAAGCTAAAGTGGCAATAGAATTATTCTAATGATGTATGGATGATATGGCTTTTCAACTGGAGGCCACAGACAAAAAATTGGCGTTAATAACAGGTTGTTAGCTGAAATTGCCTGCAAAACTAATCGAAATTGTGTAATTCAAATTGGGATGGTTGTCAATAAAGTGCCTCAGTTTAGTGTTTTTTAAACCACCCAAATCGCCTCCCCCCATGACAAACGAAATAAATGAAGAGTAGCGAACTTCGATGCAACTGCTTATAGCCCATTTCTTACTAAGGCTAGAGAAATAACAGGCGAGTTAGGTAATAATCCCGGGTTAAATATAAGGCAAGGTCACAAAATATCAATGAAATGTTGCCTTGGTGCTAACTCATTTTCTTACGTCATATCTACTCTAGTCCTAATTCTATAAACATAGAAGTGGTAGGTTATTTAAATTTAAATTTAAATTTCGATGTAGTCATTCCAGACATATTCAGAATCAATTCCATTTGCATCACGCACGCGACAGGGTATTACATTTTAAAGTAGCAATGCCCGCTAGTTTTCTTTGAGTACTTATCATTATTGCCTCTGGATAGTATTACACGAATATGTGTGCCTTATCCATCGAAAAAGTTGGAATTCAAAATAGGAATGTGTCATGTGTGGTGATTGTGCACCGAGTTTCGCGAATGTCTTTCAAAACGTAAATTTAGATCGTCAGGGGCCTCTCCTTAGGAATAATTATATCTCGCTTAAGTGGCATGCAGGTTTATCTTATCACAGTAATCATGAGAATATCCCACACCCGTTTACGTTTAGCCAGAATTTAAATAATGTAGTTTAAAGTTAACATCATATGTGTAAAACAATACTAATACATAGCATCACATAACACTTTTCCTGGGGTGTCAGAGACATTATACACACGCTAATTTAGCCAATTGTTTACTTATTGATGTGCCCACTGATTAGAATGTATATCCACCACTTAGGATTGCAATGTCAATAACCTCATTTATCTGATGTATTGTTAGTACCTTGCACCATAGTGTTATTAGTTGATTTTAGTATTTATTGTTATTTAAGCTTTCATAGGCGACTACAGCCCGTTAAAGCATTAAGTGATTTAATATAATCCATATATAGTTATTTATTTACGATATGTGGTGTAATGTAATGTTTAAAACGTTAATAAAGACTTTTGAAAATCAAAAATCAAATCAGTAATCATGAGAATATCCCACACCCGTTTACGTTTAGCCAGAATTTAAATAATGTAGTTTAAAGTTAACATCATATGTGTAAAACAATACTAATACATAGCATCACATAACACTTTTCCTGGGGTGTCAGAGACATTATACACACGCTAATTTAGCCAATTGTTTACTTATTGATGTGCCAGGGAGCTAGCTAATTCGTCGCCGCAATATGAAAAATACTCAAATTCTGAGAACTCATATCCAGGATCCAGGCAGCAAATTGCATAGTTATACGTTCCCATGGAAACATAAAACCTGATCACTAGATCAATCAAGTCCCACTCGCCGAAAGAAAACTCTATCGTGAGAGAAATGCGACGTTGCCAATATTCTAATGCGAATTATCATTTGAATGAAAAATCAATTTTACATTTGCACAAGCAATTTAGCAATTTGCCGGCGATCGCGCTCGGCCAAGGCGTATGATTGCGTTTATTAAACTGCACTAACAGAACCTACGTTATGAATTTCACATTAGTTTTTTCTGACTTGCGAGGGGTGCTGTTTTGGTTATTATTTGATTTAACTACATAGAGGTACTTCTTAATCTTACCTCCCAGTAATTGCTCTGCCATTCTAAGTATTATTTGGTAACATGTAAGTGAGGTTTCTGCTGTAAAACACAAAGTTCCATCGCCTAGCGTTTGAAAGTAGTTTCGCCATGTCGTTCCGATAATATCAGGTCCTCATGTGATGCTTAAAACCATGTTCCAATTTAAACCAAATGCAAGCGTGGCGCCACATATTTGCATATCCCACCGAAGACAATTTCGCCAAACCCGCTCGCGTCAAATCAGCAAGTAAATGGAAAATCGCCCCCAAATTCCACTCACTATGCCGAAGACAATAAAATTAAAATGAACGAAGAACATGTGCCTCGTCAATACAGAATCGTGGCGAAATGCTGAAAGGCTATTACGTTAAATCGTCGGCAATTTCCTTCGGTTTCCGCTAAAAGATTTGCAAATGCCATTCCCTATACGTCATAATTCGTTCGCACACAATAAAATTGCAACTCACCACTTAATATTTCCGACTATTTGTTCCCGGCTCGAAGACAAACTACAAGCGGCGACAAATAGCGTTTGTTACAAACTACAAGCGGCGACAAATAGCGTTTGTTACAACGTCTCTTCGATATTTCATACAGTGGGCTACACGTCATCTTCACGTTACGAACTAGGTATTTAGAAAGTATTGATTTGACCACCGATAGCAGAATATTTGATAAACTGTTTTTTAGATGTTTCCTAGTGGAACCTGATCTCTAAGTTCACGTTAGAATTGTTGGTTTCAATATTCATCCTTCATGCATACTTATTTAGATCCTTGTTGTTTCGTATTGTTAGGTATACGAATATATCCTCGAAAGTTGAACTAGCAACAGTGATTAACTCAAAAATCGTGCTTCATGTGACGATGCCTAGCATAGCTAATCGGAATCATCAAGTAGAAATCACGGAAGGCCGTGACGCTTGCAACCCCAACTTACCTTAATATGAAGAAAAAAACAGCAAAACTAACGACGCACTATCACGCACCCCGAAACTTAGCTAAATTAAAACTAGACGTAAGTATTGCAATAAACGATGAAAAAATATTTGAATGATCGCGCCTAATAGTTCTTAATTTGACGTGGAACGTTTCCGTTTCCCGGGCCTATCAAAGTTTGCCTGAAACGTTTACAAGATAATCGAAAACAGAGAAACTTTAAAGCCAAAACGTAACTTTTTCCGTGACTATGGCTATGAGGACATGCAGAAGTATTACATCGAAAAGAAAATTCATAATGAAATCACATACGGTTTTCCCATACATAAACTGCAATTACACTTGCCATTACAAACAATCACTTAAGGAATAGGAAAAAATTGCCATAAGTAGGTACAGGTAGCAATTACAGAATGGCCTAATGGACCTAGTTAGGCATTCACAGACAACTTTGAAAATAATTCTTAATACGACATTGATTATCTGTAGTCTTCGACAAAAGAGGTGCATGTTGCGTCTAGCGTTGTAGTAAGTTACGAGATAGGGTAACACGCTAAATGTCAATGAGAAATCTATTTACTATGTGTTAAATATGAGCACAATATTTTGTTAATTCGTAATTTTCAAACTTTTTTATGGAAAATGGAACATAAAACTAATATTTTGAGTAATTTAATAAACACAAAACTCTATCACGCTCCTTTCTTTAAGTATGTTGATTGCGCTGTTTGCACGATTCAGTAAACAATAAGCTTTGCTCTGATCTTAACAATAACGGAAGGGAGGCAGTTTATCACGCGTCGTCTAAACAAAATACTTGGCATCTATAGCCCTCGTCCTTGCTGAGTAGTGCAAACGAGAAACAAATAAACAAAAAACCTGTCTAAATACTGTGAAATCTACAAAACATGTGATATTGGCGAAATTAACCCCACATAGTTGTTAGACCGCCATTTATTAAGAAATTGAACAATGACGAGACTTACTTATCTACCAAGAGATTAACACAAAATATTGATAAGCGTTTACGTATCTATTTAAAGAAAAATATTGTTTTCATCACACCGGATTCCTGACTTTTCAGTGACATGTATAACGACAATTTAAAGACTGTTAAAGGTCGGCTTTATTACCGTATTGTTATGCTTCTTCAGGTTCTATTAGCCCATATGACATATTATGATAATGACCATAGTGCACGCAACTCACTTTTATATCACACTGTAGTCTCAAGACTGTTTTCGAAAAACGGTACGAATAAATTAAGCTTTAGTAGTTGCTAGCAGTCCACTTTTGACTAAATAGAGATGAGGAGTTTTGTTCAAAAGCGAGTTTATTTATATAACTTATTTTAATTTTATTAAAATAATATTTGTTTAATAGTGTTTTTAAAAGGAATATAATAAAACGATCTACTAAAAAATTAACTGAGCAACTAAATTACTAACTGAGCGACAAGTCGCCCAGCGACTTGTCGCTCAGTTAGTAATTTAGTCGCCCAGTTAGTTTTTTGGTTAGGTTAGGTTAGACTTTTTTTTGTCGCTCGTTTAAATACTACCCTTTTTAAAAGAGCCATTGATATCACATGAGTTGTAAAGTAGTTCTCTTCTTTCTCTCTTACACCCCTATTAATAAAAAGTTTTATTCCGGGAGTAAAGTTACTCCAGGATTAACTTTAGTCCCGGAGTAAAACGTTTTTATTAATAAGGGGGTTAATGCACTTACTCATATCTAGTAGATGTCAGTCAATTTACATCCAATCACATAAAAAAAACTATAGGCATACGTGTAAAACTTTGCATGGAAACCTGCCAATTAATATAATATTTCCCCGTAATTTCCTTCGTCCCTAATTGCATTACTTTGTAATAATGAAAGAGTATCGCTGAAGACATAATATGACCTAAGTAATGAGGAAGTGGTGGAGGGGGGTGGGTAATCTCTAATTTATTAACCACTAGACATCGATGGGCCTTGGAGGAATTAACTGCTACAATATTGCCCTCATCGTGCATATTAGGGTAGCTCGATTGAAGGAACTTGACACTTGAGTAAGGCATTGAGAATTTGAAATGGTTTCTACTTTACGGTTTCTGGAATCATTAGGTATTTTGTCAAAAAAAAGTCGGGTGAAAGTGCCATCATTTAACACGTGGTTCATACAGATGATCTATCCACAACATAGGTTTAATACTTCTTTTTAATATGGTCTTGTATTAATGTAAGGTACATTCATAACTTTAGCGTTACCTGGGCGGCAGCTTACTTTGATCGATCAAAGAAAGCCGCCCCACCCAGGTGACGCTGAAGTAATGAATGCAGTACTAGTTACAGATCGACAATTTATCGAAAGTATCAAGACTCTTCGTTCTAGCTGCCCGCTAAAGATAATGACTTTCTTGTATCGAAACTATAGCAGATTTTTTCCTGGCAATCACTATACCTGTAAGTACATCAATATTTTTATGTGTGTAGGTAATAAGTACTTTGGAAATATTACAACGCTAATGTAAATTGATGGACAGTCAAAAACAGGGCATTATAATACCATACAATTTTATGATTTAGCGGTAGGTCAGGGCAATGGGCAAGGCAAACGTTTAAGCACTGGGCACTTAGGCAATACCTTTTGATGAACAAATTAAGTGCAAGTTTGCACTAATTAATTTCATCAGCACTTATATGATGATGTTCTAAACGCCATCTAGTGTTAACGTTTCTCTGATCAATAAATGACCATATTTAGTTGGTTAGATGTTTGCCAGGATGGTAGCAAGGGGGGTCTTTAGTCTCTGCCTGAAAAATGCGTGCATCTAATGTGTGTATTTAGTTTTTTAATAAAACGTATTAGGAATATCGTGGTTAAAAGTCAATTATTGTTTTAGTATACAAATATCTACTTGCTTGACATTCTTTATCACTGTAAACTGGTGTTATTCAATATGAATTAGCATAATAATCAAACCGATACAGCAGATTTGAAGGCACGAGACTCAGTCCAAATGAACGGCAATCAGTGCCAATCAATAATCTATCGCCAGGCTAATGACTAGTCAAGGATGACCGGCGGTTGCCACTGGCTATAATTGGTCAATGGTGGACTAGCAGTGAAGGGAGAAATTATTTGATTATTGTTATTTGCTATGCTTTATGCTCCTATATAAATGAGAATAAATGCCTACGCAGACCGGGACGGCATGGCAAGTTTTTACCAATGGACATTCAAACGTATCGATATAAATAAGACATAAATTAATATGGTTTAAAATAATGCCGTGGCAGGCCGCGGGATCCCGCGGTATGCCACGGCATATCTCGATACGTTTGAATGTCCATTGGTAAAAAAATTAAATTCCCTGGCCGTGCCGTCCCAGTCTGCGTAGGCCATAAGGGCCATCGCTTACCATGACTTTTCGACCTAAGGCAGTTTGTTTTGTCCACCGCCGCCGCCGTCACCGGCCATGGCAAAAATGACGACGGCAATGTCTCGTTGACGTTGACGTTGATGCCTCACTGAAGTGATGGTGACTTTCGTGAGGGTGTTTCAATAGGCTTGTGGCCTGTCAAGTCAAAATAGATACTTTTTATGAACTGTCAAAAAGGAACTTTTGTTCCTGAGTTCTGTGAAATAACCACAGAGTGACGCCATGTAAAAGTGCCATCAAATGCTGTCTTTTTTGTACGAAATTGACTTTATAAAATATATCTGCTGGAAATATACATTCTGGGAATGTCATAATGCGTTTCAACTTATGACTTGTTCCTAGATTCATTAGATTACATTGGACACGAGCCTATTGAATTGAATGGAAGTCCTTTTGGCTTGTGAGAGACGTTTACAGGGGGGCGTCACTTCTACGCAACCTCATGCAATGATCCTGTCAAAAATCGTCAGTTCCACCTGTCAGCGCACGCCACAAGATCGTTTGAAAGCTGTATTTATGATTTATAATGATTTGTAATTTATATATAGTGAAACATTGATTAAAGATAAATTAATTTCCATTGAAGAAGTTTTTTTTCTCATATTCAATAGAACTATTATATAAAAACATCCCCGTTTACTTTTAATTGCTTAGGTTTTGACATGTGCCTTAAAATACGAGTGATTGTATGTTTCTGTCAGTCACGAACTAAAACTATTTGACACCCTCAACTCCCGGGCTATCAGTAATTGGACCATCTGAGTACAAGCAAGTAATAATTAAAATGATCTATCGACTCACAGGCAATTGATACAAGTATTTTTATTGGCAATTAATAACAGATCTATGTCACCTTGATTTATGGAGGTAGTCGCTAAATTCACTGTATTCATTGGTATTTGCAATAATAAACCTAAGCATCTAATATAAATATACCTCTTAATTATCGTAGGGCATCATTGTTATTCATATTCTTGTATATTTAGTTTTGGATCCTATTGAAATGATAAACGTTTTTAGGGTTCCGTACCCGAAGGGTGCCAAACGGGATCCTATTACTGAGACTTCGCTGTCCATCCGATCGTCTCTCTGTCTGTCTATCTGTCACCAGGCTGTATCTCATGAACCGTGGTAGCTAGACAGTTGAAATGTTCACAGATGATGTATTTCTGTTGCCGCTACAACAACAAATAAAATACAAAATCAAATAAATATTTAAGGGGGCTCCCATACAACAAAAGCATTTTTTTTTTTTGCATATTTTTGATCGATATGCTGGTAAAATAAACATTTAGTGGGGCTTCCATACCTACAACAGACATGATATTTTTACGGTTTTTTATAGATAATGGTACGGAACCCTTCGTGCGCGAGTCCGACTCGCACTTGGCCGGTTATTAATTTCTTATGAGAGACAATAAAATTAGAGAAATAAAAACTTACTTACCTACCACTGCTAATACTTAAAGTGAACATCTGAAAAGAGCATACAAATAATATTAAGAACAAAACTTCTAACTAACCCATATCGTTTTAATTTTAAATCGGATCACTATTATTATTACATGTCAAAATTGAATTTTATACTTACTGCTAAGTACATGTCCTCATAATTAGTACTAAGCATGAGACCACCAAGCTCACTGACTCGTGCCCACGCGCAGCTGCCAATAAACTACAGAAATAAGGAATCCCACTGCAAGTCCCGAGCGATTGTTGTTGCGTTAATAAAACGGTGTAAATTTTAGTTATTTTGACAGATTGGGTTTCTCCCTTTGGATCACATTTTGTATAGCTGTAGCTTGATTCATGAAGCTGACAGGTAGTATTGCGAAACTATATTCTAAGAATGCGATCCTGACACGTGTATGTCCCTGTCTATCCCGCGCTACTTTTCACTCTATCTCACTCCCACAAGTGAGTGTGTACATGTGTCAGGATCGCATTCTCTCAAAGGCCAGAGTATAATTCTAATTTTGAAATGACAAACAACCTATTTACTTGATTCAAATACTCCAATAACTTTAGCATTCACACACCCCTGCATAAAACCAGTCTTTCAGATTCATCATCAGGTGAAATTAAAAGGTCTCATCACAACGAATCTAATGAGCCTCAACTCGATGGGTTTACTAGTAGGTAAGCATCCCAGGGTTCCAGCTACCACCTTCGATCTTCGCACTCCATGATCAGATCAACTCAAATGGTACCATTTTCAGAAGTTCATGTCACTACGAGTCTAATGAGCCCAAACTCGATGGGTCAACTACATCATAGGGTTCCCGCTTCCACCTTCGAACTCCATCATCAGACCAGCTCGATGGTAACATAACAACAAGCTCCAAGAAATCTACTTTCAAATAAAAAAACAACATTCAAATCGGTTCACCCATTTACGCTCCACGTGCTGAGAGAGAGACAGACAGACACACGAAGTGACACGTCAAACTCATAACACCCCTTTTTCCTTCGTCGGGAAAACCACGGAACACAAAAAACAGTGGAAGCCGCATACGCCTCGATTACTATCAGAACCGATGTCGCCAACACTCACACTATCAAATAGTAAACTACAAAGGAATCTTGAACATGATTGGCCGTGGCATTTCACTAAAAATGAGTTTATAAAAATGAGTTTTTTGTGTTCCGTGTTAAAAACAGTCTTTAGCACAGTCAAAATGTGCTCTGTCAAACGGCGTCTACCACCCAATTAAGTTTTATTGTGGATATGTAAGATCAGAATACTATCAATTTAGAGACTTGGAATTGGTCAAATCTGTTCTTTCTATGCAGAGACTATATATCCAATTGACTGCGCCTGCGGGGGAATGCGGCTCGCCAAACGTTTGTTGTATTCAACATAGCATCCTATGTACGATAACAGGCCGCCAGACAGTTTCGCAGCAGCTGACCAATCACAGCTCTCTTACCTCGTAACCCGCCGCCGCCCGTAAATTGGTTAGTTGTGTTTCAAAGGAAAATGTATCTCTCCACTGGATAAGTGCTCCCTGTTTCTATGAGTTTCTTGGCAATTTTTACTACTAGTTTATTTGACAGGTATCATATCTGAACAGTCCAGCCAATGCTGGTAGACAGAGTAGCCTCCAACGCCTACAGCTATCGAGAAAGCCTCGCACCGTTTGATTTGTGGCAAAGTAGATTATTGCTCTTTAGACACTATTATAGGTACTGTAACGTACACTACTCAGCGGACAAATCCGATATTGGTAATTTTGTATTTTTAGTAGGTAGTCGTTTAAATAACTGGTTCACTCTCAGAAGCACACCGGTCGACCAACCGAACAATGGAGAACAATAGATAGATAAGATGTGTCGACGTAGGGGTTAATACAGCTCGCTAAATTCATATAAAAAAACAGGAATATAACAAGACAAGATGTATTTCTGTAATGCTATTTCATTATCTTATTTTTGAGTGCCTAAAGAAGTTATGAAAATTATAATGAATTAATATTAGAAACCAAAATAATTCCATTGTTAGTTTTTTTCAGGATTCATAATATTTTACAAACTCCTCAAATATCCATACATCAGAATGATGCAGACATTTCAATACAATCACATAACGGGATGTTTGCTTCTTCGTCATCCATTTCCATTCTTACCAGCCTAAAAACACTTGTTCTTTTTCGGAAGCCAGCATTAAAATATGATACACACCTACCAAAAACTTGCACATCTTCAGACAAAAAACCAGTTTTATTCCATTTCCTTTCTTTGGGCATCTCGGGCGCTAACAATAGAGTGCGTTGACTTTTTCTTAAATTTCTCGACTTTTTTCTTCTTTAGTGGCCTGAGGAGCGGTCCTCATTTGCTTTATTTTTATTTATCTTACGTTTATGACTATTTTATTAAGGCAGCCGCGATGCCTACGCAGTGGAGCTCTCATTCATTATGAGGTGGGCAAGAGCTGGGTTAAATTCGGTTAGGTTGGTTCTGTAGAGATTTCACTACAAAAAAATTACCTACCAATCAGAGACAATAATTCCTATAATTTTCTGCTCCTTTGCATATCTATATTATCGTTACCTAGACTAAAAAATATCCTTATTTTTATTGTTACTTCGTAAGAATTGTGATTTTAGATCTCAGAGATGTTTTTCTAAAAATGATTCGATGACGCGGTCAGCAAACAGATCGTTACCATTTATTTTATTAATTCTGGTGTACGGATCCCTAAAACCGCCATGTTATCTCCCGCGTCGCAACACCCATCTCCGACGAATTATTTCATTACGGCGCGCGGGCGCAGCTAAACAATAAACACGTGAGTGTCAACTACATACCTCCACGCGTCGGCGTCACCCCGTCCGACCCTCCTGGAACACTATACAAAATATATAATTATTTACAAAATATGTAGGTGCAAATATTTATTTTATCATGGTTTTTGTGGGTTACAAAATCAGGCAACATAATATATCTCAAATATTATTTATGTTCCCTGAATCAAATAAAATATCAATACCTGTGAAATCATCTTATGTACAATCTCACCCTTGGTTTAGCTAGCTAGAATATAATATTTTATAAATCTATCCTACTTAGGCTTGATTTTACGATTCGGAAACGTATCACCGACAGTCATTTCTACTTTGGAATGTACCAACAAAAAGTTATACGGATAATATCTATCCCGGGGATAACTTGTATGACAAATTACAGTTCAAAATGAGGTGATCTCATCTAGGTGTCACTGGTATCTATGAAATAGTAGAAAATACTCTCGAGTAAAAGTTACTCTTTCGCTGGTAAAATCCGGGCTTACTGTCCTTCAATCTTACATCGATTACACGAATAAGATATTTTAATTATCTTTTTTAAATGACTGTGTAAATGGGTCCACTAATGTACCTCTGCCACCGGCGCGGCGGCGCGGGGATGAGAAAAGGCAGAGGACACAATGCATGGTTTGGTAAAATATTAATATTATATTGACGTTCACTAAGCAATCTGTATGATTTTATGGTCAATATTTTTTTTACTTTGACTTTGTTAGTCTCAATAAGAACAGCCCGCTACCGTCTCGCCCGGTCGCTTCTACTTCTACCTAAGCCCTTTTATGCGTCGCGAATTTTTACATTGTTTTTATGCTTTTTGTTGTAAAAAGACACACCCTGTGTTAACTGATGCTATCTATGTTAAATGGCAAGGGCTTTGTAAATTATTTTAAGTCTTGGGCTTAGTTTTGAAAAGCGGTAGGGTATATAGGTAAAATTTATTTATTTATTTAAAAATACATTATAACAGAGCTACACTAACCATTTATATACAAAATCAAGTTCTTGGTTTTAGACTACATTTAACTACAGCAGAGGTTTTACTTTACACAGACAAATTTTATCAACTTTGCAGTAAGAAAACAAAACTTGCCGAAGATTTACGGGGCAAAATATTTTACCTCGTCAGATTATGTACAGTAATATATGATCAAAAATCAAGGCTTCAAATAAATAAATGTAAGTACATGGAATGATATATAAATATCTAAGATGATTCACTTATGTTTTATTGATGAATCTGCTCAGATATTTAATTTATGTACCTTTCCATGTACATATATATGAAGCATATATTTGAAGCCTTGGTTTTGCTCTAAGACAATTTTCCAGCAAAATGCTCATCTTTAAAAAGTTATTCCAGCAGTTTGAGATACTTCCTGAATCTAAAAAAAATATATGCTATAAAACCGTCTCCTGGCTAAAAATTGAGTGTTTAAAAACATCATAATGCCATTGGAAACTAGATGAAAAAAATAATAATCTAATAGTTGTTTTTTACCTAAAACGAGTTATTCCAGGAGTTCTACAAGGAACACTGGTACGGTTGTTGTTTTGTGTAAAAATCGATAATCAAAATATCTAAAAATTTTGTGTTTAACATTTTAGAAATCATCATCGGTATTTGTGTAATTTGCAAAAAACACGCTTTTTTGCACTTTTCACACTTTTTGCGCGGACGTATGTAAGTGTCGCGCTGCAGTTTACGCCATTATATACTATATTTTATCTTTTTATCTTTTTTAACCGACTTCCCAAAGGAGGAGGTTTACAATTCGTCCGGATGTTTGTTTTTTTTTTTTTTTTTTTTATGTCTATCCCCCGATAGCGCCTAAACGGATGGACCGATTTAGAAAATTATTTTTTTGTTTGAAAGGGTTTACCTTCCCATTGGTCCCATTGACACCAGGTCAGGATCTGATGATGGGATCCTGGAGAAATCAAGGGAACTCTTCAAATATTATAGGCAGACATATAGTGATTTTTGTGTTTTTCATAATAACTCGTGCAAATGCACATGGTAAGCATAATATTGTGATGTGGAACTGCTGATGAAGGCCACATATGGCCACCAGATCTGCTCAATACTAGGTACAAATACAATGCGTGGCTGACGGGCAGGCAACGCATAGCCTAAACCGGTGCACCTAGAGCCATGAAACTTTGTATAGGGGTTCCTTAGTAGCGTGGGGTAGCACTGATATGGGATTTGACAAAATTAATTCCCCAAGGGGGGGGGGATAAGGGGTTACAGTTTGTATTAAACTCAATCTAATCAAATAGGGTTTGTGGAAGTCGGTTTTTTCTAAAGTTTACTTTTTGTTTCAATTATTTATAAAACAGTTGCTAATTTTAGCGTTACCAGGCGCCTTAATGAACTCGAATGTACCTATCAAAATACGCCCCGTACCCGTACGTATACCATATCCATGGAACGCGACGTTAACAGTTTGCTCAGTACATTTAATCTTCATGCAGATCTACCCACGGCTGGCTAGCCATACCGCATATGAAGAACGGCTTAAATGAAGCAATAATCTAGTTATAATGTAAAACAGGAAGCCGACCACGTACAGTCCTGACCAACTTTCGCCTACACCGCGTCTCGGAACATAGCCGTGGCTTACCATAACTCGCGCCACCTATCTTCTGGTTAATCTACATCTCGTCCGCTACACCTACGTCGGCTCATCTTTGTTGTGGCCATTGGAGGTGGAGAATTTTGGAACTGTTCTACAAATACTTTCATGCTTAGCATTTGAATTAGGGTACCTATGTGAATAGCCCATACGTGTGGAGGCCCAGCTAACATTACTTATCAAATATAATCCCAAGAGGTCGATGGAGCTTAATTACCGTGACTTTGTGATTGACAATACAATTATTAGTACTAGCCAAAATATACAAGGTGTAAATGAATTAACGCAAAATGAGAAACTACGTTACGTTAAGAGAAACTACGTTACGGACATCATTCTGAGCAACTTTAATTATCAAACCGATTCGATCAGAGCAACTTTATTTTTCACTACTCCATACAAATCAGCTGACCCGCTCAGGCCAAAGTGTACTGGGAAGTGAAAAATAAAGTTTCTCTGATCAAATCGGTTTCATAATGAAAGTTGCCCAGAATGATGACCAAAGTAGTTTCTCATTTTGCGTTAATTCATCACACCTTATATATATAAGTCTCGAGTGTGGGTCGTTATCAACCCCGTTGTGGTTATATGGGTGAAAATAACTGAATATAGTTCCTTCTTTCTAATAAGTAGATAGTATTAGAACAACACAGAGATGCCAAGAACACACTACCAATTATAATAAACTTTCAGGATGGTCACCAAATTATAAATTTTTATTTGGGGGCATAAATACCTATCTTACTTTATACTTTATTGCACAAAATAACACATTTTACAATTGAAAGTGGACAACACATGACAAAGGCGAGCTTATCTCTATTAAGAGATTTCTTCCAGCAAACCTAGGATGGACAGGAAATAATTTAACAACAGGTAGACCCATGTGCACAACATTAAATAAGATAAAACAATAAACTACTTAACAATACGTACATAAATACCAGACTTATAGATATAAATAAGTTAAGCAAATATACCTAAATAAAAGTACTTAAATTTAATACGGTAGAGAAAGATAGTGTTCTTTCAACCGAATTTTAAATATGTTGAGTGACGGACTGTCTCTAATAGCGTTGGGGAGTTCGTTCCAGAGTTTTATGGCGCGAAGTCGGAACCCATGTTCGTAGGCGGCAGTGTTGTGTTGCGGAGTTATAAGTAGCGACCGAGTGTGCGATCTCCGTTGCCTATCCGAGGACAGAAATTCGAAACGATCACGTAAGAAACCAGGGTAGCGAGGATTAAATAAAATGTTGAAGAGGCAAATAAGGATGTGGGAATCCCGGCGAAGGCGAATCGGGAGCCATTTCAGCTCCCTGCGATACTCTGAGACGTGGTCAAACTTGCGCAGACCAAAAACAAACCGAATCCCGAGGTTTTGAAGTCGCTCGAGTTTGTTCAGTTGCTCTACGGTCACGCTAGCCCAGCAGACATCAGCGTAATCGATCAGAGGGAGGAGGAGAGACTGAGCAAGTGTGATCTTTGTCCGACGAGGCAGGAAGTTTTGAAGACGCCTGAGAGAGTGGAAACTGGCAAAAACTCGCCGACTGACCTCGCCGACATGGACTGACCAGGACAACTGGGTATCGAAGAGAACTCCTAGATTTTTGGCCTTCGTGCTATATGAGATTATAGTTCCGTCATAGGTTACAGGAGCAATGGACAAATGCTGTAATAAGTTAAGGGAGTAACTGGAACCGATAATCATTGCCTGAGACTTACTAGGGTTTACTAGTAGCCCGTAAGAAGTGGCCCAGTCCCTGATTTTATCAAGATCTACATTTAACAGTTCTACAGCTGAGGTCAAATCATGAAGAGAGAAATGGCGATAAACCTGGAGATCGTCGGCATAAAGATGATAAGACGAGGAGAGACCATCCGAGATGGAATTGATGAAGATAGAGAAAAGAAGGGGAGAGAGTATACCACCTTGGGGGACTCCCGCAAAAAGGTCACACCAGTCCGTTGAAGTCTCCTCCGACTTGATACGCTGCTGTCGCCCTCTCAGGTACGAATCAAACCAGCTAGCAGAGTCAACGGACACGTTCAGGGACTTCAGTATCTCAACGAGAATGTCAAAATCGACGCAGTTAAAGGCGCTGCTAAAGTCCAAAAGTGCTATCACAGAGAGCTGTTTCCCATCCATTGCATACTGGATGTCATCGGTAACTTTGAGTAAGGCCGTTACGGTACTGTGACCCGGCCTAAATCCGGACTGGAATTTGTTCAGCAAGTTGTTAGAGGATAGGTAGGAGGAGAGCTGAGCAAGGACTATGGATTCAAGAACTTTGGAGAGGAATGGCAGGATGGAAATTGGACGAAACTCTTTAAAGGAAGAGGGATTAGGAGTTTTTGGTAAAGGGATAACTAAAGCTTTTTTCCACACATTAGGGAAGGAGAAACTGGAGAGAGAGTGGTTTATAATATGAGTGATAGCAGGAAGAAGCTCGTCAAGTACAGAGGTGATCATTTTGGAAGAAATATTATCATATCCTACAGCTTTAGAGGAAATAGCGAGCACAGCCTTTTTAACCGCATCGATTCCGACAATTCTGAAGTCAAAAGGAGTTGAGGTAGGAGCTGACCTTGTGCGCAAGTTATAAAGCGTGGCGTTCTTTACAAAAGGATTCATGACGACAGGGGGAACCGAGAAAAATTTGTTGAGCCCGCTAAGATCAACATTACCAACCAATTCATCCTGAGACTTACCGATCCCAAGCGTTTTGAGGAATTTCCATACTTGAGCCGGAGTGTAACTCTCAATGCTCTGAAAAATGTGGCGACGCTTGGCATCACGACACATGCGATTGCACCTGTTTCTAAGGCATTTGAAGATGGCAAAATTTTCGTCTGTAGGCTCCTTTTTGTAAAGGGATCTTAGGTTATCGCGATTTGGAGTCATGAGGAATCGACAAAATCGAGTATTTAACTCCATTATACTGGAGTAATACTCCAATATAATCAGCAGTGGGGTGTGTAACGGTGTGCTACGCGTGTGATGTGTGTTTGGAACTAATTATAATTAAAAACAATTTATTTCTTCCAATCTTAATATTTGACATGTACCTATAATTAATTTTAATCTTGTTATTTGTCTCTTTTTCTTCTTATTATTTTAAAATTTGTATATATTTTTTTACTTCTGACATTTTTATATTGGTCACTTGTCTGGAAAATAAAAAAAATAAAAAAATAATAATATCCTGAACCTTGAAATTTTACCAGTGTGCTTCCTAGTCGTCCTACCCGCGGGAACCTTCAAGCGAAATAATCCCAAATAGTTGCTGGTTTTAATAGAAAAGTTACCGGCCCTTACATTTTAATAGAAAAGTTACCGTTAGCCCTTACATTTTAATTCACTAGCGATGGGTACAAAGGATTCCTTCGGTTCCAATTAGGGCTTTTGGGAACTCACTCGTGGCTTTCCTAAACTCGTATTAAAGTTCTAACCTTATGTGGTACGTCTGATTAGCTACTTGTAGGCGGCATCGGGGAATTCATTTGAATTGGCAATTTGCATGGATTACTCCTTTGGTAGATTGGTAAGTATATGAGTGTGAAAGAGAAGATGATTGCCAGACTTGATACTGTGTCATTGTACTAGTAAATAAGTAATATCTAGAAACTCATAATACTTTATCTATTCTATGTTCATCAAGAAATACGCCTAAAGTTCTTTGTATGGGGCTATTAGCTGTCTTTTTTTCATCTGCTCTACATAGAACAAAGGGGTAAAAAATGGTATAATTTCTTGGGACAGGAGTTGACAGGACCATATGTGAGATGTTGTTAAGTAGATATAATTTTTACTAAGAAAGACAGACTTTGTTGTTATCGCAATAACCGTATTCGGCTCCAACCTACCAATGTTGTCTATTTAGGAAAATTACGGTAACAAACTAGAAAAATATGAAATAAATGGGTATTTGAAAAATTAATTCAACTCAAAGAATCCTAGTTAAAGTAGACCATCTAGAATTAACTTGGGTACAGCATCGCGACTTGTTACTAAATCTAGACAGACAGACTATTCATATCTCAAAATGTTCCAGTCCAAATTCTTAAAAATAACCGTAAGATAATTCTTTGACACAATCACCTAGTAGGTAGTACCTATCACGGAGATACATCAAGAAACTAGTCAGTATCTGGCTGTTTAGCCAACTTAGCCAAGTACCCTTGCCCCATAGTAAAAAACTATTGAGCACTTATCCAGTGGAGAGCGCATAGATACATTTTCCTTTGAAACACAACTCACCATTGCAATTTACAGGCGGCGCGCCGGACAAGGTAAGAGAGCTGTGATTGGTCAGCCGCTGCGAAACGGTCTGGCGGCGGTCATCGTACATAGGTAGCGTATCCGAACGTTTTTTGAATACTACAAACGTTTGGCGAGCCGCATTCCCCCGCAGGCGCAGTCAATTGGATATATAGTCTCTGTAAAAAACTAAAGCCATTCCCTAGTTAGTAAGAAGTAGAGCACGTGTAGTGATGAAGAGCACGCCTCGTTCTATTGCACTTGGATAAGAATCGGTTTAATTTTACAAAGAAACGTGTAAAACTTCGAGTATAAGGAGCGTAATCCAGTGGGTGAGAGACTAGGCAAAGATATTTTGGGACGAGTCATGAGACGTCGAAATAGTTAAAAAAGTTTTTAACGTGTCTCAGTTTTCGGGAAATACATATTAGTAACTATACTAACTATGCTCACAGGAAACAATTCCATCTCTTTAATTTGGAAGATTTTATATTTTGGAATTTCACCGTTAAATGCAACTGCAGCTACTTCCAGTATTGTCTGTCTACGGCCTTAAACTTCATTTAGTGGTACGATCCTCTGTTGCTTCAGGTCTTTGTGTTTCGAGTACAACAATGCAAATAACCTTCACGTGTTGGCGTAACTGCAGTTCGTAACATTTTATCTTAATTTTTCATAGCAACATCTTCACAGATGGAAGAAGGGCCTAATCCCAGCTTTGTTGGATCTAATGGGCCCCTTAACATTAGCGGCACGCTCGCTCGCTACCGGTAACCATCATTTTTTGTTCTAACCGTCGTACGTTTAATTGTTACAACTCTCCTATCTCTGACATGATCCCTCGGTTCATGGGAACCAAGCTGTACGCCATTCTAAACCATCAGAAACTACAAGGCTGATTTGCGTGTGGAGAGTTGGGGAACTAAAGTGGTAAACAGTTAAATTATAGTCCGGAGCCGCGTATCTGGTGGTTGGTTTGATAAAGATTGAAGCGACCTCCTCTAAATAATTTTACAGTTTGTAATGTGAGTAATTTGGCCGAAAGTCGACAATTCCCTTCAGTTTGTTTCTCAGTAATGAATGAGATTTTGTTTTGTTATTGTGTAGCACGGTCTGTTTTATGACTTGATTTTTTATATTTTTCGTTACTTACTGTTCTTTTTATGTGTTTAATGTTTACATTAATGATAAAGTGGACTGAGATTGGCGGCTTGAGCAATGAGAAATTTCTTGGAATGAAAATCATTAAACAAAATTGGTCAGTTAGAAATCACGTAGGTACTTTGAACCTCCTAGTCACTTGGTAAGGGACCGTGAGGATTGGCGGTTTATAGCAGAGGCCTATGCCCAGCAGATAACATAATAATAATAATAATAATGCAGTTAGATGAGGTAATTTTTTAGGTTAGGTTAGAATTAATAAGTCAATTTTTGTGGATTATACCTAATCACTACAATATAGGGATTCTTCATGGTTTGCTAACAACTTATTAGGATAACATAGCACAAGAATTTTTTCGGGTTACTTTAAGCAAAAGGCACCGCAATGTACTCTAGTTCATATCTGGTAGACTAAAGACAGGATTTGCCGGTATGTGCAAAATAATAATTGATATAGGTATTTGTATCCGAAAGGCCTGAAACGGAACGATTAAACAGTCAAGTAAGGTTATAGGTATAGGTTAGATAAGTCAAGTTCAGTTAGGTAAGTTCACTTTTAAACCTACGCCCCTTATTAATAAGGGGGCCAAAGTATTATGATATAAATAATTACTATATGTTATATCTGACATAACCACTCAACCACGAAGGAACTAAAGTACGCGTATAATATACTTAGGTCTCATTAAACATGCGGAGGGCGCTTGATTGCACAAAGAGCGTTAATTCCCCCCCATCACTGCGGCCGGTGGATTTAATCTATTTACAACTACGTATTCTGGTAATTGGGAAAGTTCTAAAAGCAAGCTCATTTTTGACCTTCGTTCTTTGTGTCGTTCGGGCAGTTTAGTCATGAAGTATTTTTCTTCATCATCTTTGTGCACTAGGACTATCCTCTCAGCACCATCTTTCCTGTCCTGCCTAGGTTTGCTAGTAGAAATCTCTCTTAAGAGATAAGATCGCCTTTGCGCACTATATGTTATTTAAGTTTTATTATTAAGTTACTGTGCAATAAAGAATATTAATATGGAAGTATTGAAAACTTGTCTGATTTTCAATTTGGAAGATTTAATGCTTAGTTAAGATGTACTCCGTTCTGCTTCGGTGTCTGTGGCGTAGCGGTTGTGCATCTGCCTACCATGCGAGAGGTCCCGGGTTCGAATCCCGGCTGGGGACGAAAAAAAGCCCCCAGGTCTTGGATGTTTACATGTTTGTAATGTCGCTGTTTCTGGTACCCACGACACAGGGTATCCTAGTGTGGAGCCAGAAGCAATGTATGTGTCTGCATGTAAATGTTTATGTTATGTCTTTATGTCTTATGGTATAAGCAATATACATTTGACCTTTATGATAGTATAGTTTAATTTTATATTTATTTTTTTAGATTCTAACTCGAATGCGTCTTTGTCTTTGCGTACGATTACCTGTGATTGAACTGAGGTCATATTGAGAATAAAGTGATTACAATAGAATTGTGTTAGTATGTACTATTGTACTTATGTCACACCTCGGACACTCCATAGAACGCTCGTAAAATAAGCACCTATTACTACTACATGACTAAATGATGTTTGTATACGTGCAAATGTGTGCGTAAATATTGCTAGGGCTGGTAGCGCGGCAAATGCAGCGATTTGCGTCGGGCGAACCGAAAGACGACGACGCCGACGGCGCGACCCGAACACAAGCGTTTTCGGGTCGATTGATAATTATGTATTACGGAAGGTTTAGTACTAGGTATCTTAGAAAATGAAATATGAAAGAGAACCTTTAGAGAACCTCTTCTTTTTTGAAGTCGGTTAAAAATAAAATATTACGACACTGACTTATTTATTATCAATTATCGTAGTCAGTAGCTAGTAAGTACTACAAACATATAACTCTGTCTCTGTCTCGCACAAAGTCTGTCCTTGTGAGAGAGCGAGACACACACAGCAAACGCTGACCAAGTTACATTCCGGGAGTTAAGGTATTAGAATTTTTATTTCTCAAAAGAACAACAATAGAGTTGCTGTTGCTTACCTTCTTTCATCAGTCGGGACGGGAACCGAAAGAATCTCCTGTCTTTGCTGTTTCTAGTTGACGACAGACACACAAATAATGCACAAAACCACCATATTATATTACCGGTTATTATTCACCGTATACGCGCGGTCACTCGTCAGGCGTTCAGCCGCGTCTATTGATATTTCAACCAGTCCCTAGACGCCAGGGGCGGGGTGCGGTATCTGAATCAGCGCGGGGAAGGGAGTGGCCGTTCTGTACGGAGTACTATTATCTCTTCTGTGCTTATGTACCAGTTTTGACGAGTCTACTAACTTTTAGATAACTCTAAATTGAGCGGAATTATTCACGTTACGAAATATAAACTGTAGTTTATTTCAGAGTCCTTTGTGCACAATTTAAAACTAAGGAGCCATTTGTCTGTCTGATCGGAAAGTTAGGTCATTGTGAAAATGTACAGCTATGACTTTCTTTTGTAATCAGCAGGATTTGCAAAACAAATTTACCTAAATCTAGGCACTTAATAAAACATGTTTTCCCTTAAAGTCTGTACTTTTCTAGATCAATAAAAAAAGTCTTGATTCTAACTGAGTTAGTCCTACTCTTGAGGAAAAGTCGAGGAGGTTACCTTATTTTTCTCATATACCGAAACAATGGATTATTCTGGAAAGTAGGCAGCACTCTTTACATGACCACAAGAACACTATATTCATTTAAATATATATTCTATCAGTATTCAGCAGAGACTATAATATCCAATTGACTGCGCCTGCGGGGGAATGCGGCTCGCCAAACATTTGTTTCGCAGCGGCTGACCAATCACAGCTCTCTTACTTCGTCCCCCGCCGCCCGTAAATTGGTGAGTTGTGTTTCAAAGGAAATTGTATCTCTATGCGCTCTCCATTGGATAAGTGCTCCCTGGTATTCAGTATTCAATAAGGTACCTAATTTTATTGCCATAAATGTCGTGTTACGGTCTTATAATTTCATTTTATGGTGCGTTCAGATATAAAGCAATATTTATCAAACAATCTTCCTACCAAATTCCTATATACAATAGCTACATTCATATTTCGAGTACAGAGCTTAAAGGTACGATTCCGAGATGGACGACAGGCAGGCGACACTGCGGCGCCGCGACACCACCACCATGGAAAATGCTACGCGACTGCAGACCGCAATGCCGCCGCGCTCGGAATCATTTTCATAGAGATTCATGGAAACTAGTAGTGTCGCTTGCAGTCTGCGGTTGCAGTTTGCGGTCTGCAGTCCGTCTCGTAATCGTACCTTAAATCGAATCAACTGTAACTTACACAGACTACACTGTATTGTATACTGTATTGTACACAACAGAATCGATGTAGGTACACCAGCACGCTCGGTTACGGGTGGGTTCGCTTTAATTATCGAATTAGCATTTAAATTATTTCGGTAACCGTTCATTTGTGACTAATACGAATAATCGTACCGACAAGTAGCGCCCCATGAATAATATTATGAAAACTTCGTACAGATGCGTACAGTCTTTGTTTTGTATCATCGAATTAAATGACGTAGGCATGTGCACGAATGCAAATGCTGCTGACATTAACTGGCGCTTAAATCTTATACAGGCACTGTTATTTTCCGCGAGCGAGAGTATCAACTTTGAGTGTCAATCTCTGAGTAGGTACTCGGTTGCATATTTTTCTTTGATTTGTTTATTTTTTGATTGTTTATGTTCATTTTCAATTCAGACAATAAGAGTTTTGAAAAATCCAAAGCCTGTTGTGTACCCTGCCAGAGATTCATATAGCTTCACATCAAGATGGACTACCACCGAATAGATGTTCAGAATTTTGTCATTCCCCAGATTATTATAATACAAAACTGCATGGTCTTTACCATCTCAGCGCACAGAAATCCGAAGAGGGGCGATGGACTGAGTCAGTACGTCTCTCCTCGGTGTATTTCCTTAGACTTAAGTAGAAATACATAACATTGTATTTTTAAGGCTCTGATATTTTAAAAGAGGTACGAGGGAGTTTCTTGTCCTTCTTTGCTCCATCCCTAAGCCCACAACTTCCGAACGGGCGGTAGTATACAAAAATATTAATATTATATTGACGTTGACTAAGTAATATGTATGATTTTATGGTCAATAAAAAAGATTGAACTTTGAACTATGGTTGTGATAGAAGTTCCAGATCAACCACTTGGTGTCTTCTAATTACATTAATATTTATGAGTAACATTATGACGAACTGCCTACAGTCTATTCGTGATAAGAATGCAGTGAAGTCATCACTGTCCGGCGGCCTAGCCACGCCCCGTCACCAATCAAATCATTTCCAATTATCAAGCCAAGTTCACAGTGACCAGTTGAAGGCAAACTTTCAAACGCGACGGTTGTGTCCTGTCCAGTGAGTGTGTGTTAATAGATTTAAATTTTAATTGCACTGCATTCTTATGACGAATAGACTGTAAGCCATACCATGTCTCAAACAATCACATAATTCGCAATTTCAAAAGCGGCGTCTACCGACTGGCCCTCTAGCTAATTTCCTCTCAAAGCCCATAATTCAGAAGCACGCGCGAACAGACAAGCCTATTGTTTTAATTAATGGTCTGCCCACGTCACGCCGGACCTACCACTTCCTATTTTAAATGGTGTATTACTGAGTCGGTTCACTGAGATTTATTAAATGCTGCTAGTTGATTGGTATAGTCAGTGGCTTTGTGAGGATTTATGAAGTTACTTGTAGGTAATTGAACAATTCTCTCAATCCTCTGCCATTTTACACGGGAAAGGCACGACGTTATTAATTGACCTAATAAGTTCATTGGGTAAAACAATAATATCGTACTACTTTGTCAAGTGCTCACTCAAGAAAAGAAAGATATCAAAAACATACAACCGAATTGAGAACCCCTTCCTTTTTTGAAGTCGGTTAAAAATAAAGTTCCTTTGATCAAATCGGTTTCATAGTGAAAGTTGCTCAGAATAACAAAGTAGTAATATCCCTAACAAAGTAGTTTCTCATTTTACGGTAATTAATTTACACCTTTTATGTATATTGGGTATAAAAACACGCAATGTTGTGCTTTGCTTTCTAATTTTCAAAACAACGACGACTGCCAAGCGTCACCGTGCAAGCGCATGCGTGATTTGCAAAAGATAGACGTATAAAATTCAATAGTTTGTTCGTCATTATGAACTTAATAAATTATACCTATTAGGCAAATATTTAATAAATATAAATATAAGATTCCTACATGAATAACTAACAATTTGAGAACTCTACAATAACCATGTACCATCAAATATGCAACTATTTATTTTAACATCATTCAGTTATATACAACTACGATTCAACAGTAATAAATAATATAACCTAGAAAACAGACATGCTGCCCTGAATGATGTCCTGGAACCGCTAGCGACGATGGTAAGAGGCCCAACGGAATGACACTCATTCCGTGGCAGCATGGGAAGTCGCTGGTATGGGATGCAACGTGTGTTGACACACTAGCGCCATCCCATTTACCAGTGACTTCTTCTAGGGCCGGTGCCGCGGCGGACTCTGCGGAGGGTCTCAAACGGCGCAAGGGCCGTTTGGCGTGGAGACCCTGGGGCCGTGGGGGCCCGACGCTCGGCGAGTCTCTAAGGAGATTGCAAAAAGACTCGTCGAAGCGTCGTCAGGTGATTCTAGAGCTGGCACCTAACTCGCCCAGCGCATTAGCCTGGCGATACAGCGAGGTAATGGTGCCAGCATGTTGGGCACCCTGCCACTCGACGGCGGCGGCGGTGATGCACGGGATATTTTTTATTTTATTTAATTGTTTGTAGTCGTAAGTTGGGTTAAGTTGTACATAATGTATTTTAATTATTTCTGGGATTAATATACCTAAATATAAAGAAATCAACCTAGGAAAACTTACTTGATAAAAGCTAAGCTGTAAGGGCAGACCACCTGCCCGATGGTCCGACGATACCATCAAGTTGACAGGATCTTAAAGTCGACAGAATCTTTATGGATGCGGCTGGCGCCGGACCGTAACGATTGGCACTATAGAGAAGAGGCCTTTGCTGATCAGTGGGCCGATGTTGTATGAGTATATATGAATGAATGAAAGCTGTAAGTGCAAAGAGAAGTGTTTTTGGTTGGTTTGTGGTGAACAAAGGGCAAGACCATCACCAACATTATCATACATCAATCAGCCCACACCTACCCATACCCACTGCTGGGTATAGGCCTCTTCTCTACCACGCCATCCGCTCCGGTCCTGTGCCTCCCGCATCCACTGCCTGCTGTCTATGGCGGTGATGTCATCCGTCCATCTGGCTGGTGGTCTGCCTACTTGGCATTTTGCGGCTCTGGGTAGCCACTCCATTACCGCTTTGGTCCACCTTCCGTCATCCCTCCGTGCCAAGTGTCCTGCCCACCCCCACTTCAGTCTCGTGATTCGCTTGCCGACGTCGGCGACCTTAGTGCTACGTCTTATTTCTGTATTTTGAATACGATCCTGAAGTTTGATGCCTAACATGGCACGCTCCATGGCCCTTTGTGCGAATTTTATTTTGTGCATGTTCGCCTTTGTAAGGGTCCATGTTTCGGCACCATACGTGAGCGTAGGCAGGACACATCATACATTTCCTATAATTTAGCATTTAAATATCTTTAGAAATAAAATCCTGCATGTTATCTTCTGCATGTTTGCTCCCCGACAGGTTGACACGACCAAAGTCCTGTCTCACAGAAGAAAATGTTTTTAAGGAAATTGCATATACCTCTACGATCGTGAAACGCTAACTCTATGATATGTTTTACTGCACTTTTCAGTATGTCCATCTGAGACTTAAATTTTTAATACATTCTAGCTAGTCAACTATTGGATCCTCATATTCAAACTATGTTAAAGATTTGCATATAGTAACGAGTTATCTCATATATTTCTGAAGAATTGTAGGATTTTATTAAGCTTGGTACACATTGGTGTTTTAGTAACTATTCCTGTTTGCATTCTCCAAAATAAAGAATTACACTAACTTACGTCTGAGACCGAAATCAATAAACTTTTTAACTTAAATCACAATATTGAAAAAAAAAACAAAAAAATATCTATGGAAAACAATACCAACAACAACCATTAAAAGCAGCGCACTTGTAAAACTACCCACTTGACTCACTCAACTTGGTGTAGGCATGCGTAATTGAAACCCTACAGCCTCTCGGATCAAAGAGCCACTCGAAAGTACTCAAAAGCGGAAAATTCCGCAACATTCAACAGGGTGTTCCCACATCGAGCGAAGTAATTAATACAACCCGGGTACCCGGAACCGGGCGCGCTCCATCAAACCCGGATCGGGCACAAAGGCAATCAGACGGCCCAAATGGAACTGGGAATTAAACTGTGCAAATTCTGGAGGAGTGCCACGGGCACAGCGCTTCGGCGAAGGCGATTGCTGTTTCAATAGCTCTAACATATCTGGTAGCTAGAAATGTCTATCGCAATCCTTTCAAAATTCGTTTTGAAGAATATTTTTTTCCTTAAAATTGAGGTTTGACTCTCAGTAAAATGGTTTGGAACAGGGTTTGATTAATCAGACTGCGATTATTTGTGTCAGAGGATGTAATTTAAAGCTACTTTAAATGGGCTTATGTCCATTTGAAAGGAATCGTGTTCCATTTTAATTTTACATTGAGATGAATCCAAAGATGATTGAGATAAATCAGTCAAGACGTTTGAACTGCAGCGTGTGCTAACATAATGGTTTTAAGTGGTAGATAGTGTTGGGCAAAATTTAATAGTAAATTTCAATTAAAAAACAACAATTGATTAATTGTTAATTGTGGAATATCAATTAACAATTGATTAATTGTAACTGTAACGTTTATAAATTAATTTTAGTTGTTAGAAAAGTAATCAATTGTTAATTGAACCTGCAATTAACAACAATTATTTCTTACAACAATTAAAAATATTAGTTGCATTATTTTAATTGTATCTTGCAATTAACATGAGTAAATTTACATAAATTAATTGTAATATACAACTAACAGATTAATTGCCATTAAATTAATTGTTATCTATTAAATTAATCGCAATTTATTTTTTAATCAATTACTACGATGATTAACATATTAATTGATTAATGTCCAACACTAGATACATTCTGTACCATTAAAACATTTACTGGCACATTTTTCGATTTTCTCTATACGCTGTCAAACACTATTCATGGCTCCCCTGTAGCGCGGTCGCATTCCCCGAATTCTACTAACAAGTGGCAAAATTATTCGGATCCAGCCCTACCCGTTAACCCTTCTTGTCATTTGCGAAGAACAAATTAATCATCATCATTTACATGCAATACCAGTAGTCAGATTTGTTTCTGCGATTATGTCACCCTCTTCGGAGCCCCGGGTGCGTTGGAATAGAATTGATTTGGAGTTCTGCTTTATGATGATTTGGTAATTAATGTTCAGGTTTTGGTGTGGATTTTTGATCATTTTATAGTTGTCAAAACTATTTATTTTATATAGCCCGGGTCTCTCAAGAGGGATAAACAGTTAAACACTCAGATAACTTTTTTGACACTTTTTTTACGTGTAATGTAACTTTATACAAGGTGTAAACGAATTAACGTAAAATGAGAAACTACTTTGTTAGGGACATCATTCTGAGAAACTTTCATTATGAAACCGATTTGATCAGCGCAACTTTATTTTTCACTTTCCGGTACATTTTGGCCTGGCTGGGTCAACTGATTTGTATGGAGAAGTGAAAAATAAAGATGCTCTGATCAAATTGGTTTCATAATGAAAGTTACTTAGAATGCTGTCCCTAACAAAGTGGTTTATCATTTTGCGTTAATTCATTTACACCTTGTATTTAAGTTCCGTTTTATGAAAAATAATGAGAAATCTAACTCAAAGAGGTCGCCTGCTAAAAGTATGCTAGCAGTATAAGCGGGATTCACTCGTTAATATGACCTGCCCGTATACTTTTAGACCTAGGCGACCGTACATAACCCCGAGATATAATTTTATTATATTTTATTTCAAAATAGGCTGGGCTAACATTTTAACTATAACAACTCATTATTAGTCTGTGCTATAACCAAGTCATCTCCTCACATCGCAATACAAATGAGATCACGCCCGCAGCAATCCGAGTGGGCAGCAGCAATTATTGCGTTCATTTGTATTTGGCACAACTGGTCCGAAAGACCCACGCGACTACTCAAGGGTTGACACGAGGGTGGATGGACAGTTGACGAATAGTCCAGAACTTTCCATCTAGTTTAGGTTTTAGTAACTAAAGAATAAAGTTTGAAATTCGATAGTTGATATTGTTGCACGGCTAGTAGAGGGTTAAGCAAATTGGGTGGATTAGAGTGATTGTGATTTTTAATGGTGAAAGGGTTAGTTTTGTTCGGTCATTTGAGATGTTATATGATTGTCACGTAGTTAGTCTTATTTGAAGTTAGATGGCCATTTTTATAATGACGATGTCGGATCTGGGGGGCAATTGTCGCGCTACCGAGTACATGTCCATGGTCGAAATATCGATTTTAGGATACCGAAATCTGGCATCGTAGCAGGGGGCTAGCCCATCGCCGCAGTAATGAAGGTTTCCTCACGATGTTTTCCATCACGACCGTTAGAAAGTTCGTATAACGTACTTAAGATAAATGACTTATCTCATTGGTACATGGTCAGCACCGGGATTCGAACCTGCATCTCCTGCGTGAGAGGCAAGCATGAAACCCACTAGACCACGGAGCTATCACCAACCGAAATATCTCGAGACGATTTAGATCGAAATAAACATGAATCGAGATCGTTTTCGACGGATTTAGGCGGTGTCAAAACCGATATCTCGACTAGGGAGACGATTTCTATAGAACGAGAATCGGGGGCCTGCTCGAAAAATATTTTCATTTTATGTGGGCACAGTTATTGTGCCTCTGCTATCCCGAGCGGGAAATGGCGTAAAGCATGTTTTTTTTGTTCGTTTATTAATATTCTTCAGTGCTATGGCGAAAGGCCGGCCCCCTGTCGGGCAAAAATTATAATTGAATTACTGGATGGCACAAGGCACAAATGTGCCTATGTCGCACTGTTTGGGAAAAGGCGTGAAGCTGTTTAACGTTATTTTTTATCAGTTCTTTTTTAACGAGTCTTTTAAGACGAATGTAAACTTCTACTTTCTACCCCAAGTATCGTAAGGTTCTGAATTAAAATGGATGTTTTTATAAAAGCAGATCCTTACCGTGAATTCTCCTGTATTTATCGTCGTCGGTTCTTTCATCCGCCATATTCCCCTCGGCTTATAAAGCGGGTTTAAAGAAAATCGCCAAGGAAAGGTGTTCGTCTTTCTAATATCGACGGATTAAAAACACCCCATGAAATTAAAAGCGGAACGAGAATTCTGAAATGAATGTTTACGTGAAGTAAATTCGCTTTCTAGGCAGGTATGTCAAACCTTTTGGCTGAGAACCCAATCTTGAATTTCATTCCCTAGATGATTATTTCATATCTTTAAATAATGTTAAAAGTTTTGATATTGTGTTATTGGCATTACTACTATCCTTTCTTAATGAATGATTAATGTCTTACCTCGCCGGATTTACCACAATATTTCCTCAATGAATTTATTAAAAGCTCAAAATTTATTAGTGCCTATTGTCTCATGTACATCGAAACAATACATTCATAATTTACTACCTACCGACATACTCACATACAACCACAGATAAAGGTCTTGATAACAAATGGTAACTAAAATAATATAAAAATAAACCCCGGAGCCGTAGGTAAGCGACATATTTCATTAATAAAGGAGAAACAAAGATTACATACGGACTCACTTCACCAGTGTCCATACTTTACAGGAGATAAAACAAAAGGACTGGAAGCTGTTGAATTTATGCGTTATCGGGGGTAAGACTGATGCGCTTTGGAGAACAATGGGCGATCGGGGCGCCCCATGTGGCGAGGGCGCTCACTAAATAATGTGCCGGACAGTAGTTCAAACTACTGCTAGTGACATCTAGGGGCGAGTAGCGAGAACTATTACCTATTGTTTTAGGTGTCCAAAGGTTAAGAATGCTTGTCCGGATAGGTAAGCAATGTTTGATTCTGGATATTGAGTTATTTATGGTCTTAAATTAGTAATATCGGTTTTCCTTAAATTCGGTTCAATAAAGTAGCATATCCAGATATTGTTGAGAACACAACATTGAAATGAGGTACCTAATTAATTAAGCAGTGTAATAGGTCCCGGCTACTATCGCTACTCGGTAGTAGATATGTAGTAGTCGTAAAACCCCTCCACCAACCCGCACTCAGCTACTGAGCGTGATGGAATTCAAACGTACTCTTATTTGTATCTTAGATAGAGAGAAGAAAACATGGTAATGAATCCTTCAGTTCTACTTAGCTGCGGCGAACGCTTCCTGTCACGCAAATTAATGGAATAATGATCCACTGTGTAAACATAATGATCCACTGTGTAAACATAATGATCCACTGTGTAAACGGGGGCATAATGATCCACTGTGTAAACGGGGCATAATGATCCACTGTGTTAACGGGGGCATAATGATCCACTGTGTAAACGGGGGCATAATGATCCACTGTGTAAACGGGGCATAATGATCCACTGTGTAAACGGGGGCATAATGATCCACTGTGTAAACGGGGGCATAATGATCCACTGTGTGAACGGGGGCATAATCACGCCTTTCCCCCAACTCGTATGGGGAAATGGCGTGATGCTTTGATATGAATAAATAAGTGTGGGCCTTTTGGAACCTACTTTTCCTTAAATTTCAATTCAATTCAAAAATTTTATTGACCATAAAATCATACATATTACTTAGTCAACGTCAATATAATATTAATATTTTTGTATACTACCGCCCGTTCGGAAGTTGTGGGCTTAGGGATGGAGCAAAGAAGGGCAAGAAACCTCCCCCTTATACATTTATAATTCACCAAGTTAAAAACTTAAAAAAAAAAACAGCCAAGTGCGAGTCGGACTCTCACACGGAGGGTTCCGCACCATCATTGTACCAAAAGTACAAAAAAATACGTTTCTTGTATGAAGACACCTTTATTTTTTCAATATTTCGTGTATTTCAGTATTTTTTGGTGGAGCGGCAATAGATATACACGTTCTGTGAAAATTTCAAGTTTCTAGCTACCACGGTTCATGAGATACAGCCTGGTGACAGACAGACAGATAGACGGACGGACGGACAATGAAGTCTCAGTGATAGGGTCCCGTTTGGCACCCTTCGGGTACGGAATCCTAAATACTGATTTCATAACCGGGATGCGAATGTCATCTATGAACACGATAAAAACAAATATCGGTCCTCTGTCTTTATTAATCTGTGCCTCATTCAGCCAGAATTCATCTCAATGACAATAAGCATAAACGCAAAAAAGTCATGGAAAGGAAAAATTATCTGTAATTTTGGTTACTGGATGACAGTTTTTTCCATGTAGAAACCAAATTACTAGGCCGATTCATAAATTTCAAAAAATGGGACCAAACTGAAGCATCACCCTTTCAAATAAAAAAGAATTTTTGAAATCGGTTCATAAATAATACCAATTTCGAGGTAAAAAAAATATACTAACACAAGTCCTTTTATTAAGTCGGTTAAAAATCAATACATGAGAATGACCAGCAAACACTTGCGAACATTATCTTTCAATTTGAAATTTTAAATAAAGAGCAACAAAATCTCGAAAATAGAATTGCAGTGCGCTGTAAAGTTGAATAGAAAACAAACGGGCGGTGAAAAAACGACAAATTTTGCCAAAAATATTCATAAGCTGTCATCAAGCGGCTGGACGCGAGCCAGGGGCGACCGGCGACGGAATATTCCGTGCAAAATACTCCAAATTGTCCTTCATAGACCTGATATTTTATACGAGAGTCGAGTAACCCGTGGCTAAACCTAATAATACAATGAAAAATGGGGAGCATAATGTATAAGTGAGCTTGTCTCTATTAAGAACTTTCTCCCAGGAAACCTATGGGCAGAAAATAATTAGACAACAGGTAGACCGGATGTAGACCAATGTGCACAACATAATTTTTGGAAGATATGGAATCTATGGGGAAAGTCGTACGTAAATGTAAGCATAATATATTTTAAGATATGACCAAAGTTTAACATGCTGAAATCTCTACAGCCTACTTTTATTCGGTAACTCTTAAATTTCTAGATAACCAAGTTAGCTCCGAAGAGCTCCGTGCCTCTCACGCAGGAGGTGCTGACCATGTACCAATGGGATCAGTCATTCATCTTAAATATGTTAGACGGACAGTCTAACGGTGATGGAAAACATCGTGAGGAAACCTTTATTACTGCGGCGATGGGCTAGCGCCTGTCACGCAAAATGAAGTATTGAATCACTGGCTGAAAGTGGACACCGTGGTGCCTCTGCCACCCCGTATGGCGTGGCATAGGTACCACTGTGCCTAATGCCTATACGTGCTCTCTACTCCTGTTTCGTATGAAAGCCAAACAAACACGCAAATATTACGTCCATCTTTGCACATTTTGTGGAAAAAGAAGCACAGTTGCCCAAGACGTTTAGCCAGTCGCTCAAATTGGCATATTTCCCAATTGGCATTCAACTAAATCTTATTTATACGATGTTAAATACGAATCAACGTATAATTTCCGCGTGACGGATGACAGGGAAACCTTTTCCCAAATTTGAAATTCATCGAAGCAATAATTCAACAATGAAATAGTGCTCAGTAAGTTACGCTATTTCCCTAAACGCGCCATAACAAAAAATCCGAGGCCCGTTGCGCCATTATAATGGCTGGCATTAAAAACAAAATGATATGCCTCCGACGCTGAAAATCTAAAAAGAATAAGCAATAAAACGATAAAACCCAAATCTGATACATCTAGGGTCGTAGCCTCCGCAGTAAGTGCGACAGGGACGCCGCTATACATCAGCGGAATGAATACGATGCTACTGTTTCATCTCTCACCTCCATCACTACGCGATCTTTGAAGCGTCCTATCTCGCAATCCTCATACACTGAAACGAACCTTCCTCCTCTTCTTTGCGATCCAAAGTCGAGTGCAGATTACAACAAATGGATTTGAGATTAATATACTTCGAGTGCCACCCCGCCTCATACCACCCCATTCAAATCGGAATCGAATGGATGACCAAAACATAATATCGCTGGAAGATTCAGCCGCTATAAATCAAATGAGAAATAATCTATTTCGGGGAGATTGTCCCGACGACGATGTCCCGCGACCATAAAAACGCAAAACGTTTTGTCTGATTGAAATCGTTAAGTTCCGTGCTGGTTTTTTCCGTCGCACTATTTCCTTTTTATTTCCCTTGATGTATAATCAGTGTGTTAACGGATCGCCGCCAACCGAGGGCTTTGAGAGAGTAGATTTGCTACACAAAAGACTCTGATATTGAGTTTGAAAGTAGTTTCCTTCTTCTTTTATGTTAATGGAACTTTCAGTGCTGTTGCGTAATGGTTTGTGCGAATCTCTGAATGTCACCTTTTAGTTTATGGCCCTACATTCTAGAAACATATGTGTTTCACGCAGTCTTTTGTTATTTTAAATCTTTGGACTATCGTCTTACACTCAGTTGCAGAGAAGGTCATTAAGTTTTATTTGTCCATTAAACCTTAAAAATTCTGTTAAGTCGTTGCAGAGAGCAAACTAAACTGATATTATAACTGGGCGTTAATACTTATCTAACGAAACGTCAAAAGGTGTCATTAAAGCGAATTTACGTTGCACAAAAGCTCATTAGGCCTAACGGGACAATAGTTTTAACATAATGGATGTCAAAATTTAATAGGTCACCGAGCACCCATAAGTGTCCAGTAAACATTGTTTATTTGCAAGAAATTGTGTATAATCACTACATACGATACAGGAATTAAAGTAATGTTAATGTTTTATAAATACAGAAGATAGCTTCTAGCGTAAGTAGTTGGTAATACTGAGTTTAGTATTTGGTAATTTAATTCCACATAGTTTACTTTTTAACAACACAATGAAAAAGGCTTAATTTAAGAGAAAGTGTCCGTATATAAATTAAACAGTAATAATCCGTAAACTCGATAAAATACCCGACAGATTGGGCCACATGTGGTCAACCTGTCCCATAACTGCGGCACATGCCACGGTTAACTCACACGATTACCTCAAGGCTCTAAAAAAACAACCTAAAAACGGATGTTTAACGCCATCTTGAAAATAACCTTTGAATTTTGCTGCTTAGGGTGGGTTTTCGATTGAAAATGCCTGGCTTTGGATGAGTACACCAATAAAAGCATTAATAGCCATTTCAGCCATCTGTTCCGGATGATAGTTATCAAAAAATTAACAATTTGTTTAATGTTAATGAAGCGAGGTCAAGTTTTCGATAAATTGTTGGGACATTTAGGTGTTTTGTGCTCACTGAATGTCACCTTCCGGTATTTGGTAAGAATTTCGATGTTTGTCGGTTCGGTATTTCTCGGCCACAATAACACAAACACACGGTTCATCTGTGTCTGCCGTTTGCCTGCATAATATTCAATTAGAGTGTAAAATAATAACTCAGAATGTTATGAGAGATTTCACAATCCTCAGATAACGTATTGTAACCTGTTTATCTGAAGAATCAGACATTTTACATCTACAAATGTCAAATAAACAATTAAAGCATCAAGCAAGCGTTTATATTATCCTGCAAAAAGAGTAACAATGATTTTACCAACTTGCCACTTGTCTATCATTATTTAAATTATTTATTTTTTCCGTGTTACAAAAACAACTTAAATAAACTAGTAATTACATCAGGGAACTTAAAAAGTAAAAGCCGTTGGAAAGTAACACTAGTAGACTATATTTACAATTGACTGCGCCTGCGGGGGAATGCGGCTCGCCAAACGTTTGTTGTATTCAACAAACGTTCGCATACGCAACCTATGTGCGATGACGGGCCGCCAGACAGTTTCGCAGCGGCTGACCAATCACAGCTCTCTTACCTCGTCCACCGCCACCCGTAAATTGGTGAGTTGTGTTTCAAAGGAAAATGTATCTATGCGCTCTCCACTGGATGAGTGCTCCCTGTTCCGAATGAATGTCACCAAGAACAATATAAAATTTACGACATGCAAGTAAAACTTTATTGCATTAAAAATATTATAGGTATAGTAATTTTATACGCATTAACCGACAAGACAGTAACTTCCGAATAGACAGTCGCATGATGAAAAGTAATTATCAAAAACGTTTGCTTTCAAAGTTTTTTTCAGTTTCGTGACTGTTTTAGCTATAAATCTTACCCTAATGAGCTATTTATGCGAGCTCAGCCTTCTTCGACGATTTAAAAATATCGGCCAAGTGCGAGTATTGGGAGAATAGACCGGTTCCGAATCTCAGTTATCGAAATAGATATCGATAGTGTAGGGAAATGGAATCGATGTACTGTCGCATTATGTTTTTAACCGACTTCCCAAAGGAGGTACTCAATACTAGGTACAAATACAATGCGTGGCTGACGGGCAGGCAACGCATAGCCTAAACCGGTGGACCTAGAGCCATGAAACTTTGTACAGGGGTTCCTTAGTAGCGTGAGTAGCACTGATATGAGATTTGACAAAATTAATTCCCCAAGGGGGGGGGGGATAAGGGGTTACAGTTTGTATTAAACTCAATCTAATCAAATAGGGTTTGTGGAAGTCGGTTTTTTCTAAAGTTTACTTTTTGTTTCAATTATTTCATTCAATCTCGTCCATTAACATTAGCTACCTCTTGTGGGGAAGTAATAGATTCCGTTTAACCGTTTACACCCCTTTCGTAGGGAACCCTAAGAAACACGATTGTATGATTATTGATTATTTACTAATTCGGTGACATGACACGGACGCATCGTTATAATAATTAATGATATTATGGATGCCTCTTATTCATACACATATTTTTGTCTCATAATTATAAACAGTCTACTTTGTTTTTTTTAACACCCACTGTAGCGTAAGGACAAAAGAGTCCTTGGAACAATATTGACATTAAAATTATAAAAAAAAAAATGACATTAAAATTATTTTGACAGTGGGTACCAAGACGTCAATGAATATCTAATTTTTGACGTTGGTACCCACTGTCAAACTAATTTGAATGTATTTTTTTTTATAATTTTGGAGAATGACAATGGCTCGACTTAGGAGGTGAAGATTTACAGAAACCATTTGACATGAAATATCTACTTACACAAGTGAAATTTTGTTTATCCACTCATCCCATTATCACTTGTTACAGAAGCCTCATTGATATGAATTAGTTAACCGAGGGTGAATCTGATTAACTATCCTACGGTAGACGGGTACTTAAATACCGTGTAATTAACGTTTAGTTATCTGATGGTTATCCAACATAGCTGACGTTTTAACATAGATTGTGTGTTCTCACTCAATTAAAAATATCATGCTTGTTACTCTTTAGGCGATAATCTGATACTCATTATGTTAGATGTATTATATCGTGTTATGAGCATTGTATAGTTTGTTTTAAATAAAGTTTTGTCTGTTATTTATCATTTTGTAATGTGAGATATACATTATACGCATATGATACCTATGTTTTAGAGAAAAAATACCCTATTTTTTAAATAATACAAATAACTAATAAGAAGAACGCAAATATTTCCGTATCCATAATATAATTTTTTTAAAACGCAAAAAAAATATCAGCCCCGTTCCAATCAACAGTCAACATTCCTAGAATACCCGTTCAAGCACACTTCCGAACTTATTAGCATAAATGCCTGTTTTACATAAACAAATTGATATTATAGTGATAGCGACTCAAATGCCGTGTAATGTTGATTGCTGATTACGAATACCCGACCAGTTTAAAGTGACATACGGTGGCTCTTTTGGAAGCTTTGTGTATTGGTAAAGTTGCTACCCCTACCCCTCAATTGCATTGATCAATACATATTTATATCTAAGCTATACTCACTTTGTTTGTGCACCAGTTTTGTGAATTGAGTCTTAAGAAGACAATTAAAATCTTTCCACTAAGTACTCATACGTCTAGTCTAGAGTGTTCACAAAAGATCGTGGTTATTTTTTCTGTTTTTTCAGTGACTTCGGTTATGGAAGGACAACAAAAAGGTTTTACTGAAGGAACACTCATAAACACATAGCGTCAATCATTTTTCCATAACGGTATACAGAGTCACGTGCCCACGTTAATTACATCAACTTAAAATGACAGACGTTATCTCGATTTGTCGACAAGAGCCGTGGCTAGCAAATCTATGTTCAACATCATTGACAAACGCGAAAGCCATTCCAATTTCAGTTGGCTTGTCAACCCATCAACCCAATTTCTGCCGGCATATCAACGTAAACTGGTCCCGTCATACAATTAGCACAATTGCCTATAAATTAAGCAGGCATCGTACCGTGAGGGGCACTCCTTGTCACGGCGATGAGATGGTTATCTTTGGTTGTTGATTTGCCATTCATTTAGGCATATTGATTGGTATTTGTTTTCATTGTGCCACGGTGTTTGGAGTCGTGTATTTTGTCTACTTCGCTTCGATAATATATATAAGTACCGTCGACATTCAATGAGCGAAGAGAGTAGTTTTGCTAAGTACATATTGGGGGCTATTTGGGAGGTGTCAAAACCACTAAACTAGAGGAACTAAAGGCACTAAACTGACAACCTTCAAATCCGACAGCTCTTGCATGGTAGCCACAGATTTCATTTTCAAACACACCATTTTAATTAGTTTATTTAGTATAGTTCGTGTCGCCTCCCAAATCGCAGGCATTAGCTACTTGATATACTCGCACATTACTCGAAAGAACACTTTCCTTCTCTACCATAATATGCTTAATTTTCTATTTATTTATGTATTATTTGATTAGTATTGTTATGTTATATGTATATCTATATATATAAAAATGAATTGCTGTTCGTTAGTCTCACTAAAACTCGAGAACGGCTGAACGGATTTATCTTATCTTAGTCTTGAAATGTTCGTGGAGGTCTAGGGAAGGTTTAAAAGGCGAGAAAAAGTCGAATAATTTCCGGGAAAACCCTAAAAACAGCCCTTTTCTATTTCCCATACAAACGTTTTCTAGAGTTAATTTGAACTTTATTGCTATCCAATAAAGTTCATATTAAATTGAGGCAGTACGAAGTCTGCCGGGTCAGCTAGTATGTACTTATTAGTAAGTAGTCTATCAATATAATATTTATCGTTGTGCACATATGTAGGTCTACCTTTTTATAAATTATCCTCTCCATCCTAGGTTTTCTGGAAGAGATCTCTTATTAGAGATAAGCTCTCCTTTGTACATGTTTTTTTTCCAATATTAAGTGTCTCTGATATGTTTTTCTGTGCAATAAAGTATAAAGTAATAAGTAATAACTAAAACTATACCATATCTCTTTCTCTCTTTCTCTCTCACACGCGTTGCTCTGAGTACTTTTCAGCGTAGATTTTCAGCTGGTTGGTGTACAATTTGAAGAATCCTCAATTCAATAGGTTAATTTCGCCAATGTCACGTGTTTTGCACAATTCACTGTATTTGTATCTGTTTGTATTTCTCTTTCGAGAACCTGTAAATTTTAGTATTGATTTGTTTCCCGTTAGCACTACCCGGGGAGGACGTGAAGGGCTGTAGGTACCAAGTATTTCCTTCGGACGTGAGAAAACAACCCTCCTTAACCTAAAGAATCCTCAATTCTCTAGAAAGGTCCCACTATGGTCATGTATACCAGAAAAAACATAGATTTATTTAAGACTTTAGGTCATAATCATAGTATTAGCACTAGAAATAGAAATAAGATTGCTATTCCCGCGTTCAGACTCAGTAAGGTTGCTCACTCTTTTAAGGGAGTATGTGTTAGTTTTTATAATAAAATACCTAATGAAGCAACGAACCTACCAGAAAGGAGGTTCAAAAACTATGTCAAAAACGGCCTATTGAAGAAGTCTTATTACAGTGTTAAAGAATATTTAGATGACAAAACTGCATGGTCTTTACCATCTCAGCGCACAGAAATCCAAAGAGGGGCGATGGCCTGAGTCAGTACGTCTCTCCTCGGTGTATTTCCTTAGACTTAAGTAGAAATACATAACATTGTATTTTTAAGGCTCTGATATTTTAAAAGAGGTACGGGGGAGGTTTCTTGCCCTTCTTTGCTCCATCCCTAAGCCCACAACTTCCGAACGGGCGGTAGTATACAAAAATATTAATATTATATTGACGTTGACTAAGTAATATGTATGATTTTATGGTCAATAAAAAAATTTGAACTTGAACTTGAACTAATAAATCTAACGTAATAACAATAAAACAATCTCAATTACTCCTTAATTCTATCGAAACTACAAACTTTTAAACGATCCGCATTATAAAGAGTAATTGATTTGACTAATTTCCCTACAGATTGTTATCTCATTTATTTAGTCACTAGAACCGGAAGCAATAAACCCTTGTCGCCACTTCCACGCCACATGGCATTTTGTCAGCGTTCGGCAGTTGAAAGCCCATAGTAGGCTATTTTAATTAATTGCTTCTTATTAGCATGAAGATTGTCTGATAACTTTGTTTGTTTATACTATTTCATGAAATATAGATTAACCAGATGTAAAAGGGCTTCTGGGTAGATCAAGTTAATTTTTGCTACATGTGATCTTAGTCTGTGTAAGGTCTGCATTATTATACGACTTGATAAACTATCAAATAATAGTAAAGCCACGTGGCTGTTGATGGAACTCAATTAAAAAATCCAGCAAAATAAATTGCATTTGCAAATCGCAGTCAAAAAGAAAATACACAATGTGTTTTTCCATCCATTTTGTGAATCCGAAATTAAAGTCCCTTCTTACTCTCAGGTAATTTATAGCGCCGACTTGGATAATCAGTGAGGTGGCGTATAAATCGTGTGCCATTTGTGAAATAGGAATTACGATTCTCTCGGCCCGAAGTTTGTCACCCCTCCCAACCCCCTGGACGGTATCGGTCGAGACTCGAGACTTGTAGAGCCTCAGCCATCCTTTTTTTTCTGTATTAAAAATATAAAAAAAGGATGGCTGAGGTGAGGATCTATATATTTTTATGTCGAGATTATAATGTGCTAGAGAGAGGGTAAAGTTTTCAACCGACTTCAAAAAAGGAGGAGGTTCTCAATTCGACCCGTATGGTTTTTTTTTTTCTATGTTTGTTACGCGATAACTCCGCCAATTATGAACCGATTTGAACAAATCTTTTTTCGGCGTATAGGTAATACCTCAAGGGTGGTCCCATTGACACCAGGTAAGGATCTGATGATGGGATCCTAGAGAAATTGAGGGAACTCTTCAAATATTATAGGAAGACCTATAGTGATTTTTGTGTTTTTCATAATAACTCGTGCAAATGCACATGGTAAGCATAATATTGTGATGCGGAACTGCTGATGAAGACCACATATGGCCACCAGATCTGCTCAATACTAGGTACAAATACAATGCGTGGCTGACGGGCAGGCAACGCATAGCCTAAACCGGTGGACCTAGAGCCATGAAACTTTGTACAGAGGTTCCTTAGTAGCGTGGGGTAGCACTGAGATGGGATTTGACAAAATTAATTCCCCAAGGGTGGGGGGATAAGGGGTTACAGTTTGTATTAAACTCAATCTAATCAAATAGGGTTTGTGGAAGTCGGTTTTTTCTAAAGTTTACTTTTTGTTTCAATTATTAGTTTTCTGATAATAATTCTGTTTCAGAATAGGAAACTTCTTTATTAGTACTTAATATGTGATAGTTGTAAAATCCACGTGAGCCACTGGTGGAATACCTATATGGGATACTCATATCCGAGTAAACGACCGCGCCACTTGGAGGGCGTATGACGGACTACATTTATTATTTTTGTTTTACAAACATTAAATATTCATAATAACAAATGGGCCTGACGACTGTATCAAATAAATAATCAAAGATTTAATGATTGTAAGGGAAAATGTTAAAAGGATTTAAAACACTAATTTCATTAAATTTAAAAACATTGAGATTAATATGATTTTCAATAAAACGAAAAATTAAAATTTGATCGAAACAGGAATCATAGCGCATGACGCTGCATGACGCCATAACAATGTAAACATCATCTGATTTATGCTGATTACTCATTTGGACATTGACATGTTTACTTATGCGTGACATCAAAGCCGACGCCATGACACCTGAGAGCTTTTTTCGCGCACTATTACAAAATATTAGAAAAATGGCTTGAAACTTCGTTAAACTTTAGTTTATTACCGGCATAAAGTTTTATTCGTAAATAGTAAATGTGTACCCACATTATGGCAGAGGGTTTCAAAATCTTTCGTGATGACTATTAAAAACTCCTGTTTACCACTCTATACATAAAATATCACAAGGTTCACCTAATGTAATGCTGTTTTTTATGCAGTACCTAAGTAATATGTGCATATTTCACGAGGTACAAAAAATTACTCCTCCCGGGAATATTTTCTAATAAACGTGTCATGTACTCGACTCACGCCCGCCATGTGTCGCGAGCGACGTCTACCAAAAAATAAGAGTACACCGCGATACATCGCTTCCCAGGAATTTTTAATAGTACCACCCTAACCCCATCCCGGAGTAGTAGAGATGAGACGACTGTTCTGTATTCGATATTTGGGATTGAAAGCGATGAAGAAATATCCGTTTTAGCAAAAACTACGGATGTCGGCAAATATGGTAAATCACGCTGATGTTATCATGGGCAGCGCTGTATAGTGCTATTTGAAATATAGGCTTTGTGATTCCTTACAGGATTTATGTATCGGTGGTCGGTAGACGGTATAAAAGTATCAAATATTTTTGTTAAGCAATTTTTGTGAGCTGTCACAAATAAGCAACCATGTTAATGATTTTTATAAAATATAGATAACGTGCATGTTACGATATGAACGTATGATGTACATAATGTTACATACATATTTAACTTATGATAACTACATTAACTTAATTTCTGGACATTAGAATTTTGCCGCAAAAAATAATTTATTCTCAAAATACGTCTGTGTATCCGGCCTAGCTGCAAGCCCGTGTCGATGGTATCCGGTCTTTTTACTATTCGCTTCATCTCTAGTCTCATCCATAGTGATCACTTCGTGAGTAGCCTGTCGAAGATTTTTAGATATTGGCTGACGTAATTTCTCGTAAACAATGTGTCTCTCAAAGTCACAAAGTCTACGTCTGATCTAAAGCTAGTCTGATTATTATCAATGAAATAAGTAAGTAATTTGATAGACTGTACAAATAAATACAATAATTTCAGATTCAATTACTTTATTACTCTATACTTTATTGCACAGAAAACATAATAAAGACACTTAATATTAGAAAAAACATGTACAAAGGCGAGCTTATCTCTAATAAGAGGTCTCTTCCAGCAAACCTAGGATGGAGAGGATAATTTATCAATCAATTACACATAACATAGCGTCACGCCTTTTCCCATACGTGGTGGCAGAGGCACAACTGTGCCCACTTTCAGCCAGTGATTCAACATTCCATTTTGCATTAGAATAATGGCCTGTTTTATACAAGGTGTAAATGAATTAACGCAAAATGAGAAACTGCTTTGAAGGGACATCATTCTGAGCAACTTTGATTATGAAACCAATTTGATCAGAGCAACTTTATTTCTCACTTCCCAGTACACTTTGGCCTGAGTGGATCAGCTGATTTGTATGGAGAAGTGAAAAATAAAGTTGCTCTGATCAAATCGGTTTCATAACGAAAGTTGCTCAGATTGATGTCCCTAACAAAGTGGTTTCTCATTTTGCGTTAATTTATTTACACCTTTTATACCAGTTATGGATAAACTCTATCTGCCAAATATATGAAAATTCTCTAAAAAGGTTTTATATATAACAGTAGAATTGTCTAAATTACAAAACAGCTCCTATTTTAATAGCTAATTGTATGTTTTGTTTTGTCGACCTAATTATTGTTGAAGTGTACATAAAGACTATAGCTACCAATAGCTAATTCCAGTTAACAATCTAAATCTATTGCTAGACTATAAAACACTAACTATGTTATCTATGTAGTTAAACACAACTGCTTTCAGCGATACTGCCTCGCCATTATACGGCGTCAGATCCGCTAATGTATTTGGAATCTGTCTCGAAGCAGCTTTATCTATTGGAAATGGAGGCTCCAAACTACCAGTTGGCCTCTGAAACTAGTTTTAACTAGGAGTAATAAATCCAGGTTTGATCCGTTCGGCGACTCTGCATACTGCGAGGGGATAAGGTTTTGGAAGAAAAGGAAGCTGTTTTATTGTATCGCTTTTCGTGATGTTTTGAATATGAACATGTACTAGTGGTGAAGTTTGAGAGAAGAGAGCACGAATGTTTTCTAGAAGGGAATCTTGGGAGTATCTTTGGAAAACAGTATTTTTAAAATTAGAACACAAAACAATATAAGTAAGTAAAGGTTTTGTTTCCAAATAAATTGCGAAAGAAGGAAGGTAATTAAATTGTAATGTAGGTACACAATTGACCTTTTTGAAGTTCAGTAACAATATCGATTCCTTAGGGCTTAGGGGAGTTGTGTTACCCCTTACGGGAACATACGGCCCTGCTTATTTGTATTTTGATGTTTTAATTTGTCAATGAATGGCCTATCATATTCAGAAAGGTGTATTGTATACTGTTTTTTTTCATTTATGTAGCCAGAATTAATAACCATTAAAACCAGACACCCAGAGCCTATTATTCATTTTAAAACTTGTCCGTTCTAGTCCAACTTCCCCACACTGTATCGCAGACTGCTGAGGCTTTATACGAATATCTCCTCTCCACGAAAATGCACATTAATATTAAATGGCTTGGAAATGCTGCGTTGTTGGGAAGGGGGAGTGGGGAGCAAGGTAGGGGGAGGAGGGGGGAACTGGTTGCAATAAAAAAGCGAGCAGGCGTCGATGATGTAGGTAGCTGTGTAGATAAGTGTTATTGAGTTCGTATTTGAATGTGTTTCGGCTGATTCAGCTGTTATTTAAATAGAGATGTATCATAAAGATTCTGAATTCGTCTGCGTTAACAAAATATGCAAAGAAATAAACTAGTAAGTATAGATATCTACACATAATACTAATATTGTAAAAGTCGAATGTAAAAGTCCAATGTCCATAATCTTTATAAACCTTTACATCAATAATACATGTAATACACTTGTAAACTTGAAAACAATTTCCTAAAACAAAATCATAGTCCCATCCCTCAGTTTACAAGATTCTTATGAGCGATTTAACATACCAGCAATCTTTATACTTGGTATCCACTTCAAGAATGTCAACCAAGCTATTTCCCTTACAAAGCTGTAGTACGTGTTTTCCCTGTAATAAGTATCTATAGGTATCACCACTATTTTCCCCTCTATCCCCTTTTAGTTCGACCAGTCATGAAGAGATGGCGCTACGCTAGTGTGGGTGCTCTCTCTCAATTTACTCCTTACACTAATTAAAAGAGCGAGCGAGAGAGGCCACGCCCACCGCAGAGAACAAACACCTAGGGGGGAAAGCTGTCGACCAATGAGAAGGCTTGATTATTTGTAATTAGAACGGCTGGCTCTTCCTCTCAGTCAGATGACCAATAGGATTTTGTATTTAGCGGCGTCATTCGAAAGTCGAAGAAAACTCGGGTAATTAGAAATTCTCGCTTGCGACGGCTTAGCCAATCTCGACTAATGATGTTGAAATTCGATTACCTACTAAGGTAAATATTGAAAGGTGGTATTATGTATACATTTGTTTTTCATTCAGAAAGTACTAAATTACTTTGGCTACAATACGCTACGGCAATAATGAATGCTAGGTGGGTACCTACTACGAGTGAGTAGGTTATATGTAGTATGTAAGTTAAGTTACCTATAATAAACACAAGGGTAATGAATAAATGATAGCATAAAATACCTGTTATACTCTACGATCAACTAGCATAGGTACTAATTGATAAAGACAAAAAGTAGTCTTCAGCTGGCACATTCCACTAGGGATACAAGTAGGGTATCTATAGGAGCAACAAAGAGAAGTAGAGTATTATGCAAGTCTATTCATACCAAAACCAAGCCACGATGACAACTCTACGCTTCTACTCAATCCCCGCAGAATACCCAGAACCAGGCCACACCACAAAACTTATCCGTCTATTTCCCAGAAAAAAAAACTTCTCATTTGGCAACAATTGAAACAGCACAATCATTCACGAACAAAACTCGCCGGGAAAGAATCAAAGAAAGCGAGCTGGCCACAATGAGAACTCCAGCTTCTCCGCCAGTTTGCATATAGAGATAAAAGTGGGGAATATTAATGTGAATCGCCGACCTCTTTTCCCCCTCTTCCCCCTTTTCTCCCGGGGGGAGGAGGGTGCGGTGGACCAAAGGAGTCGCCACTTTCTTCGCAGAGTGGACGGCGGGACAGTTGTGATTTTAATTATATTAGGTTTAGGACGCAGAGGACTTGGGCCGTTGGACTCTAGACAAATAGTAATCAAATGATGCTACGAGTATATTTGCTAATCTTGCAGGTAGGTAATAAGTTTTTAATGTTCTACGAATATTTTAATAGTTTGTACTGATTCAGGCGGAATCTTAAATGGAAATCGTCAATTTGGTAAATCCTAAAACAATATTGGTACATACTGGTAGAGACGAACTGTACCTAGGTAAGAATATTTTTAAAGCACCTACCTACTCAAATCAACCTACGTAACTTTGATGTTCGAAAAAAAAAACGTTGAATTATGTAATATGTATGTACTATCAAAATAAACACGACACTATTGATCGATTTACAATTATATGCTAAAACAAATTAATAAGATCTTCAATTCTACGTATATCTGCGACCTATCCGAAGTGAGTTTAGGAGGAGGAGGGGTGGTTGAAGGAAACAAGGGGAGGGGACGGGTTTTGTTGTAATTGTACAAGTTGAGGTTTCATTTCAGAAGTTATCTCCAACCTGGAGGGGACTCAAGAGGCTTTAATACTGGGAGCCAGTCTCAGAATTTGCAGATTTACCTTGGCAGTTTGATTATAAAGTAAGAACAAATCCATAAAAACTTCGTTGATAATTTCATTCTTGTTATACACCTAAGCCTAATGCCTCAACATTCGTCGTGGGTAACTGATTCAAGTTTGAAATATTTCATAGGTTCATTATGGATGATGCTTCATCGTTATAAATAAGACAGTTCTTAAGATCTAAAAAAATATTTATCACATCGGAACATCACATCACATTAAAAATAATTTCAGTGATTTTAGTTGTCCATATTTTCTCATAGGTATCTTACAATCTGAGCATACACTGCAATAAACCATTAGTAACAAATTTTCATCGCATATCGTATTTCCTTTCTTCTTTGTTGCAATAAATCACGCAATCCCAGTAAACATGTTCGATAGATAAAACTTAGAAAAAGAAACAAACTATGCCAACAACAACAAGCTAAAACCATTTTCGCATTGGACATCCGAAAAACTTCAACCCCTTATTCAAATAGACGCACACTAACATTCTCTTGAAGAGGCAACTCGCATAAATTTCTTTCGACAATCAAACTAATGTTGGTTCGTATAAGAACGCCATTATAACTCTAAATAAATTCTAAGAACACTCGCGCACGCGTGTGTGGAGCTAGCTGCGGATTTAGTATTGCTGGTTTGGTAGAGAACAACGTTAGACGTTATGTACGATAAAGGCTTTAGGTAGGTGCAATTATAGATTAAGCAATTTAAAAACTACTTCAAATATACTCTCTGTTAAAACTTATCAGGGAGGATGCCTCCAGCACCCACCGCTGAGTAAAGTCCTCCTCTTCATTGCGCCATCATTTTTGTGGTCTTGGCTGGCAGTTTTGGCGAATGATATACCTACAAACCTATTTTAATGACAAGAGTGGATGAAGTTTTTACACAGATTTGCTGTGATTAAAATTATTCTTTCATTACTCTTTGATACATTATGTGGTGATAAGCGCCATATGCATAAACGAAGAAATGAAACAAATATTGTTAATAAGTACCTACTATGTCTATAATAGTCATATTTGTAAATATTATTTCTCAAATAATATTTCTATGCAATTAATTGAGAACATTCAATGATCTACAAAATAGTTCAATATAAAACCTCTACACAAATCCCTATACAACCACAGCCCAATTCGCCTCCAACCCCGACCGCTTTCCTAAACCCGCCGCCCGGACCCAGCTTCGCATGTGTTAGTACCATCCACATCCGACGTAAGAGTTAAAGGGCACATATGCATATGTACGTATGCCGGGGCGTATGTAAATACGTAGCGTTAAACTGTAAGGATGTGTGATGCTGTGCAGAGCGAGAGGTCCTCATTATCGACCTCGGGTCACTGCGCATGCGCCAACTCGGGTAACGAACGCCGTATGGCGACAACGTTTCGTCGGGTAATTGAGTTACGAGTTTTTAAGTAGCCTTTTTTTACTAATTGAAGGTCTCATCTTTCAGGTCTCAAAGGTTTTTGTAACGAGATTTGGAGATCCAATTTTGTTTTTGCTTTTGAGCTTCGTTTCTTTGTTATTTTTTCTAATTATTGACTCGTCCTTTGAAATTAAGTGGATTTTGGAATGATACTTAAATGTCAAGGCTTTGGTTGATATGTAGGTCTAGTCGGAGGCTCTCCTGATATCAGTCTGGCGATATCCTTAGCTTGAATCACATCACAGCACTGCAATTGACTGAGATCTTAACCATGCGAGATAATTAAAAACACAACATGGATAATTTAGCCAAAAACACAAGTCGGGGCTTGGTAGGGAAATGGCCCACGTGAGTGGGTGGGGAAATGTTTCAATAGATGGTGAATTTATTTGCAGGTGAATAAAAATCATAGGTATACTTACACTTATATTTGGGTACACTATTCAAAGATGCTATCGATCTTGGATTATAAATTAAATCCAACAGCCTTGTATCAAATACATAACTCATTATTAAAAAAAAGACGAAACAAAACACACTTACATTTCCTTTTATTTGAATTCAGAACCCAAGCCGTTCCTCCAGCCAGTGCCAAAATATTCCCACTTGAATTTGAACAAAGAAGCAATTGATTCGAATGTGTCCGAATAGTATGCGGGCGGGTTGCATCAAATCAAATATTCATTAAACGGCCTTCAGGCTGAAGCTGCCAGTTCATATTCAGTTGGCGTACACGTTAATAGTTCGTTGGACCGGCCTTATCTTTGACACTCACATGTGTACTGCGAATCATTCTGTTTGATACTCTAGCTAGATGTTTCATTGTCTTGAGAAGTATTTAAATCAGTTTTGCTTTTTGAAATCGATAAGTATTCGGTAATCGGTAAGTTTTCCGTTCGACATACAAAAACAAGGCGTGAGCCATACCGTAGTGATACTGATCACTTAAAAATTAGACGCATATTAGCAAAGGCTGATACAAATATCGACTAAGATCATATGAATTAAATTATGTCCGAAATACTTTCACAGATAACTTGTCAGAGGCACAGCTAGATATTCAACCAAGGCTTGTCTCATAAAATAAACGTCTTCAATTCGTGTCACGGCTCAAGCGGTTGTGATCCCACAAAATTACTCCGTTCCTTACCTCTACTCTCTGCAGATGTAAGACGGTTACAAGGGTTAGGGGAGGAGGGGGTGTTCATTTGTTAACCACGAGGACAGATAGGCTAGCGTTGATGTACCGGTTGGTGAAAGCTGTCTGCTTTTCAGGCATACTTTTTACTGATAGGAGATTGTGTATGTCGTATTGTGTTTATATTTTTAACAGCAATGTTCATCCTGCGTCAGGCGACATAGCAACAACGAAAAACCCTAGTTTTTGAAAATAAAATCTTTAGTCTCTAAACATAAAATAGCGTCACGCCTTTCCAGTTAGTTTATTAGTTGTTTTTTTAAATGATTTCAGTTTTTCAGTCAACGTCCATTATGAAACGCTACAATTACACATTACACCACCACCAAAACTGAAAAAGGAGTCTCTGCTTGACGTCATGATGAGTTTTATTATATTATTTTACGTCAGGCATGAGTTTTAATGTACAATGAATGATTTGGACAGCAGTTTCATCATAAAGCTTTGGGCATCTAAAGCTACATAAATGGCTGGCGGAATTCAAGGCACATCTACACTATCCTGTCTCCGCCAAGGGGCCGGCCGTGTCCGCGGCGGGGTGGTCAGTGGGGGTCGTCGAGCGGCGCAAATTAATCTCCATACATTGTACAAGAGCAAAAGACCTCCCCCTTCCTCCCACCGCCTTGCGACCTCCCCCTCCCCTTGCGACGGGCTCGGCGCGTTTGTACCGCAATTGTGTACCTGTAGGGGGTAATTTTTAAAATATACTTGCGTCTTTGAGTTCTCGATGTGGCTATATGAACGGCCTTTGTAAAATAGTTTCATAACATAACATAGTGTCTTGTTTTTAGGGTTTCGTATCTCAGAACGAGAAACCCTTAAAGGATCACTCGTGCGTCTGTCCGTCCGTCCGTCCGTCCGTATCTCACAGGCAATTTACTCAGAACATATTGGATCGATGAAGTTGAAAATTGGTACACATATCAATATCTGTGACCCAAAGACAGAGGTGCAAAATAAATATATAAATATGGAACATTAGGGCTACTTTTGGGAGGCCAAATAAGAAAAATAAAATTTAAAAAAATCAAAATATGACGTGTTACATCAAATGAAAGCGAATGGTGTGAGGATCTTAAATGTAGATATCTTTATAATATTTTATGGACTTATTTCGAAAAAGTTGTGCTCAATAATATGACCGGTTCGCATGTCATCAAAATCGAAGTACTTACCGAAGTCCTAAAAATCTGAGGTATGCAAGCACATGTTTGCTTTGCACCACTATCCCATAAAAACTCCGAAATCCACAACTTTTCATTTCATTTCATTTGTTTATTTGCCATTTCATAGCCTATGAAAAATAAATAATACAATCAATATTAAATACTTAAAATGCCAAGTACGAAATAGAACTTTAACCCTCTATTCCCCTAAGCCTGGGGTGCAAAGTTTGTATGAAAAACTTAATTTTAGGGTACTTTTAGGGTATTTTGTTGGTGTTAGTCCGATTATTGTTGTACGAAACCTTCTCCACGCGAGTCCAACTCGCACTTGGCAGCTTTTTTTCACATACAGGATGGCAATGGCATGCTTCTGATCTAAGTATGCTCTGCCACCCCATGGGAAATGAGGTGATGCTATGTTATGTTAAGTTATGTTAAGTTATTATCATTTGTGTTCAGTATTTTAGATGCTATGTAATATCTGAAATACGACTCCGGGTCAATAAAATCCCAAACTTTATTTATTACGACGTAAATCCATCGCAATAATGTATGTAGATTAGGCACGGAGACCGGACAAATGCACTGTGTGCTTGGGATATCTTGAAGCAATTCTGAGTAAAAGTGGATACTAAGTTGTATTAGCGGTATTGGTAGATATACTACAGTTATTAGACAACCATAGCTGTTAGTATAATATCTGTAATAACCTTAACAGCCAATTGAGCTAATGTTGTTATTTATAAACTCCAATTAAACATTACTTATATATTTTTTGTGTATTCTCATGTCTCATTTGAATAGCATGACAACGGGTTTTTTAATACGGACTTTAACTTTTTAGTTCGTGATTTGGTTTTTATAATTTCATTCAGTTTTGTCCAACATTTATCCTATTAGTGGGATTCCCTAAGGGAGAAGTTAGATTTTAATTGAATGTGTATTTGTCTTCTGTTTGTTTTTGTAATGTAACTTGTCCTGTTTGTAACCCCTGAATAAATAAATAAACTTGATTTCATTAACCCCTTCACTCTCAGAAGCACACCGCTCGAACGAAAACAATGGCGAACTATTGTTACATAAGATTTGTCGGCCAACCAGGTCATAGATACTGAAGACCAGCCAAGCGAAGATGGTAAATAAACCTATAATTATTACTCTCATATAGTCCAACGTGGCAGCTTATTTTATGATGCTCCTGCTTTTTAAAGTCAGCCTGTACAGTAAACACACTAGAACATTTTGCACAGGCAGGACTTGTGAAACGTCCCACAGTGCGCCGCACAGGGATGCTGCGAGTCGGACATGAGAGCTTGATCCGACATGATACATCAACGTCGGCGACGTGGACACCCCTTTACGTCCGGACTGGTCGGGAGCTAGAACAGAGATGATGGAGAGGACTTAAAATTTTAAATAAATACACGGTGTTTTTTTAATTCCTTTCTGGGAAAATAGAATTATTATAAACACCTCCCCGGGAAACGAAAAACATTTTGAAGCTTCCTAGCAATTTACCTACATTTATAACCCCCAAGCTCGAGCCATTTTTTTTATTTTTTTTATAAAAAAAAATACATTAAAATTAGTTTGACAGTGGGTACCAACGTCAAAAATTAGACATTCATTGACGTCTTGGTACCCACTGTCAAAATAATTTTAATGTTTTTTTTTTTTTTATAATTTTAATGTCAATATTGTTCCAAGGACTCTTTTGTCCTTACGCTACCGTGGGTGTTAATCAGCTGGTGAGGTCAACGTACTGAGGGGGTCGAAATATTTTTTTGTAAGCCGTTTGCATACCGCCCGCCGTCATCTCAACGAGAACGGCCACAGTAAAGATGGAAAGATGGTGAAGCGACATCTTGCCGCTAGATAGAGTCTTTGCAGGTAGATATAAGGCCTATGTCCAGCTGTGGATCGATGTGAGGTTAGTATGCTGGTGATATATGATAGTGGACGTGAATTAAAATACAAAAAAAATACAATAATGTCATTTTTGTCAGGTTTTCAGTCTAACGATGTGTCAATTACACATCAATTAACTGGTTTGCCGACAAATCTTAAAAAACTATCTATCTAATCTATAGTTCGCCATTGTTCGGTCATTCCAGCGGGGTGATTCTGAGAGTAAAGGGGTCAATGCGAGAATTCTAAATCTTCACGAAGTATTTTTTTATGTGCAACACAATTCAGCTCCACACTCATTCTTATTCTGCCCATAAATGATAGTTGTTTGGACATCGACTTTGCATACGGCAGCAGGCTTGTTACACGAATTAACATTAACTCTGCCCAGTGTCCAGCGGATAGGCGTGAAGAGTCGCCTGTCATTTGTTATGATTACAACGACACCCCTCGAGTTAGGTGGTGATGTGCTGCCCTCTGTTATGGTAATTAGTCATCATTCCTCTTGTGCTAATGACGGTTAACACTGTTGTCAATGGCTGTTTGTACGTGGTACCGGCCATAGAATCGATTACGTCACCTTGACGGCGCCGCCGAGACATTTATTGTGGTGTGGTGGTGTGTGGTGTGGCGACCAGGAAGCCTATTCTCACCCATTAGACTCTCAATGCGTATTCGAAAAAGGGGCGGAGCTTCCTCTTTCAATAGGCGAAAGTCCTTTGCGTTTGGTCCTTCGCCTATTGGAAAACGAAGCTCCGCCCCTTTGTCGAATACGATAAAATTTGCTATAGAAACGAGAATTGGCCTCAATCAGGTCATTCCCTGGGGAACTGGGCATTGGGGAACTGGGCCAAAATAAATAGTTCAGTTTTTGCAGAGAACAAATGCAAAGTTCCACGCTCCGGGCGCAGAGAAAAATCCGGAAATCATATCATACACGAATATAATCTGCAATATCATATTGCTCCTAAAATATGGTACTTGTATCTGAAAAAGAACAGTTAAAAAAGCTTTGGATTCTACACTACAGCTAATAACGTAATCGTGATCGTAATTTATTTATTATACTAACACAAGAATAATATACAGAAAACTTATGATATATAGACAATGTACAAAGGCGAGCTTATCTCTTTTAAAGTTCTCCCGGGGTAAGTGTTACAAAAGTGCTAATCTTTGAGAAGTTAATTTCTAGGTTTTGAAAGAGAAGCTGTCTAAATTGTGATATTTCAAACACACTATCAAAATTGCCCTCAAAAGAGGTTAGCATGTTTAAAAAAAATGAAGACGAAGACGAGCTTTGATACGCTTTCCCGGTAAAATGGAGCTCCGTGTAAGCACTTTATTAATAAAAATAGAGCTTAAAGCGCCATCGCATCGCACACAAACAGTGTTTTCATTCCATCACAAGCTCGTGACTTCAAAATGAAGTCGAGTATTAGAAACGCGGAACCGATATCTACCGATACATTTTCGATTTGTATTTTATTTGCTAAACATTTCCAGTGGTGACAAGGATGGTAATCGTCTTTCTGAAGTGCTTGATATAATTGTTTTGTAAATTAACGAATTTTGGACAGATACTAAATTGTATGAGGGTATTAGTATAATATTAAAATCAAACCAAGAGACTGGGAACTTCTGGAACTGGACAGACCGGGATGGAGACACCTATTACACCAGGGCAGAACCAGGCACGATAAACGTGGTTGAAAAATCTCAAGAGAAAACGGCTAGCACGAAAACAACCGGCTGCACCACCTAACGCCGAATTTGCTTGTGATCGCTGTGGCAAGCAGTGCAGATGCCGAATCAGTTTGTTCAGTCGTTCAGTGACAAGAGAAAATGTGACTCCCAGAACAGACAGCAGCTGTAATAAACATCTGAAAAGATGAAAAGGCCAATGATAATAGTATCTGTGATGAGGGCCAATGTCCTTATTCGCACAGGCCAGTAGAGTCACAATTTCAAATTAGAAAATAAAAATTAAGTACTTGTCGTCTAAGTTTATTGGATGTTTCAGATAATTTTACAGATCCACTTGATAAACATTATTGTTAAGTAGTACCTAGAGAACATTCACTCCCTAAGGTATGGTTACTTACCCTGTGTTTTTTGGACAAGTTACATTGCAAAGCATAAAACCTAAAATATTTTCAAATACTAATTACACTTTATTTCCTCAAAAAAGACAATAAACCTACAACAGCGTACCAAATTATCATTATCACGCCACCAGCGTACGCGGAGCGGTACACAAATAATCGAAACAAGAATTTATTAGCTCGGCATAGGGGTGGTTCGGTCTTTCCTGTAATGCGTAAAAAACTCATCTTCCCTCCCCGTCCGGACCCCAGCCCCCCCGCCCCACCCCCTCCAGGGCCCAACAATGAAATATGATGTTTTCCCTGCACGGTATGGACGCGATTAGAAAATTCGTCGCGAGGTGTATGTGTTTCTTATTGCATGAGCGATTGTATGTATGGAACACCTTTGGAATAATAAATTGGGATTCGCGTTTTATCACAGGGTATAAGTACTCATACTTATACCCTGTGATAAAAGTATGAGTAACACTGAAGTGGACTGTGTCTGCTGGAGACATGAAAATTACGATGTCTTTTAGCCAGTCCGTAATATTCGTGCTCGCTCGACCGACGTATTATATATACAATTATACATGTTATAAAGTAATACTACCAACCTATTTAATTTACCTTTTGCTTTTCATAAAATCAGATTATGTCCAAACTATTGTTTGATTAGTTCCTCAAACAACCCTTTTCATACCTAAAAAGATAATATTATTCCGAAATTCCTTTGGCCCCAGCAAACATAATATCCCGGACCCATCTGTAATGTCAACTTTACCCCTCATTTCTTTGCATTGCGATAATGTAGGCATAAATCAGGCATCTTGCCCACTCCTAGAAGGATCAAAACGGGCACACATCGTATATCAAGCTAATACCGATATGATATGTTAAATAAATAGGCTCGCCTACAGGATATTGGATTTGAGAAGGGCATCGAAAATGAAAGTTCTCGTAAACAAGATGCTATGATGAATTTCAACAGTATGGACTATTGACAGAGGGGACGTAGATTGTTAAACTTGGCTTTCCGTTTGTTTTTTACGGGGATAATGTTTTGTGAACCGATATCTATAAACTTAAGTTACTGAACTACTACCTTACTCGTTTCTAGGAAGACGCTAGGTAACGAGTTATATTAGCAAATTGTTACCAATTTAATTGCCTATTTGATAGTAAAAGAAGCTTTAATTGATACTAAAAGAACCCTTTCATTGCGTTCCTACTAAAGAAGGCAATCACGCGACCATTCACTTTGTTCGCTGCGCCCGTCTTGTGGCCATCGCTTTTCTTCCGGAATGTTCTCGCCTCAGGCCAGCCGGTCGGGTCGCTGAGAAAATGCAAAAGCCCTAAAAGGTTTCCCCACTCGTAATCCGCTGCAATTCTTACTCGCTTGTCGCACCAGATGAATGTTTGTAGGTTACCCTTTTTCATTTGTCCCCGTCACGGGACTTGTTGAGTATTTAGGACCATCCTAGCCGGGGAAGCCTTTTAATATTTGAAACACGTAGCAGACGGAGCAGTAGTGTTTAAATAACTTAGAGCGTTCTAGAATATGCCTACGTCTACGAGGGAAAACAATAGAGGCAGCACGGCACTCACTACTACATAAACATTGCGAGATGCTCGCTTTGCCTTTTAGTGTCAAAAGTGTGAGAGGAATATGGGTAAACAAATCCTCCAATTTCCATCGCATTTAGGTATGCGAGACAGCCTCAGTGGTGACGTTACCCTCCCCCCTTTTCCCCCAGGCCTGATAGAGAAGAAGCACGTAATTTCTTTTGTCGATAGTGCGCCCGTCACACCCTATTTTGTGATGCGTTGTGTCGATAGCAAATTTTTGTCAACTTCAGATAGATGCGTGAGCCAATTTCCCATAACGTCATTAGGTTGTTATGTACGCTCGCTATCGTATATTTTTCGCTGTATATTTACACCTGAGGCGGGAAGGTGTGACGTGAGCGAAACTTATCTACATACCTACTTGTAGGCTGCGAGGTTTCAGTCAATTGCCCTTTGAAATGTGATGTTCTGTTCAATAATATTTATCTAACATCTTTTCACTTAATGGGGTATGGCGTTAAGTCTGCATTCCTTGACCAAAACACAAGCAAAACTAATCCCATTTTCTCAATCGCTGGTCGAATAAAGAAAAGGTCTTTTTGCATCATGGAACAGTAGTTTAATCAAACGTTAAGGGTTGGATCTTAAAATAATCTCGGGTGGTGTAACAACGGGCGCCCGGGGCGGATGATAAACTGGTGATAACCAGATATGAAGAATGAATTGACTGCTTTGGGCGACAGTTTACTTCGTCCCCTTTTCGGTGTATGAGAGGTTAATTCTGAACTATTGTTTGGAATTATAATAGTAATACTTACAAAACTGGTTAAACTTCTTTGACCCTGGAATTAACGTAATTCTTCTTACGTTCTTGGATGTATACTCCCACTACTTAGGCCACTAGCCTAGGACAGAGACAGTGTATTTGACTATACTATGTATCTAATTATTGGTTTCCCAATGTGACTTGGAAAGGATCAATTATCATTTCAAAAAACACAAACGATCGGTTGATCAATTGTTGTCGTCTAGAACATTTTGATTCCGACCTACGTTTAATAAATTGCAGACTAGCCAATGCATTATCATGGGAATATTCTGTCTTTCTTTCCTCTTTCGGTTTAACGTTATGTTAGTAGTCATTAACATAAATGCACTGTTCCATTATATTTAGCCTGAATAACTATTTAATATGTTAAAGGTATTCCCAATAAAAGGCCCTTTGATCCGAGAGTAGAACTGTGTATTTTTTTTATTCCAATCGCAAAAGAAAATGATTATAAATACACCGACAGATTTTATATAGAACATGTACATTAGTCATATTGTTTTTGTTTTTATTATCAAAGTTATTTATTAATGTAAGATAACAAGTACACATCCTTAACACAGTCGACGGTATACAAACAAAATAATTAAGTTTTTTTGCAGGAAAATGCCTTTAGGAAAACTTATAAAATTATACATACCTACTTATCTTTTAGATAATTAATTACTTAATAATCACTATTGATTTTTCGCACTTCCAAAGTATGCACACTTGTATGTGTTACATTTTTTTGACATCAATACCTAACTTGATAGGTACCTACACTACAGTACAAGTAGCAAGGACATGAAACACAACAATAAGGGTTAAAAATAAACAAGGCACGAGTCAAGGAGACAAGTCATATTGTAACAAAGTAGATGAAGCAATCGATTCCCACTTCCCAGAACATATGTGTGAGTATAAGTAAGCAAAACGAAAATTAGTTTTCCGCGGCAACCGCGCACCCGACATTCGTCCTCGCTGAAAAAATGGCGGGTGGCATACGACATCCGAATATATTACGCAATCGAGCCAAACCAACTAGTTTGTATGTGAGGTGGGAGTCCGGATAAATGTGCTGGTTTAGATACGCACCCTGTATACAGGGTGTAACAGAAAGGAGTAGTCATAAGTGAAGGCTTGCTAGGACCGTCTGGTTGTGAAATTCACTTCTCTGTTCAATGAGATCGTTTTTAGGGTACCGTACCCGAAGGGTGCCAAACGGGACCCTATTACTGAGACTTCGCTGTCCGTCTGTCCGTCCGTCCGTCCGTCCGTCCGTCCGTCCTGTCTGTCACCGGGTCCGTCTGCACGAACCGTAATAGCCAGAAAGCTGAAATTTTCACAGAATGTGTATATCTGTTGCCGCACCAACCACAAATACTGAAATACGAGAGATATTGCAAATTAAAGGGGGCCCCGATACAAGAGACGTGTTTAGATACACTTACGCATTTCAAAATGGAGATCTTGACTGAAACTGTTTATTTATTGTCATAGCGACCATGTCATAGACACATATACTACACATTTAAATATGATAGCATATTTCGCGTCAACCCACATGGTTGTGGTACCTCAGCCGGTATGATGTAGACTCTCAATCCGGAGGTCGTCGGTTCAAATCTCGTGAAGGCATAAACTTTTTAAATTTTCTTTTTGTTTATTTTTTTATTGTTTTGAGTGCTTTTGATTTGTTGTACGATGGTACGGTACCCTTCGTGTGCGATACCGACCCGCACTTAACCGATTATTTTTATCAGGTATCAAAAATAATGTTACTTTTATCAAAATCAAAAATTATGACGTCCTTAGCAACGCCTTAAAATATGAGTTCACCTTCCTTAACCACCCTGTATCTACCTACCCATTATACTTACTCGTGTACCTACCAACCTTGGTAGGATTGATGAAATGAAAAGGCTGATATATTTTTTACAGAATTGATTTTTGTTTACAAAGTAATTTATTTTTAGAATCTGGAGTAAGTACCCTAAATTTGTGGAAATTCTCGATCAATGATCGACGACGACAACGTAAGACGACTTGCTTAGTTTAATATATTATTTGAAGAATAAACTCGAAAATGTGACAAGTGTAAACACATTAAAAGTTAATAGTTACAAGTTAAATTTAGTTAAGTGAATGACATGATATGAATAAAATAATATTTGCATTTAAACTACAAACACTTTAATTTCTAGACGCATTCCCCCTTTTAGAAAATTAAAAATCGTATATAAAAAGAAGTAAGTACCAATAGTAGGTACCTACTACGAGTAATGCTATAGGCTAAAGTCGAAGACCAAACTAGTAGCAAGTCATGATAATACAAAGTAAACCCCAGTAAGTGATCCAACCATAATAATGATCTCAAATGTACCGTAAGAAAAGCACACCTCTTTGATTTACACCTCTCCTATATCTCGAATCCATTTGCAATCCGGTCCCTCAACTATTCCCGGGTAAAAGGAATTCCGCGTACAAAAGGGAAACCTGGGGAATGAAATAAAAAAACATAATAATTCAAAATGGCGGCTGGCCATTTAATAACTGCCTGACACCATTGGGAAATATAATTTAATTTTTCTTGCGTGGTCTCTCGCTCGCTCTAGTTTGATCGGAGTGGTGTGTCTCTTTCAGGGTTTCCTGCGTTCAGGTGCCCCCATCTCTATAGTAAGTTTCGTTGTTTGGGAGTACTACGTCACCCGTAAGTCTGGAGTTATTTTGCCTTATTGTATCTAAAGTGTATGTAGAGTAGGACTGGATATTGCGTTCTTATTTCTTTGGCTGTTGGGGCTGAAATGGCAAGGCTAAGATGTTGCCTTCCCAGAAGAATGATTTGTTAACACTCTGTGTATACGTGTCGAATTTACGAGTATCTTGTCGATAACTCTACACGCTTACATCTATAGGTAAATGAAATGTAGATTTGTATCGTTCAGATGACAGTTAGTTCGTTCGTTCGTTCGTACGTTCGTCCATATGCTCATATTTTTCTATCTTAAGCTATTTTTAAAGTCATGTAAGTAAGTACATTAAATAAATTACGAAATTACATATAACTATAAGTGTTCATAATTGTAACGTTTTTAATATTTTTAGTTAGTTATCGATGAACATACGGGTACAATACAAGGTAACACAAAGCTGATAATAATACAGCTATAGCTGTCTCATATCTTTAAGTGTCGCCGCACACGGGCTTCTGGCCACAGCCACAAACGCCGCCACGAGAAGCTAGAAGCGGCCACAAAGGAAGCTGAAGCGCCCGTCAGCCACTTTTTTAAAACATTCGCGCCGTATCATAATGTGTTGATACGGCGCGCATGTGTTTAAAAAGTAGCAGCCACCTGCGACCGGCCAATGGGACCAATGGGAAGGTAAACCCTTTTAAACAAAAAAATAATTTTCTAAATCGGTCCAACCGTCTAGGCGTAATCGGTGTACATACATAAAAAAAAATATGCCGACGAATTGTAAACCTCTGTGAAGTCGGTTAGAAAAATATGGGCTTTCAGCAGTCAAAAGTAGAGCTAGAGTCCAATAGTCAGCGCCATCTATTATTTATATAGTGAATCTCTGATGAGAGACGCATACTCGCTGAGAGTGAGCACATTCTGTGAGGTTATAAAGTTTGAGGCTAATGAACCACATTAGAGTTCTGAATCAAATTGTAAGATGGCATTTCCTACGACTAAGAATTTTTCCGAGGTTTTTCCGCACTCTGTTTTGTCATGTCTCTATACTTTACTCGAATTGATAATCGTGTATGTAACATAAAAAACAATCACCAGATGGCCTAATACCAACTACTAAAGCAGGACCTAAAAAACGGAATGTTTATTTAGTATTAGGTAGGACTCCAAAACAAGACCTTTTAATTTGGCCCCTTCATCTCATTGTTTTTGTTTAAGTAATTAAGCTTTTAATAGGCATCTTATAATTGTATAAAAATATATTACTAGTGGCTCTGTGAGCTGTAGACCTCGCGAGTATGTCGGTGGGAAAGCTGAACTGCTAACACACATAAAAAAAATAACCCAAATAATTTTCTTTCAATAACACATACAAACTTATGAATGTACCTGGTTACGTACATGCAGTATGAAAGTAGCCGCACCAATAACTTTGTAAACTACATTTCGCGATCTTTAATACAACCTATTGACTTTTTACTAAAATTATATAGTCTGTTTCACTCTCATGGTCTTTACGAATCCAACGACACCTCATTTGTTAATATCCATCGAGCCGTTTGGGTTGTAGCGATTTTTTTACATTTTAAAACCCCATATCTCCGCCATTTTGAAAAAAATCTAAAACTGGCTCGAGTAAAAAATTCTATTTATTTTTCCAACCTGCTCATAAAATTTCACGAGAATCGGTTCATAAATGCGACCTGTAGAGGAGAACAACCGGACATACGAAAGCATTTTTGCCCAAACCTGAAACGGAGACGCTTCGCTCGCTTCGCTCGCTCGGTCAAAAATATCTGCATTCCTCCGATAACGTGGGAGAGTGTAGCTTCGTTGTGTGTGATATTGAATATGTCATCTGTTTAAATATGTATTAAGCTTTTCTTTACCACTGCACTGGCTACCCTTTATTGGAAGTACGGTTGTGAATGTATATTTGTTTTGATACTAGACGCTTGACTCTTTGCGTGTATCTGTATACGTTTGGCGCCTCGTAATACTATGAGCCATGCAAGATATCTGTCATTCTTACTATTTGCTAAGAGATAAACGCCAGCCCATTGAAGCGTTGGAGACTCCGGAGACTAAATTTTACATTACTTTTTTAACTAATATACATAATGACGATGAAGTTTTATTTTGAGTACTTCACACTTCAATTCATAACTTGGTTTAATTTCTTCATCGAATCAAAGCCGTTATTAACAAAAACAAAATACCAATAAATTCCCAAAAAAATATATAAAATATTAATATGCTTTATTTCGCAAGCTTACAAAAACCGCTCCATGTATGTTTCTGTGAGAGTATTTGCAATGCGATTGAGAGATCCACTAAGTATCTCATGCAAAACTTTATTACTATTATAGTTGAATCAATGATAATACGATTAGGCATTTAGAACCACTACACTTCACGATACTGCTAAGAACGCTCAGTTGTTGTTTTAAAATTCTGCGTGTGAAATTGTGAAATAATATTATATTTTTCTACAAAAATGAGGAACGTTACCATACCGTCTCCAATTTACTTCAATATCGCAGAATATTGTTTGTTTGGTATTGTTTTTGGTGTGATTGTAGGAATTATTTTGTATTATAATGTGGCGAGTAGTAAATACGATACCGTTGCCGGCTTTTTGTTCGGCGGTAAAAATATGTCGGTGGTAGCAGTTACACTTGCTTTAGTGTCCAGGTAAGTTTATTTTGCTATCCCTTTATTTCCTGCATACATCGATAAATATTGATATCGAAAGACCAACCTTACTGTATTTAACGCTTGATAATAAATGTCAGTAATGAATTCATTGTCCATCATCATTTTAAAATGGCACAAATATATAAAAAATACAAAGAATTATTATTAATAGCTACATCACCAGAGAATTTTATTCATCCCTGATACGGACAACACAGTGTAGCTCTGACATGTACTGGGGTTAAGCCAAAGTAATCTAAGTAAGTCTAAGAAAATGCAAAAGATAGGTTTTACTAATATCGTTATCGTCATTATCATCATTATCTGCCTGTCATCTGTCTGTCTATCTGTCTGATGAGTATAGGCCTCATCACGTACACTACACGCCATTCAACTAAGTCTTTGCAACTGGCTCCTAAAACACAGGTCATAACCTAGTCTAGTAGCCAGGGCCGTTCATTAATTTTGTATTTATGATTTTTCATTTCAACTCGCGTCTATTGTCCTTGCTTTATCGTCAAAACATTGTTCTGCCGATCCTCGATCTGATGATCAGCCCCCACTGTGACGCAGCGGTTGTGGCTCTGCCTACCTTGCGACAGGTCCTGGGTTTGTTTACCGGCTGGTGATAAATAAATAAAAAATCCCCAGGTTTTGGATGTTTACATGTTTATATTTCGCTGTTTCTGGTTTCCACGTCACAGGGTATCCTTGTGTGAGGCCAGAAGCAATGTATGTGCCTGTATATTAATGTTGTCCTTTCATTAGTGGGTAATGTATATCAATTACATTTCAAATGGTTTTAAAAAAAAGTTTCTGAATGCATCCCCCCTTTGTTTCAGCCACCTGACTAGTATCACCCTACTCGGGGTGCCTGTGGAGATCTACCTTCGAGGCACTCAGTACTGGGCGTCAGCTCTCTCACTTATCATAGTAACGTTCCTGACCGCAGTTATCTACTTACCTGGTAAATACTTGGATTCCTCAGTTTGCTTTAGAATTTGGTGGGACCAAGGTACGATCGATAAAGATACTTAAGCATTTTTGGTCTCTATTGGGAGTTGGGAGGAGATAAACACGTAAAGCACTTATGCATTGACTTTCTTTGATTCTAAAAACTGTTTGCTTTGGTTGTAGAGTTTATTTCATGGTAGTTGATTTTGGTATTATAGTGTTTCCGTGTTTAGGAGGAGTACGTTTTTGATTATTTTGTAGATATGCTCATAGTATACATAATAAACATAACATTACGTCCTTTCCCGTATGGGGTGATAGAGGCTCCATAAATTTTGAAGCAGGTGATAATGTAAACACATATTTTTGGCAAGCATAATAATAAATTTATTAAATAATTATAGCACAATTTTCATTTCAGTTTACGTCTAAAAACGATAATATGATGCTACCTAAAAGTATTGATGACCTTTCTTTTCCAGTATTCTACAAACTGCAACTGTCATCCAGCTTCGAATATCTAGAGATCAGATTCTCAGCTCACACAAGAACGATAGCTGCCGTTCTGTTTGTTGTCAGTAAATTGATGTTATTGCCTATTGTGCCCTACGTTCCTATGTTAGCTTTTAGATTAGGTAAGTGTTTTATCAATTTGACATTGTTTTTCGTAGGCCACCGTCCTGAGATAGCGCTCGATCGCGATCATAGAGTGTTATTTATAGGTCCTCGTAATATTAAGTACCTACTGTTTGCTGAAGCAGTTCTATTAATTACCAACCAAAGTTTACATTTTATGTTCTATACAAAGCAATATATCTGATTTGCTACAGCAAAGGTTACCCTGCACCTACCTCCTCTGCAGTACATGGCAGTGGAATTTCATCATGGAACAACTTATATTGATCCTAAAGACCGATTTTGAGTAAACAGCTAATGTTGCTAACAGACTTTTTTCTTTTCAGTGACAGATCCTCTAGCTGGGCGTATCACAGCGATTCTTTGCATCGCATGCTCAACATTAGCTGCAGTAGGAGGCCTACGAGCTATTGTAGCTATTGGGATAATCACAACATTCCTGGCGATGGTCGGGACAGGCCTCCCAGGATGCTTAGCACTGATCCCTATGGGACTCAAAAAGATGTGGGAAATCGCGAGTATCGGAGGCAGATTGGTGTTGTACGAGTGAGTTGTAACTGCTATATATATCTTGTCTATTTATGAAACTGCATTATTCAGAGAAACTATAAACCTTCTACTCCTATTTCTATAAGTGTAAATTATATTTCAGTCCAGACCCAGAATTAGAGCACCACACATCGTTCTTTGCTGTCACATTAGCCCTCAGTACAAATTGGCTTTGGAAAGTGGCCCTCAGTCAGTCATCCTTGCAAAAGCTGCTAGCGGTCCCGACGATCGGCAAAGCTCGCATTTGCCTGACACTGTCCTGTGTCGGAGTGATTCTGATGAAACTTTTATCCTGCTTCTTGGGTTTGACGATGTATGCTTGGTTTGCTGGCTGTGACCCGTTGATATCGGGACAGATAAAGAAGCACGAACAAGTGAGTATTTTATTCCCAACGAAAACGAAACATAACGTATTTTTTTCCCTATCCCAGTACTTCTATAATCTCAAAAGAAATCTATCAAGATAAATTATTTTATCCATAGGTTGTTACATTTAACTATCTTTAGGGTTTTTATTAGTATTTCAGTAGCGTTAGGCCAAATAATCGACATACCTACTTATTGGACCGTATATAATAATAATAATAATAATAATAAAATTGTTTATTTCAGTCCAAAAAAAGGTCCATACATTGACTTAAAACAAGTAAAAATATATTATAGAATTAAAATTACACAAAAATCATAAATAAAAGTCAGCCTTATTTCCTATTCCCGTCCCGGTGCACGGAGACCCAGTGTTGCAGTATTTTATTATTATAGATGTTGTTCACTATGATCCCCAGGATACCATTGCTGGACCGTCTAAGGGCTTCCCAAAATACTGCAATCCTGGACCTCAGCAACGCAAAGAAGTCTGGAACCCTGGCATTTGCGAACATGCCCGACGCGCTACAGTGTCTCGGTAGCCTCATGAGACTACGTAGGGCATTATTGTACTGTACTCTGAGGGCGTTATAGGACCGTCTGGTGTATGTGGTCCATAACTGGCAGGTGTAGAAACACTGACAATAGGCCTTGTACAGTGTGATTTTAACGTCCTCAGAGCACTTGCCGAATCTTCGCGCGAGCATGTTACATCGCATAGCCAGGGCTCTGCGCTCCCGCTCGAGGTCCAGGTCATCACTGAGCTTCTCAGTGAGGATGTGCCCCAAGTATCTAAACTGCTGCACAACCCGTACTGGCCCATCATATAGATATACTGGGGGCACCGTCTCCGGACCCCTCCCTGCCCGAAACACCATAACCTCTGTCTTTTTGATGTTATATCTCATGCCGTGGCTTGCTGAGTATTTTTGACAGACAGAGATCAGTATAAAATGATTTATTTAAATATTATTTTTCAGTTGGTTCCTCAGTTTCTCAACAATCTGTCGACGAATTTTCCTGGCATTTGCGGGATTTTCATCATATCAATCTTCTCAGCCACTACCGGGTGAGCTACCATGTTCATTATATATTTCCTTCCGGATTCTTGTTTAAACCTAATACTTCTTCTCAGATGTCTTGCTTCCCTGGTGAACTCAATATCAGGCGTGGTTTTTGAGGAATTTATTAGACCGTGGATGCCAAAGAACACAAGTGAAATTGCATGCTGCAGAATAATGAAGGTATTAAGTTACCTACTTACAATAAATAACTCAATTTTTATGGTGTTGGTTATTCTAATAAAGTTCATATCTACTGGCAATTATAATAGCCAAATTATTCACTATCCATAAATAATACATAAGTATTATGCGAAATGAGCGGAAAAGGAGCCAGCTGGCTGAGTGGACCAGGCGTCATACAAAAAACCTCTTTGTCAGTGGAGCACTTGTATGCAGTTCGCCATCCGTACCGTACGGAGTCCGTTCTGCTTGCAGTGGAAAGCCAGCTTTACAAATAAGTCTCCTCCGTCCGTTCGTCCATTATCTGTCTGTCAGCGGGCTCTATCTCATGAACTGGTAATAGGTATAAGAACCACATGAGTTTCAAAAATGAATATGAATAATTTTAATGAATAATGAGTTTATTTAGACTCAAAAAGTTTACACCATCTTAAAGACTCTACAACACAAACATATGTACATACTTTTAGAAAAAATAAATAAAATCATAACTGTTTGGGCTAGGGCTAGGTTAGGTTGAGTTCCTAACTTCCTCACTAGGGGTGTTTCCTCACTCAAAATGAAAGGGGTCTTAAAATATTAGCGAAATGCGTCTTGTTTACGGGCACTTTACCTATATTCCAGGTTCTATGTATCCTAGTTGGAGTGTACTGTGGCTCAGTAATATGGCTGGCGAAAGAGTTGGATAGACTGCAGCATGTCGCGTCAGGGGTCACCGGGGTCACAGCCGGGACCCTACTGGGCCTCTTCACTTTGGGCATAGTTTTCTCCAGGGCTAACTGTTCTGTAAGTAGCAAAATTTCTGCTAAGTAATATATTTTTATTTCACTACAGCCACCCACCACGCAATCCCTTTTTAAAAATAAGCCGGTGACACTCACCCTATTTCACCAATCGTGCTCTATCATGCCATCTAACGATATCTGTGTGAAGTTCTTGTCGCAAAGTTGAGGTATCTTTTGGAGCCCCCATAGTTCGAGCGTAGCGCCATCTGCAATAAACAAACGGGAGTTGTTGATCACGCTCCAAGTTACTTCATTCATGCTGCGGTAGCGGTATTGCATGATGTTTCAAGTTTAGTTTGGCATTTTACCCAAAGATGGCGCTACTTGGTGCAAATGAAATTAATGCATAATTTGGGGACAGACAGAAGAAAATTGTTTGTTAGGTAGGTACAAACAATTTTCTTCTTTAGATACCTACTATGCGAAATTCTACTCATAGAATTCGGAATGTCGGACTGAATAAATAAAGACACCTGAGTCATTGGAAGAAAGTGCTTCATCAGCGTTGACTCTGCTCATATTCATATCAATAGGACTGATCTGCTATTCTCCTTCAAATATTAAAAGGATTATATTTTTCATTATTTATTCGGTCCATTGTTTCAAACAACTAACCCATCCGCACATTTGTATTCGCAGGGTGCTCTGAGCGGGTCGCTGCTAAGCCTGCTGCTTTGCGGCTGGCTCCTCATTGGCGCTGAAAACGCTCTCGCCACGGGGGCATTGAACTTTCAGGGGAAGCCATTAGCGACCTCTGGCTGTGGAAAGGCGAACTTCAGTCTCCTCGCTAATATCACAACCACCATTCCACTTGGAGTGTGAGTATATGAACACCCTATTGTTTTCTTGAGGAGCGAGAACAAAAGCGTGTGTTAGCGATCCCATCTTGCAGTCTCATGTTTCTGTATCAGAAGATAAGATTTTAGTCTATTCATCGTATGTGTTTTGTATTTATAAGTATGTTCGATAGATCTGATTTCGTAGAATACGGAAGACGTGTTCCATTGGCACTTTCAAAGCGTATTGGCCACTGATATTCAATCCCTAGGTAGGTACTTATGTGCTAGGGGCTATTTGGGAGGTGTCAAAAGCACTAAACTAGAGGAACTAAAGGTAGGTACTAAACTGACAACCTTCATATCCGACAGCTCTTGCGCGGTGGCCACAGATTCCATTTTCAAACACACCATTTTAATTAGTTTAGTTGGTATAGTTCGTGTTGCCTTCCAAATCGCAGGCATTCTATCTATCGTTGTCAAAGGTCAGAGAAGGCCAAGTATGTGCCAATTTACCCGCCAATTCAGGCAATAGTTGCCCGAGAGAATTGCCTCCAGTTTACGACAAACTAATTATTTGTGGCCAGCTGTCTATAGACAAGACCGCTGATTAGTCGAAATTACTAATTTCAGTCAGTTCAGCTAATCAACATATTGACAGGCGATTAGCAGCCTGTCTTTGAGAATTCGTCCGTAAATCGAAACCTCAAAATAGAAACTGTATCTTACTCCACCAATAAAATCTTATCCACCAAATCTATTCTTAAATTCACAGTAAAGGCTCATTTACACGATACCATGTCCTTGTAATATCTACAAGAGCAATAATTGAATGCAATAAATGAAGCGCAATAAGATCTTTTGGCGTTTGAGTGAAGTTATCAGGGGAGGCGCCAGTTCTACGCAATCTAATGCAATGAACCTGTCAAAAAGCGTTAGTTTCTACCTGTAAGATCATTGGACAGCTGTAAAAACCTGAATTCAATTTATTGAATGCAATTTTGGGCGAGAAATAATTGCACATGCCTTTTGTTTACATCTATGCAACTATCTATGAGAATATTATTGCTTTCAAGAAAATGGTGTAAATGAGCCTTCAAGGTAGGGTAATGAATGATGGAGTAATTATTTTATGAGTTTATGGTATAAATAACCATTAACTTCCTAGGTATATAAAAACTTAATGAAACAACCGATCCCTGGAAGGATTTGGATGAAATCTAACACAATATTTTTTTAGCTATATCAACTATTAGGATACTTTTTATCCGACTGCAATAGAAGGAGGGTATTGTTTTCTCAGTAAATGATAATTCCTAGTTGCACCAGCTAGTATTGTTTTGACTTGAGGTGTGTTCGTTTTGCGATAGAAACGCCCGAGAACTCGAATGGCTGATTTCGCTGCAAAAAGTAACAGCTCGTAAAACGTACCAAATCTTCCCCGGAACAACCCTTAGTGCTAACCTCGTGGTAATCGACGCGATATATTCACAGGAGAAGATTGCAAAGACATCAGGAAAAGACCATAAAAAGGTCCGTATTTCACGAGATAATATTTTTCAAACGCTCTCTTTATTGCGACTCCGATAATGACTTCGCAGCTCGATAGCTTAATTAAACTTCGAGACGATTTTATGTTTTCTTAGTAAAGCAGAATAGCAGTGGATTATTTTGCCATGGGAAATAATGTTCGACTGAACGCTGAATTTCGGAAAAGTCGCTCAAGAGCCCTTTATTCGGAGATAGTATTTCAGTTAGGTTACATAGTTTAGAGATAGTATTTCAGTTAGGTTACATAGTTTAAAAGATAGTATTTCAGTTAGGTTACATAGTTTAAAGATAGTATTTCAGTTAGGTTACATAGTTTAAAGATAGTATTTCAGTTAGGTTACATAGTTTAAAGATAGTATTTAAGTTAGGTTACATAGTTTAGAGATAGTATTTCAGTTAGGTTACATAGTTTAAAGATAGTATTTCAGTTAGGTTACATAGTTTAGAGATAGTATTTCAGTTAGGTTACATAGTTTAGAGATAGTATTTCAGTTAGGTTACATAGTTTAAAGATAGTATTTCAGTTAGGTTACATAGTTTAGAGATAGTATTTCAGTTAGGTTACATAGTTTAGAGACAGTATTTCAGTTAGGTTACATAGTTTAGAGATAGTATTTCAGTTAGGTTACATAGTTTAGAGACAGTATTTCAGTTAGGTTACATAGTTTAGAGATAGTATTTCAGTTAGGTTACATAGTTTAGAGATAGTATTTCAGTTAGGTTACATAGTTTAGGCTTTTTTGTGCGCTCGTCTAAATACTAGCCATTTACTATGACGTGATTGAAGCTAAAATTCAGTAGTAGGCCTGATTTCGAGTTAGTTTTGACATAAAATCTATATTTTGTATACCTACTTGTAGAACACTTTAGTAGTATTTTCTTTTTGATTTAAAATTTTAAAAGAATGCAAACCAGAAATGCTGCCATTAGCGACTGGGGAGATTTTCTTATATACTCCCCCCTTATTAAAACTTTGCCCGTTTTACTATCACTTGACTCTTTCCTTTTTACTGCTTTTGTTTTTAAAGTTTCTTATGGCTTTGGAAGCGATTCCACCGTATTGTCTTGTTGAGCAGGGTACCTTATTAATTTGCATCTTCATTGTTTGCAACTACATTTGGGCCTTGGAGTACGAAGTTTGGAAGGGAGGGATTAATATGTCGTAACTTGGTACCAACATAAACGTGTCTGACACGTTACCTCGTTATATGAACAGTAGCTATTAACTTGTAAGTTTGTTGTTGCGTTTACTGGAAACTAGCGTGTATTGTTTGTTGTTCTAGCTTGTAACGCAACTTACAATCACCTCGCCCTCGTTTTCATAATAGAAACTTAGAATATGACTTATATTATAACTTATGACTTATAGATTACTTAGAATGCATGTAAAATTCAAACGCTCTTTAGGTAGTGTTTTATTTGTTTGTTTTTTTTTTAAGATAAAAGTTTAACGGTACAAAGGGACACTTGCACCAAAAACTTAATTACGATTAGCGTCCTAATTCTATTTAGCAGCTGTTAAAATGTATAAAATATGTCAAACTTAATTGTGATTAACGCGCTAATCACAATTAGTATTTTTGGTGCTTAAAGACCTTAGGGTACGATAGCATAAACTATCATTAATATCTTTACAAAACAAAACTGAGCAAAGACATTGAGTAGGCAGATCACCACTGAAATACGTGTTCAAATTATCTTGTCGCCATTTTCTCATTAAAACAGCCTCTAAACTAAAACCTTTCTATATCTTCCAGAACATCGCTAGTCTACAAACCGAAGCGTCTCGACTCGCTCTTCCGCATCTCCTACACGTACTGCCCTTTCGCCGGCGCGCTAACCGTCCTCCTCATAGGGGTTCCCATGAGCTACATGACAGAAAAGTCCAGAACTGACTCCATGAACCCCGACGTCCTCTGTCCGATCACGCAGAGTTTTCTACACAAGTCGCAGATGAGGAGTAGGACGGTGTCCGTTGAGATGAGGACGACGAGTGCTCCCGATATGTATTTGGGGTTGGATGATGCGTTGAAAGAGCTGAAAGATGCGTTGGATCGGTGAATAAATTTTTGATGTGTAAATTTACTTTCGTTTAATTTTTACCGACGCAGAAATGAAGCTCAGTCAACCTATGATCGCTCCTAGAATCTCTTCTAAACTATTAAATTTATCTGTACTGTACTTACTCAATATAAAAATGCATCTTAATTATTAAATTGCGACTTGCAGCGATCTCACGTACAGTTAATTTCCATCTCTACTTTACCAATTTGACCCCATTTCCTTCGATGTCTGGAGCTAAAAGAAACTCAATAAATAAAGAAGAAAAATAGGCAAGAGGAAACATTAGTGACATTTCGACACGTCTTTTGTAGCGTTGGCGATACTTGTACTCAAGCCAAATGTGAGTAAGCGAGGTATGATCATTTGTAAAGATTGAAGGGATTTAATAGAAAAGAACTTTATTTCAGGGAGTTGCCATGTGCAGCAGACATCCGGGCAGGTTTCTGAGATAACATAGTGTAGTGTAGTGTAGTGTAGTGTTGCGTAGAGGGTCATTAGGTGACATTCAATGACTAATTGTTGTGAATTTAAAATCTGTATTTATATTGTATTCACATTGTATTAATTTAATTTGTGTCAATTTGGCTTAGCTGTCAAGGCACAAATAAGTCAATATAAATAACTGAATCAATGAATGAATGAATGAATAAATAAATAAATAAAACTATCGACTGTTGCTCCCAAGGGCGCATAATTCTGTAATTGCCTTGACCGAGGCGCGTATTTTGTTTGGAGGTTACTTTACAAAAAGCCATTTTGCGCCCTTTGGAGCAATTATGCGTTTTCTATTAGGTTACTAGGCTCAGGCAACCCAGCAATCATATTACAGAAACCCAATAACAGTTCTGCGTTTTGGCTTAAAATATACACGCTGATAAAGGCTGGGAAAAAAACATATGCCCCAGGTTTTGGATGTTTACATGTTTGTGATGTCGCTGTTTCTGGTTCCCACGTCACAGGGTATCCTAGTCTGGGGCCAGAAGCAATGTTTGTGCCTGTATGTAAGTAAATGTTTTTTATGTTATTATAAATGAGTTACCCTTGTTTTAACACAACATGCTCATTCGTACGGAATTCGGTCACGAAACTTATGGAATGAATACGATTTTACGATTGAATGCTCGAAGAAAATTTTGCCTTCATGCCACTCCATTATTCAGTTGACGTAACGATGATATATTACTCCTCATTGAGTCCCCGAATTCTTGTTCCATTAGTAACGACATTTTAATTTTCTCAACGCTCCCCCATCTGTTCTTATAGCTGAATATAAAAGACAACAAAACCACGACGGAGGATCATTATTGTCTACCAGTATTTTGTAGAAAAACGTAAGAGATTTTTTTTTCAAACAAGATACTTGTTTTAAAGTACTCAAGCGTCCAACGTCCACAAAATACCCAGATCTTTGATCTGTTTTTTCATAGGTTTTACATGGGTCTAACAGTTACTATAACTGTTGACCCGGAACTCTCTCTACAAATAATCTAAACCTTTTACTTTGCGATGAAGTTACCTGAAAATGCATTTTCAAACATTTTAAACCAATATTGTGTATACTTAATTGAATACCAAATCTAAATCTGAGGATTTTCCAGTATACTATGAAGTTCATTCTACCATGGCAAAAATAACGTGTGAAATTCAGTATTCAGTATATTCATATTCGTTAAAGTAAAATTTGACTTTGTTCTTATTTAATCTATTTCTAATTGTTTAACTTATGATATAGGTAATAAAATAAGACTTGGGTCAGAGAGCGAAGTCGTCTGGCACAGGTATTTTCATACTTAAAAGACGGCTTCAGCTTACACAATGTTAATAATAATAATACTCATGGTTAAACAATAAACATTTTTATTTATTTTTTGATTTCAGGTTATGGACACATGCGGTACCTATATACTTATCTTAGCAACCCTTTGTACAAACACAGTAGTATATGGTATTTACTTACCTCAGCATCCCTAAAAAGCTGAAAACACGGTCTCCGGCGAACAAATGAGATGGCACGTTCTCAGCCGCAGACTCATTGTCGCGGCAACAAAGGAGAAGAAAAAACTGCGGCATACATGTTGGGCTCCTCCCGTCTTATCAGTCTTTGAACATGCTATTCAAGCCCAAACGTAGAGCTAAAGAAAACATAAACTTAACTGCCTAAGTCAAATGCCCAAGACCTCGACACAGATACTATATATCCAATTGACTGCGCCTGCGGGGGAATGCGGCTCGCCAAACGTTTGTTGTATTCAACAAACGTTCGCATACGCAACTTATGTACAATTGTACAATGACGGGCCGGCAGACAGTTTCGCAGCGGCTGACCAATCACAGCTCTCTTACTTCGTCCCCCGCCGCCCGTAAATTGGTGAGTTGTGTTTCAAACGAAAATGTATCTATGCGCTCTCCACTGGATAAGTGCTCCTTGCCTCGACAGCTGACAGCGGTGAATAATGCATTCGACAGACAGTTTGATCGACGAATCAAGTTTCGGCGAAGTGTACGGAGCTCGTAAAAAATGCAATCCAGTTTTTATTGTCCAAAAAAGTCCAGGGAATTTATTGATGTTTGATTGACGATAATCGACGTTATTATTGGTGAATATGATTGCTATTTTCGGTGACACTGACCGGTGCGAGGAAAGGTGGGTGTGCCCCACTTGCCTGGCAAGCATTGGGCAGTGCTGTTGTCCCCTACTCATTTCTTCAAACCAAAAGAGATATTTCTATACCATTCTTTGTAAGTCTCGCTTGGAGCTTTGGTACCCAGATACGAGTAAGATTTGATAAATGTCTTATTAGAGACAAGCTCGCCTTTGTACACGATTTTTCTATAAGATATCTGTTTGTCATCATGTGAGTACAATAAAGAAATTACGATTACGATTACGATTTGAGCCATATTCCAACGAGTAAAATTTGAGCCATATTCCAACGAGTAAGATTTGAGCCATATTCCAACGAGTAAGATTTGAGCCATATTCCAACCAGTAAGATTTGAGCCATATTCCAACGAGTAAGATTTGAGCCATATTCCAACCAGTAAGATTTGAGCCATATTCCAACGAGTAAGATTTGAGCCATATTCCAACCAGTAAGATTTGAGCCATATTCCAACGAGTAAGATTTGAGCCATATTCCAACGAGTAAGATTTGAGCCATATTCCAACCAGAAAGATTTGAGCCATATTCATAATTTCATAATTTCTTTATTGCACGGAAAACAATGTGATACATAGTCTTAAAACAAAGGTAAATAGGCAAAGGAGAGCTTATCTCTAAAAAGAGATTTCTTCCAGCAAACCTTGAATTCCAAGGGCTTGCGGTAAAAGGGTGTTGGGCGAGAGGCGAACCAACTATCAGAAATGTTTCTACGGACTGAAATCTTTACCCACACAAGAACTGCCCTAAAGGAGCGTGCGTGCCAGGTTTTAGCCGCGGTACATTAATTCCTAGCGTCTGAGTGCCTCGCTGTCTCGGGCGCTTAGCCTAGGAAAATACACAACAGAGATTCACTAATAACATTTTGATAAAGCAGGTTTTTTAAGACCTACAGAAACAAGAAGGTTGTTATATTATAAGTTTGAAGCGTATGTGTGTCTATGTGTTGGCATGTCTGTTTGTATTTATATACAAAAGCAAAGCATACCTTTATATAAATTTAATAAAAAATACTTTAGTATTTTCTTTCGCCACCAACAGCAAGTTTTCAGTGCGTATGGAAAATAACGGACTTCAGAGTTATATTTTAACTTCGTCAATAGTTGGGAAGTTGTGAACGGATCTCTATTTAATTAGGAACTCGTCCATATTTGCTCTCAAACTTTTTTAATAGCTGCACTGAGTACTAGGCCACTGAGAGCGGACGGAGAACCTCAAACATTTGGGAATCGGTTTTTGGTCCACTTTTAGAAGTTCCATTTTAGTTGTTTTATGTACACTGGACGCAAATATTTTTTAATAGGTTCTGCGAGCATTTAACAGGGTACAACAGAGAAATGTTTTAAAAGTTTTTGTGTTTTGGCTATTCTGAACAACTCCAACTTTATATAGGTATACTATGGATTTATCTCATTTGGGTTTCACTTCAAGAGTTATTTAAATTAAATTAAAATTTACCAAAATAATGTGTAATGAGAAAATAATTTACTAAACATCGATTAAACATGGTTATCACTTCATTCGGACGTCAGCGCAAATGTATATCGGCGGCAGTCGATTCCATGGTGCGTGCACGGCACGATGCGCGCGATATCGCTTCATGAGGAAACAGAAACGCAGTGAGCGACGTTTTAGTAGGCGCAGGAACCCCTGCCAGTTGGAGCGGATATTTCAAAATGACGCCCGCCACGATAAGGGTTATGGATATGGAGTGGAAATATTTAGTGAAAAGTACCTCATAAGCATTACATACGCAATGAAACCGTGATAATACTACTAACAGTAAATTACATATGATTAATCACATAGTTATACGCTATAGTACTCAAAACTGAGTCAAGTACCTTTATTAACAAAAGTTATTTAAAAATACGCCATCGCCAGGCTTATGAACATGCACACGCTGTAAATTCTTGAATGAGAGAAACAGAACCACGTGGTAATTATTATGGTTGAACTGTATATTTAATTACACATTTGACACACACACACACATACACAAAACGTCACGTCTTTCACGTGGATGCAGAGGACTTTGACGGAAATTAGTTTAAGCCTAAAGCCTAGAGATCGATGTGGCTAGCTAGACGCATTCATCACCCACGCACATCACTCGCGCGCTAATAAATATTGTGCAGCCATTAATACGGACCCCGGTTATGTCCTCTATAACAGAACTGCTGAAACCCACTTCAGCGTGTGCGAGTTCGTGTTCCTAAAGGTGCGAACGCACTAGGCGGAACTGCACTGCAGCGGAACTGCGCGACACGGCGCTTCATTTTTTGGTAAACCGCACTTGAACTGCAGTGACGCGACAGTTTCACCCGCCATTTGAACAAAGAACGAAAGAGATAGAAAGAGGAGAGAGGGGCGGGGGCGTGAGGTAGCGTCAGTTTTGCCTAGTTGCCCAACTTTGCCGCGCAGTTCCGCTGCAGTGCAGTTCCGTTGCTGCGTAGTGCGGTTTGCTCCATATGTTTGCCTTGAAAGAATATTTTGTCGCGTCGTGTCGCTCAGTTCCGCTGCGGTGCAGTTCCGCCTAGTGCGTTCGCACCTTAATAGTCGCAAGGTATGCTAACGACAGTAAGAGTTAATGGGAAAGCTTCAAGTTACCGGTTTATGTATTGACTCTCCCTAAATGCAAGACAATTTCCTCAAACAAACGATGCTTCTAATAAGCTGTAGCTTAAGGTCAGCGTCCTCCACCCCGAGTTGCACAAAACTAATTTAAAAGGACATTGCCTACTTGTCTATGGAAGTTGGACCAAGTGCTGCGTAGAGTGCTCACATAGTGCAATTTGTTCCTTAGATCATCACTAATCTATAATCCGAAGCGCATATACATATCCACATAGGTCGTCAATGACGATGACTGTCTCGCCATCTGCAATCTATCATTGTTACCCGTTTACGGCCGATCCCAATAACCTATCTCTATCCGTGATCTGCAGATTACGCATTACATTTGACAGTTGCGCTATGGGATTTACTCGTATGTCAAAATTGACACTAGCAATCTCAAATCTGCAGATTATGGATTGAAGATAGGTTATTAATTTTGGCCGTAAGTTGGCTCTCAGAGCAGGAAAGTGGTTTATATTATGTTGACACAATAAATGACGAAATAACGCGACCGAAACGATTAAGCAATGAATTAGTCCGGTCAATTTAGTCTTAAAAATAAGAGTAAGTACCTCACGTTGTATAAATTCCCAACAATCTGAAATTTTGCATGAACATTTAGTAGTTAATAAATAGGTAGAATATTTTAAAGACGATTTTACTTGATGCCGATTCTAAACAAAATTCCAATTTTATTTGGAAACTCAAATGAAACAAATCACAGCGGAGTATTGGCACTGAATGGACAGGGGATGGAGATTGTAATCCCGGACGGGGAATATCTTCCTTCGGGAGACGGTTGTTTTATACTGTTCTCAATACTACTTCTAACACCTTCACACACCTAAAAGGCTATTGTCGAGTGGCGAGTAGGGCACAGATTAACAAAAAAGTATTACAATATCTCACATACATAAACATAACTCCAACACAAAAATTGCTTGTTATAAAATAAAAATCGGTTAAGTGCGGGTCGGTATCGCACACGAAGGGTACCGTACCATCGTACAACAAATCAAAAGCACTCAAAACAATAAAAAAATAAACAAAAAGAAAATTTTAAAAGTTTATGCCTTCACGAGATTTGAACCGACGACCTCCGGATTGAGAGTCTACATCATACCGGCTGAGCTACCACAGCCATGTGGGTTGACGCGAAATATGCTATCATATTTAAATGTGTAGTATATGTGTCTATGACATGGTTGGCTATGACAATAAATAAACAGTTTCAGTCAAGATCTCCATTTTGAAATGCGTAAGTGTATCTAAACACGTCTCTTGTATCGGGGCCCCCTTTAATTTGCAATATCTCTCGTATTTCAGTATTTGTGGTTGGTGCGGCAACAGATATACACATTCTGTGAAAATTTCAGCTTTCTAGCTATTACGGTTCGTGCAGACGGACCCGGTGACAGACAGGACGGACGGACGGACGGACGGACAGACAGACAGCGAAGTCTCAGTAATAAGTTCCCGTTTGGCACCCTTCGGGTACGGTACCCTAAAAATCATCCCCGGCGAGTAACTTAACATGTTATTAAAGCTGTAAGTATATGTGGCATACAGTATGCCCTAATTCCCTTAACTTCGCAAACGTAGTAAAAACACCATTAGCCGTATAAGTGGAAAAAACCCTACGTTAAGCAAAGCAACATTTTATGCGACCGACTCTTTAAAAGTGCCTAAGAGAGTAATTGAGCGTATCAGCCGTATAAATTTTCTACGGTGTTTGCATAAAATTTTACGACACCGAACAGAATTTGGTTCATTTCGCAGAGTACAAGAAACAATTGAAAAGGAATGCTCAGATCCTGAAAACAAGTTTCAAAGTTGAAGGTTTGAGATGGGAGGTGATGTTACGATTAAAATGAATAAGACCCTGTAGTTTCGTTGTCCCCACAGCCTCTGTCCCCAGTGAATGGGGACAACGAAACTGTAATAAAATAATTAATTTTTATGCCCGTTGTCCCCATCGGCTCTTTACACATTCAGTGGGGACACCGAAACTATAATAAATTAATGAAATAGTTTCCTGTTGTCCCCACTAGCCATTTCTAGTGAAATGGGGACAAGAAAACTTCATAAAATAATAAAAAAAAGTTCCGTTGTCCCCATCATCAAACGAAACTTCAAAATCCTTTTTATGATATTTATTTTTAATTGTGCCTATCTATATTCTATATCCTATTCACTTCCAAATACTTCCAATCACATTTAATACGCACCTCAGCAGATAAAATTTAACCCTGATAGTGCTGATGTCACTCCCAAAAGTGTTATTAATAGCTAAATACCATTTAAAATAGAAATAGAAATTGTTTATTTTGCCTAAAAAAAAACAATACTGAGGAAAGCGAATGCGTAAGTAGGTATATAAGGCAAAAAAGGAAGAATTAATAAAAATCGGTGTCATTGTGTCCGTCGACTGTTTGTTTTACATAGGCGTGAAAAAAATATCAAAACCATACGCGATGCTAATGCAAAATATACAGGGTGACATTTAATTGGCTGACCATATTTTGAGGAATGATACCATCATAGTAAATAACTTTCCCCTAAGAAACATAATGGTCGCAAATGAAAAGAAAATGGGTATAGTAACTTGTAATTTAAACAAATAAATGATTTATAACAAATAAATGATTCATATGCGACCATTATGTTTCTTAGGGGAAAGTTATTTATCATTCCTCAAAATATGGTCAGCCAATTAAATGTCACCCTGTATATTTTGCATTAGCATCGCGTATGGTTTTGATATTTTTTTCAAGCCTATACAATACAAACAGTTTACTATCATTCCCCCAAAATATAGTCAGCTAATTAAATGTCACTCTGTATACATTACTTACACCGGATGAGAAAACAAAAGGCCGATATGTAACACCCATAATGTCGGCGTTTAACAAAGAACATGTTTTACAATAATATATTTCGTGAATTTTAGTTCTAAGAAAATATGTCGTTGACTTGACTACTCACTAACAATGTTATCTTTTGTTTTCTTATGCTACTCCTCCAAGTCAACTCAAACGTCCGCGCAAAAAAAAACGACAGACCGCGATTTTCAACCTAATGGCTCGGTAATTATGACAAAACAGAACGAAAGAACCTGTCCTTTATAGGACGTTGGACGCTTGAGTACCTAGACACCTGTTAAATGTGACGTCACCCGCACATGTATCAATTCTACGAACCGCACTAAGACGAACGCGGTACCTGCCTTCACCCCCTGGTATGGAAAGTATAACAAAATAAAAGATAACATTGTTAGTGCAAAGCCTTCATTGGCTCATTCAAAATCCCACTCCTGGATTTTTGAACATCATTTTCGCACAGCACTTCTTACTGGAATTTCTTAGTGTGTTTGTGGACTCAGTGTGTGATTGGTGTTGCCGAAATTTTAAAAAGGAGAAAATGTAAGTAAATTCATATTTTTATAATGTATCTATCTAGATACCTGCCATTCCTATTGTATAGACTTTGGACACATTATTATAGGAAAATTGTCAGAACAATCAGAAAAGAGCGCGGAAAGCGAGGCCACATTGTGAAATATGCCACAGAGATTCCCTGCAGCTCTTCATATTATGTTTATACGAAAATGGGTGCTAATACTACCTAATTAAATTATTATTATTTTATTATCAGCAGTATCAATAATGTCACAAGCGGGTACTTCGAGAGGAAGAAGTGATTTGGAGTATATACAGAGAAAAGGAGGTACAATACTTTTACACGCTGGACACCAATTCACCAAAAAAGCAACGTTCAAAAACGGAAACATACTATGGGAATGCCACTTGCGAAAGAAAACCAAATGTACTGGCAGAATGAAGATTAATGAAGTAAGTTACTAGTTAAACACATTTTGATTTATTGATTTGATGCTTAAAACGTTGTTATCTTCATGCAATACTAAACGTTTTATTTTCTATTATAGAACAATCAGATTCTAACGGAAGAGCCTCACGCTAACGCATGTGAACCAAATTTTAACAAGAACATACTTGATGGCATCATGGAAGATTGCAAGAAAAAAATAATATCAGAGGAGTTACCTGCCATACCGACGGTCTTCAATACAACTTGAACTTACAGTGAACTTGTGATATTGTTGATTATTTAAATGATTCTGATAAAACCAATAAATATAACTTTTATGTAATTTACCTATGAATTGTTTTATTTTAACTCTTGTTGCACTAGTTAATAAAAAGGCTTAAAGAAATATGATTTATTAACTTTTAATCCGATGATGATAGTACAATGGGGACAACGGCACTACAAAACTTAATATACCCGTTGTCCCCATAGGCTGTATCCCTACAATGGGGACAACGGTACTTCAAAAAATGTATATCCCGTTGTCCCCATTGGCTTTATCCATACGAATTCATACGATGGGGACAACGGCACGGAAAAAAAATGGCGTTCCGTTGTCCCCACGATGGGGACAGAGACAATGGGGACAACGAAACTACAGGAATAAGACACGTGTGGTTAACATTTGCAAGGCTTGTCAAATATCAATTTTGTGTCTGAAAGCTTGCTGTTATTTTATCAAAGAGATCAAGAAACTTAATTTCAGAAAAGATTCTGTATTATTCCGGTAAGCAATCTTTCTGTTCATGTTCAATGGCATGGTACTATCTTATGAATATGTAATCGGTTTATCTCATAAACATAAACATTTACATACAAGCACATACATTGCTTCTGGCGCCACACTGGGATACCCAAAACAGCGACATCACAAACATGTAAAAATCCAAGACCTGCAGTTTTTTTTTGTCCCTAGCCGGGATTCGAACCCTGGAACTTTCGCATGGTAGGCAGATGCGCAACCGCTGCGCCACAGACGTCATCATAAGGACATAGGCCGAATAAACTTACAATGGAGAACAATAGACTTCGGAGTGAGAGGGGGATGAAATTTTTGTTTGTCTTTTTCTCTTCCATTACATGACGATTATGTAAAGGACATAATAGCAGAACTTTGTCGATTATAAAGTTGTGGGGAAGTGGTTGACACTTTCTCCACGATTTTTATAAACAGAACTAAGAAGCGAAGCTAAGCGATAGTTAGGTAATAATGATGATCAAGCCAGGAATAAATGAATAGTGTTATTTAGAATTTGATGAATGAAAGTTGTATTGAAATTAGATCGCGAATACACGGGTAATTACACAGCGATTTAGCAAGCAAGTACAGAACATGTATGGATCAAGGCAGGGCCACGACTGGTCGCGCTGGCGCATGCGACCGGGCAGCCTTCGAGCCGCGGGCGTCGCAAGTGGAGTACGCGGGGAGAGGTGCATCTTCGGGTCTGGTCCAAGTTGAATTTTAAGTCCGCTACAAAGTGCTCTACTCACGATACAACCGGTCGCCTGTGCAACTTGTATTTCCCTCTCTGTCTATCGTCCTGTTCCGTCTTTCTCTAGAGCGGTTGCAAGGCATCCTGCCTTCTATGAGTTGCAGCGACCGCTTGCAAGCTAGGTTGCATCGTGAGCAGAGCCCATAAAACAAATGAGGTGTACTCTTTTACCGAGGGTGCCCATTGGCATTGGCGAAGAAGGGGAAGTTAAAGTAGAAGCTGCCAACATACTTACAACCCTGATTTTCGTGACGTTCACTACAAATGGTGTCGCTGGACCGCTTTACCCCTAATCGCTAGACCCCTATAGTCTATTCGTGATAAGAATGCAGTAAAGTCATCACTGTCGGGCGGCCTAGCCACGCCCCGTAACCAATCAAATTGTTTCCAATTATCAAGCCAAGTTCACAGTGACCAGTTGAAGGCAAACTTTCGAACGCGAAGGTTGTGTCCTGTCCTGTGAGTGTGTGTTAATAGATTTAAATTTAAATTTCACTGCATTCTTATCACGAATAGACTGTAGCATAAATTAACTATAGCCGCATTCAGACTTCCTAGTATCGAAGGTAACAATAGTAAGAAACGATAAATTTTAGGGTTCGGATCCTTATAAGGAAAAAAGGAACCCTTGCATCACTTTGTTGTCCGTCCGTCCGTCTGTCCGCCTGTCCGTGTGTTTACACCACGTTTATATTAAGAACTCGTGGACGTATTAGGCTGAAATTTATATCAATTGTTAAGGTCTGTGATCGTATGAAGTTGTCAAAAATCAACCTTCTAGGTCAACGCAATCGAACGATACGACCGTTTTTGCTGTAAAATTGTTGGATTTTCATAGTAATCCCAATGGACCCAAAACCTGTAGGATAATTTTATTTGGCACTAAACAAGGTCTTAGAGCATAAGTAAAGGGAAAATCTGAAAACTGCAAAGTTTTGTTTTTCTACAAAAATATTCAATATTCAATTTGGTTTACACGGATGACATCATACTTTAGTTTTTTATGTGGAAACCTATTACCTACACGTGTAACGCTCTCCAAGTATGATCGGAACCCTTGATGCACAAGTCCTACTCGCACTTGACCGTTTATTTTGCGGAAATTTGCTTAAATTACTGACCATTGTTGTAACTTAGTATCAAAGGGAAAAATGGTAAGAAACGACTGCCTACTTATATTATAACTAATATTATAACTAGTATTATAATATTATAACTAGTATTATAACTAATCTTTCTTTATTGTACTATATGAATGAAAACAACTTTCCTCGCAAATTATTAACAGTATATTACGGGTTGAATATTACCGGGTTTTTTTATTTATATTTTTCAACAAAGATCCTGCGCAGTGAAATGAGAAAAATAGAAAGGCAAAAGATCTTAGGCAAACAGAATTTTCAAGAGAGCTTTTCCTTTTCTCAAGAATGTCCGACGCTAAAACGTTCTACTGTAGCATTATTCTATAGTGGAATGCTATTAATGGAATCCTTTGCTGCAGGAATTGAATTGATTCCCGTAATTGGTTACCTGTAGATTCTTCCCATCCCTCTGTTGAACTGCTTTCCGTGAGGTATAGATTTTTTCTTTAAAAACAAGAATATTTTATTTTGCGCAAGTATACGTACACAAAACAGGAAATACATAAAATTGTGTACTAAGACGAGCTTATCATTATCAATATTCTTTACTTTTATTGCGGTACCTGACAGGGAGGAGTGGTCTGAGATAAGAGAGGCCCAGCATTGGCACTCTGTGCATATGTAGGTTAAATTAAATAAAATCACATTAATCACATCAATCTACATCAATAGATCTCATTTTCAGTTCTAAAAGTCACTACATGTATTTATTCGGAACGCACAGCCGTTTCAGATTCAGACGCGTTTCATTCATTAGGCAAATTCGTGAGAGGAACATCAATTTGGACCCTATTAGAGCGGGCGGTGCGTATCGGGGGAATCCGTGCTCGCTGGTATACGGGACAAACGAATCAAACCAATGCCCTCTGGAATTACCCTAACAAATGAATGTATCTACTAGACTAGCAAAGTATAGCAATCTTTACTCGTATAATTCGGTATAAGGCAATAATAGTTAAATAAATCTAAGAATATGCCTGAAGTTTTAAAATTACATATTTCCAGGAATTGTCTTCTAGAAGAGCGACAGAGAAAGAGTTATTAAGAACTCCGCGGTCTAGTGGGTTTCACAAATGCTTCTAACGCAGGAGATGAATGTTCCAATTCCTGCGCTTAACCATGTCCCGTGAGACCCGTAATAATTCGTATGGTTACGGTAATAATAGAAGCATGGTATAAAGAAAGACCAAACTAAACTCTAACTATAAATACACCGCACATTCGTGTGTAAATGTATCAACCTCAAAACAAAATAGCTTTTCGGGAAACGCTAGAGAATCGTCACCTAACGTGTCCTACCATCCTCTATTATACCACTTACATTTTGTAATACCTATTCTACTTGAGAAATTGAATTCCGTTGCCGTGGCCGGGGGGGGGAGGGTAGTGATTGCTACACTGAATCAGTTCCATCGAGCAATCCTTACTTGTCCCATCCATTGGGAAATCGCAAGCGATGATTATTGGTACACGGAACTCACTTAACTTAGTGCAGAAAATGCGCGTCGATCCTGTGCTGTATAATGGTACCGTAATCGCATACAGCACCAAAGCCTAGGGGTTATATTTGACAATTTGTTGTCCTGGTTACCACATGTATGTAGGTCAGCAGTCGAGTCTTTGCGTCATTTCACTCTCTCCGGCGATTGCAGTACTTTCTCTCATTTCAGACTAAAATTCACTCACTTTTACTCCCTTTAATCGACTACGCGGATGTTTGCTGGGTCACTGCGAACGAAGAACAACTGAACAAACTCGAACGACTTCAGAATCTCGGGATTCGGTTTATCTTCGGGCTACGCAAGTATGACCATGTCTCTCAGTGTCGCAAGCAGCTAGGATGGCTTCCGATTCGTCTTCGCCGTGATATGCACATTCTCTCCTTTCTGTTTAATATTTTGAAAAATCCCCGCCATCCCGTTTATCTTCGTTAACATTTTGAGTTTCTCTTCCCCAGGGATAGCAACAGGAGATCCCACACGATGTCTCTTCTTTCGACTCCTAGGCATTACACTACTGCCTATAATCTCGTTGAGGTTGACGGCAATCCGATTGTGGAACGCGCTCCCCTGCGCTATAAGGGACAGTCCCACAATTTATACTTTTAAGAAAAGAGTAAAAATCATTTTCTTTCTCTTTCATTATTATTATTAAAGTATTTATTTACCTATGTATGTGTATATATGCATGCTATGTAGTTCTTATTTATACTATGTATAACTTTATTTATTATTGTAGTATTATTTATGTTGTAGGTTGTAGAATACCTATTTTTTTATTTATTTTATACATCAATAGCAAGTATAAATAGTTTTATCCAGATTATTTTTATCGTTGTGCACTAGGACTATCCTCTCAGCACCATCTTTCCTGTCCTGCCTAGGTTTGCTGGTAGAAATCTCTCTTAAGAGATAAGCTCGCCTTTACGCACTATATGTTATTTAAGTTTTATTATTAAGTTACTGTGCAATAAAGAATATATGAAGTTCCTCAGAATGCTTTCCCTAATATAGGCCTTTAAAATGATATTACACCTAACCTAAAGTAACCCGTGTAAATCTCGCCCTTTATAATTATCTAAGGGTCTCATCTCAAATGTTTTGAAACAACAAAACTGTGCAATGTTAACTGTTTAAATATGATGTGAATTAACTAGAGTAAGTTCTTCTATTTATTGTAGGAATCTTTATTGTAGGAATGTGTGAGCCTGTTGGATTATGCCAATTGTGGAGATATTTCATAGTATTATGGGGTAATGATGTGAGAAATAGACTCGTTCTTGACAAATGGAATCTAGAGTAAAGACGTGACGTGACGTCATGTCACTGAAAATATTTGCTACGATTTTCTGCTGAAGCTGAAATACACAGCACCGATTTATATGTCACTATAATAATACGTCTCATGCCTTGTCAAGTATTACGCACCAGATCAGTGTCTCCTTGTGTGGGGTCAGAAACAAACAATGTATGTGCTTGCTGGTATAAATGTTTATGTTTAAGATACTTTTAACTTCATAGCTGAATTCATGCAAATGGAGTATCGAATAAATTTGGCCAATGTGCCTATCATGCCGTATCGGAAAAACCTTAATTGTTGTTACTACATTTAACTGTTTGGTATTTGTTCATCGAACAATGCGCGCCAATTATTTTTTCTCTGAGCGAGGGTGGGTTAGGAGTCTAGTGGGTATTTGACACTCTGTCAGTATGTAGTAAAATTTTCTATTGCTTATTAATCGGTATCCTCTCATAAGGACACAGGCCGAACAAACTTGCAATGGAGGAGACGTCGGAGCGAGAGGATTAATAAATATTGATAAAAATCCTTCCCAATAAAGAGAGGATACGTTAGGCTGCATTCAACCCCACCTACAATGTAGGTAGGTACCCTCTTTATGTGTCGCATCATGGTACTAGTTTTTAGTTATTCATTGTTTATCAACGAAGCAAATAAACATACCGCCTATAAGGTCAACTAACCGGTATCACCAGTTTCGGACTCTACTGACACTGACAGCTCACTTATCGATCGGAGCAGGCGCACACGCATCAAGTATTTTCTATCTTTTAGTGTCGGTTGTGTTTTCTATCGTCAAATCTAGTTTAGTTAAAAAATAATCATGGAATGGTGTACTAGCAATTGTGGTGTGTTTTCAATGGTTTTGTTTTATTAATTTTCTTCTGTTTAAGATTGTCAATTTGTTATTGTAGCTTGATGTTGATGTTAACAAATTTAGAGCCGGTATACGGACGCCATTGTGCAGCATTTGAACTGTTCTCTGTATGTATGGTCCCTCTAAATAACAAGCATTATTTTGTGGTTGCAGGGAAATACCGAATTGAGTGCCTATCTGCAAAGACATTTCCTTGTGCTCTAAGAGTAAGTATTTTTTATTATTATTCTTAATATTATAATTTATTATTAACAGAAATCATTACTGTAATAGTTCTAACTTATTTTCATCTTTATTGGAATGGTGTTACGTACTAGTTATCGTACTAGTCATTGGTGCATAACCTTGAAGTTAATAGGTTTTTCAACAATAGCTAAACACTATAGTAATTTCTCAATCATCACATCATGATTGACATGATATGCTCTGTACAATAGCCAGTTTAATGCCTACTTTAAAAATTAATATTTTTAGCAGACAGCGTATTACCGTATAGACTAGAGTAATGTTATAGATCTTATGTTTATAATTCACCTATTTATTATATCAAGTAAGTCTACTAAAGTACCTATCTGTGACCTAGTACCAACACCTTTACTTTTTGGGGTTCCGTAGATAAACAAGGAACCCTTATAGTTTCGTCAAGTCCGTCTGTCCGTCTGTCCGCCTGTCCATCTGTCCATCTGTCCGTCTGTCCGTCTGTCCATCTGTCCGTCTGTCCGTCTGTCCGTCCGTATGTCACAGCAACTTTATTCCGAAACTGTTATGACTACACAGTTGAAACTTGGTATGTAGGTGTATTCTATAAACTACTTTACGAGTTTAATAAAAATAAGGGGGGGGGGGCTCCCCATACATGAAACTGAAACCAAAAATATTTTTTTCACCAAAGCTTTATGTGTGGGGTGGGGTGTTTATAGATAATTCTTTAAAATGACGTTGAGGTTCCTAAAACCATTTTTCCTCAAAGTTAAAGAGACAGACCCTTCCAAAGTGGAAAAATGTGTCCCCCCCCCTCTAATTTATAAAGTAAGAGATTGAAAAATAAAAATAAAAAATATGCTGTGTACTTTCAACGAAAATTGGTTTGAACAAAATATAAGCAGTTTTTAATATTATAAAACATTTCTTAAATCCGCAAAGTCAACTTTGTCATTCATACAAACACTATGAAAAACAAATTTACAACACGAACATCCAGTCTTATAATTACTTGCTACTGCGGAACCCGTCATGGGCGGGTCCGACTCGCACTTGGCCACTTTTTTGACATTGTTTCCGTTGTTTCTAAAGATTCACAACTCCGCATTCATGTTTTCTTATAAACATATTTACAGACCACAACAGTAATAATCTCAATCAGTAAACGTGCTCACTTAGTAAGGCGAACTTGAAAGATCCTTCCCACAACCTAGAGATTGTTAAACAAGTATTCGTCTATGTCTGCTTATCCTTCCCATACAATACATTCCAATGCTATTTCGAACATAGAACATTCTGGACCTCAGAATCCCATTAATCTCGGCCCCAATTAGCCCGAGACTGTGCTAGAGTTTGTATTACTGAGTTCTCAAAGCCATCAAAGCCATCAATGCCCGTTTAGATGCTATTGTATGGGTCTTGAAGATAATGAAACAGGTCAGGCTAATGAAATAAGATGTTTGTAAGGCTTAACAGAATAATTCAAATGTCGGTAATTTATCATTGTTCATGCTGATTGTAGATCAGAATTTAACACCAATAAAAGGTTTCTTCACCCCTTTACCTGTCATGCGTATGAGACCGTATTGAGTACCTATGTGTTTCCATTCATATGTACCCAATTACTTGAAATTACAAAGGTAACTTCAAAGTTCAAACAAGGCTGTCACGCATTTGGGTATTATTACGTAAATGTATTACCGATCTTTTCAGGTCATAACAGAGTCATTCTGTCAAGACGAGGCAGTCTGTATCGGTTCCGAAGTGAATAAGAACTCTTTGGCTGCTGAAGAGTTACTGGAGCTCTGCGCTGACACAGCCTTGGACGGTGTCTCACTGGTGGCTGTGGATATTAAGACTGGAGATATCGCTGCCGTATCGTTCAATAAGCTTCAGGTAAATTGGGGGAGATTTGGGTGGTGTCAAAGCCACTAAACTGAGGCATCTCTTTGCGCGGTGGCCACAGATTCCAATTATAAACACATCATCTTAATTGTCCGTTGGTAAAAATTTAAATCCCTTGCCATGCCGTCCCGGTCTGCGTAGGCCTTAAATGAGAAACTCATAATGTCAGGGCACTAACTTCATTTATGCCATAAAACTTGCCTAAAATGCACCTTTGATGAAACTTTATATTACTTATGATTCCCCAAGCTAACAATAACAATTTCACGTCAATGACTTTCTTCTTCCCGCTCTGACGTCTATTGTTCTATTGTTCTCCATTGTAAGTTTGTTTGGCCTATGTCCTTATGACCTTATTCCGATTACGGTAATAAATTCTTTGATGATTTTTAGGGTTCAGCACCTTAAAAGGAAAAACTAGGATCACTTTGTTGTCCGTCTGTCTGTCCGTCTGTCACGACCCCTTTTCTCAGGAACGCGTGGAGGTATCATGTTGAAATTAATATCGATTACTCAGGTCTATGGTTCCTTGGAGCTATGAAAAAATTAAACTTCTAGGTCCACGCAATCAAAAGATACCGCTATATTATGTCATAATTTTGCTGAATTTGTATAAACTCGCGTGGAACTCGCAAGGGAATCAAAACCTATAGGGTACTTCCGGTTGGTCTAGGGTCATGAAATTTGGAATAAATGAAGGTTTTATAGCACAAGTAATGGGAAAAATCTGAAAACTGCAAATTTATGTCTTTCTACAAAAATATTCAATTTGGTTTACATGGATGAATTTAGTTTTTTATGTGGAAACCTTATTATACATGTTACGCTCTCAAAATGTGATCGGAACCCTTGCTGCGCGAGTCCTACTCGCACTTGACCGTTTATTTTTTGTCTCTTTAAAGGTAGCTGCATCTGACACTGGAGATAAACCATTCTTTGAAGTATTTTCGGAGGAAAGATGTACTCAAGAGTCGTCAAAGTCACTTGTTAAGTTCATGGCGGATGTGGATGCACGTTGTAATCTTTTTGAAAAGTAAGTGGGAAAAAAACTAATTTTGGTACACATAGTGTTCAAATACGAATTCACGTTATTATGTAACTTACACAAATACAGGATAAAGAAGTAGAGAGATATCCATCTATGAATTGCACCATAATTGAAAACAACTTTAAAATTGACAGAAATATGAATACTTTATACGTGTGTGACGCTGCGTAGCTTACTCACCTGAGTTATTTTACTATTTCAGGTACAAAGTGGACTGTAGTTTGGAGATAATGTTTTTGGCAACGTTAAAAGAGCATCGGCAGAAGGGACTTGCAAAAGTCCTTACAGAAGTTTCCTTTGAGCTCGCAAAGAAATTGAAAGACGGTCCCGTAGCAACAGTCACCCTCCAAGACCTTGGCCAGCTGTACTCAAACATGAAACCCCGCCAAGTAACCAAATTGTATCCAAAAGTCTGCCAAGCTATTTGGACGTCCTTCATAACTCAGAAACTTGGAAAATCACTCGGTTTCACTGTTAATCTGAGAGTTTCTTACGATGAGTACAAGCACAATGGGAAAACTTACGCCGAAAGAATCGGTCCAGACTCATCATTTTGTGAATTGGCTTCCAAAGTAATTGTGTAGCAACGAGAACTTACGGACAAATATAAAAATATAAGCCTCAGAGCTCGGCAATTTATTTCGGCAAGAAGTAGGTAAACTTAAAATGGATTTACTAATCATTATTTATGTTTCACAAACGTCCTTATCTCAGTCTTAAAGTGCTTTGAGACCAAGATACTTTAATTGAAAACCAGTGGTTTCTTTGTATTTATTTCTTAAGTTATAATTAATTCATCAATTCAATCAAAATGAAATTTATATTTTGGCTTAATTTGGATTTCGGTTATTGCCACCATAGCTTCCATCATAAGATCGTATCAGTACTACTACTATCGTACAATTCGAAAACTTTTTGGTAACCGAGGAGATAATTTGATAGTTTGAGAAGTACCTAGGCAGGTACTTAAGAGAAGAGTGGTGCAGAGATTCAACAGACTAATTGCATCGGTTGACTTGTCCAAATTGGTTCATGATAATTGGCTCTTATTCTGCTTTGCCAAAGTTGTCCCCTGCCCTGTACCAATTATTCCATTTAGCAAGCGATTGCTTGAATAGTTTGAATTAGTTGACGGAGACAAGTCATTACGCTTAATAGTAATCGAAATCAAGTTTGGAAACTTTAATGAGGATGTAAGTTGATGTAACGTAGATACGTATTTCTCCATGGTAGCACAGATTAATAAAGAGGATGGTAGTACCAACTGATACTAACGGATGTTTTCCGTGTTAATTCATCGGTATATTGTAATATTACACCGGGACTCCAAAGACACGTATAGCACACACATATGATAAGCCATAGAGGTACAGTGAGTAACTATAGGTGGCGCCATCCACGAAGACGAGAAAGCCCGATGAAAGAGAAAGATGCAAATAGCTACTGCGTCACGCGTCGTCGTTGATGGCTGCACCTATACACAAGTCACTGTCACTTATCTACTATATCACTTGTCACTTAAATATTATATATCACTTGTCACTTAAATAATCTCGTAGGATTTTAATTTGTTTCTCGTAATTCCGTAATTTCTTTATTGTAATAAAATTCATAAAAGAAAAACAATGTACAAAGGTGAGCTTATCTGTTACAAGAGATTTCTTCCAGAAAACCATAGGGTAAGGGAATGACTGAGCGGGGGATGACTTGCGCGTACAATATAACTCTAGACATATAACAATGAATTCTATACATTACACATACCACATATACTAGATATAATATTATACTAATACACATACTAATAAATAATGTTTCTGTAAGGATTATGCCGCCAATACTAGCTTGCTAAATGTACGAAAGGTTTATAATAGTTTTTTTATCACACCTGCTCTGAAAATACATACTAATTATACCAATTAGAGGGAAGAAACGCCTTTATCCCGCCCTTCAAATCCTTTCATCCCAAGGTATGGAAGTTTGTATGAAAATCCTTCCGACCCAAGGGTGGGAAGTATGTATGAAATTCCATTACATACCCGGTTTTTTATTTTTATTTGTCAGCAGTCATACTGCAAAGAGACTTTAACTGTCTACTAATTAAATTTCAAGTAAATTGTTACTGGCCACATACAGTTTTTTTTTTACCAGTTACCAACCTCCTTGGTGCATACAGAAAATTAAAAATATAAACATTTCTATGCATTTATGTCTATAATTTTCCTCGTAGGTGTAATAAAAAGCACTATACATACCTCAGGATAAAGTACAGTTCCATACCTCAAATGAAATGCCATAATCTCGGTATGGAACTGTCACTTTCTTCCCTCTGAAGTAATGTACTATATTTTTTTGAACTTTATTATGGGAATCTTTACACGTATGGCCTCGAATAAGAACTGGAAGGGCCCATAGTGTCTGGGGGTCGGTTCTATAGTTTCCAAGTAAGGCTATTTTTGTTTTTGTTTTGTTTTTATGTTTTTTTTTATATGCTTCTGTACAGTTATGTATTATGGACCTAGAAGTCCAAAATAAAGAAATTGAATTAAATTGAATTAAATTGAATTGAATTACGATGTGGGTAGGTTGAAAATCGCGGGCCGTGGAGTTTGGACGAACGAGCTAGAACTCGTGCAAATCAGGGTAAAGCATGGTGTTTGGCTACTTTTTCGGCCTAACACTTGATAAGCTCGGTGTGACATCATCATTTTATATGCAAATAATTTGATCTATTACATGGCTTATCGAGAGTTTTGGAAATAGACTCATAAACTGACATTCATCCCGATAATATGATAGATACGTGATTCTTAAATATTGTCATGTCAGATTAGGCCTACTAAGATATCGGGCTTTATCTCAGCAATACTAAACCCAAATATTAGCTCACTTTATTGGCACAATAATTAATTTAAAGTACTGGTTTTTAAATTTATTCTAATTCATAACAGTCACTTATGCTACTTTTCTCTGATTAGGTTGACATACTAAAGATATCGAGCTTTACATTGTCTCAGCAAACCGACACTTACTTAACTCAATAACAACAGCTCACTAATGGCACAAAGATAATTTAATGTACCGGCTAAATTCAAATTAATTTAAATTGAAAACAGTCACTTACGCCGCTCCTTTCATATGACGGAGTGACGATAACGTCTTTGAACTTGAGAAACTCAATAAGCGGTTATCACTTCAAAGCAGATTCAAGTGCTGGCACCAGTTCTCGTAATATCATTTTAAAGTTTTGACGACCTCTGAGGCGCAGCACTGCCTACCACGCGAGAGGTTCTGCGTTCGATTCTCGGCTGGGAAAAAAGAAAAACAAAAAAAACTACAGCTCTTGGATGTTTACATATTTGTGATGTCGTCGTTCTGGTTCCCATGACATGTGGTATCCTAGTGTAGGACCAGAAGCACTGTATGTGCCTGTTATGTAGAAAAAAGAAGTCTATTAATAGGTACATAAAGAAGAAGAGAAAGACAGCCAGCAGTGGATCGATTTGTGCTGAAAATAATGATAATCAAAATTCTCAACTTAAATGCCATACTGGCCAGTGCCAGTAAAGTTTTATTAACTTCATAAGAAACAGCACCAAACATGAGTTTCAGTTAAACTTGGAGTAATAATTTATCGCATCTGAGCCATAGGGTAAACAGTATTGGAATGAGACCCCTAAACAACTTTGATGTTTGAGTAAGACATAATGCCTTTGCTGAATATTTGTGGCATTTCCCAGAATACTTAATTACAGCACAGATACTATAATAATGATTACAGTAGGTGATATTTGTATGTTCAAGTTATATTGCTAGTACACAAATACATGGGTCTTTACTCAAATGGACTTAATATATAGCTGACTTGTTCCACAGGGTGCTCATTCCATACAAATTAGAATTAGTAACCCTTCATAAAAAAGAGCTGGCGTGAGGAGTAAGATTTGCACTTTAAATGCCTTGGTTTCAGTAAACATACTTCTAGGTACATCTTAGAATAAATCCTATATATCTTAGCGCCATCTCGAGGTATTTACAATTTTTCGATCACATACATACAAGCTTCCGTAGCATCTCAGTTTACGCCGATGTCATATTTTGTTCTAGGTGGTCTATCTGTATTAGTATAATATTATAGTATCTGTGCTTGTTCTGTCAAAAACTATTGGAGGACATCGGGCAGTCCTCTACCAATTCCATCTATTGAGAGAAGGATGAACTAAACTAAATGTTTTTCGATTTTTTGTTTGTTCCCTTGGCTCAGATATTTTAGGAGCCATTTCGTTGTAAGGTTAAAGTGTTCTGAAACGTGCCGCGCTATAAACCGCGATTTACCAGTTAAATGTCATATTTCCTGTTTATCTTCTCACCATCCATGTTCCACCCTTCTCAAATGTCCATTATCACAAGCACCCACTACAACTACTCAATACCTAACTTTACGTTGCCTAGGTATGCTCAGGTACCTATATTAAATATACTTCAAATCACCCCACAAATCTCACAGTAAAACAATATCACAGTATTTGCTAAGCTCTACTAAGCCGTTCTACATAGATCGGGTGTAGGATTCACTTTGCATAGCACTTGATATTCAAATAGTGCAGTTTGATATCGACCCTCCCACCCGAGCCCAACCCTCTGAAGCTGTCTAAGTGTCTGCTAGTTGCTATGGTAACAGTGCGGACCATCGTCGTATGCGCTGAAAGGCTGATCATCTGAACTGTAGATCTTGGAATGCGACACCACAGATATCTAGTATTATCTATACTACATTATTACAAAATTTAATATTTATACACGGGCAAATACAAAACTATGGTATCAGCTCTGGAGCTCTATTTCTCAATCGCTCTTTTGCAAACGAGCGCTCTTTTCTACCGATTTTCGTTTGTTATTATATAAGGTGTAAATGTATTACCCCAAAATGAGAAACTACTTTGTAAGGGACATATTTCTGAGCAACTTTTAGAAACCGATTTGAACAGAGCAACTTTATTTTTCACTTCTCCATACAAATCCCACCCACTCAGGCCAAAATGTACTGGGAAGTGAAAAATAATGTTGCTCTTATTAAATCCGTTTATAGTGAAAGTTGCTCAGAATGATGTCTCTAACAAAGCCGTTTCTCATTTTGCGTTAATTCATTTACACGTTGTAACTATGCCGAGCCGGCAAAATTGAGGCAATATTGCCATTTTTTATAATACAAAAAATGGCAATATTGCCCTAAAAATGGCAATATTGACGGCTCGGCACATCTACAGGAGGACCACTCGTTGCGCAAGTCATACGAGCGATTATATCACGCGATTTCACACGAGCGAATTAAAAATAGAACTCCTGGTCGACGGAATCAGTATCAGCGAGACGTCGCAAATTTATGATGCCCGTACACTCTCAAAATGTTTCGCGTGAGAGTGTTCACTGCCCCCCGAAAGGCAGAGCCTCGACCGATTAACCACTCCCGGACATTGTGTGTATTACGAATCTTTTGCGAATCAATTTGTATTGTTACTCATATTGATCTATGTAATTATTATTATTATTAATCGTTTATTGCGGGCATAAAAACCCATTGAATAAATTACACAGTTCAAACATGTCAACAATAAAATCAAAAGAAAATTCAAATAAATAAAAATGTCAAAAATTTAAAATTTAAAAATTAAATAATATTTTCACTCTCGCACATATTCATACACACACACACACACACACACACACACACACACACACACACACACACACACTTCACACGCTCACGCTAGCACAGCAGGGGAGGAGCACAACAATGTCGACGCCATATCGTAGAATTGGGCATATCATGAAATGGAAAAACGTGAAGTGTCATGAAACTATAAAATCTTTTAGGGAATGACACTACTCTGCATGGCCTTGAAATGGCGATATGGCTACGACATATACCTACATCATGTTTCCTTATTTCTGTACCATACGCTCAACTACACATTACAGCCTCGAAAGGCTTCTACGGGTATTCTCTATTGTACAGTAGATAATATTAAAAATACGAAATAGAGATAATATATTTTCTGGTAGGCAAGGAAAAAAAATATTGTAAATAATAATTGTCTGTCTGTTACAGTACGCTCAATTTTCGGTCTCTTCGTTTTCTTTTGTGAAAGGAATGCTTGGAGATAATTAGGTTTGGAGTCGAATAAAAGCAAAATTGGCAGCCCAGTATGGTGCCAACAACATACTTACAAGGTCTAAAATTAACGCATTGTTAGCGTTAATTTTAGACACTAGTGTAGGCAAAAATAAATGCTCGGTTACAAAAACTCTTATTTTACTAACGGTCCTATCCTCTGGCAAGCAGCTAGCCACTTTGTGAATACAGTTCACAAACAACCGATATTGTCGGTTTATCCGGATTTACACAAACAAGGACCTTTCCTTTCATCTACATAAGATCTATGAAATTATATCTACCATGAGTTGCACGAAACAAATACAAGTTTAACAGAAAGGGGTGTGTACAAGCCAAAAGAGGGTTGTTAGAGACATCATTCTGAACAACTTTCACTATGGAACCGACTTGATCAGAGCAACTTTATTTTTCACTCCACCATATAGAGCGAAATGTACTGATTTAATAAAAATAAAATTGCTCTGACCAAGTCGGTCCGATAAAAAAAGTTGTTCAGAATGATGTGCCTAACAACCCTCTTTCGGCTTGTACACCCCTTTTTGTTACACCCTGTATGAAAATCTATATTTTACCTATACCTCTGCCACCCTGTATGAGAATAGTCATGAAGCTTTGTTACTCTAAATGCAGGTGAAATTTCACAGTACTTTCACACTTATATTTACATTTCAGTACCTACCAAAAGTGAACTCAATGAGCTCTGAAAATGAATTTCTTACTTTACGACAGACTCGTAAACTCGTAAACTTGTAGTGAAAGACCGATTTTATGCCAAGCGATATAAGGGATATAGCGTACTCATTTAACCACTTTTATAGCTTAATGTTAACGTTTTATGTGTTGAGAGACGTGAGGAAAAGGATGTCTTGTTATTGGGTAGGTTAGGTACTAGAGGTTATTTCAGTTTCTTAGTACACTTCAGAGTCGGACACATCCATTTTATAAAGATAATGTGATCGAACGAACACGTTACGAATATTGTTGTTTGATTTTATTACCTGTTCCCCAAGAAACCAATTTTATTGCCAAAAAGAAAGCAATTCGAAATACCTAATCTATTAAATATCTGGTATTGAGGAGTTGTGACCAAATTAATATATACTTTATTGCACAAAAACATAAAAAACACGTAACATTTACAGAAAGATATGTACAAAGGCGAGCTTATCTCTAAAAAGAGATTTCTTCCAGCAAACCTAGGCATGACAGGAAAAAAACAGATAAAGAGAGGGATGTCAGTGAACAAATTACTAAAACTAATGAAAAGTATGAATAAATACAGATTTCTACTTAAATACTAAATAAATACACAATAATACACATAATAATGAAAAAGCGTCACATATTTACCTATACGGGGCGGCAGAGGCACAAATGTGCCCACGTTTAGAAAGTTGGTGGTCATTTGTGGCCTATAACTACCGTGGTGATGGGTGTGTGTGTTGATTGTGATTATTTGTAGATATTAATTACTGCAACTCAATTCCATGAAATGCAATACAATGAAAAAGAAACCCGAATCAAAATCACATGTTTGGCACAAAACCTTTATACCTAGTCATACTTGCCACGTTATTATCCGGAGCTGTGTATTTGTAAACAGTAAACACACATAAATTGACCAATCCACGGCCATCCCTTTCAGCGGGGTCGAAAATAAAAATAAAGTTCGCGTTAACCCACGATACCCCGAGGTAAGCGATTTAACCCGCCATTTTCGCTTCCCTAATGCATTGCTGGCCATTTTTCTAGACACCGCCGCCGCCAATCCGGGCCAAACAGCCGTAAATCCCGATTAAACTGCGGCCCTTATGGGTAGTTCTACGGAAATAACCAGACAGACAGGCTACGTTATTTATGCAGTTTATATGTCATTCATATCATTGTAACAAATAAAAAATAAGTCAGCAATAAAATATAATAAAATAATTCACCAAGTTAAAACATAAAAAACCGACTTCATGACCTATTACTTAGTCCTCCCCGCTCGGTATACAAAAAATATGTCTCCTGACGGTGAAGTTCATAGGTATTACATAATATAAACAAATAGTAATATGATCCTAACAGCCAGTACTGATCCCGTGACAATGACTATAAACACCGAAAAGTCACAAAAAGTCTGGATGTATAATGTCATCCAGGTAAAACAAATTAAACTTCACAGTTTTTTCATGTAGGAACTGGGCTGATTCCTGATTTTCAAAAAATGAAACCAAACTATTGGATTACCCATTCGAACGAAGAAAGAATTTTTGAAATCGCTTCATAAATAGTACCAGTTTCGATGTAACAAACATTAAAAAAAACATACAACCGAATTGATAACCCGACTTTTGTGAAGTCGGTTAAAAAGCGCGGGCGCAAGGGAAATGCACAAAAGAGCAAGCGCAGGGGAAATGTATGAAGGCACCGACTTTAATGGGCCAGCCAAGAGCAGGCAGAACATCCTGGAAAAGATGAGTATGCGTAGAGTTATAGTAGTTAGGTATGATATCTTAGGTATTGTATACAATGCCTATGCAATGTACAGAATGCCAAGTTTTTTTTTGGAAATACTTATAAGAAATATCACCGGTAGTGTGTATGAATAGAATACATTTGTAAAACGATCGTAGTCAGACTGTGTATAAACTATTAAGTAGTCGAGGGAGGTTTTGCACGATGAAAAAGTCTTGTAGAAGACTACAGGTGGTTAGGTCGCTAATAGGACTTGTTATTTTGAAGACATAACGTTTTCTTCGTTGTTTTTATACAGTTTATTTTTTCTGTGTAAAAACAACGATATTGAAAGAAAATCATACGATATATACACGAAAACATAGTTGACGAAATTATTTTCGCTAAAATAAAGGACAAAAGTGAATCAGTACTTATTATATTATGTTTGAAGTATATTTATTTAGTCATTTATTGTTCACTGACGTCCCTCTCTGTATCTGTTTTTTCCTGTCATGCCTAGGTTTGCTGGAAGAAATCTCTTTTTAGAGATAAGCTCGCCTTTGTACATACCTTTTTGTAAATGTTACGTGTTTTTAGGGTTCCGTACCCGAAGGGTGCCAAACGGGACCCTATTACTGAGACTTCGCTGTCCGTCTGTCCGTCCGTCCGTCCGTCCGTCCGTCCGTCCGTCCGTCCGTCTGTCACCAGGCTGTATCTCATGAACCGTGGTAGCTAGACAGTTGAAATTTTCACAGATGATGTATTTCTGTTGCCGCTATAACAACAAATACTAAAAATCAAATGAAATTTAATATTAAGGGGGGCTCCCATACAACAAACGTGATTTTTTTGCTCATTTTTGCTCGATATTGATAATGGTAGCAGGTAGACGCTTAAAATGTTCACAATATATTGAGTATATTATTTACTTAAAAAATAAATAATTAAATTAAAATTAAATTAATATTTAGGGGGGCTCCCATACATTTTTTACTGCGGTTTTTTATAGATAATGGCACGGAACCCTTCGTGCGCGAGTCCGACTCGCACTTGGCCGGTTATTTATGTTTTGTGCAATAGAGTATAAATGAAATGAAATGAAAGAAAATGTAAGTAGCTTGATAAAAGGTTTTCACTGTTGTGTCCATTACAAATCAAATCCCAGTAGAAGCAAAAGTGTTGACTTTGTTAGATAAGTCTAGTCTAGATCCTAATGAGGTTTGAAACTGAAACATATTTTTTAACACGCTTTTATTAGCTTGGGTTGTATATGTATGTATGTATGTATGTAACGGAATCTTTGCGCTTAATTTTCACCGGTTTCTAGAAGTCTGATCAACTTGAAACTTTGCACACGTCTCAAGGACCGATGACAATGCAATAATTCGATGAAAATTTTCCATTCCATTTTTCAGGTGTTTTCAGCACGTCGGTCATCTACAGATATGGTAGCCGTTTCTTAAGAAAGAACATAAAACTAAATAGTAAAAAATAAATATAGTTTAAAAAAACTAAAAAACACGCTTTTAAAGAACATCGAACTAAAAAGTTAAAAATAATTTTTAAAATAAGCTTAAAACAATAATGAACGAAAAATACTAGTATTATTGTGAAAAAAGCGTGGGCGCTCGATATACGAAAAATATGTTACAAAGCGCCAAATATACTCCAAACACCCGGTATAATAAAATAATAATAATAAACGTATAATAAAATTCTAAATTCATTTTTTTCAACTTGAACCACTAAAGCCACTTTAGTCCTGACGCCCGCGTTGTTATACAATTAGCTGAAAGCTTAGAAAATCTTACGGAGAGATGAAGGGACCAGCTACATAGAGAAAAAAAACAGTTCATCCCTATGTAAATAGATGTCTTTGATAGCTTTTCGCAGAACGATCGGATACCTGAGGGCCTGAGGGTTACCTAGAACCAGGGAGCACTTATCCAGTGGAGAGCGCATAGATACATTTTCCTTCGAAACAAAACTCACCAATTGAAGGGCGGCGGCGGGGGACGAGGTAAGAGAGCTGTGATTGGTCAGCCGCTGCGAAACTGGCGGCCCGTCATCGTACATAGGTTCAATAGGTTGCGTATGCGAACGTTTGTTGAATACAACAAACGTTTGGCGAGCCGCATTCCCCGCAGGCGCAGTCAATTGGATATATAGTCTCTGCCTAGAACATAGTATTTTCTTATTATTTGAGTATGCTGCTGCTGATATCGATCAAACGCATGTTTTTATTCCACTTCGACCGCCAATTTAATAAACCTTCATCTGTTTTTCTCTTGATTTTCAATTGTCCTATTCCGCTGTGTGCAGAAGGTTTTCGTTGCTCAAAGTTATTATGGGAATAAGCAAAAACGGAAGTGTTAAGGGTAACAGCGAGGCTCTGGGAGACCCCGTCTTATCTTGACGAGGGTAGCTTATTTACATTTCAACTGGAAACGCTTTTATACTCGAAAATGTTTTGTAAGCATTCACAAAGATAGATCTGTAGAGATTATTTGTTCCGTGTGGTTTTTTGTAATCATAGTTGTATTGCTTTTTACCCGACTGCACCAAAAGGATATTGTTTTTGAGCTAGAGTATGTTCATGTTAGCACACGCGCAGCCTGAACTGCTTGACGGATTTTAGCAAACAAGATTTTGTTTTATTTTTTGAGAATGTGAGTTTTAGTTTAGTAATGCGCGTATCCGGCGTCTGGCGTCTGACATAATGAGCATTATGTAGGTATTCGGAACGGAAATATGTCACAAATATGTCAAATGTACGGAGCTGTCAGGCGCATTGCCATTTTGTGGAACGTATAGGTTTATGTAACGCAAAATGAGAATAATCGTTCGCCATGAGCAACGACCAGGGAGCACTTATCCAGTGGAGAGCGCATAGATACATTTTCCTTTGAAACACAACTCAGCAATTTACGGGCGGCGCGGCGGGGGACGAGGTAAGAGAGCTGTGATTGGTCAGCAGTTTGTTGAATACAACAAACGTTTGGCGAGCCGCATTCCCCGCAGACGCAGTCAATTGGATATTAGTCTCTGGCGACGACATAGGTACTTGCGTACCAGCAAAGGTACATTTATAGTTACATTTTAGTCGCAAACTGTACGCAATCAATCCGGTCCTTAGTTCAGTCGACTGATTCCTATTCCAACCCCCTACTTCACCGGATGTGGGGGAACTCGGATACCCCTTCAGTGCCTCAATTATTCAAGAAAGCACTCAAACGTTGAGGTATAGTCATGAAAGTCTGTCTCAGTTGAGATTTAAATTAAAAAAATTAATACATTTTAGATGATACATTTCAATAGTAAGAGATACGACACTTACTATTTGACGGACACTTAAAATCATGCTGTCATGTCATCTAGAGATTGACAAGAAATCCTAGAAATAAAATAATGGCAACATATGTGTTGATTTGTGCACTGAGTCTACGACCTGGGGTTAAACAAGGCCTGGGTTTTTATTTGTCCCCAGCCGGGATTCGAACCCGGGAAGAGGTCGTCCAGCATTTCTTGCCAGTACTCTCATTGTAGTAAAGTCAGCATCGTGTTGGCAAGACATTTTGTGGTACAGTCGAGTTCATTATAAATCCAAGGCTTTAAATATAAATGAACATGGAATGGGACATAAATATCTGAGCAGATTCATCAATATAACATAAGTGAATCTGCTCAGATATTTACGTACCTTTCCATGTACATATTTCCATATTTGAAGTCTTGAATTTGCTCATTTATATTTTTTTTTTTATTTCATGGTTTATTGCAGGCATAAAAGCCCTAGAATAAATTACACAAAAACATGTAAACAATAAAATCAAAAGAAAATTGAAATAAATATAAAAATACTTACAAAATAAAAATGTCAAAAATTAAAAATAAATTATTAATGAACTCGACTGGTAGGTGACAGGTGGAACTGACGATTTTTGATAGGGTCATAGCAAGGTTGCGTAGAGATGGCGCTCCCTGTAAACATCACTCACACGCCAAAAGATTGGACACTGGACAGGTATACACATCACCACCGCCTCCCCATAAACAATTTTATTTCTTTTTCTATTGTTCTTCTATTGTAACAATTCTCTATAGAGATATGATATGAAAGCATTGCATAGGCTTCACCACTCACCAGTCAATAACGAAAATAAATAGGAATAACGGCAGACGCTCCGCGTTTAATTCACCGTATTTCCCTATAAACTGGAGTTCTTTGTGTAAATAAGTAAGCTAAATGCCTTTGATTTCAGGATTTCATTTCATTCTATTGACTTCCTCCCCGAAATTAAGGGTTGGGAATTTTAATCTGGAATCCTTTGATGGAAGCCTTAATTTCGCTTTTATCGATTTCCTCTTTGGAAATAAAAATGTGTTTACTTTATCGGAGGCAAATAAAGGCAATTCGAATCTCGTTACTGAACGAGTGGATGAACGAGTGGATGAACGAAACGAAGATTGAGTCATTATGAGTAGGTCATTCGGAGTCGGATGAAAATCCAAATTAAATTGATTGTGTAATAGAGATTTGGTCGAAAGAGTCTTATTTTATCATTTAGGCAACCTTTGAATTATAGGAACCAAACCAGTCAACCAATCTTATGTTCATTTTAATCATATTTATGTCCATTGAATAATATGTATTTGCGTATTTGATTTATTAATGAATTGAATATTTAAATTATGCTTTATATTAGATGCTATAATTAATGAGTAGATCACACCACACACAAAACCCAGTGGTTTAAGTGGTGTTCTGATGTACCTTACCAAGTTAAAATTAATGTGTAATTAAATAAATAAATAAAAAAAATAAAAATAAGACGATAAAAGTAAAGTCTATTGCCACATTAATTGAGATGAAAGGTCATTGACCCGCTAAAGAAATCTATTCAATTTGACGTGTGCCGCCACACCGGTATTCCTTTGTGGATTCAATCAATTTTATAAACTGGAATAAAGTATTGAATAATAAAGGTATAAACCTTTACAAAAGTAGAAATAACCGGCCAAGTGCGAGTCGGACTCGCGCACGAAGGGTTCCGTACCGTTATCTATAAAAAAACCGCAAAAAAATCACGTTAGTTGTATGGGAGCCCCCCTTAATTTTTTTGTATTTGTTGTTATAGCGGCAACAGAAATACATCATCTGTGAAAATTTCAACTGTCTAGCTACCACGGTTCATGAGATACAGCCTAGTGACAGACAGACAGACAGACAGACGGACAGCAAAGTCTCAGTAATAGGGTCCCCTTCGGGTACGGAACCCTAAAAACGCCAAATTTTTCAAGTGATATTACAAAAATAACGCTGTGTAAAAATTATCACGAGCTAACTGTGAAAATAACATTTTATTTTAACACACCCCAGATTTATAACCCTTCCATTTACCATGCGTCCTCCTATCCTGTCTGCAAATCGATACACCATAAACGTCCTTACGAAGCTTTTGTTTAGAGGTCAAAATGGCTTGTTGATGACTCTACCCAAACACGGTCTATGCTAGTTTAGGATGGCGCGAAGATCACTCGTCCAGAACTTCAGGTCTAACATCGTTATGGTCCCCTGTTTGTAACAATTTTGTGTTCAACACGCCCAGGGGAGTCTTTCGCTTCGCCGCAGTGGGCTACGGTGAACCCATTTATTTGCATACAGCGGAACCCTAATCAATGGGAGTAGACGACGGGAGGGCGATTGGGAAATTCAGTTTACAGAAAGTTCAGTACAGTTTTTTGATATCATTTTCAGTTTTTATTGAATACAGACAAAAACCAGGACATTCACATCCCATATTGAAAAATGTGCAACTGACATCCACTGAAAATGCGATAGTTTTTTTAAAATTGATCCGATATTTTTCCTTCAGCATACTTTATTTCTATAAATATGTCGGGTCGATATTTTCGAGCATCACTGCCGGCAAATGGGCAACTTGACAAGAGTTCACAACAGTAACAGTAATGAACTGACGAAACTTAGATAGACACGTCAAAACTTATAGGTAGGGAAGGCAGTCGCTCACGTCCGAAGGAATTACCTGGAACCCACAGCCCTTCACGTCCTTCCCGGGTAGTGCTAACGAGCGACAAATCATCATCATCATAGTCATCAAATCATCTCAAGACATTATAATTTCCAGGTTCTCAAATGAGAACCTGACCACTTGACACTGGCAAAATTAACCTCAAAACAGGTTAGGACGCCATTAATAAAAAGAAGAAGAAGAACTTATAGGTACGGTTCAAAGGGTCCACACCACAAAAATGCATTTTTGCAGGCAGCCTTCTGGGCTGTATGAGGTTATAAGCAATCAATAAGTACAAACGTGTCTAGTTCAAAGTATAGCCCGAACTTGAATAGGCCAAATATTCCCCGTTAGCACTACCCAAGGGACACGTGGTAATGGATAAGTATTTCCTGCCGAGTTACGTCCCTCACGTAAGGACTGTTGGTAGTCGTAAAACCACTGCCGACATTTTGACAGTAACAAGCAAACTAGCAAGCCGGTGGCCAAGCAGGGGACAAAGCTTGCTTGCCTTCTTTATGAGGCGGCTGTAAACACACGGTTCAAAGCTCTTGCATTTAACTAAAACTAGGCCCAATACTTCCCCACTGAACTGAGCAAAAGATTGCATGATGAAGTTATGTACGATGAGTGTATGCGAGTGCGGCATATGAGAGGAGACAAAGATATGCATCATGTTCTCTGGGAATGTTCACTATATGACGACGAACGGAAGAGAACGTAAGATGGAATCACTCGTGCGGATGAAGGACCAGTCTACTACGGGGATCTTGTCTCGTCAAAGGTCGGTTACACCAGTTCGCGCAGACTTGGCACAAAAAGAGATGCACCTGGAATTTTGGCTGAAATAATTGGCATGCGGCATCGGCGCCGAACTCACACTGTTTGGGTGCGACTTTTCCACTACAATTCCCTGAATGGGGAGAGGCGGGATGAGGACGTCGAATGGCATCAAAAAGAAGGACGGACCGGCCATGTGGGGGGTGCACAGAAATAGCTGCGGGTTACATGGATAAATCTAACCCGTTGGCTTACTCCCCGCGTTGTGTCATTATGACACGAAGTCGGAAACAGGGTTGGGTGGAGGTATAGATGTGCCGAGCCGGCAACATTGCGTCAATATTGCCGGCTCGGCACATCTATAGGTGCAGGTGGCTATAGGTGGTGGTGAGCTCTTTTTAGAGATAAGCTCGCCTTTGTAAATATCTTTCTGTAAATGTTACGTGTTTTTTATGTTTTTTTTGTGCAATCAAGTATAAAGGTGGGATATGCCCTGGACTGATCAAGAAACCTTCAGGAAACTGCTGAAACAAGGAAAAGTAATATGAAGCCAGGTTGTTGATAATATTATTTTTGATTAACTACCTATATAATCTCCCTACCTTTTTATTTTTAATCCCTGACGATGAGAAAGAGGGGTGTTGTAAGGTTGCAGCGTCTGTAAGTGTGTTGGCATTCTAGCGCCCAGACGGGTGGACAGATTTTAATTTTAATGAGACTGAGAACTTACTGATTCTACTCGTAGAATAGTACTCAGTCTCGTATTTTGTTTGGCAGAATTATTAGAATTGAGCCACAGAACTTTATCCAGGTTCACGCGCTGTTGGTCTGTTCAACACTTCACGCTCCGACATTTTAGACACAAACGCTACAATGAAGTAAATCCAGGACAACCTACAATGTTGTTTTGACTGCACATACATTGCTTCTGGCCCCACACTATTTTGTCACGGAAACCAGAAACCGTGATGTCACACACATACAATATTCTTGATCTTGATGCGATCTCAAGCGATAATAAAAAATATCAATGGCCAATCGAATCGTATGAAGAAGTAAAATGAAATGATTACCTATATGATAACTTTTCTGTCAGATTCTGTCCAATTACCGATACAAAAAAGGTAGGTACTCATTTAAATAATAGGTACACCACTAAATACATATCTACTACAAAGGGGATTAACCGGAACTATGAAAATTTTACCAGAAATTAACCTATTTGTTATTCATGGCGTGTTTCATAAATAGTAATAACCAAGTAATTATTTTGCAAGCACTCGCAGAAACCCTTCACAACCCTTACAAGATTAAAAGGGTCGGGGACGTCAGGGCCCGTTCTTTGTGTAACTTGATCCATTTGGACGTACTGTCAGCCAATGCTTCACCTAGCCTGGTGATCTCTGTCCCCAACCACTATAATACAAAGGTGAGAACGCGTCTTTAGGTTTCCGTACCCAAAGGTTTTCACACGGGCCGTATTAATAACCTCCGCTGTTAGATCTGTCTGTCCGTCCTTAGGCGGGCTGTTTACCTCCTAAGCTAAAATGTTTAAACACCATTATACTACCGTTTCAAACATAATTCACCATAGGATGACAAATTAGCTTCTCTGATTAAAAATTCACTGAAGCCACCTACGCAACATCTGATAGATTATACCGTTATCCCTAATGCACCGCTTAAGTATGTCAAGACTCACAGAGAATTTGATATTTGTTTGCATTCGAAATAGATTTTGCTGCTCGCTCGCTACAACATTTGCAGGCTTCAATCGCTGTGTAATATGCAAAATGTCTGGGGGGTATCTAAGTCTCAAGGATTTTGAACATTTTCACTGTCGATCTATTACCTACTTTATTATTATCTACCTTATCTAGGATTTATAATTCATCATAATTATCAGGGAACTAAGGGAACTGTGCTTTTCCTGACCTACAAAATAAGACGGAATGTGTAATTGTCTAATCAACTGAGAATGTAATAAAACCATTTGCACGTATAAAACATTCATGATTAATGAAAATAAAGTTATTTTCAACGTCGCATCTTCATCCTCATATACTAAGTAGTTAGTCGCTGGAATTTCCACTCCACATTTCGTCTGTAAGGCTATTCTCAACTCTACACCTCTAAATAAAACTTGGCTCATGATCGTCATGTTTGTAATTTCTTACCTTCTTATTAATAAGAACACTAGGTACTACTTCCTTACTCATTATCACTTAATCATGCCACTGATCGCCCGGCACAAAACGTATGAAGAATGTATAAAGATGTCAAAATAAAGTTGGCCAGAATGATGTCACTTGCAACCCCCTTATCTTAAGTATTTTGATTTTATATTATTGGTAGGTTACCTAAACTGGTAACCTTTTTTTAAATTAACTTTAATCATCATACATTTTTTTTAAATAACACAAATTAAACTATCTGGACGAAGGCACTTTTACCGTGTATTTGAAGTAAATGTTAGGATTTACTATGTGATTGGTGTTAAAAGCCAAAAATAAACGGGGATACAAAAAAATCGAGCTTTTACCACCACAGGTAGTTGCTAAATCTTAGGATTTACCAAGTAAAAACCCGAAACGAACGAAGATAACAAACTATTTCGGGCTTTTACCACAGCAAGTTGGTAAATATACATCGTCGTCAAAACCTTTTGAACTGCATATCTACGAGCGACATGGTGTAGCTTTAAATAAACATGCAACATATTGTCGACTCCAAGGGGTCACATACGCAGCAATAAGGAAGAAACCGCGAGACACAACATTGGTTAGGATTTCACATTGCCCTCTTCATACTGATAATGAAACGCTCCGCCCTGAATGTATTTCATTAGACCGAACTCTCCTAATTGCAGACGGTTGACGAAAATCCTTACTTTGTTACATGCCATGATCCCAGTGCCTTATGGAAAACCTCCCTCAGGGCAAGTGTAGTACTGTAGGTACCCTATACAGATATTTATTATAGTCTTGTTACAATTGAAATTTTAGTTAATACTGTCTTGGAATTACTCTACGAATTTTAGAGGACAGGATTTCTCGGAAGATTGTTTTGTGGAAATTACATTACATTTTCATCATCTGCTATCTTCGTACAAGCAATTCAGCCTTAGCTCTGTCTATTTTGCCATCAAATGCACAAAATTTGATTGGCGCTCCAAGTTATGCACGGTCTTGTCCTTTGGAAAATGACGTTGCCTATTCAACTTGAGCAGTAGTTGGGTTTGTTGTGCATTCGGCAACCATCTAAGCTCACAAATGCTGGCTAGAGAGGAAAAAAACCTAAAAATAACCGGCTGAGTGCGAGTCGGACTTGCGCACGAAGGGTTCCGTACCATTATCTATAAAAACGGCAAAATAATCATGTCTGTTGTATGGGAGCCCCCTTTAATATTTATTATAATGTTTTTTTTTGTATTTTTTGTTATAGCGGCAACAGAAATACATCATCTGTGAAAATTTCAACTGTCTAGCTATCACGGTTCATGAGATACAGCCTGGGTGACAGACAGACAGACAGACGGATAGCGGAGGCTTAGTAATAGGGACCCGTTTGGCACCCTTCGGGTACGGAACCCTAAAAGGAAAATCATTTCTCCATTTTTATTTCAGGCGTTTCGGAAACGCGTTCGCGCCTTGCCCTGGATTTAATTAAACTTGCCGGAAGACTACGCAGGCCGTTTACAAAATTCATTTTAACCCTATAAGTAGCGTAAGAGTTTTAATTTATGGTTTTTCACTAAGCATTCAAGTGCGAGGGTGCTGGAGAAAAAGTAAACAAGAAATGATATGATTACATTGAAGTAGTTGTCTTTATCGTTTTGAGGATAGTCACATTTTAATGGTAATAGAGGGCTAACACAAGGTATAAATTGATTAACGCAAAATGAGAAACAACTTTGTTAGGGACATCATTCTGAGCAACTTTCATTATGAAACCGATTTGATCAGAGCAAGTTTATTTTTCACTTCCCAGTCAGTACATTTTGGCCTGAGTGGGTCACAGGTGATTTGTATGGAGAAGTGACAAATAAAGTTGTTCTGATCAAATATGTTGGATGTCAGCTGGACAGTATAGTTTTATCCTGTAATGCTACAGATAATAAAATAGTAAATGTGCGTATACAAGCGTCTTCCATTAAAGCCTATAGCCTGCAACACGGAGCCGACCACAGGCTCCAGATATAACATGGGGTTTGGGCACACATCACTAAATTGTTACTAAGTAACAGATACTTCACTCAGTAGGAAATTTCCAATACCTACTGCTATAATAGCCTACTCCGTCGCGTCAGCAACCGCTGCATGCTAAAATGTGCCTAAATGCTCAAGCGTACAGTTGTGATCGCCTCGCACCTCGCGATCTCACACTAATTTCAGGGCTGGCAGACATCGCAGATACTCGTACGATACGAACACAGTTCAAAACGTGCGTGCGCTTGGCTTGCGACAACCATACTGACGTTGGGCGCCGGGCCATAGCCGGGCGCTCCGAGAGCTCGGGCGGGCGGTAGGTAATTATAGCACGCGAGTACATTCAGTGACGGAGGCCTGGTTTGGGTAACCTACTATGGACCATTGGCGTCTTTTTTAATTCCCGGCCACCGATATCTTTATCATTTTTGGTAGCAGTATCATAATGAGAGGAAGCATTGCTGTAAACCATTTCGAAACTGAGAGCTTCAAGTAACACTTTTCGTACTGAAAAAACTTTAAAGAGAGATATCTCAGCCCCGAAATGTTAGTTTAGTTGGCTGGATTCGACCAACGAAAAGTTATCCGGAGAATAACTATCCCGGGGATAACTTGTAACTTTTTCATAGACACCAGTGACACCTAGATCAGATCACCTCACCTCGTCGGTGTCACTGGTGTCTATGAAAAAGTTACTAGTTATCCCCGGGATAGTTATTCTCCGGATAACTTTTTGTTGGTCGAATCCAGCCAACTAAACTAACTGGTTGAGTAGTACGTATGAAACCGGCCTTAGGGATTACACATAAGGATATCGTTTATCGTTATATTGACGTTGACTAAGTAATATGTATGATTTTATGATCAATAAAAATATGGAAGTGAACTGATAGATAACTACGTAAAGAAACAGAAATTACCAGAACAAAGTCGAAATGCTCACGGAAGATAAGACTAAACTGGTTACTACAATCGTTTATTCAGTAATAAGCTCCATGACTTTAGCCCCAATGTCCTATTTTAATTACCAAAGTACTCTTAAAGGGTCTTAACGAAAGCGGTAATGTGTTTCGAATAGTCCAAGATGGCGGATTTAGAGGATCACCAATTCATCGGGTAGGTGTTGATTTGAGAAAAACGGATACTCCCATTACCATTTAGGCCCGAACAGGCTTGAATATTAAACAGGGATTAGTATCGTCCGTTATTTAGGCAGTACTTGATTAATTCACCGTGAAATTGTCAAAGCCGTTATTTTATAATCTAATGAATTAAAATTCGTCAGATTATAATCTGACGATAAATTGTAAACGAAATCGACTGGGTTTAGCATTTTTTTTATTTGTTCTTACAAGTTAACCTAACACGAAGGATAAAAGAGGATTCGTTTCGCTCAGCCCATTTCCCTTTATCCTTCCCCTACCCTGACCTACCACTTCACCCAGACATTCATCATTTCAGTTTATCATCTACCGCGTAAGAAGTACGTTATCTACAGTTTACAATTTATCGTCAGTATATAATCTAACTAACAAGTTTGACAATTTCACGATGAAATATACATAAATTGTATCTGTGTTGTCTTTAACACCCACGGTAGCGTAAGGACAAAAGAGTCCTTGGAACAATATTGACATTAAAATTATAAAAAAAATGACATTAAAATTATTTTGACAGTGGGTACCAAGACGTCAATGAATGTCTAATTTTTGACGTTGGTACCCACTGTCAAACTAATTTTAATGTATTTTTTTTTTATAAAAACAATAAAAAAAATGGCTCAAGTTAACCGGTTAAGTGAGAGACTCCACTTTATTAAGGTTTAGTTGTTGTTGTAATAAAATTGACATTATCCAAACAATGAATCCTTTTTGCCAAACCAAATAATAATATCATGCACTGAGCACCGTCGCTCGTAATAATGTCGTAGTCGCTCATAATAATGTCGGTTTGCTTTGCTTATTTTATGCCAAGAACATCTTTGTACAAACATAACACGTTCGTTATAAATACGACCTGAGCAATAATAGTAAAAAAGTCCCAGCTAAGTCGAGTTAAGGACAACTGTTACCGTACAATGGGCCAGGAGAGGAAAAATATGAAAGCCGGTTGGCTACCGAAATAGTTCCTCAATATCTTTGAATTTGGAGGTACAAAAGAAAAGAAGGTCAAGAAGAACTACTTGAAATATTCCATAATATGGTTCTGTTAAACGGAACTAGTAAACGTTCGGTCGGTTCGATAAAACCCTTACTTTTCGTTTTGTAGTGGACGAGGGGATTTGTAGATGAGGTTAAATATTATGTAATGTTGAACCAATTGATGGCGTGACGTGGTAGTTGTCCACTAGCTGCTTCAGGTTCATCAGGTTTACCCCCGGATTCTGAGACGCTGATCAAAGGTTACGAATAGCTAACAGAGCGTTTAACTATTTCATCCAATCACGTCCCAGTATTTTGAATTAGATAGATAGATAGATAGATAGATAACTCATTTATTCATTGGACATGGTACACACACATAATTAATAACAACAAAAAACAGTAGGTACCTACAGCTGTGTGGGTGACGGCACGGCACGCCACGGCAGTGAAATGGCCCTGACTCAGCAATGTCACAGACGAATCTGTGACGCTGGTATTCTGCCAGGGCCAAAGCGGACGCACAACAGTGGCTCAAGTACTTACACAAATAACCATCGATTAGTTAATCAAAAGCTTTGATCAGCGTCTCGGAATCAGAAGAAGAAGCTACTTTTATTCTAGTTGTTATTTAAAAGTCAAGTATCATGATGACTGATAAGTTTGTGGAATCAGTAGTCCTGCAAGTCGGAAAACAATCGCATCAACACTTTGAAATTATACCGAATTCCATTATATCGTCTCTAAGATGAAGTGAGCGGGTAATCCGATAGACTATGGAGGCGAAGGCATACTTGTCCCATTGTCTTCCCCGAGTGCTATCTCAAGATGTCGTGAACTATGTGTATTTGTCAGCGCCATATTGTAGAAATGGCCATAGCATGAAATGGCGGTTTTTATTAAAAACATGTCTTTTTAAAAGCATTTTTATTCAGGACCACGTGATATTTTTTGTGTTTTACATGTCAAAATAACACGAAGACTATTCGGGGGCTTTGCGCTCGTCCCCTTTAGTCTTCACCTAAGCTACCGCAATGATACTTCACGGTTGGCCATTTCACGATTTGCACAATCTTTCAATAGTCGCATTACAAAAGTCTGCAGCAGCCTACATCAAATGGACAACAATGAAACAAACCAACAAATCTGAAAAGAGTTGGTGCTCGTCCGTGTGCATACGTTCTTTGACTATAAATTATTTTATTCGGATTATGTCGGATCCTGACCGTCATTCGTATGTAAAACCGTTTGGCATGGCGCGGAACGATCCTAACGTTTTCATCAGGATTCGGCAAAAAATGTGATCCCCATTTAATGTTTTTGTAGCCGCAACCGATGCTCTGAAGAGCATTGTACATTTTATCAGAAACTGAACATAATTACTTTTAAAATTTTCAGCCGTATGCTTGGTCGTATGATTGACGATTAAAATAGCCCAATTTTAATGCCATTTTTTACAATCGGGTCGAGAAAATGACTAAGGGTAAGGGTGTATAATTTTAGTTGGTAGGTAGTACACCTACAAACTTATTCAACCGTCACTTTGCTGCCTTACTGTGAATCTCATCAACGTTATAATTCCAAGAAACCCTGTAGTTCTTCAATTCACGATCGTCCCTTTTATTATTCATTGCGTGGTGATGGCACGTTTCAAGACATTCACCTAAACGCACGAAACAGCTACAAATGTTCGCGACGCGCCACTTCACCCGCCATTCCTCTTTCGGCGCAAATTTTCTCAGTTAATATTTCAGGAGAATCAAATTACGAGTCTCGTAACACAACGTGAACATATTGCGAGACGGATGGAAGGGCCCGATATTAGGCGGAATACGCAAGGAAGCTTCTTATATGGGCTATATTTGAACATCTCCAAGAGTTATTTCTTTCCTAATGTCCTTTAGCAGTAGACATGTAACTTTGCGGGGCGGCGAAGTATTGTATCGCATTTAATTTTATATTGCATTCGAGTTGGCGGATGAGAGGTGCATTTTAATTTTATTGCATTTTATCAACTTTCAAAATCAATAACGTTGATACACATTTAGTACTAGTAGCCTGATGTGACTGATATTAATATAATAAGTTAATAAAGTATGTACGTTAGATTAGCGGCGGCGACTATGGAGTGCTCCTTTTTACAAAAAGTGAACATAGTTTTATAATCTGTGTGGGCGCAAGTGCCTCTGCCACCCTAACCGTAACAGAGTTGGCGCAGTGTTTACTAATATAATAAATTGTATCTACTTACCCTAAAGGTATGATTCCGAGACGGACTGCAGACCTCATACTGCAACCGCAGACTGCAAGCATACCCAGACACTACTGGTTTCTATGCATCTCTATGAAATTGATTCCGAGCGTGGCGGCACTGCGGTCTGTAGTCGCGTAGCATTTGTGTCGAATAATGAGCATGCTAATTTCGCATATAACACTAAAAAGCATGCTCAATAGTAGCATGCTTTTGTGCTAGTAATCAGCATGTGTAACTGTATCACCGGTTACAGAGTTGCTGCTAACTGACTCCGCCGGTTGGTAATGAGCACTAGTGTCACGAGGGAGAAGTAAATGGAAGGTATTATTATGTTGTCTTCTTTGTATACAACTTCTCTTATCCTTATCACATTAAGCTATTTTGTACAGCGAGTTATAAGCGCGTACTTCTGTGACCTCTTATATTATGAAGGTTCGTTATGATTCATTGTTCCGTAGTCTTTTATCTACTTAAGACTCTATTAGTGCAGTCCTACTACGCAAGAGGCTGGTTTTACATCTTATTTATGGTTTGATCTCGTGAAATATTTTTTTCCGAAGCATGAGAGTTCTGAGAAAACATACCTCAATTACCTCATCCGTCTCGCAATATGTTCACGTCAAAGGCATCAAAGTCTCGATTGTAAATATTCTAAAAAGACTCTTAACAAGGTAACAATTTTCTAGAAAATCTACTGAAGCGACTTTTAACTGTTAGTTTAAGTTTGATAACTCAGTTTCATGTTTTCTTCGGTAAGTTGATCGTGGATGTTCCGCAGTAAGCTATTTTCGTCATGTTTTCGCTTTAATGGATTGGATAAGGACTTTCAGACTTCAAAGATGGGGATTTAGTTGAGAAAATATTCTCAAAGACTTTATACCAACTTTTAGTACATGGACTGTTTTAGAGTTCTGTAAGGAAATACAAGAACCCTTTAAGAATTTCGTTGTTGCCTGTCGATCAAGACTTATCCAATCAAAGACTATAGGGTGCTTCTTCTTTACCTAGAATCATGATGTTTGGCACGAAGCATACTCTTATAGGAAAAATCCCAAAACCGTTGTACAGAATACATTCTTTGCGGAACCCTCGGTGCCCAAGTCCGGCTCACACTTGAGAATTGTTTTGATTTCAAAGATGAAATAGACCTGACAGATACACCTACTATTCTTACTAACTAATAGATCCTGATACTTACCCCCACCCCCCATCCCTTAGGTTCGATAGTTCAGCGCATTTGAGTATGAGGGTCTGCATATGTCCGGGTATTTATTTTATAGGGTGGCCGTAAAGTTGGATATCGGATCTTTGACTTCTGCTTCGATATCCAAGCCCCTTTCAGTAATTCAGGGAAATGCGGTCTGTTTTGCTGCTGTCTGTCCCCGGTCTAGAAATGGTTAAGACGGCGCCCTAGGCACATACTTTAGCAAAACAAATCGCTCGGAATGATGAGTATTATTTCTGTACGTCGCTTTCCCATAAACGTAATTTTATTAATTTTGCTCGATAGAAAAATCTCCTGAAGTTGCCAGAAAATCTGTCTGTCACAATGTTTTATTTTACAATTTCGCACCGCATCTGAATTTGTGTTCTTATTCTCATTATAAAAATGGCCCAGTATGTTTGTCAGTTATACTTGCTTAGCTTGACTTTAACCTTTGTTATTGAAATTCCTCTAAAAATAAGTTAAGGATGAAATTCTAAGTTCTGATTGCCTAGGGCCTGCCCTTAAAACTTTGCTGAGGCAGGCCTCGTGTCTTGAAAATAAAGTTTATAACTTCAGACGATGCCACACGTTGTTGTTGTTTACGGCTATTTGAGGTTTCTGAATGGGAATTTAGGACAGGATTTATTTATAAACAACTCAAAGAAATACGTACAATGTTGGTATTAACCCACGCGAATGGTTTATGGGAGTTTCGATAAATTGATATGAAATCAATGATAAATTGTTTGAAATATATTATTCTGTTCATGTATTTTATATAGTGAATACCTACTAATGCAATATTATGGCTATGCAGTTATCACCTCATTAGTGAAAATGGCTGACTTGGCCAATAACAATGGAAAATTAATTGTTATAAATTACCCACTGATGATAGGTATGAAAATTACAAACGATATTGATATTGGAATTCTACCACATTTGTATAAAAATATCAGTTGGCACATGATAATTAATATTAAATTTAGATTTCTAGGCATCACCAAACAAAATTTGCCGTTATGCTTATATACGCGTAATTCACTTAGGTAATAAACTTTATACAATGTTACTTTTTATTTTTCAGCGAGCCAAATGTCTGATGTGCAGTCACCGCCCGGGTACCTGTAAATAAAATAGTTTTCACTTTTATGTTTATTTTTAATGACAGCAAAATCTAAATTTCAAAGTAAGTAGTTATTATAATAACGAAGTAAAATGACAGTTCCAATGTTATGGCCTTGTGGTAGAAAATAAATAGAGACGTGGTCAAAAAAAAAAGTAGGTACCTAAATACAATGTTTGTAACGCATACATAATGATTAGGTAAGTACTAAATTAATTTGAAGGAGTTAGATATGGCGAAAATAATTATCCCGGAGATAATTTGTATGACAATGACAGTTCAAATTGAGGTCATTATGTGAAAAAGTAGAAGATACTCTCGAGTAAAAAGTTTCTCTTCGTTGGTAAAACTAGCTCTAAAAGGTTTTTCATTGCTGTAATAGTATACTGACCTCATTTCGTGAGGCAGCACAGGTCCATTGGGTTCGTTTCCAAAATGCACCAAGAAGTTGGGATCCAACTTCATTCCTCCTTTAACCGTGTCCACGTCTATCTTAGCTATCCAGCCACCCTGATAAAATAGAAAGATGATATCTCTTAATCATAACATCTCTTTATCAAATAGGTAACCTCAGGGGTATCCCGTAACTCAATGTCGTAAAAAATCTCGAAAAAACACGAAATCATGGATTTCCTTAAGTTTTCTATCAACAGCGAGTACTGCCTACAACATAGGATATTCTTACCTATTTGATTAACATATTAAAAAAAATACATCACTCTTCACATATCGTCTCCCGTATACAGAACAAGTATAAATATTAAAGCTCGCCCTACGGCTATAATCGTAATATCCATTATATTATTCATCCAAAAATATTACAAAAACAAATTCCCCCCAAGACCTCCACAAACCCAAACTCACATACTCCAGAAAATGTGAATTTTAATAAAGTCAAGGCCTCCTTTTCCGCCATATTGTTATGATATGATATAAAAAGGAAATATTACGGCCCCAAAGCTCCAAGTCGGAATAATTTGTTTACCAACACATACTCATTCACGTAATAAATATAATGTTTGCTTATGTACCCTTCGGATTATCAGCTTCATACTTTTTGCGTATACTGTTGTTTGTTTTATCGACAAAGTTCGTCGACTTGTTCTGAAGGGTGGCGCCAAAACGGTGATAAACGTACGTAAATGATACGTCTAGCCAGGTTGAGTTACAAGCGTTGATTTATCGTTAATATCTAATAAAATATCCAGTTTGTACACATTGTAATGCGATAATTAAATATGAATTGAGAGTATTTGAGACACATAATGCTAGTCTTTTTGTCATTCTTCGACTAAACGTTTCAAAATATCTTTCAGTCCGCATTCTCCATGTATCAGAAAATGTAAGGTTACGGTTTCAATGCATTCATATATAATAATGATCTAAATATAAAACTCACGTTTTGAGACATCTTCGGGTATAGCTGTTTGTCCCACGGCGAGAATAAAGAAGAAGACACATACAAACGTTTGCCATCCAACGATAGCTGCAACATCTGTGGCGAGCCCTGTAGCGGAATTCCCTTTAAAGTTACTTGCTTTGGTGCTTCCTGAAAGGATAGAGATATTTGTAAAAAACTACGAAGTATATCTTATGCATAATAATTTGTAGACTTAACCCTGACATGACGCGTTCAACCCAACATCCCCTAAATAAAAACATAGTATTGTTATGAGTAAAGTTCAAGACATGTTGAACAAAAAACTAAAATCAATCCCATTGGTCTAGTTCCAAAAATTACAATAGGGAAAACAGACCTAGAAAGTTAAATGAAACTCATGACTTCGCGAAAACATAATTGTGTCAAGTCACGATACATTAATCATTATCGTCTCATTGAACTTCGAACTTGCCTTTAACTCTTTATCCTCAACCAGTTGTAGTCCGTCGTGAACAATTTTCCCTCCGAGGAATACTTGGCCGGTCAGCTTTGGGTTCTTTGGGTCTGATATGTCGTACTGCCTGACGTCTCCATGCAGCCAGTTTGAGAAGTAGAGATACTTGTCGTCCAAAGATAGAAGTATGTCGGACATGAGTCCTAAAAAATATAAAAAAATACGTATTCGTGCACAAGTTACTAATCTAAATGCCAGAGAAATCAAAATAAACACATTTTGACATGAAAAACTAAAACTTTTAAAGTATTATGTTACACTCTGTTATTTAAAGTAGACCTGCACGCCTAGATAAAGTTAATAAATAACGCTACGAAAACAAATAGAAATGAAAACTAAAAATGTATGCAATTTGACATTTGGTGACGCTAGCGTAGTGTGATGTGACTGATTTGTCAAATCGCATACATATTCTTCGTGCGAACGATAGCGTTTTGCATCTTTTCTCAGGGAGGCAGGGGCCCTTCTCCGATTACGATACGCGTGACAAATATTTCTAGGTGACGACGACCGAAGACGCCACAAAGTATTTCAAATCCATTAGAATGGAGAGAGTCGCCCACTACGCTACCAGTATTCAAAGCGTCCACGACTACTCCTGCGCGATAAAACTGAGAATAGTGTAATACAAATGCTATGTTGTGCTGAAATTATGGTCCCCGAGGGTTGTGAAATAAGTTATGAAAAATTGCTGTTCGTTTTGAACACTATGCGTACAACATTAATACATTTGTACACAACTGCTCTTCACATCAATTATATACTAACGACATATCTGGTTTTACAAAAAATTATGCTTATTTAATTGATTGAATGTTAAGTATTAATTAATTTAATTTATTTGTTCATTTAATTAATTGACCGAGCGAGCGAAGCGAGCGAAGCGTCTCCGTTTCAGGTTTGGGCAAAAATGCTTTCGTATGTCCGGTTGTTCTCCTCTACAGGTCGCATTTATGAACCGATTCTCGTGAAATTTTGTGAGCAGGTTGGAAAAATAAATAGAATTTTTTACTCGAGCCAGTTTTTTGATTTTTTTCAAAATGGCGGAGAAAAAAAATCGCTACAACCCAAACGGCTCGATGGATATTAACAAATGAGGTGTCGTTGGATTCGTAAAGACCATGAGAGTGAAACAGATGAGCGAGCGAAGCGAGCGAAGCGTCTCCGTTTCAGGTTTGGGCAAAAATGCTTTTGTATGTCCGGTTGTTCTCCTCTACAGGTCGCATTTATGAACCGATTCTCGTGAAATTTTGTGAGCAGGTTGAAAAAATAAATAGAATTTTTTACTCGAGCCAGTTTTTTGATTTTTTTCAAAATGGCGGAGATATGGGGTTTTAAAATGTAAAAAAATCGCTACAACCCAAACGGCTCGATGGATATTAACAAATGAGGTGTCGTTGGATTTGTAAAGACTATGAGAGTGAAACAGATTATATAATTTTAGTAAAAAGTCAATAGGTTGTATAAAAGATCGCGAAATGTAGTTTACAAAGTTATTGGTGCGGCTACTTTCATACTGCATGTACGTAACCAGGTACATTCATAAGTTTGTATGTGTTATTGAAAGAAAATTATTTGGGTTATTTTTTTTATGTGTGTTAGCAGTTCAGCTTTCCCACCGACATACTCGCGAGGTCTACAGCTCACAGAGCCACTAGTAATAAAAACGGATAACCAAGAGCCGTCGAAGAGCCGAAGACGGGAAATGAGCAAACTCACCGTTCAGCTCCGAAACGACACCATCCTTGGAAACTTTTTTGGCCGGCACGTCAATAACTTTGTCCGCCTTCCACGACCCGTCCGGACCTTTGTAAAACCTGCAGAAATAAATCCACTTTTACCCACTTAAAACTTGTGTAATTTAACCTATATTTAAAAGATAGCTGTAAGTGTGGAAACACATTGCAAAACCTAAATATGTGGTAAACTATCTGGAATGCCAAGATGGTAGTTTATTGATAATTTATGCACCCTAAGCTTGATCATTCAACAGTTTGGTTTCTGAAACATGCTTATGAGAGCACATCATTTTTGAAAAATACTAGCAGCCCCGCCATAAGTTTGACAGAGAAACCCGACGTTATCACCACAAATAAATCTTTGCTCTCACCCCACCCCACCGTAATGTCCTCTTGTAAATCTGTGTCGCGATCAAAGTAAGCTACTGACACCATTGTGTACACTTCGTATTTCATACATTGTAGGGACTTGTATTGCGTAAAATTGGATAGGTTACCTTGTTCTAGGGTATGCAATAACTCCACTAACCTGAACACGTTAGCCTCCACCGCACATCCAACAAATCCCTGCGCGGCTTTTGGATCATGAAGAAATCTGATCTCCAGAGGCGCGCAACCTTCTTTACCAAGATCAATGGTTTGTTGCAGCTCTCGAGTCGACCATTTGTACACGTTCAGTGAAGTCCCATAGCGCTCCGGGTCATCCAGATGCTCTGGATGAAGACCACTACAACATTAGGCATTGGTTAAACATGTATATTTTTTCGATCCAATACTAAATTGTTATCTATCCCCCATCATGTAATTGAGTCAATATAACAATAAAAGCAATTGAGGTTTCTTATAAATAAATGTTTAATACATCTACAAGTACTGTATTGAATTCTCATAAAACAAACCTTTTGAAATATTTAGGAGTGCCCCATTCCGATGAAATCATCACATCGTGATAAGGCTGGTACCAAAAATCATAACCGAATTTCGCGAACTTCTCCCCTTTTGTCCACGTGCCTAAAATTCAAAAGAAATTATTAGTTACTTCAAAAGCATTTTGAAAGGGATTTACGCCTCCCTATTTCCAAGTCATGTCTTGGCGTTACAGCGCTGTTTAATGAATAAATTGTATTATTTACCTGTCATTTCCAACGTCTTCGCATCGATGAGCACGAAATCTCCCTTCCCGTTTTCCTCCCTGTCTCCCATAGTCGAGATCATGATCTCCCCCGTCGCGAGACAGTGTGCCGTATGCGGGAAACTGCAGTTGAATGACCTCATCTCTGAGCCGTCGATTACCTGGTAATGAGATCTTTGCTGCTATGAATCGGCGATAAAGCGAGAACTTTTCTCGAAAACGTAGTTTCGGCAATGGCGGTCGGGCATAAAACGAAAGAGCCTTTTTCTAATAAGCTTTACGGATTAGGTTTTATAGCTTGAGAGGTGAAGTTGGGAGAAATTGGCAGGTTTTTTGCTACATTGCAAATGTAGCTGTAGGTATAGCTATTTAGTCTGACAAACGAAATCGAATTACACATAAAACAGCTACTAAAATATTAAAATGAGTACTAATTTTGAGTGAAGTTGAGCAGACGTGAGTTCCTGCTAAACGCTTCCGTAGATCAAACTTGTTGGATGTGCAAATCCTAAGTTAAGTATAAGGCCAACGGAGGGTAACCGGCAATATAACGAGGTCGCGAACTTCCTGGCATCAGAATGTCTAAAGTTAGGCGACAGATTGGACCAAGAGTGCGAGTCAGTCAAGCACAGAGTTTCACACACCCAACTAATGCTACAGTGCCGTGTAACGTGTAAATCTAGAAAGCGACTTGGCTGTGCTCGTAGCTAACAAATTTAAGCGACTTCGGTGAATCGGTCTTTTTCCGAGGTTCTCAGGTTTTGGGGATTTTATTGGGAGGTCTTTTCATTGAATGAAACTTCGCAAGAAAGTGTATCCATACTAATATCGTCACGCTAAGGCCCGACAGATGACCGATTTAGCTATAAGCTTGGCTAAATTAACACGTTTACAGAAGCTCCGTGAGTTTGAGTTTGAGCTTGCTTATATAATTTTGCAGAAAGATAGAAATTGACAGTTTCCAGATTTTTCCCTTTACCTTGCTTTAGCTGAGAATTGCAGTCAATTTAACTTAAAAGTTTCAAAACATAATAGTAGTAAAAGTAAAACCAGATGTTGATCCTGGTAATACAAAATTAATGCTTGTCAGTGCATGTGTATGTCGGCAGTCCAAAATTATGAAAATGTCCACACTGAAGCAAACCCAGTAGCGGGGGAGCGTGGCGACATGCTTTGATGACTGTGCTGTCAGAAAACCCCTCATTGATTTTTTCGTCCGAAATAAAAGGGGATACAAATAAGCTGTCTATTTATTCGTAGCGTTGAATCCAATTTCATGAAACAGTAATGAGAATTTTTCTATTTACCCAGTTCAGAAAGAAGAAAATTGCTATTACTTAATCAAATACTTTATTCAAAGCAGAAGATATTTTAACTTTCATTGAACCTAATAAAAAGAAGGTGTTTTTTAAAGTCGTTGACATTTTAACTGCCTTTTTATCTAGCTTTTGGTAGCCACACGGATAGTCTTCGATATTAATTCAATCGGAAAGCAAAGTCTGGCGTATCAAAATTCGCTGGGGGTGACACCTCTTAGGATTCCGTACACAAAGGGGACCCTATTACTAAGACTTCGCTGTCCGTCCGTCTCTGTCTGTCCGTCTGTCACCAGGCTGTATCTCACCAGACTGTATGAACCGTGACATTTATAGACAGTTGAAATTTTCACACATGATGTAAATCTGTTGCCGCTATAACAATAAATACTAAAAAAGAGAATAAAATAAATATTTAGGGGGGCTCCTATACACAAGACATGTTTTTTCCCGTTTTTAATATAGATAATGGTACGGAACCCTTCGTGCGCGAGCCCGACTCGCAATTGGCCCGTTTTTTATGGTTAATAGTGCTACAAAAATCTTGTATATTGTGTACGCAGCGCAAGTAAAAAGATCTAGACATTGCCTTTTGAGAACCCTTCTTCTCTGAAGAAGACTTCTTCTTTCGCAAGTGGTTACTGGTTATGGTTGCTGCACCTGGCCCACTTGAGCGGAGCCTTAGGACATTTACCCTACGCCTGTACTTCTAATTCTAACTAATGCACGAGCTGAAGTAGAAGTCCCGGAGGTTCACTCAGACCTCCTCAAACAACCAGGCCTCGCGCACTCTTGCTAACTTCGCTTTCTGCTAGATTAAGATTAAAAGAGTTTATCATACCTTATGTAGCTTCGGTTTTCGCGAATCAGTGCCAACGTCCACGGCAAAAACCTTGCCAGATACTAAGCCTGGGCAGATGAGTAGGTTTCGCTTCAATTCCGGGTTGTCATGGCAACTGGAGCACACGTTCCAACCACTATGGTGGAGCTCGTCTCCATTACTGCCGGTGAAGGTCCGATAGATGACCTGAAAAGACGCCATCAAATTCTATCCAGTTCTCGAGAAAGGAAAAATATTATTTTAGCTCGAGTGATGTACGTTGAATCGCTCGCTCGCTCAAGATTCTACTTATAAATCAAGTCTAGAATCCTTCGCTCCCGCTGAATTCAAAAAACACTCCTGCCTTAAAAATTGTTCTTTACTTCCTTTGTAAACAATCTACTACTCAGCCCCTCAAGCACAATCATATATATATTTTCTACCTATATTGCACATAAACGACATACAGAAAATACAATGGAAATATGCGAGCTGAGCACAATGTTTACTTTTCCTTGGCTTTTCAGGTGCCGCCAGGGCCTGTATGAAAATAAATAAATAAATTAATGCTTTTACATACCTGGCTATACGTCGGCGATTTCGGGTCTACATCAACGGTGGCTACGTAGTCTTCTTTAGTCAGGTCTGGTTGTACACAGACCACGTAGAGGAGTTCTTCTCTAGGACCATGCTTAAAAGCATCCAAAGGAGATGCGTAGCCTGGACCTCTCTTACCTGCAAAATTCAAATTTAAATACAAATTGTTTATTACGGAACACACAGATCCATATTGCAGGTACGTAGACGGGTAAAATTAAAGTGCAGCACATTATAATGCACGTTAACAAAATACACAATTAAAATACAATAAAAAGGACAGTGGGCATTTTGGTGTAGGTAAAGGCAAAAGGATTCAGTTAACTTCAATTATAATATTTTTTCAAGGTAGAAAAACATTGATAAGTTATTTTGAAACTATATGGATTGACTCAGTTGGAGTTGGATTTGGATTTTTTCAGGTCTGATAAAGATGTAGAAGTTAAATTATAAAGTTTTTCAGAAAGTTATCCGTAAATATCAATATTTCTGTTACAAACTATCTAATCCGAGCGTGCATAATGATGCAATCAATACCAATGCTATTGAGTCGATTTTACCTTTGTTTGCTATTGCTCATTGTTCTTTGCCATACACTAACGAGAAGAAAGGAGCCATACACAAAGGAGCCGATTGATCTATGGGTTACCAAAAGGATAGAAATGGTATAGGTTTTGTTACAATTTTGAAAATGGAATTGTCCCTTCACTTTTCGATTTACTTGTTGACATAATATCGTGTCTGATTCACAAACCCCACCTTTTCCATATGGTACGGAATGGCATAGGATCGAAAATGCGACCACGTTTTTTTGTATAAGTATTTTGTTTTGCACGGATCAATATTTGTTTAATACGTACCTTTATCTTGTGTTTATTAGTTATTAATAAATCAGCCAAAATCCAATTACATGAAATTCCACGCAAAACGTGAAAGGAAAATTACCAATCAAAATTCAATTGTTCAGTCATTATCAAATTAGTTGGACAAATCGAGGACAAATCCAATTTTCTGGAAAGAAATTCGTTGCTCACGATTTGCGCGGAAATTATTATTTTATTTTCGTTAACCAAACTGTCAGCTCCAATAAAAGTTTGATGGTAATTTTTTCATCGTTTTTTTTTTTTGTTTGCATCACTCAATCGGGAACGAGAGGGTGCAAGAGAGGGGGAGGGTGCGTCGGCGTCGTCGGTGACAATCTACACAAACATTGTTATGGTCGGTGGATACCGCGTATAGAGATAACACAGCTCTGCACCTTGAGATGGAAGCTATAACTATAACCTAAAAACTTAACATCATATTCTGAGATACGTATTGTCATTGTAATGTAATGTCTAAACAAAAAATACGAATGTACGACACATTGAAAAGTAAGTAATAAAATTCAGAATAAATCATATTCTTTATGATTTAAAATCTATGGGCCTGGCAAAAAACAGAGAGGGGTACTCAAAGATGACTGCCAACCTCCAGAAGTGGAGAGGCGCTGAAAGAAGATTTTTTTTCTTATACCCAAAAACCGGTGCTTTATTTACATGATTACAGTATAGAATTATATTAGGTATTAATAAAAAAAATGTTAATTTTATGGGTCTACATTATTAAAATAAATATAACAATAATATGAAGTCAATTTAATTGGGTAGCTTATTCGATGCGTAATTGGTGGTCGTCGGGCTGCAGAGTGATCGCATTATCCACACAAAATGCCGTCAAGTGTAGTGAATTTGCGAATATTCAGAGGCTTCCAACTGCACCCCCTTTCTACCCAACCTGAACTGAGGGTATATTTCCCCTGCAATTTGGCAATCACGTCAGGTGACACGTGCATATAAATAATCCTATTGTTAAGCTTAAGCCTATTTAAGAGCCTTTGTTTGTTTTTGGGCCCTAATTTAAAGCTACCCATCGCTAATTAGTAGTGCATAGAAATGCAGATGATGCTGTCTGAGTTCGTAATTGTTTAAACCGCTTACTAATTATAAAGAAACTGTGTAATGTGTATGGTAAGCGGGCGACGCGAGGCGAGGCTGTATTATTATAGCTCTGTCCCGCTCCGCGGCCCGTATACACCCAGTACAACTTTTTTATTGTTAGGTGGTGTATGTTTAGCTGTGTCACATTTGAGTTAAAAGGTATGTAGGCTCCTCACCCATACATATTTGTAGCACACTCTTGAATATAGCACGTTTAAAGCAATGAAACAAAAACATGAGTCATAAATTTAACTACATTTACAAATAAAAATAATAATAACACGATTACGCCCATTGATTGATGCCACGCCAATAATTAAGCCTCAGGCCTTTCCTCGGATACATTTACAAACAGTGTAAGTTTTTTATTTACCTTGGAGAAGAACTACCTACCTACGTAGTAAACCATCTATTTTTGTATTTTAATAACATACATACACAATAGCCCAACTTCGGTGCTCCAAAATTTCAATTTTCATAATAATTGGGTCCAAACTATTAATTAATTATGTTCATATTTTTCCAAGAAATTATTTTAAGTTATGCCTGTATTGTTGGAACAGTTTTCAAGCCAATCTCGGTATTATTACAAAGTAACTCTGTTTGACTTGCCCTTTGAAGTTTTGCTTCGGGCTATAATGATAAATTACCGGCTGAATAACGGTGAATAAGTCAGTCACATTTTGAGGGTTTTTGCATCAAAGCATTTTTTCTTATAATAAATCGAGGTTTAGTCTTTCATTTTTCTTATCGCCGGACGGACACGGACAGCTCCTTTTTGCTAGGTAGTGGACAAATAGGTAGTGACCGGAGGGTTAAGGCAATTTCTACATCCGACCTTTCTCTGTACGGGTTTCTTTGAGTCAATTTATTTGTAGAGCAACCTACATTGCAATTTTGTAGGAGAAATGATAAGACTCTGAAATTACCTAGCTGTCAAAATAATCGGATTGGTAAATAAACTTTGTTTACTTTTTTATTGCTGATGTTTTATGAAAATGGTAGTAGCGTGCCTATTTTTTTTTACAAACTTAGAATATCAAGGTGACGGCGGTAGATATACGAGCAACAGAGTTTCTTTTTTGTATTGAAATGTCTGTATTTTTTTTATCGGACTTGCGTCGAAATTCTATGAAATTACTTATACCTGCAGCTCATAAACATCACTTCACTTCAAAATTATGCATTGTATTAGTTATGCTGTGATTAAACTTAGTTTTTGGTGTTCTATGGATGACTTTTCTGTTAAATATAGTTATGAACAACCAATAACATGTGCATTCCTTTTTCAATACGTGGTGACACAGACACAGTTAATGTGCCCACTTTTATCGCAGTAGCTAATGAAGGTTTCCTCACGATGTCAAATCACCTACTTACATATTGCAATTATCTTTAATCATTATTTTAAAATCTTAGGTAGATATTTTCCTATGAAACACTAGAATTTATTTTCGATGCAACGTTATTTCAAAGAGTTATACGATATTATTTAGGTAATATTTAGGTTGTACTGTTTCCACTGCTTACAACACGAAACATTAAAACTAATTTCTACTTACAAATGGAATAAAAACATTGGAAGATCAGAAATAAACCTTTCGATAAGCATCGCGTCTTTGCAATTATTAGAAACACACATTAAATAAACGTAATATACACAATGCAACATAACAAAAGAGTGCGCATTTTATGTCATAAACTAATAGGTACCTATTTTATTCAAAATAAAACTAAAAACTTACAACACGACATTTTTAACCGGCAAATAAGACAACAGCACTGCAGCTAGTGAAATCACACCAACAATAAATTCACATACAACCTAATATTATTACACCAGTTACAGATAGCAACATACGATAAGGAGTTTAAAGTCAAACTGACATGACTTTACAGTACGGACGAGTCTATCAAGTCCACGGGTCATTGATATCGTGTTGTCTCTGTCTAACCAGTCCATTGGTTTGAGGCGATATGTCGGCGGCCGATCGTAGAATTGGGCACATCATGATGTGCCCAAATGTGAAATATCATGAAACGAAAAAATCTCATAAAGCAAATACTGTGGTAGCTTAGGTGAAGACTAAAGGGGGCGAGCGAAGCCCCCGAATAGTCTTCATGTTCGTCTGACATGTATAACACAAAACAACTAGTGCTGAATAAAAATGTTTTAAAAAAGACATGTTTTCATTAAAACACGCCACATCATGATGTGCCCAGTAATTGCTTGGGCATATCATGAAATGGCGGGGCACATGATGGCACATCATGATGTGCCCGATTCTACGATCGGCCGCCGACAGATACACGAGTGTTTCTGCCTAACAGTCAAGGGCAACGAGAGTTTTTTTTTATGATCATGACATGACCAACTCGCTCCGACGTCTATTGTTCTCCATTGTAAGTTTTTTCGGCCTATGTCCTCATGAGAGGATACCGATTACTGTTAATTATCCAATAAAGACTGGAACTCAACGATTCGGTTAGGCAGCTACATGGATTAAGGATTAGATAACGAAATTTTTTCGCTGTTTGATTACAAAAAAACAACGTCGATTCCTCAAAACTGGTAATTGCAAACAAATGGTTAAAGGAAAGAGTTTTTTTAACAACAAACGTCGTGGAGAACTCACTATAATGATAACTTGAGCGTTCCATTTGGTTTAGCCAGACGTGTTCAGCTTCCCTGCAGAGACCTGATGTCCATTGTAATGCGATTTTATTGTCCGTGTCTCGAATAACTAACAACAACTAGAATACAAAATGTTCCGTTCACAGCTTTTATTTACAAAACCACTTTCGTAGTCTCACAGAATTGTGTCACTAGTTTTCTAGCAACACTTTCCGTCTTCCCATCCTGTGCCGGTGCGTGTGAAAGTCCTGCATGATCCGTTTCAAACTCGAGTGCTGATGGAACTCGTGCCTTATAGCAATATGTCTACTGATATTCTTGAACAATATATGCCAGAGAGCTTTGTCATTATTCTTCCACAATAAATCTGCGGTCTTCTCCTTAATCCTACGCATATTTTCCTCCAGTCTCCTGGCTTTTATTTCCATTTGTATTAGCGAGCGAGTGGTATTTGTTAGGAGACGGTACAGGTATTCTTTTCTTTCTTTCCTGGGAGCGGTTCCATTTGTCATACTAGAGCTGTTGCGTCCGACTTGGAAGGATTCATTGTGAGTTTGTTTATGTTTGAATAATAAGCCGGCGAGTAACACTGCAAGTGTGATTCCGAGGAGTATGAAAACTTTGGTGTTGCTGTTGAGCGGCTTTACGGATAAATGCATGACTTGTTCGGTTGGTCATTTGTTTGTTCACTGTCACGTGGTTTGGCCAAGCATATTTTATTTGCGATTTTTGTCCAGCAACAAGTCAGAGGTAAACTCGCGATGCGGGCGCCCTCTCGCGGAGTCGGCGGGAGCGACACTGAGCGCTCTGAAAGCCATGTCCTCGCCCCTCGAATTTCCCGAATGGCTTTTCCACTTCGATGTGGGAATCAAGCCTTTTTGCTGGATACGCTTTTTATGGGGTGTATTTTTGCAGTGCGGGGTTGTAGATAGGTGGATTGAACTGCCTTTTCTATCTACAAACATGAGCTACATCTTTTCAATCATATTAATATATTGTACTGTACCCAGTGAACGATAATCTAGATTATCCTCTAGTGTGTGAGATTCCCGCTCCGGTACCGCTCACTCTGTTATCGTTCACTGACTGTACCTACTTAAAATCCTTGACACAGGAATTCCATGTCTGAAAAGTCTAGGTCGGCTTGCTTCTGTCGATTTTGACGTTAAATCTAAATTTAACAGTGACGAAAAACATCGTGAGAAAATCTTCATTACTCTATAGCAGCGGCAAAGGGCTATCCTTCTGTCAAAATTGGGCACAATAGGCTTGCGTCCAAGGTAATCCAATAAATCTTATCTAAGTCTTAAGTTGAAGCATTATGTACAGAATGGCTTGACATTCTCAGAATTATAAATTTCCAGCAAATATATTTTATAAAGTAAATTTTGTGCAAAAAAGACAGCACTTTACGGCACTTTTACATGACGTCACTCTGTCGTTATTTCATAGAACTCAGGAACAAAAGTTCCGTTTTCACAGTTCATAAAAAGTATCTTTTTTGACTACAGTCTATTCGTTGCAGAATGCAGAGGCAGTTGAAGGCAAACTTTCGAACGCGACGGTTGTGTCCTGTCCTGTGAGTGTGTGTTAACAGATTTAAATTTAAATTTCACTGCATTCTTATCACGAATAGACTGTAGCAGTACGCAAGCCTATTGTGACTCTGTCTCCACTTATGGGAAATGGCACGACGTTATCTTAAGTCTAGATCTAAGACCTTCTGCAAGTCGCCCTGGCCTTATACTTTGTTGTATGTTAGTAGCTCTATGTCACGGATGAGTTGCGTGAATGGGAAAAGGGTGTGAACCTCAAGCTCTCACCTCATCACACGATACATAGTTTGAGAAGTCTGGGGTCGATTTTACATCGGGAAAACATATTTTTGTTTTGATCGAGCAACCAAGATGGGAGATATTATGGGATATTGTCTGTTGCATTTGACGATTGATAAATGTGTACTTTTATACCGTTGCAAAAATGACCTGAAGCTGACGATCATACCATGACCTGATACCACGAAAAATGGTACCACTTCCAAGTCTTAAAACAATCATTTCCCTCGATTTTCCGTCGATTAGAGTTACAGACAACAACTATGTAACTGTGTTTAATTTCTTCATTTGATGTAGACTAGACCCTGTACTAAACTTTTCAGTTTTTCAATGAAGCAATTATCACGTCGTCCAGACATCACGTCGCAAAATAACGACTCTCCAATTTTCCACCCGCCCAATAAAACTGGCTTGCGCGAGTTTCCCCGAAAACAAGAAAACAAAAGACTTTATTTAAGACGTTGAGACAATTAAACTCAAAAAATCCACGTCCCTATAGACGGTTCTTCAGACTCAAAACACATCTGTCGACTAGAGATAAGAGACCCCTTCTTTAAGTTGCTTGTCTCGAATTGATTTTCGGCCGAGTTCCGCCCCCCATAAAATATTTAACAGCGGCCTGAAGGAGCCATTCTGATGAGCAAACAGTGAAACAGTGGAGTTTGTTTAGTTTAAGCGGACGAGGGCCGGCGCCTGTGACTTATTTACCCCAGATAGGGGACTTGTTTGGCTTTTTCCCGCCCTAGTTGGGTTCACGGACCATTACACTTGGGCTGCAATATTTTTGCGTAAGCAAGCGAGCAAGCTTGACCGTACGGTGAATATTTTTAAGGCACAGCAAGGCGCACTAAATCCGTAACCTCTTCTTAATCTGATATTGAACGTAACTTTCCAACTTTTCATCCAAGACAGGAAATTGAGGCCTTCAAACAGCAAAGCTCTCGGTACGGCTTCGGGTTTTAAATAGGTATAAAATGCATCCATTTACATATTTTTTCTAGGACCGGTAAATAAAAATATGAAGCACAAGTTACCGTAAAAACTACGGTACGGTATCGATTCCTGGCAAGTGATTTCTAAAGAGGACTACTACTGTATACTCTGCATGACTACTACTGTATACTCTGTAGCTTAGAGATTTATAGGTTGGGGGCGGTTTATTGCTTTGCATAGAACCCAGTAATACTAATTTGTGCATAATAAAGAACATAATCATTGTAGTTTTTAGGTTTCCGATCCACCCTTTCAGACTAGAGATTGTCATTCTCCTGGCCGAAAAGGAAAAAAAAGACATTAAAATTAGGGGAAATTAAGTTCTCATCCCCCTGCGATAGACATTAATTGACGTCTTGTAGTCACTGTCAAAGTCAAGCACTTTATAGTGCTTCTGTGAGCCATAGGGTTAAAAGAAAAAAAAGGAACCCTTATAGGATCACTTTGTTGCCATCCGTCCGTCTGTCTGTCCATGTGTCACGGCCTTTATATCGAGAACGCGTGGACTTATCAAGCTGTTTATATCAATTGCTCAAGACTGTGGTATAAGAACTGTGAAAAAATAACTTTTTGGTCAACGCAATCGAACGCTACGACCGTTTATGATGTAGAATAGTTGTATTTTCATAGGAATCGCAATGTACCCAAAACCTACATAGGATAGGGTACTTCCCGTAGGCCTATACAATCATGCAATTTGGAACAAAGCAAGGTCTTTTAGCACAAGTAAAGAGAAAAATATGAAAACTGCAAATTTCTATCTTTATGAAAAACTATGTAATTTTGTTTACATGACATCATACTTTATTTTTTATGTAGTCTCCAAGTGTGATCGGAACCCTTGGTGCGCGAGTCCTACTCGCACATGACCGTTCATTTCTTTACTCTGATGATGATGTCTTCCAAGCTGCATCCGGCCACGGCGACTGCTTTATGAGGTTGGTTTGATGGTTATGTAGCCAATCTTGGCAGTAAAAGTACGTGCACATTGAGTCCAAGCTAATATTCCGTTTTGGTAGTTGTAGCATGACTGCAGGTGGTTTAGTTTTCAGGTTGTCTCGCTTCGTGTCTAAGTCAGTCCGTCTTTGGGTTTCGAAACGGTAAACGTTTTGTAACAGTGGGATGATACGGGCTGATATGATGATGATGATGATGATAAAACGTTTTGTTGCTCCAAGCGTCGCCATTCTTTACTTTATTGTTTATGGAAGCGTCCGTGGCCAGCGGTATCTGCGCATCGGAAACGGGTGACCCGTTTCTATATCGCATTTGTTTTCTATGTCGCATTTGTTTTCTATGTCGCATTTGTTTTGGGCGCTTCCGTGTTTCGGATGACACGCTAAGCCGTAGGTCCCGGCTACTGTCGCTACTCGGTGGTAGTAGTCGTAAAGCTGTCTCAGAGGCCCTAATGTACAGCTAAGATATCTTCTGACAGTCTTGGTTGGCCACTAGCCCGATACTCCTCTACCAACCCGAACTGAGCCAGCGTGCTGGAATATGGCTCAAACTTATTCGAAGCCGGGTAAAGGCCTGTGCCCCTCAATCTATTTTTTAAACAAATGTATTGAACCTACTGCAGGGAAATCAATGTAAATTGTTTATTGATCATACCTAGTGATTTCACTACCATGTGAAAAATCTTTATTATTCTTACATCCTCTGTAGATTATAAAGAATCATAAACCTTTTGAGCTATAATTCAAAATAATATAGTTACCGTAACAGGGATCCTTAGGGACCCACTATAATCGAGTATGTTTTGTCAATTAGGACACCCCTACGAACCACTAATACCCGTTTTGCGAGGGTTATTCTATTCATCGATGAGGCTTTTGCGATATAGGAGGTGACTCTGAAACCCCTAGCTATATTTTGAGGGGTTGTAATTCTTTCATAATCATAATCATAATTTATTGATAATAAAATATTACATGTCAGGGTTACACCTTTCACTTCACCAAGAAACCAATTTGATCAGAGGAACTATATTTTTCAATTCCCAGGATGAAACCGAGAAAATGTAATTATTAATTCAAACTAATATTTTAACAGAATTTTAACGAATCATGTGAAAATTATAGGTATATCATCGAGTGAATACACTTTAGCAGAATCCCCAACGTCGAAAGTTGTCTGTGCGATAATCCTTTCCGAGGAGGGACCCGAAAATTTATAGTTTTCCGGTTAAATCCATTAGAAAGATCGATACGACTAGATACCCTTAGGAAAGACACAGTGTTGTCTTATTTATGAGCTCAATATGTTTTGTTTGCGATTCAATTCCCTGACCGTCCCCGGGTAATGCCTCTACCTACGAAAATATCTCTCTACGTAAAGCACGATAATTTTGCAAAGTTTGATCTTGAATATAATCATACACTTTAGTTTTGTTTATACCTTCCTAAACAGTTGTATGGAGTCGTCAAAGTTAACTTGAGTTCAGCTCGGGAGCTTAGCGATAACTCACGTTGCAGCTTGACTCGCAGGTGTATAAACACATAATTATAGTGATGAGTGAAGCGAAGCCTAAGCCTAAGATCTAATGCACTCGCCAAAAAACACGGCAAAACTTTCCCACAAGGAAATAACAAGGCTCGTATACGCATGAGTTAAGTGTGTTGTTAACCACTCAAAGGTCCGCTGGTTCATCCATTCCACTTTCCATAGTAATGATTTTTCATCGGTTTTGAACTTTATCTCGATGTGTATTTGATTGAAAATCGCGGGCCGTGGACTTTGGACGGGCATACGAGTACGTACATACGTTGTTAGGAAAGACCCCCATACACCTACGGTCCTACGTGTTCAAGTAGCAGGTACGAATCGAAGAGAAAATATAACCATAACCTAGCAATCCTCCCATGGGAACACACAGTTAAGGACCGAAGAAAGAAGGGGCTCAAATCCTGAAAATAGTACTTAATCATTGAATTTTGACAGTCGAATTGACGCAGGAATGTATAAGCAAGAAGCCCAAAACAGCACTTCTTGTTTTGAGTAAAGTTTGAGATTCTTTAATTACACTTCGCTTTCTAACTTTAAGGCCTGTCACTGCATAATCCATCTATTGGGGAAAATGCGTAAGCCCACTATTCATAGTCATAAACAGAAACGTGATTACGTGACTATTCCAAAGTTAAAATGCAGTAAAAAGCCTAACCGACGACGCCATAGCATGGGAGCTGGGGTGGCGACAAAGAAAAACACAAAGTTAAGTCATTACGTTTTGTCTGAAAAGAAACTTGAAGAGCAAAGTTACCCCGAACGGGCCAGTGCATAAAATAAATCTACTACACGATAGCAACAACTTTGTTTTAGATTCGTTTTTAGAGTTCCGATCATTTAAAGGAAAAAAAGGAATCCTTAAAGGATCACTTTGTTGTCTTTCCGTCTGTCTGTCTATCTGTCAAAACATGTTATACCGGAAACGTGTGGAAGTATCAAGCTGAAATTTATATCAATTGCTCAGTTGTGCGGTCCCCTGTGGACCCAAATCCTACAGAGTAGGTACTTTCCGTTGTCCTACAATCATGAAATTCTGCACAAAGCAAGGTCATAAAGCACAAGTATAGGGAAAAATCTGAAAACTGAAAATTTCTGTCTTTCTGCATAAATATGTAATTTGGTTTACATGGATGACATCATACTTTAGTTTTTTAGGAAACCTAATTACTCCAGCTACCCTCTCAAAGTGTGATCGGAACCCTTGCGAGTCCTACACGCAGTTGACCGTTTATCTTTTTTCTGGATCGGAAAAATAACTATGTATTTTGACTTCAATAATGTCACAGGAATTTATTACAGTGAATTTCCGATGAAATAAATATATTAAATCAGAGTGAATTTCCCATTAAAAAAAACTACTTTTAATTTTTCAGTGTTGCTAGATCGTGAGCCATCATGTGTGAAACGAAGTTCTACTGCAAAACTGCGAAATTCTATAGACGAATCTGTGCGTATTAAAACTATCTCGAGCGAAAGCCGAAGATTCTCAAAACTCACTTTGAACGCGCAATTCGGGCGATAAGTGTGAAGTTGAATTAGAAACTTGGTAACACGGTTATTTAAGCTGAAGAGCTTGAGTGCTTGGGTTAAGAGGAAAGTAAACTAAACATAATATAAGTTCTAAGTTTTATTTAGTAAGTTTAAAGTTGAATTGAAATTGAACACAGTTCTAATACATTAGATAGATAGATAGATAGATAGATAATTCATTTATTCATTTGACATGGTACACACACATAATTAATAACAACAAAAAACAGTAGGTACCTAACAGCTGTGTGGTTATGTGACTGTACCACGGCAGTGAAATGGCCCTGACTCAGCAATGTCACAGACGAATCTGTGACGCTGGTATTCTGCCAGGGCCAAAGCGGACGCACAACAGTGGCTCAAGTACTTACACAATTTAATTTATATAAGTAATTACATAAGAAAATCAAAATTAAATAATGAAATTAGTTATGTTATTAATGGAATTGAAAATTGAAATAATTAGTATTAGAAATTCAATATTCAGTATACTTTATTGCACACAAATCAATAGATACATTATGACAATTAAAAATGGAAATAACATGTACAAAGGCGAGCTTATCTCTATCAAGAGATTTCTTTCAGCAAACTCAGGATGGAAAGGAGAAATAAATCAACAATAGGTATATATATCCAATATAGATCCAAGTGTACATCATCAAATACGTAAAATAAAAATAAAATAAAATAAATCGTACATAGATACCAGAATTATGGATATAAATAGGATTTCAGATTTGTTTATTTGCATATGATGTTTTGGTATTACATAAGTTCTTAAAATAATATTATATGTCATTTTATTCCTTAATCAACTATATTATATAGCATGCAAATATTTTATTGTAGAAAGTAGAAGGTATATACATAAGGTCTGCAATATTACTTTTTAATTCTTAATGAGAAAAAACTCCTGCAGTGTGTAAAAATTATGCTGCAGTAGCCATGAGAACAGCTTGCGTTTAAAAATATTAAGTGGGAGATGTTTTAAGTCGTTAGGCACTTTATTATATATTTTTACACCCATTGCGTAACAATTATTTTGGTACCTTGCTGTCCGTGGCATATGATCTAGTACTAGTCTATTAGGATTTCTTATATTTCTAGGCAACATTTGTTTTGCTGTTACAAACAAGTTAAGGTGTTGGTGTACAAATTTGGCAACCTCGAATATATATAAGCAGGGTAACGACAGTATATGTAGTTTTTTTTAAAAAGTGGCTTACACGAATCTAGCGGTGCGGCGCCAACCATCGCCCGTAAGCATTTCTTTTGTATAATGAAGGCTCGGCAAAACTCCGTACTATTCCCCCATAGGATTATACCGTACCTAAACACTGATTCGACATAACCGTGGTATGCTGCCAGGGTTGTTTGTCGTGTCGTTGTTTTCCTCAACTTGGAGAGGACATAAACGAACCGATTAGCTTTACTGCATACCTGTTCGATGTGTGGTTTCCAATTTAAATATTTGTCAATTGTAATTCCTAAAAAATTTACGCTTTCTTCACATTTAATAATTTGATTGTTGTAATTTATGTCCATGTCATTTATATTATTGAAATTCATTAGATTTGTCTTAGTAACATTTATTTGTAGGTTATTATTATTTAACCAGTCTACTACTTGCTCTATAGTTGTATGTATGTCAGATTTATGAATGTCAATTGAATTATTATTATTAGAATTAGAATGATTGTTAAGATTAAGATTATTATTAGATAGTAAGTGGTTATTTTTATTTGTTACAATAATAGATATGTCATCCGCAAATAGAATTGATTGATGCCACGTCACATCAGGAATGTCATTAATATACATAATAAATAAGAGCGGCCCCAGTACACTTCCTTGAGGTACACCATAGTTGTTTATTTTAAAGTCTGACTCATACATTTGTTCTATGTCGTTTTCGTCTAGCCTATGAATGCGTACACTTTGTTTTCTATTTTGTAGATATGTTTGGATCCATTGCAATGCCGGTCCTCTTATACCATATTGCTCTAGTTTATTCAACAATAACTCATGGGAAACAAAATCAAACGCCTTTGTCATGTCAAAGAACAAAACCGAGGTATTCTGTTTCAAGTCATAGCCTTTTGCTACCCTTGACACTAGATTAAAAGCTGCTAGGATTGTTGATTTATTTTCTTGGAAGCCATGTTGTTCGGCCCTTATCAAACCTTGTGTGACAAAGTAGTCGTTGAGTCTCCTCGCCATTGATTTCTCGAAAATTTTGGAAAATATTGGTATGAGTGTTATTGGCCTGTAGTTCCCCGGTGTGCATTTATCACCTTTTTTATGAAGTGGCTTAACTATTGACAGCTTCAGTTTATCAGGAAAAGTGCCTGTTTCGAATGATTGGTTAATTATGTGGGCTAGGACCGGACTAAGTGAGTAGCGACAATTTTTTATTACTTGAGTTTTAATTTCATCGTAGCCTGTTGCTTGGGTATTCTTAAGTGTAACAATAATATTCCTAACTTCTAGTTCGTCAATAGGTTTTATAAAAAAACTATTGCCCTTGTTATTTGTATTTTTCAAGGATGCATTTTCAATATTATTGTTTGATTGATTGGTCATATCAATAAGAAATTTGTTAAAGAAGTTTGCTATCTGCAATGGGTCACTAACTGTTTTGTCGTTGTATTTCATACTATTTATGTTTTCGTACTCTTTTTGATTTTGCGTCATACCTTTTATTATTTCCCATGAGGCTTTGCACATATTTTTACTTCCTAACACTATTTTACTGTTTTGCATTCTTTGTGCCTGTGATATGCATTTCTTTAGTAGCCTAGTATAAGAATTGTATCGTAATTTGTTTTGTTTTGTTCTGTTGCTATAATATTTGTATCGTAAATTTCTCTTTGTTTTACAGCTTATTTTTAAACCTCCAGATATCCAGTTATGTTTTGTTACCGCATTTATTTTTACTTTGGATTTAGGAAAACACAAATCATAGAATAAATTAAACAGTTCCTGAAATTTCTCAAACCCTATATTAACATCATTCTGTTCATAGACTTCGCTAAATGATAGCTGTGATATTGCGTCATGGAATTTCCTCATGTTATCGTCACTAAAGTCTCTTTTAATAATTTGCCAGGACTTTCGTGGAGGGATTTTTGTTTTTACTTTGAATGTAACCATTTGAGCTGTGTCATGGTCAGATAATGCTAACGGTATTGTGTTTCCCTGCGCGTCTTTAATATTACTGAATGCATGGTCCAGACAAGATTGCTCTCTTGTTGGCGTTTTTATGAGTGTCTTTAAGTTGTGGCCCTCTACTATGTCTAATAGCTCTTTTGTGTGTTTATTGTTTTTTAGTGTGTTAATATTTATATCTCCTGTTACAATTATATTACTTTTTCCTTTTTTATTTAGTGTGAATAAAAGTGTCTTTAGCTGGTCAAAAAATAGATCTATATTCAGTTTAGGTGTTCTAAATGAATATAAACAAATGACTGTGAGTTTATAATTTGGTATTTCAATTCCACAACACTCAAATACATTTGCTATAGCCATTTCTTTGACCCAACTCAGTTTTCTACATTCAATTTCCTTTTTTGTAAAAATACAGGTACCCCCCCTTTTTTGTTTCTTGAAAATGAAGTTACCATCTTATAATTTATAAGTTGTACCAGATGTTCATGTCCTGCTTGTATAAATGTTTCTGATAAGCAGATAACGTCTGGGTCCTGTTTATTTTCTTTCATTTCTTGCACCGTTAGTTCAACTAGTTCTTTCTTTGAACTTATGGAAATAAAACATCGACATACATCCAACGATAATGGGTTGTTTTGTACATTTTTGGTGCTTTGTGCGTTATCAACGGATTACAATATAATTTGTCTTATATTATGATTCAGGATAGTTTTATGCTAAATACTTATATTGTGTTGTCTAACATGGCTCGTCATTATGATGCTGGCATTGTCCATAATCTTCCACAGTGTTCATTACACAAACTGTAGCAATCATCGTCACTTGATTACAGTAAAATAACGGCAACTGTGCATGAAAATTGTTCCTAGCTGGGAGTAACGACCGGGAGCGGGTCAGTATAGTGCTAGCACTCTTTCATTTGCTCACTATTTCGGTAGGTATTTTTTAATATAAATATAACTAAACCCAGAAACTCCTCATACTCAAGTTATGTATGAGTGATAGCATAGACAAATAAGTAATTACTTATTTGTCTATGGTGATAGTGACACGTGGCCAGAAAGGGGCTGATTGGACTCTAACGATGAATTGATTTGTGCGTATGCCATGCTGAGATACCTAAGTGAGATACATAATTATAGGTAATGCAGTGCCTGTAGACAATGATAGCGAAACGAAACGATAACTTTTTATGTAGGTATGCGATTTGACATTTGGAATTACGTGACGTCACCTTAGCGAAACGAAACGATAACTTTTTATGTATGCGATTTGACATTTGGAATTACGTTTCGCTAGCGTTAGCGTTTAACTTTGTCTGGGGGGCAGGCATGTCATCAACATAGACCCATTTCTCAGGTCATCAAGCGTTATAGCGCGTCCACATTACTCGTCGAGTAGCGTGGTGAGTGACGAGGGAATAAGGCAGGGAAGTGGCGTGGAATTGTTCATCGTCCCAATCCTGCTTCTCGTCCTCGCGCTGCTGCCGCCTTGTCGGCTTTTTGGCGGGATTCAAAGGAAAATGACCCTAGTAACCTAGTGAAGAGCGTCGCGATTATTTACGAAATATTCGCGAAGATAGATACGCGGCAACACTACTCGCGCGAGTACATGCGGCTGGACGAGGACGACTAGCAGCACGAGTAGAAGGACGAGGAGTTGTGTGTGGACGCGCTACCTATTAGTTCCGCCTGTCGCCGCGCGCCAAAAAATCGTTGGAAAGATGATGTACCTACGCCCATACGAAGGTCGCGTTCCGTGACATCGCTGTCAGCGCCATAATCGATTACAGCGTCGACGATACCATCACTTTGTACCACCAAAACTGACTCAGAACGGTTTCGTAGACGTTGTAATCGATTTTGGCGTGACTCGGAACATGGGGAAAGTGCACTCATACCAGCTTAGTGCAGCGTATAGGAGCATAACGTTTAAATTAAAACCTACCCCTAATGCTAGTTAAACCTAAAATGACACAAAATGCTAATAACAACGAACCGGCATATAGCCTTGGGGGGGATCAATGAAACACAATTTCATGTCCCCTCCAGGGTAATGAAACGCTGCGCTACCGACGACACTGTCGGCCAGCCTACACGTCGCAACATTATTCCACAAATACCCAGTCGACGTGCCACGGTTGCTATATAGGAAATTAGTGGTGTAAACCTGGGAGCTAAAATCTAACTAAACCCCCGTATGCTTGGCTGTTTCCTCTACCTGATTTGCCCTCGACTCAACCTTAAAGAAGTGGTTGTTGTCAAAAATTACATGATTTGAGGACGACTGACATAACCAAGTGAAGGAGTTAGCAAACGACTAAGTTCATCGGCAAGCCGGGTATCAGATACAGACTGAGCGTCGGGACGCTAAAATCTTGACCTTCTTCTTCTCCTTCTGCACCCAGAGGGAAGATGTGCCTGCACCTGGCCCACGAGAGCAGAGCATTTGTGCATTTCCCCTACGCCTGCACTTCATTTCAGCCAACCTAACTCCAGCACCAATCTTGACCCTTAATTCAGCTGTTTTTTTTAGGGTTCCCATCCTTAAAAGGAAAAAAAGGAACCCTTATAGGATCACTTTGTTGTCCGTCTGTCTGTCTGTCCGTCTGTCAAGACCCCTTATCTCAGGAACACCTAGAGGTATCATGTTGAAATTAATATCTATTACTCAGGTCTGTGGTCCCTTGGAGCTGTGAAAAAATTAAACTTCTAGGTTCACGCAATCAAAAGATACCGGCGATATTATGTCATAATTTTCCTGAATTTGTATGAACTCGCGTGGAACTCGTAAGGGAATCAAAACCTATAGGGTACTTTCGGTTGGCGTAGGGTCATGAAACTTGGAATGAAGGAAGGTCTTATAGCACAAGTAAAGGGAAAAATCAGAAAACTGTAAATTTCTGTCTGTCTGTCTCACCGTCTGTTAAGACTTTTTCTCAGAAACGCATGAAGGTATAAAGTTGAAATTAATATCGATTACTAAAGTCTGTGATCTCTTAAAGTTGTGAAAAAATTAAACTTATCGGTCAACGCAATCAAAAGATACCGCTTATTTCTCAATTTTGCTGAAATTGCTTGATATTCGCAAGGGAATCAAAACCTAGAGGGTGCTTCCCGTTGACCTAGAATCATGATATTTGGCACGAAGCAAGGTCTTATAGCACAAGTAAAGGGAAAAATCTGAAAACTGCAAATTACTGTCTTTCTAAAAAATATTCAAATTGGTTTACATGGATGAACATAACACTTTAGTTTTTTATGTGGAAACCTAAATACACGTGTAACGCTCTCCAAGTGTGATCGGAACCCTTGGTGCGCGAGTCCTACTTGCACTTAGCCGGTTATTTATTATTTGTACGACATGTCCAAGTAGGAACGTCACAGGTAAAAAATAAAAAATAAACTGTTGGTAAAACCCTGTAAATCGTTCACTCGTTTACTATTTCGGATAGGGTATAGGTTAGGTCGTTCTTCCGCAAAAGTTATGGGTAGTTACATAAATCTAAATAAAAACCGGGGCTTATGTGGCTTATGTATCCATAACTTTTGGTAGAGTTCGTGGCCTAGTGGTATCGGCACATCGGAAACGATCATGCGGACAGCAATATCGGCCGAGTCGGGTATCTGATGGATGTCCATATTCTGGCGCTTTCGTGTTTTGGATAAAACTATTAGCAGCTTGTTTCACCAACAATCCCTATCATCTAGGGGAAACTTATTTCCTTTCAGGGGCCACCTAGCGGATGTTTCGCTTTGATCTAAGTTTACGGGTCATCTAGACTACTAGGGGACCCCCTAAATTTAACAGGCCGGCCCCGAAACAATCGCTAGATACCTAAGGATAAGAGCTAAGTGTACCCTAACTTCGGCCATTATACTCGTAATATTGCTGCGCTGTGGTAGCAGCCATAAAGCTGAGTCAGAGTCCCTATGCAGCTAAATAATTTCTGACAGTCGGGTTGGTCACTACCCCGACACCCCTTTATCAAACCGGGAGCATGATTCTCGCGCATTCGATGTACGATATCTACACCTACATCGAGTGATTTTGCAGGGGAATCTGTCAATATAGGTCTCGATATTCGTATATCGAAGGCGCGAGAATCGTGCTCCGGGGCCCTACCGCGCAGCCGCTGTCGGCATCGGCTTCGTGTTTGACTTGCCGTATTGTCATAATGCATATGCCCGCACTGAGCTAATGTGGTGGATTGTGGCTCAATCTGACTCGTGCCCAGATAAGGGCCTGTGCCCATCGGTGGGAACATTAATAGTAGCTAAATTTACTAAACCTAAAATTCCAGACACATTTTGCGCCCTATTTATTGTCAATCTCGAATCAGCCTTCATTATGTCCATGTGGGACATTTTAGGACTTTCCTATACTCGTAACAGTGTGCGGATGTTTGAGAATTGCATCGATTATTCTAGTATAAAGATACTCCTACCATGAAGCGCAGAAAAAGACTTTGCGTATATCTTTTACCACCCACTCAGCCGGCCTATCATATGAAAAGAATCCATAATCCCCTACTTGCGCTGATACGCCAACAACAGGGTGTTTCAGTGAGTTGTAGTTTTAGAATCAGAATCAGAATGTTTATTGTGAATCGTAGTTTATAAGATGTTACATTTTTACACAATGTCCGACTGTCCGTACGTTCTGCCATTAGGCATACAAATATATAAATCAACAACAAAGTAATATATAAGCAATAATAAATTTAACATGTCAAAATAAGTAAGAAATGTCATTAGCATGTCAACAAACATTATCCAGCCATTAGGCATTCAAAATAAAAGTAAATAAAAATTATGAATTAAATTATTTAGTAAATTAGAATGTCAGGAAAATATAAATTAATTATCATGTTAACACAGCGTATTATATTTCAAATATTCATCTATACAATAGTATGCCTCAGCAGCTAGAAAGTCTTTCAGTTTTATTTTAAATAAATTGGGATTATCTATATTCATAATAGGAGCTGGTAACCTGTTATATATTTTGGATGTCATAACGAAAACACTTTTGTTGAACAGATCATCTAGGTTTTATACCCATACCTAATCTACTACGCGTAGTGTGAAAGATATCCGAAAAAAATATCTGTCCTGCCTGTGGTATGTTTCTCGCGCCTTCGATAATGGATATCGAGACTTATATTGTCAGATTCCTATACAAAATCACTCGATATAAGTGTAGATATCGTATATCGAATGCGCGAGAATCATGCCACTGGTTTTAGGCATATGAGTAGTCCAGTTGCAAAACCCGCTATGAACGCCCCCTTATTTTCAACCTCACTCCTTCGTGATAAAGTCCAAAACCGCCGACATTGTGTTATCTCCTAGTAACGTAATATGACAGGATCTGACAAATCAAAGGCTACGTTTGGACGGCTTGTCCTGTTGGAAATCCTTCAATTCCTATAAAAACGTGACGCCTTTTTCAGGGTGGCGAGTCGCGAACGGATATGTCTTGGCAGTGTCTATAGACAGTCGCTATAGCGAGAGCGCGAAATTGTTTTGTTTGTGTCTCGGCGGAACACCATCGACAAGTCAAAACAGGTTTTTTTACGCCCCGCTACTAGCTACTGGCAATTCCGTACGCGAATCCCAGGCCTGATACCACGTCCCCGTTTATGCAAATACGCTGATGCAACAAAATTGGTTCTCATGGATATACTTGGACCCCACCACCCAGCACGTTAGTTACTAAAGGAGTAAACGTATTTCACGACTACGTACTTTCGCGCAAGCGACCTTTCGCGAAAACGACCTCAAAATATATTTTTTTTCCGTTCCAGCGTGCTTCGCGCCTACGTACATTGAGCTACCATTACTACGTATAATAGTAGTTCAATGCCTACGTAGGATCCGATCATGATCATTCTACCTCTGCCAACCCGTTTATAAAAAGACGTCGCGCTATGCTTTTTCTTGACTACCCTCTTCTTAACTACACCTTTTATACACCCTGTACAATGAGTCATAATGAAATTCCCCGCCGCGATAGGTATCACAGATTGCGTCCAATATGTCCTGAAGGGGTGCACTGATATAGAACAGCATCACCAGCTTACCTTGGCCCCTGCGCCAGCCCTCACAACTAGTTCTTCTATTGATACGGGGAGGATCAACTAACTTGGTGGATTGCCGCATGTATACGGTGTGCAATTTCTTGCGCCTGCAGGCAGCGAAATGACATGCGGGATGCGCCTGTCCTACGCTGGATCGATGTCAATAATATTACAGCTGCGGGCTAGTTGCCGTAGAAACTTTATGCTCGGCTCGTATGATATACCGTTTTATGCAGAATAGCTCACCCGGCGCAGCCCAAACCTTACGTTAGTCAACGTTTAGTCGGAAATATCTCACACCTTCATGTACTGTTCTGACAGCTATTTTTGCAATTCTTAGATAACTTTAACTGTCATTTTATAACTGAGGAATTTCACATTTCTCATGCACATCAAATGTCATATTTATCTGAATGTTCATCTGGGGTATAATTTTATAATAATAATTATATATAATAATTTTATATAATTATTATTAATAACATTGATGAGATCATACTATGATTGAACAACTAATGACCAAAGTACAAAAGTGGCCGCACCACGGGCAACTTTGCAGCGCCGCCGCAACACCATTGTACCGCCATAGAAAATGCTACGCGACTGCAGACCGCAGTGCGCCGCCGCGCTCAGAATCAATTTCATAGAGATGCATATAAACCAGTAGCAGTAATGTCGCTTACAGTCTGCGGTTGCAGTTTGCAGTCTGCAGTCCGTCTCAGAATCATACCGTCTCATTTCCCCCAATGAGAGACAACGCCAGCATAACTTTGAGTGTCGATCAAACTTGACCTTTTCTCAAAAGAGGTAGGTAAATTTTACAAACTACAAACGACTGTTTCCCAGTGTATTTGTCAGTAATTCGAGTGTTAAACAACACAAATGAATGTATAATGTAAAAGAGTTGCAAAAGTCCCAAATAAACTCAGAAAAAGTGGACTTACATTTATGGTGGCAACTGCTGAACCTAAAACTTTTTCCCCCTGTGTGCGTCGGTCACTGTAAATCCAAGAGGTGCTATAACTTCTCATTTATTCTTGTTTATCCGTTTAGCGAGTTTGGTGCTCCCCTGTACCATTTATTACAGGGGAAGAAAAGTAAAGTTTTATGTTTGACGAGGATTTAATATACTTGGTACGTACATTATTAACTAACGATACTTTTACACTGTACTATATACTTTATTGCAGAAAAACAATACAAAACCGTCTGGAAAATGGAAAATATACGTACAAAGGTATCACATGAATAGCCTGGTTCCTTGGTAGTGCCCCTTGGAGGGCGCATTGACTACAAGAGAGACGGTTACAACAGATATATGGAATGGTGAGAAAAAGAGGCGAGAGTTTGTCACGTTACGGAGGTTATTAACCTCCGTAACGGAAGCCTAAGATACTTTAGAAAAGAGAAGATAATTTAGAGAAGGAGTTCTGAAAAGAGAAGATAATTTAGAGAAGGAGTCCTGAAAAGAGAAGATAATTTAGAGAAGGAGTCCTGAAAAGAAATGAAAGAAAGAAATAAGTCGTAAGTTCTTTATTTCTAACCGACGACTTCACAAAAGGTTTACAATTCGTCGGGTTTATTTTTATTTTTTGTGTATGTGCCCCGATTGCGCCTAGATGGATGGACCGATTTGGAAATATTTTTTTTGTTTGAAAGGGTTTACCTTCCAATGGGATCCTGAAGAAGTCGAGGGAACTCTTCAAATATTTTAGGCAGACCTGTAGTGATTTTTGTGTTTTTCATAATAACTCGTGCATATTATACTCATGGTAAGCATAATATTCTGATGCGGATCTGATGATGAAGACCACACATGGCCACCAGAGCTGCTCAATACTAGGTACAAAATACAATCTACTATGCGTGGCTGACGGGCAACGCATAGCCTAAACCGGTGGACCTAGAGCCATGAAATTTTGTACAGGGGTTCCTTATATAGCGTAGGGTAGCACTGAGATGGGATTTGACGAAATTAATTCCCCAAGGGGAGGGGGGGATTAGAGGGTTCCAGTTTGTATTGTCGGTTTTTTTAAGTTTAATTTTTGTTTCAACTATACAGATTATAATTTTTAGCACAGAACCTACCTGACGCTGTATTGGAGAAAACTACCTAAAACTTTATACAACCTACCTACCTAACACTATATACAACACCACACTGACTTTTGAGTGTCCTGTTGTGAAGGGAAGAATATACGGTCGGTATTGGTCAGGAACGGCGATAAGGCAGAACAGGAGGAGTGGCAGGGAAAAATTACAAGAAGAAGATGTAAGATTCTTGTACTATGGTGTGGACGACGGAACCCTTCGTGCGAGAATGCACTTGACCGATTATTTAAATTATACAAGCATAACACTCCACACCTTCTCCAACACACGTAGGTACACTCTTCAGACACATATTCTACTATACTTTAACTTTCGTAAGAAATGAATAAAAAATTAATAATAATTAGATACTTTTACCTAACTTTGTACTCTTACTTTTACCTTGTATTCTAAGTTATTCTAGTACATATACTTAATATTTGTAAAGTTGAACACACTAACAAACCAAATTAATGTGAGAAGTGACTAACCTCCTCGACACAGGGAATCCTAGTGAGGAGGTTAGGAACTCAACCTAACCTAGCCCTAGCACAAACAGATGATTTATTTATTTTTCTAAAAGTTTGTACATTCTGTTACTAGGTTAAGATTGTGTAAACTTTTTAAGTATAAAAGTATAAAATAAAAAAATAAAAAAAAAATAATGTTAATATGAATACACTTCTTCCGAACAGGTGAAAATAGGTACTTATCTAACAATTTATTCAAGCTGAGTCGAAATCTAATCACAATCAGTGTCGACGATGGTTACAAATGATAGTTTTTAGGGTTTCGCACCCGAAGGGTGCCAAACGGGACCCTATTACTGAGACTTCGCTGTCCGTCTGTCTGTCTGTCTGTCTGTCACCAGGCCGTATCTCATGAACCGTGGTAGCTAGACAGTTGAAATTTTCACAGATGATGTATTTCTGTCGCCGCTATAACAACAAATACTAAAAAAGAAAAGAAATGTAATATTAAGGGGAGCTCCGATACAACTAACGTGTTTTTTTTTGCGGTTTTTTATAGATAATAGTACGGAACCCTTCGTGCGCGAGTCCAACTCGCACTTGGCCGGTTATTACAGTTGCCGATCAATGGGGCCCTAATCCATCAAACTGTCAGAAAACTCCAAGGTCAATAAAACCGTAGTCCTTGTAACATAGTAATGCTCATTCACAAAGACGAGGCGCTATACAAATAAATGAAATGGCGATTTGAACCTTAACCTAATGCCTGAGCTTGCAAAATTTTTCACTGGTTTTCGAATGTATTACCAAAGTAATATCGTTAAAAAAATGATTGTAATATATTTATCTTTGCCTTCTTAAAAATTATGTAAGTTATGGAATGAGGCACAACTTAGCGACCTCACAAATGTATAGGTATTCCAAGTGATTTTCAGGTATTTAAACCAAGAACTTTGTAGAAAAAGGTAGTGTTTCAAGTGGTTTAATATGTTCGCTGTGATATTGTTATCTGCAATTCTAATTTGCAGTACAAAAAGTACTTTTTTGGACGAAACGCAAGAAATATTTCCAGCAGAAGATATGGCAAGATGCGGAGTGCGTGTTTTAAGAAATTATTTTCCCAAAGGCACTGGACTTACATTATTGAATACGAAAGAAGTTACAGCAGACTTTTACAAGATTCTTCACAATATGAATCATTTTGTGATACAATCAGAAATGACTATTTTCATTGAACTGACTTTAAAAAATGGTTATCTTTTGTTTGTGAATAGTGTGAGTGATCTAGATAATGTTTTATTCCAAACGACTCATAATGAAAAATGGCGCCCCAGCGATCTTTTGGTTATAATGGTGAATATGAAAAATGAAAATAAACTAGATAACATTTTCGAGATTCTATCGAATTATTTTATAATAAAAACTGTTGTTGTTGTAAAATTTGCTGGAAATTTGTCTATTTATACTTATTGCCCTTACAAACCTGGAAATTGCGGAAAAGTACACCAAAGTATTGAAAAACTTTCTGGTTGTTTGGAAGTACAAAAAGGAGTTCCTCTAATTTTACCTGATGCAAGCATGGCCACAATCCATAACTGTACATTAAGAGCACGGCACAGCAACGCACCACCTTTCGCAAAAGATACAAATATCCAAGCTAACCGTTTTGAACTGTTGGGAATTGAGCAATATGCTTTAAAATATCTAGAAAAATTGATGAACTTTAAAATCATCTACGAGATTGATGATCTTGGTATGAAAGGGAGAGTTTATGATAACAAGACAGCTACAGGTATGCTCGGTCAACTCCAGAGGAACGAGGTCGATATTGTGTTTGGTGGTTTTACAGCTAACAAGAATAAAGCAGCTACATTCAGCTATATATGGACTTATTTACCATTTGAAGACAGATTAGCAGTCATCGTCCCATCTAAAAATATAGCAATGAAATGGAAAATTCTCTATCAGTGTTTTGATCCATATGTATGGCTTATGCTTGTAATTCTCTTTTGTACATACTCACTGATTTTATTTTTAGTGCTTAAGAAAAAAATTGTACCTAACAAGAGTGATGACCACTTAGTGCCTATAGTAATTTATGTAATTGGTACCCTTATACAAAACGCCAATGGCTCGTTATCAAAGTTAGTTAGAAATAGATTTCTGTTAATTTCTTGGATATGGTTTCTCTATATTTTAATCGGTATATACCAAACAGTCTTTGTTAGTTTGGTAACGAAACCTTCTATAAGATACAACGATATCACGAGTTTAGAATCTCTAGCTAAATCAAAATTAATACCATGTTTCACATCTAATATGGTTGGCTATTTTAAGGTTTCCAACATGAATGTAATAAACGATGACTTTATAGATAGGCCGGAATGTAATAGAACCTACAAAGTCTTTGAAACCATGACATCAAGGACTGACATCTACACTGTGAAATCCGAGCTTAGATACTTAGCTTCAGAAAACCATAAATTATTCGAAAACTATGTCATAGCAACATCGTATCATAAAATTATTTATTTTATCATGTTTAAGAAAGGCTTTCCATTTATTGATCGGTTCAATTTGATTATTTTGCGTGCAAATGAAGCGGGTCTCTTCAGACACTATCTCAATTTATTTTACGATGATTTTATGATTGTTGTCTCTCAAACCAAGGTTGATACAGATAAGTGGTCTAGTACAACATTATTGGATTTGAAATTGGGTTTTATTATATTATTAGCTGGTTCATTTGCATCTATATTTGTATTGATAACAGAACTGTTTTATATTAAAAAAATAATTTAGATTTTGCCATCAACGCATTATGAACTTTTAAACAACTAACTCTCTCGCTCCCAATGAAGTAGAGTTTCGAGCATACTTATGTACTAATTACTATCACTAAGCGACAGAGCTGTACATTTCCACCACCCGTATACACCTTACACATTTCTTAATTAGTATGGGGGTATATGTGTATGATCATCATCAAGTGAGTAGATGTATCAAGTATCAATCCGGCTCACAGCATCTGACTCTCCATACAAACATTGGTAATCAGTATTGTATGATGTCGGATATTTATTTAAAAGTATTCTCTAAGGAGAAGGTAAAGGCTGTCTAGGTTAAACATTAAAATAAATATTAAATGTCACAAATTATATTTTATTGATAAAATTATTTCAACAAATTAAATTATATTTGAGGTAACGGAAAGGTATTCAATTCAAGTGGTTGAGTACCATCATCATAAGCTCGCCTTTGAACATATCTTTTTGTAAATGTTACGTGTTTTTATGTTTTTGTGCTATAAAGTATAAATGAAAATGAAATGAAATTACAAATATTTTTTTCGTAAATTTTTCCAAGCCATGAGAGGAACCTGGAACCTCTCGCATACCTAATACGAACTGTTATATTTTATAATCTGATTGTGATTAGGAAAACGTAAATTAAACAAATCGGGATGGAAGGCTGCAGAGCATTTACTTTATGACATTTTTAGGGTTCCGATCCATAAAAGGAAAAAAGAGGAACCCTTAAAGGATCACTTTGTTGTTCGTCCGCTGTCTGTCCGTCTTTCCGCAGAAATTTATATCAATTGCTTATGTTGGTAGTCGCATGTCACTGTGAAAAAATCAACCTTCTAGGTCAACGAAATCGAACGCTACGACTGTTTATGCTGTAAAATTGTTGGATTTTCATAGTAATCGCAATGGACCTAAAACCTATAGGATACTTGCTGTACGACTACATTCATGAAATTTGGCACAAAGCAAGGTCTTATACCACAAGCAAAGAGATAAATCTGAAAACTGCAAATTTCTGTCTTTCTACAAAAATAAAATCAATTTGGCTTACATGGATGACATCATACTTTTTATTTTTATGTGGAAACCTAATTATACGTGTTAAGCACTCCAAGTGTGATCGGAACCCTTGGTGCGTGAGTCCTACTCGCACTGGACCGTTTTATTATAAGTTGCCTGATCTGCACTTTACCGTAGCATCGATCTACTAGACCACTCCATTTTCCACCACGATATCAACACTCCCCTGTCGAGGACAGGTTATTTTCTCAATGGTTGTGAGTGAGAGCTAATTTTCCAAGTACAATGCAGGGTCACTACAAAATAGATTGAGATTAGCTGACATACTCTACATTGCATGATGTAAATTGTAAAACCTATTGAACTAGATTCCCCTGGAGCATAATGTAGAGCTCATATAATAAGCCTGAGATGAACAATAAGTTGTTGGGGACATAGCAGTTGTTAGTAAAATATTTATCTTATTTACAAATACGCAGTTATTTATATATTTACCACTTTGCAAAAGACAGCATTTTTTTATCAAAATTCTTTCTGAATGACAACTGTAAAGTATAGCTAAAATTTCGAAATAATAAGCTATTCAAAAACCAGAAAAAGGTCTGGTAGGGAAACATTTGTTTTCCGTTAATTTTGCGGGCACACAAAAAAATAACCGGCCAAGTGCGAGTAAGACTCGCGCACCAAGGGTTCCGACCGATCACACTTGGAGAGCGTAACACGTGTAATTAGGTTTCCACATAAAAAACTAAAGTGTGATGTCATCCATGTAAACCAAATTAAGACCTTGCTTCGTGCCAAATTTCATGATTCTAGGTCAACGGGAAGTACCCTCTAGGTTTTGATTCCCTTGCGAATATCAAGCAATTTCAGCAAAATTGAGACATATGCGGTATGTTTTGATTGCGTTGACCTATAAGTTTAATTTTTTCACCACTTCAAGAGATCACAGATATGATTAATTTATATTAATTTCAACTTTATACCTCCATGCGTTACTGAGAAAAAGTCTTAACAGATGGTGAGACAGACAGACAGACAGACAGACAGACAGACAGACAGAAATTTACAGTTTTCGGATTTTTCCCTTTACTTGTGCTATAAGACCTTCCTTCATTCCAAATTTCATGACCCTAGGCCAACCGGAAGTACCCTATAGGTTTGGATTCCCTTGCGAGTTCATACAAATTCAGCAAAGTTATGACATAATATCGCGGTATCTTTTGATTGCGTGGACCTAGAAGTTTAATTTTTTCACAGCTCTAAGGGACCTGAGTGATCGATATTCATTTCACCATGATACCTCTACGCGTTCCTGAGAAAAAGGGTCGTGACAGACGGACAGACAGACAAACGGACAACAAAGTGATCCTATCAGGGTTCCTTTTTTCCTTTTTCAGGATCTAAAAATAGTAATTATTGAGTTGTGTTACTATATATTTAATATCTTTCGTATTAAACCACTAACCATATTTTTTTAAAACCACTTCAAGAGCGAAGGACTAAAAAGTTCCATCTTACATTCGGCGTAAGATTTTGGATTTTTTTTATTTGTATTTCCTGGCGACGAATGTGATTGAGAAGTTGTCGAAAGCTATTTCCTCCCACCTGTCTGTCTCGGATTGTGTCACCTCGGTATTACATTCCGTGTCGATATTACTAAGATGAAAATATTGAATATATCGAGGGCATTCTGGCAGCACCGAATATGTGCATTTTTTACGAAGATTTTAAGTACTTAGTAGACATGATTTCCAAAACGAAAATTACGCTGAAAACTGGTCAAAGTATTGTCTTGTTAAACTAATTTCAGCCAATCACGTGCCAATATTTTGAATTAATCATAAATTAATTTGGCACATTTGACCATCTTTTAGAAACCATTTTAAACCCTTCACTCTCAGAAGCACACCGCTTGAACGACCGAACAATGGCGAACTATTGTTACAAGATGGTAAAATTTGCAAAATTAGGGGGGTTTTCGGCGATGGTCTGGTCCCCTGTCATGCAAAATGGAGTATTTCATAACTGGATGAACGTGATAGCAACAGTGTGTGCCTCAGCTACCCCGCATAGGAAAAAGCGTTTTATCTTGATTGTAAACACAAGTTCATAATTTTAATCAACCCTGTCTGTTACAAAAGTTGACGTCAAAATCCTCATTACGAAGTTTCTGAAGAAAACAAAACACCAAACAAGCAACTTCTGAAAATCTGACAGCTATCACTTCTAATATAACAGACTTGAAATAATACCGCAAAATGCCGTAGCGTTCCCCGGCCGAGACAAAAGGTAAAAAATAAAGTCTGTGCCAAAACTGTCCGCTACACTGGACAAAACCAGATAAAGTCGTCCACAAAGACTTTATTAACTTACAGCGAAGATTTATATATACCAGCCCTTTTTGCTGAGTTATCCACATGACCATAAATCGCGTTTTGCCTTTCGTAAGCGGTTTATCGGGTGGCCATTTTGCACGCAAATCTAGTTATAGCGGGATTATGCCACTTCTGTTTGGCTCTCTGTTATTGTGACTCTACTCGTTTATCTTAATATAGTCGGATAAACTTGGATATTCAAATCAATAAAAAAAACCGTAAAAGAATTAAATAATTATCTTTAGCATTTCATAATACGCGTAATATTGAGCCATCTCCATTATGCTGGCTCAATAAGGGTTGATGGAGAAGTGTCGGGCTAGCTCTTTTATCTTGAAGATGTGTATGTATATTTAACATCATTAGAAACTCCTTCGTTCATTCAAGTTATTTGGTCTAACCATACCATTTTAGACGAACATAATTCTGCAAACTGCTTAATTATAATAAATTAACTTTTCACGGCCTTGCTACGAGGCAGGTACCTGCTGCTTGAGCTTAGCACCTCCTCTTTTAAGTCGCAAAAAGGCGCTAGATTAGCGAAGTTTTTTTAACAAAACTTTGTCCATTTTTCTCCGCTGTTTCAACTTAATCAATCATCCAGGCTTGGTGACCTTGCCAAATAAAGAATAGCTTTTGATAAATCTTTTTCTCTGAAATCGACAAAATGCAAATTAAATATACCTATGTATATATCAAAAAATAACGTAGACATTTCTATATCATCCTTCTAACAGAGGTTTGATTGATGATCCTGCCAATATTTAAATTTTCCGAGTAAAACACATCAATGCTATTTCTGTATAGGGTCCAATTCCAATATACTTACGGAACAATATTGATTAGAAATATAAGTACCTACATGTATTGCCTGTCTGTAAGGTTCCATGCGCACCAGGCAACAATCTACAAATTCCAACAAATTACCGTTACAGTTTACATAAAACCTAAAATAAATTGAAACAAACAACGATCCTCGTTTCGCGCCATAACTCTGTCATGTCATACGAATATCACACCTCTGACATCCCTGACGTGGTGCCGTAAAATATGTAGAGAACGAGTAAAGGTCGTGTAGTCAACAATAATGCGCCCCAACCGCCCCGCGTCTAACTACGGAATCTCTAAAATCCGGCACGTCTTCTATGTTCAGTAAAACTATACAAGCATGCGGATATATCCAACTTTACCCTCTGTGGTCCCTGATAACGTAACGCTGGTATTACTCGTAGATGATGCCCGCTTCGTATTTCGGACCTGAAAGAGGAGAACCTAGAGTTTTTTGTGTGGGTTACTCATACTCATATATTTATTGCGTCATTGTGGTACACTTTTACAAAATTATAACCAACAATGAACCCTGTAAGGGCACTACAATGTCTTAAAAGCTAACTTACATCTAATATTTACGTGAACGTCACATTGTGTGGAATCATGGAAGTCATGGAAAGACTACTCTTATAAGATTAACATTTAATATTAGGTATCTTTTTAGTAGTGACAACTCTGATTTATTCCGTATGTAAAATTGGAGTTGAAAGCTAACTAAAGCGGTACATATTTATAAATTCAACAGGGACCAGATTCTGCAAGCGAATCGCATGTCAATAGCTATAGCGAGAGCGCTAAATACCGATTTGATTTAGCGCTCCCGCTCGCGGTCGACAAGCCAAAACCTTAACCCGCCACTGGTGACGCCAATTTGACTTACACCAAAGGTGACCCTGGTGGTCTTACGGACCAGTGGGGCTACCGCGCATGTGCCGTCGGCATCGGTGTCGACTTCATTTTGACAGCCGACGGCGATTTCATACCGCGCAATTTCTCCAACTGACGCGTTGGTTTGGATTACGATGACGACGACGGCGAAAGAACGAATGATATTGTGGGACGGGTGATATTTTGACAGTTGATTGGACGTAAAAGTTACCGCGCAAGAAAATTTAAACCGACGGCCAACGCCGACGCGTCGACTTGAAGTGTCATTTCAATACGGCACCTCTTGGGTTGCCTTCTTCCCTTTCGATTCGATTCGTTTAAAGAAGGAAGACGACGAAACCATGGCTTGGGTAGCCTTGAGGGCTGCTGAGGAGGAAGAGAGGCTGAAGAGGATGAACGTTACACGCAGAAGGATTGGGCGCGCACTGGCCCGGCCGATGTTGCTTCCCGATAACAATTTCGTTGGGCGGTTTCGCTTTTTAAAAGCTAATTTTGTGCGGCTATATGAATAACTTATACCACTCTTGCTGCCCAAAGAATAATAATAAAATTATATACTTAATAATAATAAACCCCCGCTAAACCTAACCCGCTATTCGGGAAGAGTCCCGTGCCCCTCAGTGGTCACATATAAAGGATTGATGATGATGATAACACTAATAATAATATTGTAAATAATTATGAGAATTAATCTATTGCAAAAAAAAACAAAAAAAAACACAGCTTTATCATAAAAGTACTAAATCTTTAATTTGCAAATGTGAAATGAGGCAGCTACTCGAAATAACAACAGAAATCGATGTCTGGTTAGAAAATTATTTGTCTTTTTCGGCCCACCCGGTCACAAAGACATGTACGTCACCGTACCCACCGTAGTGGCGGGGCTATAGCACAGATACTACAGGGTGTAACAGAAAAGCCGAGAGAGGGTTGTTAGGGACCACCTAGAACAAAATATGACACCAGCGTAAACTGAGATGCTACTGAAGCTTCTTGAGTTCGAGGCCATTATCGCTTGGTGCAGCACCATCGAAAAATTGCAAATACCACGAGATGGTGCTAAGTTAAGGATTTATTCTAAGATTAGCGCCACCTAGATGTTACCTGAAACCATGGCGTTTAAAGTAAAAATCTTACTCCTCACACCATCTCTTTTTTACGAAGGGTTACTAATTCTTATTTGTATGGGATGAGCACCCTGTGGCTATAGCAACTGTCATACGACTCTCTTGCAGAATCACAACCCAGTAAGGCTCATGAGATGAACAAAATATTATTTCAGTTCAACATTATTAAATGAGTTAATCTGATTTACCACTCATGTTAATGCATGCAGCACGTAACTGCCAACGTATAATTGTAAATAAGTAGAGGCTTAAATAGTAGAGAAATTAGTGGATAACTGGGTTGGCTACTAGCCTGACACGGTCCCCCAACCTGCATACAGCCATGCAGCCTGGCACAGTATTACTAGACAATGCTCGATATAGTGCAGGGAGCACTTATCCAATGGAGAGCGTATAGATACATTTTGCTTTGAAACACAACTCACCAATTTACGGGCGGCGGCGGGGGACGAGGTAAGAAAGCTGTGATTGGTCAGCCGCTGCGAAACTGTCTGGCCCGGCATCGTACATAGGTTGCGTATGCGAACGTTTGTTGAATACAACAAACGTTTGGCGAGCCAAATTCCCCCGCAAGCGCAGTCAATTGAATATAATATAGTCTCTGATATAGAGCCATGTTCCCCTCAGTAGAGATGTTAACGGTTCAAATTGACTTTGCAAGTCAATAATAAACTAGAGGATGTTTTCTCTTCGTACTTAAAACCCAGTAAAAAGCGAAATCTCGTACCGGCTTCTACTCGACTAGTGTCGAGGGGCTAAAACAATGAAAGCGTTTTTGTCTCAGAGTCACTTGAAGTTTGCTGTAGGAAAATGAGGGGCGTATCCACGAATTGAATTGAAATAGGGCATTACACTGTATTAACATTAGAATGCTTGATACGCCCGGTCTTATCTCTATCAAATGTTTAAATGCCCAAACACACAAATATGTATTTTCTGAAAAATAGTTTGTATGACGTCACGTCACCAAATCGAGTTCCTGAAAACACACAAATAGTTTAGTATCGCCCCCTGAACGTTACACACACTTGCCTACTACAAAGCATGTCGTGCCATGATTAATGCTAACATCCAAATACATTAGTATGCAAACGGTGCTACTTCAGACTGATATGATAAACGATATAGTCGGGTGACACAGACCTCTGTACAAGGGTGTTATCACATGTGAAATTGAATTAGGTTTACCTATTTGAGATTGTAAAATGTATATCTATGCTTTCAGAAATTCAACCGTTCGCTTAAAAAAAACGAAGGCCCTGTTAAAACTACTTGGAACATTGTGTCAAGCCTGTCACTGTCATATTTATTTTGAATATATTGTGATAGTGTTTTTACCTTCAGTTGGAAAATATACTTTGCATAGCAAACAAGTATTTGTTTATTCATAGCCCCAAACAAATGGTTATGGGCCAATAAAACTAGTTATGGATAAACCAACTCATAGTGGAGACCACCAAATGCCAATGGATAAACCAACTCATAGTGGAGACCACCAATCTTCGCGGGTCATTACAAGACTAAATGGTCATAATTTTTCAACGTGGGTGTTTGCTCTAGAGTGCTGGCTAACAGACCATGATCTGTGGGACGTCGTCACCGTTCCAGCCAACCTCGAGGACCCCATTGCCAAGCGCAGGGACGCAAAGGCACGTGCAAAAATATGTCTTGCGTGCGAAGAGGGAATATATCCCATAATAAGGTCAGCTAAAACTGCGTCTGAGACCCTTAACTCCCTCAAAAAGGCATTCGCAGGTACTGGCCTCATACGACGACTTCGCCTTATGAAGAAACTCTTAGCAACTTCCTTTAATGGAAATATTCAGGAATACACGAACAAAATGCTCGCCACGCAGCAGGAACTCCAAGCTATCGAAGCTGCAGTTGACGATGAGTTCCTGGCAATAATGATGCTGTCAGGTCTTCCAGAAAAATTTCAGCCTCTGGTCATGGCTCTCGAACACTCCAATACGAAGATTACGTCAGAGAATGTCGTTTCGGCTCTTCTAAAAGAAGATCAACGACGAGTTACGCCTATCAGAACCGTAGAGACACACCGGGATACAGCTGCTGCACTTCAAGCAAAGAAGAGCCAGAATGTCACTAAGAAATTCTGTGTTTACTGCAAGAAAAATGGCCACGCAGTTTCAGAGTGTAGAAAAGTTCTAAATAAGAAGAATGTAAAAAGTGATTTAGGTTCTAATTACACTTCAGAGTTCACACTTTCATCCTGTTTCACTAATTTTTCATCTACTCCTACAGGTTCTCAGGACTGGATCATAGATTCAGGAGCTACCTCTCACATGAGCAACAGGAGCGACTGGTATTTGTCGATGTCGTCCTACGTAACGCCGATTAATGTTGCAAATAAGGAGAAATTAATGAGCCGTGGTATAGGTACAGTTCAGATTCCTATTTCAGAGCATGTCAGTAAAATCGAGCGAGTCTTATTCATTCCTGATCTGGCTACAAATTTACTTTCTGTTAGCAAAATAACTGAAAAGGGCTTTGATGTTTTGTTTACATCGAAAGATGTCAAAATATGTCAGAGTGGCAACTGTCAGGTGACAGGCCCTGTCATAGCGACAGGATCAAGCCATAGAGGTATGTACAAACTAAATAAAAATACTTCTCAGGCCTTTGTCACACAAACAACGAAGGAGGAAGCATTGCTATGGCACAGACGCCTAGGTCATTTAAACCCAAGAAGTTTGTCTATTTTAAAAAGTAAGCAGACTGGCGTAAATTTTAGCGGGAATATGGACGTGAAATGTATTCCCTGTTTACAAGGTAAACTTGCTAAGAAACCATTCAAAAGTTCTACAAGCAAATCGAGTAAAGTCCTACAATTAGTACATTCGGATCTATGCGGACCTATGAGTGCGCATTCGTGGGGCGGTTCTCTTTATTTGCTAACTTTTACTGACGATTTTAGTCGCAAAACTTTTGGATATTTTTTAAAATTAAAGTCCGAAGTTTTTTCAAAGTTTGTAGAATTTAAATACTTAGTTGAGAACCAAACTGGCGAAAGAATCAAAATTTTGCGGACGGACAACGGTGGTGAATATGTAAATAATGATTTCACTTTATTCCTAAAGGAAAGCGGCATCGTACACCAGACTACAGTCCCGTATACTCCGCAACAAAATGGCGTATCAGAACGTGCAAACCGTACGATCATTGAAAAAGCCAGATGTATGCTCCAGGATTCCAAACTACCGACTTCATACTGGGGAGAAGCAGTAAATACGGCGATCTATATCAAGAATCGAGTGCCTACAATGGCTCTAGGAAACAAAATTCCTGAAGAATTATGGACGGGCAAGAAGGTCAATCTATCACATATGAAAGTCTTCGGATGCGAAGCTCATGCCCTAGTCCCGAAGGAAAAACGTTCAAAACTCGACTCCAAGACTAAAAAATGCATCTTTGTTGGATACTCAACAGAAAGCAAAGCCTATCGCCTTGTTGAACCCCAAAATCCTCGGGTAATAATCACGGCCCGAGATATTGTCTTTATTGAAAATAAAGAACAAGATGAACCGGTACAAGAGTCCAATATACAATCGTCTAGCAGTCAACAACTGTCTCCAACTTCAACGTCAAAAGTCGTGACATTCATTGAAGACGAAGACCCAGTTCCTGACTTTCAGCCGCCACTACTACCAGCCGAACCTCATCCTCAAAGTGAGGAACATCCTGAGCCGGCAGAAGCGATAGATGATCCTGTGACTGCACCAGACTATCCCGAGGAACAGCCTGATTCTGACTCAGTTGTACAGTCAGAACCCCCTTTAACTGTACAGTCGGAACCTGAAAGAAGATATCCTCTTCGCAGCAGGCAACCTCCTGAAAGGTACCAGTCCAACCTTTACCTGACTACTGATCAGGAACCAGAGAGCTATAAAGAAGTCACCGAACATCCGCAAAAAGAAAAATGGTTGGAAGCGATGCAAGCAGAGTACAACTCCTTGTTAAAACATGGAACTTGGACCTTAGCAGACAGACCTACTGACAGAAAAACAACGAAATGTAAATGGGTCTACAAAATCAAAAAGGATACTTCAGGCCGTATCACAAAATTCAAAGCCAGGCTCGTAGCAAAAGGCTTCACCCAAGTGGCTGGTGTGGATTATGGTGAAACCTTCTCTCCTGTGGCCAGATTATCATCGGTTCGACTATTAATGGCCTACGCAGCCCACCATGGACTACAAATGGACCACCTAGATGTGGAAACCGCCTTTTTGAACGGAGACCTAGATGAGGAGATTTACATGGAGCAACCAGAGGGATTTTCAACAAACCCAAAAGAAAAAGTATGCCTACTGAAAAAAGCCCTGTACGGCTTGAAGCAGGCTCCACGTCAGTGGAACTTAAAAGTAAGTCAGGCAATGGCAGAGATGTCACTGACTCAAGCTCAATCAGAGCACTGTATATACTACAGAAGATGCGGCAACGACCTACTGATTGTTGCAGTGTTTGTGGACGACTTCTTCGTGCTAAGCACAAATGATAAAATGAAGGCAGACTTCAAGAGCAACCTTGAGAAAAAGTTCACTATAAAGGATCTTGGGGAACTCAAAGACTGCCTCGGAATGAGAGTATCTCAGACCGAAGATGGAATAAAACTCGATCAAACAAAATATATAGAGAAGCTGATAGAAAAGTTCGGTATGCAAGACGCAATTTCAGTCACGACACCCATGGAATCAGGTCTAAAGCTAACTCTTCCTAGCAAGGAAGAAGAAGTAGACGTACCATACCAAGAGCTTATCGGGTCGCTAATGTACCTTGCAATATGCACTAGACCTGACATCGCTCACACGGTCTCCTACCTGTCGCAATTTAATGCACATTACGGGGGGGTACACTGGAAGGCCGCTAAGCGGGTCCTTCGTTACCTCAAAGGGACCAAAGATATGGCTCTTAACTTCTCGCGTAAATCTGAACTTTACCCCTTGGGGTACGTGGATGCCGACTACGGCAATAATCTCGTGGACCGTCGATCATATACCGGCTTCGTGTTCATGATGAGTGGAGCTCCAGTGTCATGGGAATCCCGCAAGCAGCGCACAGTAGCCCTCTCCAGTACGGAAGCGGAGTACATGGCATTGGGCGAGGCTTGCAAGGAGGCCATATATCTTCATAAACTTATCACTGAAGTATTCCATCTCACGAACACCCTCATCATACACACGGATAATCAGAGTTCCATCAAACTGGCCACAAACAACACATACCACGCCCGCACCAAACACATCGACATCAAACATCACTTCATACGCCAATCATTATCCGAACATAGATTCATACTCAAATACATTCATACCACAGAAATGACTGCCGACATCCTCACCAAACCTTTGCCAAAACTGAAGCACTGCAAGTGTATAAATAGCTTAGGGTTAGGTTAGGTATGTATATGAATTTTGTGTGTTTAATATGTTTTTTGGTGTATAAAGTTTATTAGTTTTATTTTGTCATGTGAGGTGTTTTTATACAGGGTGTTTGTGGTATTATTATTATACAGGCTGTACACATTGCGGGGGGGTGTTAAAACTACTTGGAACATTGTGTCAAGCCTGTCACTGTCATATTTATTTTGAATATATTGTGATAGTGTTTTTACCTTCAGTTGGAAAATATACTTTGCATAGCAAACAAGTATTTGTTTATTCATAGCCCCAAACAAATGGCCCGATATTTTTACCCTAACGCATTGGTTAAAACCTATGTAGAATCTTGACATGAAACAAAAGTTTTTTATTGTACAAGCATACACGCCTTGACCGTACCTGGTCAATTATGTAGGGCACAAAATATGATTCGCCAAGTTAAAAACTAAAAAAAAACGACTTCATGACCTACTTGGTCCTCCCCGCTTGTTTTACGTGTCGACTTTAAATATACCCGAAAACGAGCCTACAAAATCTGTCTCATAATTTCATAATTTCTTTATTGCGCACAAAAAGTTACATAGGACAGTAAAAAACATAGAAAACGTGTACAAAGGCGAGCTTATCTCTAATAAGAGATCTCTTCCAGCAAGCCAAATAGGGATGAGACAGGTGGATTGCTGAGCAGGAGTAGACCCATGTGTACAATACATATAATTATTACTTACAAATCAATAGACTACATAAACTAGTGCATACTTATATAAATAAATATGAAATATATTTATATAATATACATAAACTAAATCCTGACAGTCAATTCCATACGTATTACATAATGTAAACGAACAGCCAGAATATATCTCGTGACTGACTTTAAACACCGAAAAGTCACAAAAAATCTGGATGTATAATGTCATCCAGGTAAAAACAAATTGAACTTCACATTTTATTATGTGGGAACCTAACTACTACACCGATTCCTGATTTTCAAAAAATGAGACCAAACTATTGGGCTTCCCTTTTGAACAAAGAAATATTTTTTGCAATCGGTTCATAAATAGTACCAGTTTCGAATGTAACAAACATAAAAAATATATGATTAAAAAACAACAGTTGCAGCCTAGCAGTTTGGCAGACTTAAATTATGTAATTAAGTGCTTTTTTTTTTCGTGAATAAACGTTATAAATAAAACATACAACCGAATTGAGAACCCCCTCCTTTTTTGAATTCGATTAAAAAGCAGTCCATGGCAACCCATTCAATTCCATCAAGTCACTTCATTTCATTTGCCTTGCAAGTTCTACTATGCTGATCCACTTTGTGTTCTGTATGAGGGCGCTACAATACAATAATATTTTGTACTATCCATTGAAGTTTAACTTCACTTTGGTTGGCTTCAGAAATACAAACACATTAAGTTACATTGCTTTCGTAATTTTGTAAGCCATCTTCCTTCGTCTTTTCTTCATAAGTTCTTCGATCCACGACCGGACGACGTCGCACTACGATATAATGGTCGGCAGGCCATATAAATCTCCAGTAGTAGTAAGCCACGATGAAATTAACTATGGCTCTATCCAATAAAGACGAATGACTAGGCACGACCTCAATTAGTGAGATTGAAGTATATGGATGCGACTCTACGGATATAACCTATTTTCGTATGGAGTTGTGAATTTTGGGTGCAGATCTGATGCAAAAGTTGTTCTATCTGGATGCTGATGTAGACAGTACAATGAACCTTCTACTTCTTCTTCTCCAATACCAGCTTATTGTCATTGCGAGTTTACGGATCGGAATATGTCGGTGGGGTTTCAAATTGAACCGTTCTGCGAGGTTTTGTAGCCAATGACTACTGTCTATAAATGTATCTGGTAGATTATGACTCGTTCTGTAATATGGTACCTAATAGAGCGTCTTATACAACGTGTAAATGAAATAACGCAAAATGAGAATCTGTTTTGTTAGAGACATAATTCTGAGCAACTTTCACTATGAAACCGATTTGATCAAAGCAACTTTATTTTTCACTTCTCCATACAAATCAGCTGACCCACTCAGGCCAAAGTGTACTGGGAAGTGAAAAATAAAGTTGCTCTGATCAAATCGGTTTCATAATGCATGTTGCTCAGAATGATGTCCCTAACTAAGTAGTTTCTCATTTAGCGTTAATTCATTTACACCTTGTATAGCAGGGCATGATGATATACACTGTGTTTACATAACCCTAAGCTCGTAGTTTCATGTTAATAGTAACTTCCCAACTAAGCAATGCAGATCAGTGCCACTAACGTTCGTAAATCAGATAGCAATCAGTGCCTCATAATCTATAGCATATACATACATATAATAGCCCTATATGTGTACACTAGTGTAGTTATCAAAGACGGAATACGATAGTACGAACAACGTAATCGAACTGTGCTATCGATACAATGCACGATTAGCTGATAAATTGATAAAGATTGCTTAAGCAAATGCAATGCGGTATTCGTAGGATATGGAAATAACAAATATAACCTTTACATTATGTACATTTACAATAACCGCTTGTATCTATTACAAAAAAAAACAATTCTAACATGGCATAATATTATAATAAATATGTACCCATAATAAATCAGGTGTATTTTGAAATCCTTTCACTAGAATCATGAATTAGAATATTAATGGGCACATCATTTAGTCACAGCACTCAAGACTATTAGATGATATACTCATAGATTACGATTCACAATACGACATTTTTAATAGTGATAAAAATCATTAGGCTTGTATAATAATGATTATATTGTCTGATTTGTCTGAAGGTCAGAAAATAAGGCATTGAATGAATATTACGTTGGTCATCCGTCACTCATCATCTTTGTGTAGGCGTCCCATGGATTACTGTCTAACATAATTAAAATGTAATCTTCGCGCACTCTCTGTCATTGTTTGAATAAGTCCACCAGTACCCATAGTTTGTATGGATCTGAAATCTGAATAAGAGACGCTTAGCTATCGTTAAACCGAATATCAGCACAAATCATTCGAATTTTCGTGATGCTTTGTGGAAACTTTTTTGAAAAAAAATAGAGGCCGTGAATTGATAAATGAATCGAAATTTTATTTAATTTTTGTCAAACCGGTAAATGCCTTAAAATCATTAATTAATTTACGATAGTGCATTGTCGCGCGGAAACGCTAGCCGCCATGATGTTTCGCTCGTGACGTCACTCTGATAGTAAAACACACAACGAGTACAAAGACCAAGTCGTCGATGGGATACTAATGGAGGCGACGCCAAGTCGGAATCAAAATGGCGAATGGTATTTTAGTCAAATGACGAACTGAGTAGAAAACATGACTTTTCTAATTTAATTTTAAAAAATACGTTGCATTTTTATGGATTAATATCGACGATTCTCGTTTATTGTTTTGGGCATCTACCTCGGACATGCATTCTTGGATTTATTCCTACATGGGCAATAATACCGTATTAATATTGCATACCAGATTTTCAAATAGCTGAAAGCCTATTAGCTACCTACTTCAGCCTTCGTGCAGCTTTATGAACGTGTTTGATACAGGTGTAGAAAAAAATCAACGAAAAAAGAATCAATTTTTATTAAAAGTCGTTTAGAAACATGAATTCGAAAAACTTTCAATATGAATCCGATTTGATCAAAGTAATTTTTCCACAAGTTTCAGTCCAAGCAGCTGACCGTAATAGCCGCTTTAACTGTTGTTAACCTGTTGTTGTTGTTGTAACCTTGATATTACACCCTGTACGTACATACTACGAAAACATAACGATGTATTCTAAATGTATTACAGTCATTGCCACCTCAGTGGGCAACGACACAAACTAGTAGCCAGACGTTGCCCACGACCACGACCGATTCATGTCTAGCGACTATCGAGTGTGACCTTGACAGTATAATTAGATGCGTGCACGCACAGTGCTACGAAACCGCGTGTGTGATTGTCAAAAAGAGTAGTCGGTCTATGACAGATCGCGCAGTGATCGGCACTATAGTTTTATTCTATCAGTGCGTAAAGAGAACTCAAGAGTCTCGTGAATAAAATAAAATATGTTTATCGTTTTTCAATAAATACGAAAGTCAAAAAAGCTACTTATTCATATGTTCTGATCTGGGAAATTAAAGTGATTTTCAGTGGTTGTGGATTGTTTATTTTCTCAGAATTTTTGTGGAAAAAAAAAACAGTTTATGTAGTTTTAATACCGAAGCAGATTTTTAGCAGAAACTTGGCTTGTGCCGGGACTACCAGCCAGCAATCACGTAGTAATAAATACATGCCAAGGCCTCACACCACAGACTCGTATAAAATGCAAATGGGGAACAGCATTGAAAATTGTTCCCTAGCGTAGCTGCGCACTGTGCGGTGTGCTGAGCGTATCGCCAACCGCCGCGACAATCAACTGATAGATAACGCGGGAAATTATCACAGAAAATGGATCTACGATTAGTATACCGAGTTATAGTGATCAGTGTTACACAAACAGTGTTTATTAGCAACTGTGAAATATTGCTCGCTATCTAATTACCCTGTGTCGTGTGCCATAGAGGTTATTTTCAGAATGTCGTCGACGACCTCTCTAGAGGGGAAGAAAAGTTAGTAGATAATTAGTTCCTGTTTGTTTGTTATGTCTGTTCTGATTATTTTGTCAGCCGCATTTTATTTTGGTTATTTCTACATGCTTCTATTGCCAAGAAATACCTTTTTTCAGTTGTTTTCATTATTCAGCTGATGACAATCAACTGATTTGAGATGTGTATGTGTTGGATGATATTAATACAATATTCAGTACCCTGCATTAACGAAATCAGTTGTGTGCACAATTAAATTGAATGAAATAGTTAATATTTCACCATAGGAAGGAGTATGTTTTTGTGTTTAATTCAGTTCAGTAATTATTACTATTTTGTATTCGCGGTGACAGTGTTATAAATTGATCGATCGATCAGATACAAATCTAGCTATGTTTACATACTTACTATGAGGTTTTATATAAACTGGGCGTTTGTGAAGTCGTTAGATTAGAAATACTTATGTTGCAATTTCTAGTCTTATAAGTATTAATTTATTATTCAAGTGAGATCTCAAGACTTGGCAGATATTCTGACTACTATAAATATTATCTGTGCTACCTACAACGCTTATTCGATTCTATTTTAAACTAAATTCTTGGAATGGTTTCTACAATTTAGTTGTAACACAGGGTGCTGCTGAATAATTAATATCAACAAAACGTTAAAAAATACTTATTAAATTGATTTTAGAGTAAAATGAGAAAAATGCCTGGTAAATGAAAAACGGTTTTCTTTTGCAATATTCCTAACGATATACTTCAGTCCACAACAAAGCTGACGCAGTTTGTATCAAGTTTAGTAGGTATCTCCGCCGATGAAGAGTCCAAGAATTAAATTATATATCGCTCACTCCCTGATCCATGTAATGAACTGTTCAATTCTGATTCCATATTCACTAACTTGGTAATTGTGGGAAAGTTTCAGTTTTCCCATACAATATTTAATTTACAATCTGCGTCGATATTGCGGTGAATGCTCAGAGCCTCCATCACGAACGTTTTCAAGATCGTAATACGTTTTCAAATTATATTTTATGTCATAAATAATAAGAATCACTGACGAGTTTTCGATAGTTTTCCATCGAATCTTTGTTCGTGATTGGGCTCCAGATGAATAAACTCTTTGATTAATGACTGACAGCATGGCTTTTGAGTGTTCGTCAAATTGAGTGATTGCCTATGCATTGGGGGCCAAGGAAACCTATCAAAAATGCTATTTAACAATAGTTTCGCTTTTCAACCGACTTCAAAAAAGGAGGAGGTTCACAATTCGACCCGTATGTTTTTTTTTTTTTTTTTTTTTTTTTTTTTTTTTTTTTTTTTTTTTTTTTTTTTTTTTTTTTTTTTTTTTTTCTATGTTTGTTACGCGATTACTCCGCCAATTATGAACCGATTTGAACAAATCTTTTTTCGGCGTATAGGTAATACCTCAAGGGTGGTCCCATTGACACCAGGTCAGGATCTGATGATGGGATCCTGGAGAAATTGAGGGAACTCTTCAAATATTATAGGCAGACCTATAGTGATTTTTGTGTTTTTCATAATAACTCGTGCAAATGCACATGGTAAGCATAATATTGTGATGCGGAACTGCTGATGAAGACCACATATGGCCACCAGATCTGCTCAATACTAGGTACAAATACAATGCGTGGCTAACGGGCAGGCAACGCATAGCCTAAACCGGTGGACCTAGAGCCATGAAACTTTGTACAGAGGTTCCTTAGTAGCGTGGGGTAGCACTGAGATGGGATTTGACAAAATGAATTCCCCAAGAGTGGGGGGATAAGGGGTTACAGTTTGTATTAAACTCAATCTAATCAAATAGGGTTTGTGGAAGTCGGTTTTTTCTAAAGTTTACTTTTTGTTTCAATTATAAGAAAAGAGTTCCGTAGTCTATTGGGTTTCCTCTTGCTTCTCACGCAGGAGATGGAGGTTCGAATCCCAATGCTGACCATGTACCAATGAAATAAGTCATTTATATGGTACATTATATGGACGTTCTTACGGTGATGGAGACCGTCGTGAGGAAACGTCATTACTCCATAGCTGCGGCGATGGGCTAGCCCCCTCTAACGCAAAATGAAGAATTTAAAACTGACTAACAGTGTGCACAGTTGTGCCTATGCTAACCCGTATAGGAAATAACGTGACGCTATGTTTTACTCTCAATTTCAGTGGTTCTCAGTTCACTGCTCCAGACGGATCATTACGGGAGTCTCATCAAGGAGCTGACCTGCACGAGGTGTCATAAGTACATGAAGCCGCCAATCCATTTGTGTGTGGACGGCCACGCCATCTGTGGGCTTTGCTTCGAGAAGAGCTACCAGTGCCATGTGTGTAAGGTAAGGAAGGGCCAAGGGGATATTAAAAACTCAAATTCGCATATCTTTTCCAAGCTGTTCAAAAAGTAATATACACAAATTGTTACAAAGAAGAGTTTATCTCTAATAAGAGATCTCTTCCAGTAAACTATGTTCCGATGAGAGACATAGGTGCGCTAGGCCTAAGATAAATCTTTGAACGTTCTCATTTCTTCAATACAAATAATATTCGTCCCAAAACATTGCAATATCCAAGAGGAATTTGTAGCTATGAATATTTGAATCGTCGGCCTGTCAGTTACATAACCCCTTTTATTCGCAGTGATCGCAATAAAATATTAAGTTAAACCACGAGCATTGTCTGCGAGTGTAAAACATATTTTTTATTTGAACTAATAAATTTAACACTGAAAACAATTTTTAGTAAAAGTAAATGAAGCCCATTAATGTCCCCACCGAGGGGCGAAGGCCTTTACCCGGATACGAGTTAGACTGACTGAGCCATACTCCTCTGGCTCAGTACGAGTTGGTGGAGGGGTTTTACGACTACAGATACTACCAAGTAATTAATGATAGTAGCCGGGACCTAAAGTTTAACGTGCCATCCGAAACACGGACCGTCCGATAATGTACTTTAGACAAATTAATTATCTCATTGGTACATGGTCAGCACCGGGAATCGAAACTGCATCTCCTGCGTGAGAAGTGTGAAACCCAAGCGTTAAACCCACCCGCTCAATTTTAAGTAAGAAAATAATATTTTATCAAACGCTTGAAATCTATGATTATAATTCAGGACATGTAGCATTAGATTCAATTAAATTCAATTCAAAAAACCTTTATTCAACAAGATAACAGCACACAATATAAAAAACTCCCACAAATCCCGATGGTTTTGGATGTGAAAGGTTACCTTTATATGTTATCAAACAACATTAGCTTTTGAAGCTGTTGGAAAATACGGAATAGCGAGGTATGTAGATCTAATTTTATAATTTTCATTGAGCATTTCCTCGGAAGTAGTGCTACATGGAAGTTCAACAGAACTCATTAGTGAAATCAGAGGTACAATAATCGTTCCTGAATTTGCCTGAATGGAATTTCCTACCGTAGTAGCAGCCACATGTCTTCGGTTACATTCCCATATGAACATAATTAGGCCACTTCTCCAATCTTTACTTTACTTTCAAAAGGTAGGAGCTTTAGTCAGAAAATAAAGTCCAATTAAACCGAATCATAAATAATTAGGATTCCAGAAATAACATATCAAATCACTGAAAGTAATTTGTTACAGTAATAACGTTTAGTATCCTAATCTAGGTAGGTACATAACTTATTTATCTGATCTGATAATAGTATTACTAATGCTCTTGATTGTGTACCTACCTACTAACGTACACAGTGAAGTCATACTTTAAAATTTTATAATAAGAAATCGTATTCGTCTACAAAACACACCATTATGATAGTCCTGATGACCCTCAACGATTTTACCGCTTTTTCCATATTTCCTGATTTCTTGACAAAACTTTACAATAAAACAAAAACCTGAACCTTTTATTACACCAAGAATAATTCCACAAAGTTTTTCTCGTCCCCAGAAAGAGCTGTCCCAAATCCGTCCCATTGTGCTGGAGTCCCAGGTCAACAAGGTGCTGTTCTTTTGCACCACCGCTGGCTGCCCGCGGCAAAATCTTTACAATGTCACTAAACCTAAACCTTACATCACACACACCAAGAATAATTCCACAAAGTTTTTCTCGTCCCCAGAAAGAGCTGTCCCAAATCCGTCCCATCGTGCTGGAGTCCCTGGCCAACAAAGTGCTATTTCCTTGCACCAACGCCGGCTGCCCGCGCCACGCCACGCTGTCGCAGCTGGAGAAGCACGCCACCACGTGCCAGTTCCGGGTCATCAACTGCTTCATGGCCAGGGTTTATGGTGAGCAGACTCTGGAGTTGAACCACCAGGGAGAATACGTCCTGGTGGGGCCTATGGAAGATGCATCGCAATAGCATGTCGATGGCACCCAAGGGCGCAAAACGCCGAAATCCAAAAATTTGGAGATCGGTGCGTCGTCGAGATTTGCGTCGGCGTCAGCGGCTTTGTTTAGAGACTGGCTGCTAAATACGGAAGTTTTCGCCCTTCGGACTGGACTATCTTCGACAGTTGTTCTGAAAAAACGAGTCGACCCAAAATGCTTGATATTTCTAAGATTTACGATCGTTATCCTCTTTGCTATCCAACGTTAAAAAAAGCTCACTTTAGCTCTGGAATCTCGTATATCACTCGATAAAGCATCAATGACAGACAGTTTTCTCTGCACATTGCTGCACATTGGGTCTCATAGATATCTGAGCAAAAACTTTTATACTCGTATTCCACTGAAACCACACCAAAGTATGAAAAAATATGATCTCACCATGATCTCACATGTAAGACTAATATACAAGTAGATAACCATCCACTAACTACTACTTTGGAAACATTTCAATTGTTATTGAGATTGATAAGTGAATAGATTTGTAACTTTGGTAGATTCCAGTTACGTCTTATTAGAGAGTGCCTCGTCAACAATCAGAAAATGATTAACACAAAATGTAATCAGTTAAATATTTCCGTCAAAAACCGAAGCATGCTCTAAAGACCGCACTCAGGTCTGCCTTCACTTTAACCTTACTAAGTCTTTCCTTTCATTTACACATCAGGCGATTGCAGTTGGGAAGGGAGGGCCGGTGAATGGATGGACCATTGTTTCGATATCCACAAGGGCAAGGTCACAGAGCTACCCTTCATCACTGTTAAAGACAAATGGGACCCAAGAAGGACGGAGCCTGTACTGAACTATTTTCTACTGAAGTGCTATGAAAAGGTGTTCAATGTGTACCAGATATATGATAAACGAGGAGGTAAGAAGACAAGATAATTTTATTAGTACACTTTCAGAATTAAACACTCAGATTAATGAGATTCAGATATTTACTGGTTATTTGAGCTTCGCTCAATTGCGCTGTTTCAGCAAATAAGCAAAACAAGCTACAGTCAAACAAAAAATTTAAACTCTATCATGGAAAATCCAGACTGAAAATAGGTTCTGTTTTTCCCAACTTTCCTTGCCTTGCTGGCATTGAATATAACCTGTGCGATCTTTGAACGTACCGCCTACTGTGGTAATCCCATAAATTAACCTTCTAACTTGGCCCTTATTCATAAAACATGAACGTGGCAAAAGATTTCTGATATGAAATTCTTTTCCATCAACTCACTTCGCATATTAGGCAGACCATAACCTCGAATTTCTCCTCAAAGTACCTCATAACCCACATACTACGACCGCGGGCAGTAATTTCCTATGCAACGTAATGTTCGACCATAAAAGTAGTGCCGCCCCTGAACTCAATAATTCTCATTCAGAACCCGATTTTCTAGGAACGTTATTCGGTTTGCTAGTTTATATACGACTCTGCATGTACCTCTTAAGTGGTAAAATGTAGCATAAGGCGAAGAACTGTTGTAATAGTTCGTTGTGACATCTTTGACAAACATTATTGTTCATCCTTCAGGGTAAGCCATACCCCTGAAGAATGTGCTCTCATCGCAACAATCTCTGAATTCCGTGTGAAATGCCACATAAAATCATCACCCATCTAGTACACGTCTTGGCCAGATGTTGCTACTAGCATGATCGTTTCCGATGTGCAAATACACTTCTTAAATGAAGCGTGCTTTATGTACCCGCCTCTATTGTTCGTTTTGACGCACACTGAGTCAGAGCGCGGTAACTATAGTTTACGCTTGCATGCCATAAAACTAACAACAGAAGCACAGATTTAATTTACCTACGGCTTCACTCGCGATTTTATGGAACCATAAACAAACACCACACACAGACCGATGCTGAACTAATGGTTGCAGCCATTTCCACACACGTAAGGTTTCTTGCCAACAATAATGCCAAAGATCTGTCGATCTTTTCGCCTGTAACTAAACAAACCGGAATACTAGCAACATCCAATAACTAGTGAATACCCGACGGGTTTTATGGCTGCAGGTGGAACAATGCCAGCTTGCGGCGTAAATAAGAAAACTGTATGCCGTATCACTGACATACTGCACAGGACACTGAATTGTAAATGGTCCAATAGCTCAGACGGAGTCTAGTTGAAAAGGAATATTCTAATAATCATAATGATAATAGTTATCTAAAAATGCATTCGGCAGGATTAATGGCAACCGTTTTCGAAGCTTAAAAAATATTTAGACTTATTTCGAATAGTAAGAACCTCTTCTATTTTTGGTAAAAGCAGAATCCTTTACATTCTGCATGCATGCACTTTTAGACGCGTCGCATCCTAATTTGACGTAGCGATTTTTTGGTATGTTCAGAAGTAGATTCAATGTACTCTCTTTATATTTTATTTTAACCCAAAGATTTCTCATTTCAGGCAGGATGATGTGGACTGTCTTAGTAAATGATGAGCAAGCTGAGAAGTTCTACTTTGAAGTTGACATCTTTCTTCCGAATATTCCGTGCAAAAGAATTGTTTACAGGTAAGGTTACTTCTACATTCTACAAGTAGACAATAGCAACACCCCTTTTTTCCATCAGCAGTGACAGAGGCACAGTTGTACCCACTATCTTTGTGTCGTACTCGTATGAATCTGTTAAACAACCTGGGGCCCGATGCTGCTCTGAGAAACGCACTTATATTGGAACGATTGGCGTCATTTGGTATGCTCCTAAAGAATCGCAAATAGATCGTAAATAGATTGCAAGCAAGCGTACATACGCCATTTTGGGTGTTTTAGAAGCGGTAGCGTTCCAATATAAGTGCGTTTCTCAGAGCAGCATCGGGCCCCTGTAGTATTGTGAGAAATAAACCAGTCTATGTCGTAATCCTATTTCATTGACAAGGCGCAGCCGGTAGGTACATGCTTGCAGTCATCATGCATAATAAAGTTGAACTACAGACCTCTTATTCCCAGCATAAGCCGGTTAAAAATGAGGATATCATACAATGATGATGGTAATTTTTTCCCCGTTTCGTGGCCAAAGTTTCACAACTCCCGGGGGAAATAAATATACGAAGTTTGTTAGCGGTATCATTTGCCAACGGAAGATTTGAGCCCTCATTTATGAAACGAAGCCGCTAGCCTCATTCCAAATTCTTGCTTCGTGCAGAAATCTGCTCTTATTTAATAAACTTTATTAATGAATAAATGTGTAGGTAAGGCAGATAGCGTATCACGCTGCTTAACAATTCCACAGCAAATCAATTTACATAAAAAAAATATACAACTTAAGCGGAAGGTTTTGAGTATCCGAGAAGTTTTTTGATAGTTTCGTAAAATGACTGCGTTCCTATCTTACCTGTTCAAACCTTTTTTCACAGACGCCCCTGTAAGAGCGAGAAGGACGCTGATTTCCTTGAACACACCCAGAACGTATACATTCCCGTGGAAAACGTTTTCTCCATGCTCGATGACTCTGAGTCCGTCAACTTTGTCGTCAGAATTGGTGGGCAAATTCCTTTATTAGATGATAATAAAACCAGTTTACTACCTGTAACTTGTAGGTACTATAGGAACGCATCCCTTTTGATTACACTATAAAATGCCGTAAGATTTTCATCTTGGTCTTAACGCCATGTGATTTTGGTCTTAACGCCAGGTACCTATTTACCTACAACTATAGATCAAAGCATAACTTATATTATATAGAACTTATTTCCATAGCCATTGTCCCCTTTTCGAATATACAGCCTAAAAAGGCCAGTTCTGATCTGACCCCTTATTCGCTAACTTAGTGATGATCACTCAATGATGATCCGGAAAAATTAAGAAGCTATTGGTGTCGTTCAATTTATCCGACTTATTTTGATATCCTTTGGTTACACGATAATTGAATGACACCAATAGCTTCTTAATTTTAACGGATCATCATTGAGCAATCATCACTGAGTTAGCGTATAAGGGGGCTGAGCTCTGGCTGGCTGACACTCGGTCACACACGGTACCTTCAACTTGAAGCCTGGATTCCTGGATATTGGCACTTTTATTTCTCCATCTTGATATAGTATATGAGTTGATAGATGTTTAAGTAAAATTTTCCTTGCCCAGTTGTATCCGTTATCGTAATTCTTATCTAAATGTATCCTATATTGTCTTATCACTGTTTACAGGAGAAGCGGAGAACTTGCCATTGCTAGAAACCCCAGCTGGAAGCGTGAGCCTCGTTTCTCTTCATGTAGATGAGCAGAGAGACCACCACGATATCCTGGAGTAATCGAATGACAAAAATGTACACAACTAAACAAATATAGAGATCGTATATGGGTATAGAGACCGTCTAATCAACCGTCTTATCTGTTGTCTGCGTGTCAATATTAATTAAGTTTTGCTACGATGCTTTAGGTAAAACCCTTCGTGTAAAAAATATATGTTTGTGATAATGATAATATTAGCTTTACTAACTATCCCAAATAGTGTGAGTAGGACTCACGCACAAGGGTTCCGAACACACTTAGAGAGCGTTAGACGTGTAATTTTCAAGGTTTCACATAAAAAGCTAAAGTACGAGTATAATGTCATCCATGTAAACCAAATTAAATATTTTTTGTAGAAAGACTTAAAATTTCAGTTTTCAGATTTTTCCCTTTATTTGTGCTATAAGACCTTTGTTTTTTGCCAAATTTCATGATTGTAGGCCTCCGGGAAGTACTCTATAGGTTTTGGGTTCATTGCGATTACTATGAATATCCAAGAATTTTACAGCATAAACGGTTGTAGCGTTCGGTCGCGTTAACTTAGAAGGTTGACTTTTTTACAGCTATATGCGAGTACAAGAACTTAACAATTGATATATTTCAGCTTGATACGTCCACGCGTTCTTGATATAGAAGGTCTTGCTTGACACACGTACGGACGGACGGACAGACGAACGGACGGACAGACGAACGGACGGAAGGACGGACCGACAACAAAGTGACAAAGTCAGTAACCGGGGTGGGACTCCAGGGTACAACGCTATTTAGCGTTTTTTTACCTACTGCCAGAAACAATTTATGTGCCTGTATGTATAAGTGTTGATGTTTATATTTAATTACTATTTCGTTTGTTAGTACCAATAGTGGCTAAGATAATAACTTTTGTAGTAATTTATTCATTTTTTAAGTTCAATGAAAATATTTAGTTTTGATGGTATTAAATTAATTAGTACTCTTACAATTCGGCACATGTATGTTACTTTACGATACCTACGCGTACTGTAACCACACGAGTTCATGTAGGCTGTCAATTTAGACAGGCCCTTTGAAAAAAAATAACGATAATCAAACAAGAGAAAAACAACAAAAGAAGAGATAAATTGGCAATGAACAACAGATTCATCCACAAAATAACGCTGACCTAATAATAATTGCGATATTATTTTGCATCATCTACGTTGATTGTGCAAAGAGGATACATTTTGTTGTTAAGTTAATATTATTTCGCATTTTGTGTAACCGTTGTTGTCTTATTAAATCGTATGTTGATCAGTATATTGGGTTATTTTACTTACATCCCTGTAATGAAAGCATATAATGTCGCCTAGTTGCAAAACGAGTGCAAAACCGTATTTTAATACTAAACAAATGTTTATGGCGGAAATTGTCAGCCTAAGTAATAAAGTCAAAAACCAATGAAAATTTTGAGGGTGTTTTGCAACTTGGCGACACATTTACGGCGTGGACAGACGACGCGACGTGGACGACGTGGCTCCGTCGTCGCCGCTCCGCGCCCGCCCCGCGCCCGCTAAGCCGCGCTCTCACCGTCTTGCACCGATTTGTGTCTTATTGCTCATTAATAAGTCTCATAATTCATAATTTATTTATTGCACACAATTAATTGCAAGGACAAAAAGTAAATAAAAACAGTGCACAAAGGCGAGCTTATCTCTAAAAAGAGATCTCTTCCAGCAAACCAAGTTACTTTACTTTATACTTTATTGCACAGAAAACATAATACAGACACTTAATATTAGAAAAAACATGTACAAAGGCGAGCTTATCTCTAATAAGAGATCTCTTCCAGCAAACCTAGGATGGAGAGGATAATTTAATAAAAGGTAGACCTACATAAGTGCACAACGATAAATATTAAAATAATAGACTACTTACTAATGTTACTACTTACCAAGTTCCAATGAGAGAGTTTATATATCAGCAAGGGTAGACCTTTATGTACAACAAACAGTATACCTACGAGTACCAACAAAGCTAGAATATACTTACACCCAAATACATAATAAAATTAACTTTCTTATTACATCGGATGGTTTTCATCGCACCCGCCCCGCGCCCGCTCCGACGCCGCGCCGCGCCCGCTCCATCTTATTAAAAGGCGGTGAGAGCGAGGCTTAGAGGCATCGGAGCGGGCGCGGAGCGGCGACGGAGCGGGCGGGGCGCGTCATCGTCTGTCCACGCCCTTATGCTAACGTTGTAGTATAAGTCATCCAACATAGGATGATCTCGGATAGCTTGTCACTGTGACTTTACTAGGCATGGGGATAGTGACGATACAAATTATCGATATTCTAACTAAAGTTTCTGAATGTTTCAAGCAAATCAAACAAAAGGATGTTGTAACATGTTTTTATTCTTGTTAAATTGATTCACAGCCATCAAAGTCTGATTCGGACTCGCTGGAGCAGTCTTGTAGATTATAATAATCAGTCCGTAATCAGTTCCTGGGTAGATCGGTCGAGTGGTACGATTAGTCGTACTAGTCGTACGATCGTAGTATTTCTATTTCATTTACCTTGTTCTTTGCAATCTATTTTATTTACACAATATTTCGAGTCAAGATCGATAACTTGTCTTACGATAAGTGTAGCACGTCACTATTTGCCAATAGAGTATGTTAATTGTCTCTATACATTTTACCGTCGAAAAATACGATACTTCATAGGCGTGTTTTGACACTGACTGCTGGGTACTGGGTATTTTAAGTATGGATATGTTCATCTATCGCATTAGGTAAATCCTGTAAAGTTAGATGTAAAGTGGAGAAATAAATAAATAAAATAAATAAATAAGTACCTAGATAAATAAATAAATAAATCGTATATGATCCTGACGACTTTTTCTCGGGACGGGATTAGTATAATAATAGGCATCCTGGCGTACATCGCCCGCTTCCTTAACCAATACACCGATCATAACATCAAATCACACAGGTGAGCATACACTGAAAGAGTTTTTTGAGATGGTTCTATAACTCGTAGTTACCTACATCGCTCTATAGTGCAAAGAATATGTATGTTTATTCACGAGTTATGTATAATACTGTATATTCCCTTGTTGCAGTAACATAATAACATACAGTACAGGCAGTTAACAGTTCTGCTACAACAGAATACCCTCGATCAAACTCTCTCGGCTGAATGGATCTAAACGGAATTCAGAGCAATGTCGGTCAAACCACAAGCCTAAAATATGAAAATCCATATATGCAGCTATCGCGATTGGAGTGATTTTCAGAAACCGCTGAGTTGATAATATATTTGATATATTTGAATATATTTGATGAGTTCAGTATATGGTAGGTACAAAGTGTTCTGTAATGCTTAGTTATTCACGCTTTTATCGCCCGGTAGATTGGAAGTGACGGCGCGGCGTCATCGTTAAAATCAAAATCAGCGCTCCTGCAAAATTGTTGTTGTTGTAAAGCCACGTGTTTTAACACAAGGATTATTTGTTCTCAAGTTGCGACATGCATAATGGTTATTAAGAAGTTAAATATTCGATTGCATTCTTTTCAAAACATCTTACGTCACAAGACTGAAGACGAAAGTAATTAATTTAACGTTTCACATTCAAAGTTTCAGTATTCATAAGTAATCATTCCAATTCACGTTGTTCAAGTGCGAGTCGGATTGGCACATGAAGGGTTCCGCACCATAGTATTTTAATGTCATTTTTGTTTCCTTTTCGGCCAGGAGAATGACAATCTCTAGTCTGCAAGGGAGTAACAGGGTCCCGTTTGACAGCCTTCGGGTACAGAACCCTATAAACACCTCACCCTCCTAAAGCAAATAGTGAATTATTTTCCCTTTTCTCAAGCGACTGCACTGTTATAATCCGATTCACCGTCGCAATGGTTTACATAGTTTCCCAACATTTTGATCGGGCAAGTCCCCAGCCATTCCTTTATACTGGCTTGCAGCCGCAACTAAACGAACTGAAAATTTACTGCGAAAATAAAAATACAGTAGCGCTGCAATCGATCTCGGTACAAACCATTAAACTTTAAGCGGGGCGATGGAAAATATCGGAAATAGCAGAGTGGGACAAAGCGAAATATTCCTTTGAAAACTATTCTACGCCCTGCGTCGTTTCCGGAGTGATCGCTTTGCTTTTGCTTCAATACTTTCCAGTCTATTTTGTTTTGATTACATTTGAGTTCAAGAAAATATGATATCATAAATGAAAACACCGGCTTTCGATATTTGTGTTTGATAATATCAATGCATTTTCGAACCAAACCTGGAAAAAATATTGTCAACATTACCGTAATCATCACCAGGGAACTTACTGTTGATCATAGGCTTCCTCATCATGAACACGCCATTCAATTTGGTCCGGTGCAACCCACGTCTATTATTTTCCTGCTATCCTCGCTATGTTATCATGGCAGGTCATTATACATACTCCATATCAATTAGATTCTCTGCGACATACAAATTAAGCCGTTTTTACGAATATGAGGCCAATAAAAGATGATCCGGCTAATTAAGCGTAAAAATTATGTTTCAAAATTTAAATTATAAAAATAATTGCGAAACTGCGTTGTGTCGCTGAAAACCAAGTTGTAAATCATGCCGCGAAATTACGAGAGCATGAAATTTATTACACTCGTATCCGGTAGCAAATTTTCATCATAGGCGGTAATTTTCTACACAAAATAATTTTATTTACATTTTAATGTTGCACGCTGCGCTGTTCAAATTGAGCCCTTTTACATTAAATGCCGCGCTGTAATGACACAAATATTTGTACTGAATCAGTCGTAATTACAGGCGCTTTTAAGTGCGCTACTATAAAGCCAGAGGTAGAAAACCATACGTAGTCAAATTTTCCCATATGGGTGGCAGAGGCACATTGTGCCTTCGCTACGTTTAGGTAGTAAAATAAGTAAGTAAGCGTGCCAGAATGTAAAAAATAAAAACACATTACACCCTGCCTAAATTACCTACTTTAATAAAAACCACGGGCTACAAAAGATTATGTTTTTATTATAATTAGGCATTACAAAGAAAAGTAGAAGATCTCCAATGTAAAAAGAATTCAAAATGAAGCGCCATCATCGTTTGAATTTAATTTCACCAGAATTCATTTCGGTAGTCACTCAAAGGTAGTGTCAGTACTAAAAAACTCCCTTCACCACTTTATTAAACCCCAGATTTTTCTCTTAATGACGAGATGTGACGGTCCTTTGACAAATTTAACTAATCTCAGGGAGCACATTTCATTTTTCTTTCATTATTTTTTGAACACCATCTGCTACCGTTAGGTACCGATTTTGTAATATTTCGACTTATAATAAAAATATCGTATACAGTTTAATGCCTGTGCCTCCCGGTAGGACATTAATGGGCTGCACTCAATTATTTATTTTATGACCATAGAGACACAGTTATCGAAATAGTCCATTTAGGCCGGGTCTCTCCTGAGACGAATAGACAGTCAAATAACTTTTTTTGACACTTTTTGTACGTGTGAAATGTCAAAAGCCCCAGATAAACAGACAGATAAACGCTGTCTGGGCAATGAGAGAACGGCACTTAATAAAATATAGCTTTACATTTTGTTAATAAATTAATACAGAAAATAAAGGACTCGAAGCGCAACGTAGCGAAATTTGGTAGATAATTAAATTAAACCGTAATCCCTGCGGAATGATCAATTTGGTATCTCCCGTTTCTCTTGAGGTTATTATGATGCCCAAGTAAAACTAATTAATTAAAGCCGGTTGACCAAATTGCTTTTGGAAGGATCGGACAGAAGAAAAAGAAGTTTCGAATTACTTTCTGTTTTATAAATTAACTGTTCCGTCTCCTCTCATTCCTCAGAGAGCGTTTATCTACATGTTTATCTGGGGCTTTTGACATTTCACACGTACCAAAAAGTGTCAAAAAACGTTTATCCGTCTCTTGAGAGACCCGGGCTTATCTGAGGAATGAGAGAACGGCACTAAAAAACAAATGGCTAAATGCGATTCGGATTGAGCACCAATGCTCAAATCTACAGTTTTCGCATGTTTTTCTTTACTTGCGAAAAAAGATCTTGCATCGTGTCAAAGTTCATAAATTGAGATCAAGGGTAGTATCACAGTATTCATATAGATTCTATATGTATACTGTGTTAGTATCAAGCTAATCCTAAAAAAATTACAGCATAAACTGTCGTATTGTTTGATTGCGTTGACGTTGCGTTGTATGATTGATTTGATATCAATTTCTACTAGGTACACCTACGTACTATGCGTTCCCGAGAAAAAAGTCGAAGGACGGACGGACGGGCAGACGGACAGCGAAGTGTGAAGGCACGGTACCCTAAAAAAGAAAGCTGCTATCAAAGTTTTGTTCTTTATTTTACTGTCCGATCCTTTTGCTTTTACTAAATAAAGGACATTGACAAGAATTGGACCAAGTGCTGCCTCGAATGCTCACATAGCGCATTTTGCAGTAAAATGTTAGCAGATGGTTCGACCATGTATTTTAGATAGATAGATAGATAGATGATCACTTTATTTACTTTTTACAATACACGTTTGACAGGAAATCAATTAATTCAGCAGCAGTACATAAACAAAATCAAAAACATGCATTGTAAACAGAGAAAAGGCTATGACTCAGCAAAGTGTTGCAGAGGATCTGCAACGCTGATATTTTGCCAGAACCTTGCTAAAATTTATTGACAGAGACAAAACTGCTTTATCATTAGAAGCAACAACTTTTACTGTTTCGTAAACCCTTTGTATTGTTCTCAGCATTCTTCACTAAAAGTGGCTCTGACGCGAGCAACAGGCAACAATACACACTGGTTTGAAATATTCACAGCAGGTCAAGCAGAAAAGACGACTGTTCATAAAAGCGAGAAATATGAGTGCCTGGCGGAATGAACGTTAAGCCAGTGGCACATTTAACTATTAAAAAAAAAAAACAAAAAAAACATTGATATAGTTCAAGCAGTGGCTCCTACACTAGGCCTAGCCTGTTTCGTGGATGCCGTTACCAAATTATAAAAACATGAAGTTACATTTTTATAAATTCACAAACAAAAATCACTAGATAACAAAATAATTAAGTAAGTAGTAATAACATAAGATTATCTGAGCAGTATTAATGGTGACCTTTTTAAAAACGATGAAGTCTTGCTTCAGTAAAATATCAGTGGTGAACTATTCGAAATTCTAATCTTAAACGTGTGGCTTAAAATACAAAAATAAAATCATGACTTAGCCTGGCGATACACCGAGGTAATGGTGCCAGCATCTTGGGCACCCTTCCGCTCGACGGCGGCGGCGGCGGCGGTGACCTCAGGGATATTTTTTAAGTCAGTTATTTTGTAAGTCAGGTAAAGTTGTATATATTGTATTGTAATTATATCTCACTAACATTAATAAAAAAACATCAGAAATATGTCGTAGCTATCAGAGACTATAATATCCAATTGACTGCACCTGCGGGGGAATGCGGCTCGCCAAAAGTTTGTTGTATTCAACAAACGTTCGCATACGCAACCTATGTACGACAGAGACTATATATCCAATTGACTGCGCCTGCGGGGGAATGCGGCTCGCCAAACGTTTGTTGTATTCAACAAACGTTCGCATACGCAACCTATGTACGATGACGGGCCGCCAGACAGTTTCGCAGCGCCTGACCAATCACAGCTCTCTTACCTCGTCCCCCGCCGCCCGTAAATTGGTGAATTGTGTTTAAAAGGAAAATGTATCTATGCACTCTCCACTGGATAAGTGCTCCCTGGTCGCTATTATTATTATGGACCATCATTATCGACGAGTCATTATCGACCAGCAACATCCAAAATGGTATTTAAAGTTACTGCCTACACCAGAGTGCAAATCAATACCTTTACCACCACACGGGGTGGTAAAGGTATTGATTTGCACTCTGTCGCAACGTCTGTTAAGTCGTGACGAGTATTATGTATGGTGTACATAAGAATACGTGTGTTTCTACATACAAAGGTCACTTTGTTTCGTGCCGAGTGTGACGTAGCAAAGTAAACATTCGTTAGGGATCCGTAAATCCTCGACTCATCTTTGACAAACGTGACTGGCCTCTGTGAATACTTTACTAAGGGTTCTGCTGAAATGAACATATCTATCCTTTGCACATATTATTATCTATCCTAAGCATAGCAAGCGTTTTCTTGGAAGGGAATTTCTTTAAGCAATGTGTTATTAATTTATTATCATGTATACTATTTTGTGAGAAAAACGTACTTGGCCTGCACTGTACATCTGCAAACTTTTGTTTCGACTAGTATCTCGGATATTTCACTATACATAAACAACTTGTTGCACTGTACAAAATGAATAGGAAGGTTCTCGTAACTTCGGAACAATCATCTGACTACGGGCAAATATTGCTTTTACCCCTTGAAGATTAGTGCCTGGAGCAAATTGTGCAATAGCCATTCCTATAGTATCCCTTCGCCAGTGTAAATGACTGATGTTATAGTACTTTTGCAAATAGTCTGACGCTATATATTGCAGATATTTTGCACTTATTACTACCTCTTGTCCGAGTAAATCATCTCTCAGCTGAAGAAATATAATAACAAACATGAAATATATAACACGACTACTAAAAGTACTGTAAATACATTGCTTCCTGTCCCATATTATGATAACCTTGTGTTGTGGGAACCAAAAACAGCCACGTGTTGTTTTCGTAACCCACTTAAGCCCGGTCTTTCAAGAGACGAATAAACAGTCAGATATCTTTATTTGACACTTCATGAACGTGTGAAATGTCAAATGCCTCAGATAAACATGCAGATAAACGCTATCTAAGGAGTGAAAGATCGTCACTCACACGAACGACAAGTTAGTTTCTGATACAAAATAAATCTTAGATTACTCTTCTTGGTAACAAAACTCTGCCGCAGTTGGAATAATTCATAAGGGTGCACCTTGTACTCTCAGTCTGTAGGACAGCTCAAGTCGGTTCGAGCTGCATTCGTAGCGAATTGCGATTCATTATTTCGGTACACGCCGATGAATAAATTTTATTTGTGCAGTGACAATGTTCCATTGGTTACAAATGGTGATTTGAGGGCTCTCTCTCTCTGTTTGTTCTTTCCGACTTTTGTTTGAATCTTCTTTCTTATCGAGCTGAGAGTTGTCCGTATTCGAGTATCTCTAGCCAATAATGATGCTGATATTATTTGTTATTATTGACTAACCCGATGAGAGTACGTACGAGGGATTATGTATCAGTTACCAGGTGGGAGGTATGATCGGATCTTAGCAACTGGAAGTCATTAATCTCTGTCTTTCCCAGGATAGAGATTATATACCTATGTATTGTATGTATGTACTTTTATTCCTTTTTCTACTCAGAAGTATCACACGTTGCTTAACCTCTTCCCTGTAGTAGCCAAACGCCAAACAACCATTTATCTAGACGTCCAGTCTAGACCTTCACGTCGCTCCCAAGCAAATTGTCTAAAACTCTACGCCCCGGATCACACGGTACATTAAACATGCCATACCTCGATTCAATATATACGTCGATTGCCTTTATCAATCATGTAGACGCTGTGACAAATTTCCCTTCAACGTCGTAGCGCCTGAAGGGCCGGTTAAGATGTACGAGTATGTGTGACGTCACGAACTGCCTGCTCATAACAAGGGTTTGGCGTACCATGAGTAATGATTACATGCTGGTTTGAGCTTTACTGATGTGTGCTGGTGATTGGCGTGTAGACTGTGAGCCGGATTGAGATGGAAAATTGCGCAATACGGAGTAGTAAAGTGTAGAGTAGAGTATATGTTGTAAGTAAAGGGTACTCGACGTGGTGCAACTCGGTACCAAATCCATTGCTGGACCTCAAAGTTGCTATATCTCTTAATACGAGAAAAATCCTATCCCTATGTATAAAATTTTGGAAAAAAAGACATGGTAACATATGAAATTTTGAAGGTTTACTTTCCAATTGATCCTCGGATCATCGGATGGTAAAAAAATATTTCACATGAACAATATTTCTGGGAGAGCCTGATTTGAGAGGGTAATCCTCCACTCAAGTGTCATCGTAGAGTATCTTGATAAGGGTTGGGTATTTACGGTTCCTATAGAAATGAAGGTCGTACCATTCATTACTTTTATGAAAAGCATGAAGAAATAATAAATAATTTATGGTTAAAGTTACGCAGTCTATTACGTGATTATGAACACAAATATTTGCTAGGAAACCATTAGCGTGGGTGTTATTTTTTTATATTTTTATTATAAACATAAATCATAAATGTACATCTTGAATGGGTCTACGAAAACCTTAAGGGTTGGTATTGGGAGTGGTACTAAAACTGACCTACCTACACTAAATTGATTTTTTAAGTAATACTCGTAGAACCAAAATACGGTTAACCCTTATTTAGACGGTGGAAATATAATCACACCAATTTTCGTGAATGTGAAAACCAATGAAAAAATCTGCAAGCTAATGCCCAATTATATGTATAGGGTCCACATACAATATTGGAACATAAAACTAAGTTAATAAATATTACTAAACTTACTCTGAAATAAAGGTGAAGTATTCTAAATCTACTAAGAATCGAGGGTTTCTTATAAAGAAACTAGGTATTTTGAAGACGTGAAAGCTTTGTATATTGTATCGCACTGAAAAGTCATGAAAATTCTGAGAATATACGTGAAATTTTTCATACGTGATAGCTGAAGGACAGAGACTACCGGATTACGTTCCAACGTACCGAGAACTCCAAATAGCGGAAGACTCTCTTCAAACATGGGATTATTGATGTACTGAGTTCTTGCGCTAACACATTTACTATTAATATATTATTGTAACTTCATAAATCTGTCCGATATTTGCTAACTATCGTTGCTTCTGAACGGGTTATGTGGAAACTTGGCCCGTCATGCTTTCGAGAGCTAAATAGACTGTTCGCAATTTAACCGCAGATTGACTAACATAAGTTGACACATTAGCAATAAATTAATCATATTGGTAAGGCCCATATTATTAAACCGCTCTCAGCTTTGAGAGCCAACTTAATCTCATAAAATTACAGATTTGATATACTTAGCTGAGAAGTCTCTATTAGTTGCGTCAACTCAACCTTTTAGCATGTAGGTACCCCATCCCTACCTTCCTCTATTCCGAGCACGTGTGATGCTCCCGTACACGCGCGATCTTTAAAATCTACACCATAGCAGTAAGACTCTAGACTCTACTGGTCACGAAATAAAACTGATACAATAGAGAAAAGGTATATCTTACTAAGAACACGGGGTACATAGAGAAACGCTTCACTTCAGCAGCGAAGAGAAGATTTGTCCCGGTCGACGATTCTCACGTTCCTATTGGCTTGTCTGATGATATTATACTGTAACTTTTGGGATATCTTCTTGCTATAATAGTATTAGGTAAGTACTGAAATGCAAAAACGTGCAAATAAAATAAAACATTTCATACAGATTGGTCACGCTAAAACAGTCCATGAGTGATTTCTCAATGCTTCATAGATAAATTAAACAAGCCTGAATGAAGGATACACAATCTTATCATAGATAAGACAGCTCTGCCATCCCTTCTCCATGCTTTTATCCCTTCAACGCATAGTTGATAAGATAATGGCCCAACTAAGTTTAATAGTGCCAAGTTACACAAGAAGCTATGGTTGAATTAATTATCCTTGTCATTTGCATAATTCTGATTCAGTCCAGAGCAGACTTTCATTATTGGGTTAAACTATTTAATTATACAATCACAGCAGCAAGTGCGCTAGTCTACATAATGACCAAAAAACCTCCCAAAATTCCTAACGAGCCTTTGGAGGTCGGTCTTTGCCACGTCCCGTCGTCGTCGGTAATTCCGGGTAGCAACTAGTAGTACAAGAGATTTATGTGAATAATGCATATTGAAATATAAAAATGTATATAGTTTTCTTGGGTAAACATGGGCATTATTGATCCTCTGCCACACTGTCTGGGAAAAGGGATCACTATGCAATTAACGATGTTATGTTTGTCATGAATGAGGTAAATATATAAGCATATGTACTCATATGCCCATCCAAAGTCAACGGCCCGCAATTTTCAATCTACCCACATCGAGATAAAGTTCAAAACCTATGAAAAAACATTACTATGGAAAGTGGAATGGATGAACCAGCGGCCCTATGAGTGGATATACATCAAAATGGGACTAATGCATGCTCGCCCAATATTGCCTCGTTAACGTAATTCCAACATTTTCCATCTCCATCTCTGGTACTACAAAATGAACTTACCGTAATTCAGACAAATATTTCAGTAGGCTCTGTAAATATACGTCAACTATTCCTTTGTCGTGTCTTGTTAGTTCGTGATGAGCATGTCAAAGGCACATTCTATGTACACTTCGCCCCTTGTGATGTGAGGCCGCCGGTTGCTCTGGAAATATTTAGATGTGAGGCAGAACCAGAATATAGCGGCTTTTTGCAGTATTTAGGGCGTGATATAATCATGTTTTACTTTTCGGTTTGGATGTCTGTTGTCTGCACTATGATGACTTCTTTTGCGTTGCTGTAGAGTTTCCGCCTGTCAAGCTATAGATACGATTTCGACTCGCCCCGCCCAGGGAAGTCTGAATTACTCAATTTACTACATAATACATAAGATATTGCGAGTTTAACAAGTGTCTGATATGGGCGAGAGTTTTGTACGTTAGGTACCTAGAATAAATTAATAACATATTTGTTATCTTAATATGGCTACAATGTCTACTAAATTGCGTAAAAAAATATGAATATTGAACCCACTTTCACCAATCTCAAAGGCAGTTATTGCAGACACTGCTGCACAATTTTCACCTTCATAAAAGTAGAAATAAGAGCACTATACAACCCTTAATGTACAGGTTACCTAGATCGTTTGCAGGCTGTGGCTTCGTGAATAAACACAGAGCGGCCGGGCGAAACTTGTTGCTTGCTTGGACGGACAGTTACCACATAAAAGCCTTTGCAATATTGCTTCTTTAGGAGTACATGCTATAACGAATAATGTTGGCTTGTGCTTCGAGCACTAACCTAGAATAAATGTCATAAAAACTTCATGCAGGCAACTCGAAGGAGTGGAAGGTGAAGAATTAATATTTATTGGTAAGTTGTACTAAAAACGACAAGGACTAGTTTTACATCCATCCTAATCTAGTTTTTTGCAGAGTTTCTGGGTTATATCTAAATAATACGAAGTTATACTTGAGAAAGTTAAACCTAGAGATAAAGTAAAATTAAACAAATTTGAATTTTCAGTACATCCTCAGCATTAGCAATAAATGAATCCTACAATCTTAAATTTCAAAATCATTTCTAGCAACATTCAGGGTCAGTAAAGTTGAGCATATGAGTATGTGAATAAATAGGTATATTATATAACGAAAAGGCCTCTGATTCCCTATTCACACAAAAACACACTCCCTTGTCAGAATCTCCGTTGGCCTTAATGCCTCCACTAAAACCTTTCGAAATTAATAATTCTCACTCACACCAGCCCAGGCAGAACTTTCCACCCTGTTTCAACAAACCCTTTTAGTTTCCATTCAACAAAATACCTTCGTATCGTTGTGAGCCGTCCTAGGTTCCCAATGGCCTATAGTGATAGGCAAGGTTTATGCAACAAATACTTCTAAGAAAGGACGTAAACTCTCTCAAGGTATAGGCACTCAACGCTTGAAATTACAAGAAATAATGTGTCCTTTACGTGCGATACGTACGACACGCCCATCGACAAAAGAACCGTTTTACTTGAGATGGGTGAACGGGAAACGTGCTATGCTAGTCGTCTCGTGCAATGTGTGACGCATTGAAAATCGTATTGTGAATTTAAGAAAATCACGTCAAACATCAATATATGCAATGTAGTCAAACTCATTTAGTATTTATTTTTATATATAACTTTGTCTTAATTAGTAAAAAGCTGGTAAAAGTTCGTGCAGAGAAGAACAGTAGTATAAAATTCGCATGTTTTCGGCAATAATCGAAGTCTACTCTTAATACCGAACAAAGATATTAAACACAAGGCTATTTAACATGGCGACTTCTCTCACCAGAAAGTTTCAGTTACAGATATTATCTTATTATAATAAACAAATATTTTGGCTACTCCGTTTGCTCGAATCTAGTTGACTACCCCCAGTTTCTGAAAGAGCAATAAAATACGACAAGCGATTAATCGAAGATTAATTTAAAATAGCGGCATTTTATTGGCTGAAATCACTTTGACAAAAGTTTAACAAGTTGACACGGCAAATTTCCCTTTCGGAAACCGGGCGTATTAATTATAGCTTTTTGAGTAAAATGATATGAAGTATATTAATTGCATCTTTTCTTACTTCTTAATTGTAACGGTGGCCCTAACTCCCAAACTAGGGCGACCTGTGTGTCAGGAGCTAGAGGCCAAATGAATTATAGTTTTGTATTTATAGCCATGTAGGAACATTGTTAGTTTTACTTTCAAAATTTAGTCTTAGGAATAATAAGTTACTAATTAGTGTGTAATTTACTTGTAATAGGTACCTTAAATACCAAAGGAATGGATGACATTTAAAACATAATTTAATAACAACTCTCACTAGAGAATATTCTGCAATCTTACAGTATATTCTGTATTGTAAGTAAACCTTGAGATTACATGCAAGGTTGGACATTTTGCCTGTGCTGCCCTGGTCTTGCTTACTTTAAAAACAAAAAATATTTACGTACACATATAAAAAAAAACAACAAAATACCGTCGTCGTACGAGTATATACTCAAAGTATTCAAAACTAAAGTTATACAGGACAAAATGGAGTTTTTCTTTTATTCACACTGCGGCGCCTGCTCAAACAACTTGATGCAAATAAGATTTACGTGAAACTGTGTCAACTTGTTATACAAAGAAAAAGAAAACTTAGTAAAGCTTCATTGCTATTTGCATCGGTTTACTTTTTTTTTACATTTCCTTTGGTCGTTATTTTTTCAAGAGACAATAAAATATTTTTTCTTACAAACGTGTAATCTCATGAACACGTACGTTTGAAAAAGTTATAAATGCTTATAACTTTCACATTTCCGCTCGTTGAGTAAGGGACATTATTCTGGACAACTTTTACCATGAAACCGATTCTATCACAGATTTTTATTTTTCACTCCAGTGAAAGTTACTCAGAATTATGTCCCCTACTTCCCAAAAAAAACTCGCTGCATACCATACTCCAAACATCCTGTTTAATAGGAAAACCAGACATGTGACGGCTTGCCATAAAACCTGCCAAGCGATACTGTATCTTGCAGTAATTAGTACCCTCCTCTATCGATAAACAGCGCAAACGCGTTATGGAGGTTTTAAACTGATGCCTTTTGATAAATAATAATTATACCATTAAATTATGAAAAATATGACCGCTATTCTTGACATTTTCATTGAAATCAAAACACACAGTTGCACCGGTATTTTATAAACTACCGGTGCAACTGTGTGTTTTGTGTGTTGTTTGGTGCAACCCGTTTTCCCAAACTAAAAAAACTAGAGTAACATTTAGAGTTTTAATCGTAAACAAAAGTATTCTTTGTTTCTATTCACATAGGTGTTGTTCTGCTTCAGCGTGTTGAAATATGTTTTTTTTGGATTTTATTACATATACAGCCACATAACTTTGGGGCAAATTTCACCTTCGGACGCTAATGGAATACGAGTAAATATCAAGGCAGAAACGCATTACAATTAGAACAGTCTTGGGTAGCGAGAAATTTCAATTTCCATAATTGCTTCAGTGTAGGTTAATATGATACGACATGGATAGCAGTGTAGGGGTGCGGGTTATGAACTGTAGCTATGAACTACGGAAATGTACTGTAATTTACAAATGTTTCGGTAAACTTGTATTTCTATGTCGTATTTGAGTGACTCAAATTTACCGAATCGATCGATTTACCCAAAGTTTTATATACCAAACGTCATTTTACACAAACTGTGTATGTATGTAATAAACCGATTTTACTGTGAATAGTTATAAGGGCCTTGATCGCATAGAAATACAGAAAGTAGCAAGTTGCAAGTCGCAACTTGCTACTTTCTGTCGGACTCGCGCCCGTACCATTACCAATAAAAAACGAAAAAATCACGTTTGTTGTATGGGAGCCCCCCTTAAATATTTTTTTATTTTAATTAATTAAATTTCCTTATTTTTAAAGTGAATAGTATAACTCAATATTTTGTGAAGCGTTTACTTGTTACCATTATCAATATCGAGCAAAAATGAGCCAAAAAAAAACACGATTGTTGTATGGGATCCCCCTTAAATATTTATTATAATCTGATTTTTAGTATTTGTTGATAAAGCTGCAACAAAAATACATCATCTGTGAAAATTTCAACTGTCTAGCTATCAAGACATACAGCCTGGTGACAGACGGACAGACGGACAGACAGACAGACAGCGGAGGCTTAGTAATAGGGTCCCGTTAGGCACCCTTCGGGTACGGAACCCTAAAGAATATAGCCATCTTCTGTCAAAAGAGTGTCGCTAAACGCACTCTGTGCTCATGTTTATAACTCGAGGTCGTCAACCACTAATGAAGATATAACTGATATAACTTACCGTCTGCTTGATAGTGTGACGAAATAACACAATAGGAAATTCAATTCTACGTTCTGGGAGTACAGTTGCATTTAGAACAGCAACGAAAGAAACGCAAAAACGTGACATTTCCGGGAACAGAGCATTAGGGTCTGAAAAAATATCTGGTGGTGGTAAACGGACAGAAACACGCCTCCGCGCTTAAAATGTAACCCTGTTTGTGTCTTACTTAGAATATCGGACGAAAGTCTACAATTTAATAACTCGGGAGAGCTCTTAAAGATATTTATTGTGTTGTTTTGTGTTTATGGGGAAGCAGCGCGATCGGTGGGGGTGAATTTTAATGGTTGTTACTTTGTTAATTAAAATATTTCTTTTAATTAAAAGTTCTCGAGTTAACAGTCTCTTGAGAAATGGCTGAGACGTTGACCTCTTCGCTCTAAACTTGATGAGAGTTGAGTTTTCGCTAGGTTAATTTTAGCAGAATTCTTCTTCTTCTTCTTTTTATTAATGGCGTCCTAACCTCTTTTGAGGTTAATTTTGCCAGTGTCAAGTGGCCTGACTTGAGAAGATGGCCTTCTCATTTGAGAACCTGGAAATTATAATATCTTGAGATGATTTGTTGATTATGATGATGATGATGATTTGTCGCTCGTTAGCACTACCCAGGGAGGACGTGAATGGCTGTGGGTTCCAAGTGATTCCTTCAGACGTGAGCGACTGCCTCCCCTTTAGCACAGAATGGTTGTGTTACGTATAAATATTTTTTATTTTGTTTGTAGTGACGACTATTTGTTCCATTTTTATTTATTTATTGGTACTAAACCCACAGCACATACAATTTAAATATAAGTAAATAAACTTTCCAAATACAGTGAATTCTTCAAAACACGTGACATTGGTGACATTAACCTAAGATGTTAGACCACGATAAATTAAGAAATTAAATTGAACTAAAATATTGCTGTCTTTGGGTGCATACATGACAAGGCAGATTTACCGGTACCGATCGGTACGGGCAACATTAAGTGATGGAAATAAGTTTGCCCGTACCGATCGGTACCGGTAAACCTGCCTCTTTATGTAAGCACCCTTAGCCTAAGTAAATATCAAAGATGTCTGCCCGACAATATTGACCCCATCTGTTACTCTAAGCAGCCAATGTTACTCTGGTATGAAAGCAGCGAATCACATCCATCACGGCGCAGCGATGTGACGTCTTCCATTTATCACCATCGAAAGGGTTGATTGAATATGGAACGATCCTGTCATTGAGAAGCGTAGCGATTAAACATTTAAACGATATACTTATTCCTTTATACACCTTATTTCCCAGCACTAGGGTTTTATGTCAGTGTTTACCTACTCTCATGTATTAAAGTTTGAATTACAAACTTGAAATCGAATTCATAATGACGTACTTTATAAACGCAATACAGTAATCAAATTTAAATAATAATAATAATAACACTACTTCTCGAACAAAACGAATGTTATTGTTAAACTTTTTTCCATAACGATACAGTTCTTTGATAGTCTGTATCGTTGGTAAGTTTTTTTTTTAACTATAGTTGACAACCTAACAGCCTCTTAGTGTTGATAAGTAGGTACCTACTTGGAGGCAGGAAGATTTAAACAAAGAGGTTAATTGATCTGAGGTTTGATACTGTGGCCCTATTGTTCTGAGCTGTGGCCCTATTGTTCTGAGCTGTGGCCCTATTGTTCTGAGCTGTGGCCCTATTGTTCTGAGCTGTGGCCCTATTGTTCTGAGCTGTGGCCCTATTGTTCTGAGCTGTGGCCCATGCTCCGCGCATGCGCTATAATATGCTGGGTTTTGGCGGCAGCTGGCAACAAAACGTCAACCGCGTCAACGCGACGTGACAAAGTTTTGTTGTGTCTAAGCACTGACTGATGTATGTGGAAATATTGTTGTGTTTTAACTTTGATTTTTGTAGCTGAGACACATAAGTATGAGAGTAAATAAAGTAGTGTATGAAACTGCACATAACTAGGAATTAAAACTCTCGTGGGATTCTATTAAAAACCCACTCGTGTTTTAATACCCCTCATTATGCCACAGTTTCATAAACTACTATTATAGCGTGTTAAAAATAGTGAGAATGAAAATACAACGCTGGCATGTAGGGCTTGACCCGTGTAACTCCAAGGCCCTGTCTCAAAGGTTCTCGATAAGCCCTAATGAACAGATAAATCATTTGAATGTAAAATGACAGATGTATCTGTTAGAACTGGGTGACAGATTAACACAATTTAATATGATATTTATGTGCCTCTTTGCCGTAATAGAAGGTCTCTTTTACTGGAAGTCCCAACCTCACGTACTTGTACGTATAGTACTAGTAATTACTAAAGTGCCTAACTGTCTATAGAAATTCATTAGTATTATTTTCTCTAAATATAGAGCATAATTACGGAAAATCCCACTCTCCGAAACTGAATTAGCTTAATTTGATATTTATCCCGTCCTTATGGAGCGGTCTTTAAGATTATCTTAAAGCCCTTTGAAATGAAAGCCCGATTATTGTTGGTCTTTGTGTCATAATTGTTCCTGTTAATGAGGTCGCTTGGAATGTTTTATTATGATAATTCGCACGTAAATTTTATGTGAGGGTTCCTTCAGGATTTTAAGTAACAATCAGGCTTATTTTACCATCAGCTTCAGTTTAGGATCCTAAACTATTATAAAGTATCAACGTTATTATTACCATCGCAATCATTCCCATCCCAATACTCTATAAATGGTTTTATTTTACCTAATAACAAGTTATATGACGGACATAGTAATTTTGTGGGTCAGATTAGTATTGTGTATTTTTTTTCCTGAACCACGCTCCAAATAAACCTGTTAGTCAGGTCCAACAGGGGCAAACTCTAATATTCGCTCAGCAAGCTCAGTTCCTCACTACACTGCACATTTGAGAGTTTATGAGCTAACTTTACCATCGCCTCACGCCACAATCCATTGGCGAGCTTTATGCTCATTAGAGAAATTCACCCCTAAAGCTATGATACTAGGACTCAAATTGGAGAGGCGGTTTAGGAATCTAAGTTTAGTAAAGCACACATAATGCGTTTGGATTGTCAAGTAAATCAGTTTGATGGGGATGTTAGAAATCCCAATCAAATCTTAGTCTATGATAATTTTTAGATATCATCTCCTCGGATTTGCGTGAATACAAAATGGTGCACAAACAACTTAAGAAATGGGGCAGTTCAGTTCAGTTCAAAATTGTTATTGACCATAAAATCATACATATTACTAAGTCAAAGTCAATATAATATTAATATTTTTGTATACTACTGCCCGTTCGGAAGTTGTGGGCTTAGGGATGGAGCAAAGAAGGGCAAGAAACTCCCCCGTACCTATTTAAAAATATCAGAGCCTCTTTTAAAATATCAAAGGAAGGCTCTTGGCACCTGAACGAGAGATTTTTGCACTAAACTTGTCATGTAGCATATATGCCTAGACTCACTACAGCCGAGACTGAACATCGACCGTTTAGTTTTCTCCATTTCCCATTGTATAATGTATTGTTTTGTGTATTAAATTATATTGTTGTATTGTAAAGACACGCCGCTAAATATGGAAGCGAGACAATCGGCGACTAACTGTCAACAGCAGTAAGAACAAAGTCTTAGTTTGACCCAATTAATAAACAACCTTATAATCCTCCCTCGCCTTTATTAAATTCTCGGATAACGTCTATCTATGTATTTGAAAGAATCTTTAAAGGAAACCCTTCTTACAAAGTTATTCATATACGCTTACGAAGCTATTATAAAAGATAATTGCAATCGAAAGTATCTTTTTTCACATCGTTACATAGCAGAAAGCTTTTCACGATATCTAACGTGCTTATTTAAGTAAACTGAAGTTTCATAGTTCTATTTTTATGACTTCCTTCAGTTCAATAAATAATTGCACCATCGCTGGTTTTCCCGCGTTCTGAGAATTTGCGATATATCCACCTACCTACAGTTATACTTGTTTCTTGCATTCGATTATGCTAAATTATACACAATTTTCAAACTAATGTGGTGATTTCCTTTGTGCATTTATTAACCCAGTTAGAGCCAATGGCGAGTTTATCGCCACTAAAACCCCCACTTGATGGCTTTGGTGTAACGGACTAAACCTACTTGAAATGGTACTCTCTGGTGTTACAAGTAATTTAAGTATTTAATGGTGATTTTCTTTTAAATGGAAAAATTCAGGTGGAAGTTTTCTTACACGCCGATTAATGTATACGATTACTTATCTAATCTTCCTATCCACTTACATTACTTTCGTTTAGTATTTCGTGCCTTTAAGCAGCCACTTAGAATAAATCTTACGTAGATAAATAGAGTGCCTACAAAATCTCCCAAAAATAGGTAGCACAGAAGCAAGCGATCGACAATGCCATGATTAATGACTTCTCAATTTCGTTAAGCCAAAGAAGCTATTTTTCGCAAAGTCCGCTCTTCAAAAATGACATCAAAGATTGATGCTCTCTATCGCAGTAGGTACAGTTCTGGAGCATTCAGTTGACTAATGAAATGAGCAAATTAAAACGTACCTATTCTATGCGCATATACTTCTCATAACATAAGTACAGCTATAGCAGCACATCATTGAAATTCAACGTTATCTTGTACGTTATTATATGACTTTATTAACTTTCTATATCTGAGAATTTGTTTTATTTTGTGTTTGATAAAACAGATTCTACAGAAAATCATCGTTTTTCTTGTTTTTGAGATTCAGGCTCGGGAATTTCGACTCAATTTCAATTGTCAATCAATTAAATTTCAAATTAAATAATCAGATTTTCAATTCAAATTTTGTTAAAGCTAACAAACGCACATTTACCATAACTACTTTTTACTAAACAATTCTCTCAATATCGTTGATTCTTAGTATTCAGTCCATAAATACAACTTTGTTAATAAACATAAATAGGCTTGCGGGAAACTGCTCTGCTCTCCCTCGCATAATAACTCTGAGAAACGATGTCACTCTGACGTCATTATTTCCGATAACTCCAATTATGTGAGGAGCAGCGTGTACTTACAGAGTTGAGAAGACACGGGATGAATGCTTAACAGTACTTCCACAAGTGGAAGGAACTTATGGTAGTACTGATTTATTCATCCCGTGGTGGTATTATTTATTCATGCACCTTCTCCCCTGAATCTTTTATTGTTAATCCTAACTATTATGTAACACTAAGATGACAGTATAATCAACATTTTAATATGTACCGTTATTTTTTTACTCTCTCCATGTCATGCCAGTGTTTTCAATCTCTTTTGAATTATTATTCAAGCTCATTACGAGCACACCCACACGTCAATCCAGACATTCATTTTAAGAAAAAACAAGCACCAAATTGGCAGCCCGAAGTAAGTTCGTGGCAAATTCTCACCTGTAAATTGGTATTTACAGCCTCACTATTCCCCACATTTTATATACAGGTGTGCTGTACGAAATAATTCAAGTCGGGGGAACTATCCCGGTAAACAGTGGGGTGTGAGGACTAATGGAGGCAATCTGGTAAGACGCCCCGACACCCCGGATTTCCCCCGGGATCAGTTCGATGGATCTCCATCTGACGACGACGGCATTGGGGAATTAATAAGTTCATATAAAGCGAGCGATGCAGCCAAAACCTATTTATTCGGTGAATTGACCGCGCTGTGATACTGATAGCTTTTTGCGTCAGCATTTGTAGGGGTAAAGACAAAATGCATCAAAGACTAAATGGCTTTTATGCTCGTTTTATCTTCTGTAGGTGTACGCAATGAGTCTGAAATTGTAGATAAACCATACTTACACAAATACGCGTTTACATATAACAAAATATACGAACAAGAATTAAAGAAGCAACCATCAAGGGCAAATTGCTAAGTCGAAGATCTAAGAAGATTTCTTGCTGCAACTTGTAGCCCTGCAACAGATTGCAGGCAGATTGCATCATGAGTAGGCATGTTGCAGGTTGCATGCAATCGATTGCATCCAGATTGCATTGTGAGTAGGCAGGTTGCAGGTTACATGCAATCGATGGCATCGAGATTGCATCGTGAGTAGGCAGGTTGCATGCAACAAGATGCAGCGACAAGTTGCAAGACAGATTGCACCGTGAGTAGAGTCCACGTTGACTTTAATAAACAAGATACTCAAGTCCCAAGAGAATCATTAAATTACTTTAGTCAGATATATTGTCACAAAACAGCAATGTTTACTAAACACAATTACAACACGACGCGAACATTCCAACACGAAACTCCAGTAATTACAATTCAAAACAATAAGGCTTTAATTAAAAACCGTCGCGTAAAGACATTAATATTTCGTCGCGCAATTTCGTCGGACGCAGAAGCAGTATTTCGCTCACGTCCTGAGGAAATTCTCGTCCGTAGTATGTTCTGGATCTGAGCGCCCGGCCAAATGAAACCGGCGGTAATGCATAATTAGAGAGTGACAAGGGTAGACATTCGTATCTGGGTCGGGAAGCCAGGATCTCCAGCAATTTGGAGCGTGCACCTGCCGTAAACATGACAGTTCGTAGACATTAACGTTTCACGTCGGAATATCGTATTTATTTTCTTTTAGGCAGCTTTCTTTTCCGATCTAAGACATCATTGTTTTTAGGGTTCCGTACCCGAAGGGTGCCAAACGGAACCCTATTACTGAGACTTTGCTGTCCGTCTGTCTGTCTGTCTGTTACCAGGCTGTATCTCATGAACCATGGTAGCTAGACAGTTGAAATTTTCACAGACGATGTATTTCTGTTGCCGCTATAACACAAAATACTAAAAAACAAAATAAATTTTATATGATTGAGGGCTCCCATAAAACTAACATGTTTTTTTGCGGTTTTTTTTATAGATAATGATACGGAACCCTTCGTGCGCGAGTCCGACTTGCACTTGGCCGGTTATTTATTAATTATGGTGCTTGCCTCAAGTAATGGTATAATGCTTGATAGTATTGTTTTAGGCATTCAGAATAAGTTATTACTAAATACTTGTTCATTTACTAGCAGGCAAATGTTGCGTTGAAGGTTCTAGGTTAAAGAAAATTATACAACCCTTAAAAAACAATTTTCAACTTTCCGTCCAACATCTGTTTGAATCTAGATGAGATCATGTTTCGCAAAATAACTCAAAATTGCCTTTCAAATCAAGTTTGTAACTTCCGAAAGAACATTGATTAAGTCCTTTATAATTTTTTGAAAGGGAAGTTTAAAATAGGGTCACGATTAATAAGAAGTATGGGCTGCAAACTGATGGACATAAATCATGATGTGACAGAGTTTGTTTAGGTATGTATCTCTCTGGATCGCACGAAACAAATAACTAATTTAATTGCGAGAGTCTGATAGTATTTTCATTTGTTTCATTTGGTTAATCGAAACCTAGATTTCAAATTGTTTTTGTACAACTCAGGGTTAGAACTACCAAGTAGTTTTAATTATTGTTGATTTTAAACATTAACATGTACACACAACACATCTACATTCACTAGAATTTATTTGTATAATACACAATAGCTAAATGTTCATTGCTTTTTTATCCTCATACGCGGAAATTACATAGAAACTTGTGGAATAGTTACAGAAATCGTTTCAAAGGGAAATTGAAAGTCATGTTTGATTAGTCGGAAAAATACTGAAGGGGTGCGTTTGGAGTTAAGTAAGTGGAGTTCATCTACTTTCTAATATCGTCGGCAATCCATCACTGAGGTTGACGTTGCGCTCGCCTAAAACGGTAGTCCGGTATTTATTTAAAAAACGGTAAGGCTGCCGAAAGTTGTTGCCACCTGAGATTTTGTATTAAATACTTAATTTAGTGGATTTGACATAGGTTCCTAGAGTTTGTAGCAAGATTGTAGTCGATAAATTGCCTTCGATTTGGGATGCGACACGAAGTAAAAAAAATAACTAAACTAAAAAAATGGTGTGTTTTAAAATGGAATCTGTGACCACCGCGCAAGAGCTGAGGAATGGAGGAGGAGGAAGAATTGAGGTTGTCAGTTTAGTGCCTTTAGTTTCTTTAGTTTAGTGGTTTTGACATCTCCCAAATAGCCTTCAATTCACATTGATTTGCGTAACTGGTTCGCCGACACATCTTATATAACAATAGTTCGCCATTGTTCGGTCGTCCGAGGAATTCTAAGCTCGTATTTAAACATGACGATCATTATGAGAGAAATGCCCAAATACAGAACATTTAAGCTTTTCGCGTTAGCATACAGGTAATTCGTCATGTGAAGCACCTAATACTTTGGCAACTTGTAATTTTGGTTTACCCTTTAGAGCCCGTTATCCGGCTATAATATATGGTTCCCTCATTATGGGCCACATATTATGTTCAACAATAATAGTCAGACCTCAAAAGCTTTTAGGAGATTTTATCACACATTTCTGGGCAGTTTCACGATCAATTGACGTCCAACATTAATTTTGACATCACGTCAGCATGAGAGAGGCGTTAATTGTACCATTTATTTATTTTTTCATTAATAACCAAAATAAATAAAATTTATAAAGAACTAATTGGCTGACAATAAAAAGTGTAGCCCCCTATCTCACGAAATGGAATATTGGACTGCTTTACTGAGCAAAATAGGCGTTTTATTACAATAAAATAGTATACTAAGAGCGAATTTTACCAACGAAGAGTAACTTTTTACTCGAGAGTATCTTCTACTTTTTCATAGAATGACTTCATTTTGAACTGTCATTGTCATACAAATTATCCCCGGGATAGTTATTTTCGCATAACTTTTTGTTGGTATACTGACTAATCTTGTTTACCCATACAAACTTTAGACTCCCGTTTCACTCCCTCAGGGTGTGAATTTTGAAAAATCCATTCTTAGTGCACCTCTAGACCTCATGAGGAACCTACTTGCCTTTTACTTTAGATCCAGCGGTTTTGGCTCAGCGTTGAAAATGAACGACTTTCTATACACAGCTTCATCCTCATTTTCACCTCTTCGGGTGTAGAATTTTCAATTACGCTGATACACGTGTCCGTTAATTTTCATTCATCAGCCTAAATACACAATTTTAAGATCCTAACTTCAAAACTGACGGACTTTCATACAAACTTTCACCCCCTATTTTACCCACCAAGGAGTGAAATTTCCAAAAAAAAAACCTTAGTGGATGCCTTCCCTATGCAAGGTATCTATGTGCAAATTTCAAGTCTCTAGGTCCAGCGATTTGGGCTCTGCGTTAATATGATTTCAGTCAAAATTTGGACTCCCGTTTCATCCCTTCCGGGGGTGAACTTTGAAAAAACCTTTCTTAGTGTAGGTATCTCTAGATCTCATAAAGATCCTACAAGTATTTTTGTATGATTAAGAAGTTTTGGCTCTGCGTTAATTTAAGAATTTGTACACCCAACTACCGTTGAATTTTTAAAAACGCTTATATATGTGTTATACCGATCACTTCGATAAGAATATAGAAGGTAGGTACCATCAGTTATCTAATGCAGTTACTAACACTGTTTCTTGTTTCTACACTTGTGTCCTAGAGTGATACGAACAAATGGGTCCTAGTGTGGTAAACAGTGTATTTATAATCAACAAAGATTATTTAATTACAATGAAAAAACCAACTTTTTCCATAACAATGATTTGGTGCTTCAGAACAAAGCGAAAAACTGGTGAAAGAGGGAGAAAACCAACAGAGTGCACAGCCTTGTGCAGGCTATTAAAAATGGAAGATATTTTTCCTTGATCTTATATCTCCCGAGAAAGTTTCCCGTCTGAGATAAACGTGCTGTCGCCGACAGCCACGGCATTTAAATTAAAAAAATATCCAAATAGCACTTCCGTTTCTCTTTATAACCCATTTTTACTGGTCAAACGCTAAACAAAGCTATACACGATATTATCATCACTTTTACTACCGCATCTTGCTATGTTTTTAGGGTTTCGTATCTACCCGAAGGGTGCCAAACAGGACCCTATTACTAAGCCTCTGCTGTCCGTCCGTCCCTCCGTCAGTCCGTCTGTCTGTCCATCAGCGGGCCCTCGAGCATGAACCGTATTTAGCTAGAAAGTTGAAATTTTCACAGAATATAAGAACAAATACTCAAATACACGAAATTTTATCATTTAAAGGGGTCCCATACTAGAGACGTGTTTTGATACACCCTGCGATATAATAAAATATTATTCACTCAATATGATCATATATTCCGCATCTTCCCACATCGTTGTGGTATCGCAGCCGGTATGATGTAGGTCGCACAATCCGTATGTCCTGGGTTCAAATCCTCGTGAGGGCTTATAATAGTTTTTGTTTTATTGTTTTGAGTGCTTAAATTTTGTTGTACGGTGGAACGGAACCCTAAGTGTGAGTACCCCACTTGACCGATTTTACTTTTCACAAAACTTTTTTTTTATGGAATTAATAAATGACCATGAATGAATTGACATCATACTTCTGAGTGAACGAAATTGTGCAAGAGTACCATACCAGTTGACATAGTAAGTAACTCTTTGTGTCATAAGTTGTAGTAATATTGCGTAGGTACCCGAAGATACCTATGATAGCAAAACTTTTGCTCTATCTGCTTTTTTTCTTAGCATATTTATTAACATTTAATGCTCAACATTATTTAATAAACCGTAATCATTCATCAATAAATTTTCTTTGTCGCTAAATGCAGCAGCTATCCTAACCAACTAAATTATAGAATAAGAGATTGTAGTTATAAAATCGGTTTCATAAAACTTTTTTTTTTTTAATCGGTTTCATATATAATTCTGAAATTTTATTGTTATCAGTCTAATGATGTGCATCGTGAAATTAAATTATCATAGATTACTTTCGATGTTTTATTAAAGTATTGTCTTTAGTCAACAAAACATTTCATATTACATACATACATGCATATACATACAATATTATTTACATTCAACGCTTCGCGGAACGATGACTGCCTGTCAAATATAACGAATTGAACGGCGGCAGTCTCCGATCAACTGACAGCTCCATGGCTGTACTTACAATGTAGTTATATAAAAATATATTTACAAACTTTAAACATTCCTTACATATACGTGTGTGTATATTACTTTTCCATTCAGTAGTAATCGTAATACATAAGATCGGTAAGGCAAAAACATTGTAACTTCAGGAAACTATAGAGTTTAACTTTATGAACCGAAATGGATATTGAGAGACGCAAAGTACAAATTCAAACCCAGACACAATTTTTTCTCTTTAGAACCAGAATTATTATAACCATGTTAATAAATTCGGGTTTACGACAGTATTATAAAATAAATATTACTTATTAATGTATAACAAATTATGAAAACAAAGATACAGATAAATGCATAGAATAATGTTGTCTTGCTAATTGTCCGATATCAAAATATCGTGTTAGTAACATATTATTGTTTTGGATATTGGATTGTTTATAATTAAAATGTCCAACTTAAACTATCCTATTTTATGAAATCCGGAATTTCCAATCTCCTCCGATGGTGGGCGCCGTGGTGCCGCAAGTGTATAATAGTCTCTCGCATTTTCTGTTCCCGCAAAGTCCGAATGTAATCTTCATCCAATGAATGTCTATTTTTCCCGACACGAGGCACCAAACCCTTTTCCAGCCCCCGCGCACTTTCTTTGAACAATACGCACCACAACGACTTATCCTTGTTATCCCACAACAATGACTTTGTATACTCTTTCACTCTTCTACTGTTTTCCTCCACGCGCCGCATCGCTATCTCTATTTTTATCAAATCCTTATAATGATCTGACACAGGCACAGTGCTGTTCACCTCTTGAAGTTTCGATGTTAGGTTTATCCGAGATAAATAGTAATTCTCATATCGGCTAGCTAAGGTTTTCGTCCGCAACAACCACACCACACTGGCTAGGAAAGTGCATGATACGATGAAAGTTATTATGAGGAGGGTGAGTCTAAGCACAGAGCTTGGGGAAGCACAACTCATATCACTGATTGTTTGTGTTTCACTCGACACTGGTATTGAGACTCGAACATAACGCGTCGGCTCGGCTGTAACGGCGTTACGAAGCTCTACGTCCTCTCGCTACGAAAAGCTGCTACGAACTGCCGTAGCGGTCCTCTACGCGCATAGACTGTTTATCCGTTTACGTCCATTCGCTGTATCTAACTTGCAACAGCCTTTAAATCTCTTTGTGTGCGACTTCTTTTGCGCTTTGCTACAGTCACTGTACTGTAAAGTTTGAAAACTGTATTTAAGATGGTCGGATAAGACCGAGTAAATAAAATTTCGGGACAGTCCGAGTTTTATGCTGTTATAAAATTGGGAGAGAATGTTTGCACTTTTGCAAGAACTGTCGTCGCTTGGGGATTTTTATGTGCTGTAGTAAAAGATTTCATTTCAACTGGCAGTAAAAAAGTTAAATGTTTGCGTATTTTTAGAGTGATAGTGGGAATAAACGAACTCCCACACACAGGTTTTTGTAATAAAACGGTAAAATCTCATAGCTCGTGTCGTTTGTACAAGAGTCATTGGGTTGGGTTGGGAAAATGCGGGTCAAAATCATGTCCTCGTTTCTGTAGATGCAAAGCGATAAGAGTTGGGTTTTCGTCCGTCGGCTTAATTTTGTATTAGCGGCCTAAAGCGCCGGCGATAACATCTTTTGGCACCAAATTACATAGCCCTGGCGTCGGTCGTCGTGTCAAAATAAAAACCTATACATTATTCGGAATACCTATGAAAACCGGTATCAAACGGTTAGGGCCGCGAGACATGCCCCACTACCTTCTCGCTGTCACAACTTGGAGTGTCAAACTGACAATGTTGTGCATGACATGAGCATAGAAATAGCAGTTTGTTTGTTTTTACAAACACAATTTTAGTATTTTATTCAGTTCACTCTCTGTAAATATCCACTATTGGTGCGAGGCCCGACCGTATAGTCAAGTAATTGGCCAATCGATGAATAAGTGGAAAATAAGCACAAGATAAAGAACGAAAAGTTAGGAATACGAACATAGATAGTACTCAAACCTCAAACTCAAACTCATTTTTTTTTGTTTGTTTATATGCGTAGACAGAGAAAGGAATAGACGGAGTGCATGCGTACACCTTTGAGATGGAGATAGAGTTGGTTCTCAATAAGCATAAGGTTCAAAATCAGAGATTTTTCTGCCACACATCTGTCAAAACAAGGTCAAAACAAGCATTTGACAATACTGTGGTTGGATAAAAACGCATACGCGGGTAAGGGACAGGTGATCGTTATTGTTTCTCGCTTAGACAATAATGATTCGTATTGTGTCATCTCTTTCTTTTCTTTTTTTTCTGACGATGTGTCATCTCTATACTATACTCCCCCTACGTTTATATGTTTATTTACTTACTATTATCGTGCGGATCCAAGTTCATATTCCTAACTTTTTATTTTTATTTTTCATAGTCAACGTTGTAATAATGCTATAAACATCTGAGATACTGAATTAACGATTGAAAGTTTGTTTTATGACAGAAAAGGCCGAGATGGATTCTCAAACGACCAAGATATGTTATTTTATTTCCTGAATACGACTTAGACATGCGACCGCTTATTTTGTATTCAATTTAAAACGCTATTTGCATTTTCTTTGAAGTATTAATTTTGGGGAAAGCACCCTCTTGCATAAGAGGTACATTTATGAGTATTTTTAAGTGTTTTTTTGTTCTTGTGTGATCAAGATCCCGTGAAACACACATATTTAAATGAAGAAAGCCTATTTTAAGTTTGAAAGAAATCCGAAACACGATCTTTGTTTATTTATAATGTTGGTTGAGTTTGCGAGCTTTACTGCAGACTTTTATATGTATTTTAATTTTAACACGTAGACAAGGGTGTATCATAAAATATGCAATCGTGAAAATGCACGTGTCGCACTGTACACAATATTCATCATTATAGGTACCACCGACATTCGTGAAGTTGGGTTATTTCAATAGCCCTTTTTCAGGGTTCCGTTAGAGAAACAAGGAACCCTTATAGTTTCGTCAAGTCTGTCTGTCTGTCTGTCTGTCCGTCAGTTTGTGTCATTTCCATGTATTAATATTAATACATGGAAATGACACAAAAAAAAAATTTTTCATCAGACCTATATGTGAGGGGTGTCTAATAGTGTCTATAGATAGGTCTTTGAAATTGGGGTTCCTAAAACTATTTTTCCTCAATGGCAATCGTTAAAGAGACAGACCCTTCCAAAGTGAAAAAAAATGTGTCCCCGCCCCCTCTAACTTTAAAGTTAGAGAGTAAAAAATCAAAAAAAAAATGTGTATCTTAATACAAACTTTCAACGAAAATTGTTTTGAACAAAATATAATAAGCAGTTTTTAAGATATAAAACATTTATTAAAATCCGCAAAGATAACGTTGTCATTCGCACAAACACTATGAAAAAAAGTTACATATAATTACTTGCTACTACGGAATCCTTCATGGGCGAGTCCGACACGCACTTAACCACTTTTTTTTTAATTAACACCCTTCTATTAGGTCGTGTTGTAATGTAACTAAATAACACGGAGCAGCAAATCGAGGAATGGAAATATCGCCCAATTCCAGAGCTTCTATCACTACAAATCTTGGCATGTGTTCAGATGACAATACAATTATATGGTACTATCGAGCTGATCTGATGATGGAGCTCGAAGGTGGCAGAGGGAACCCTGCGATGGCTACTTGCAAACCCGTCGAGTTTGGGCTCATTCGATTCGTCGTGACAAGTCCTATTCATAGTTTTTAGCGAAATTCCCATTATCATGTTATGGAGCCAATTTATAGTAAACTGAACCCTGGGAGTCTTATTTGTAAACTAATCCACTTTGGCTCATTTAACGAAAGGGTGTTTTTAGTTTTTCAACTACTACAATTATTTAAACGGGTATTTCTTATTCCTCATAAAGGAGACACTTTTTAAATCCAGACAAAATATAGCTATGAAGACATATCTTTCCTTAATAGTAGCTGTTATTTGAAACATATAGATCATGCGTCTTAAAAATATATTAAAATAACTATAAACGTTAGAAATTATATATGAGATATAATAAAACGATCCACTAAAAAAATAACTGAGCGAATAAATTACTGGGGCCTAATGCTGCTCTGAGAATTTCATTACTATTTCATTACTATTCCATTGCAAACACCCAAATTGGCGTCATTTGGTATTCTCCTAAATTATTATCCTCCTTGATTGGGTGTTTGCAATGGAATAGTAATGAAATAGTAATGAAATATAAGTGAAATTCTCAGAGCAGCATTAGGGCCCTGACTGAGCGACAAGTCGCCCAGCGACTTGTCGCTCAGTTAGTAATTTAGTCGCTCAGTTAGTTTTTCGGTTAGGTTAGGTTAGACTTTTTTTGCCGCTCGTTTAAATACTACCCAATTATATATTATTATTTTTCGCATTCACTCTGGACGCGGCCTGCTCAAGTTACTAACCCATGCACGAGTCATGATATCTTACTAAGTAAATGTAGCCCATTAATATCCCCAACGAGGGGCACAGGCCTTTACCCTGATCCGAGTAAGATTGAGCCATACTCCTCCACGCTGGCTCAGTACGGGTTGGTGGAGGGGCTCTACGACTACTACATACTACGAAGTAGTGATAGTAGCCGGGACCTACAACTTAACGTGCCATCCGAAACACGGAGTGTCCAATAGTTAATTATCTCATTGGTACATGGTCAGCACCGGGATTCGAAACTGCATCTCCTGCGTGAGAAGCAAGGTGAAACCCACTAGACCACGGAGCTCCTCAATCTTACTAATGATTCAATAAATCATTTATTGCATAATGTCACAATCCCTATACTATTTCACTGCGTATACTGTGGTGACAGGTTGCAATTTCAACGAGTCGTTCCCACAGAGACGTGGGTAGGGAATGCCACCTGCATCTGTTCAATTATGCAATACAGTTTACCCGTGAAGGTAAAAATGCATGCTATATTGTCTCTAGCTGTCTAGCTTGAGTAATGCAATGTTACATGCATTTTTCAAACAATGCAGAAAATTACCACCTTCTTTACTTTTTCTTTGCGGGAGATGCAACGTGCCGCGTGTAGCAGTAAGATTTTGATATCTTGTATTCTGAATTACACCCTCAACCATATGGGGTGGCAAAAGAGTAGTGCCAATTTTAGACAGTTATCCAATACTCTATTTGTCGTAACAGCTCATCGCGTCAGATATGCAGTAAATTGCCCACATGTTTAACCCACACCCATCACTGGTGAAAGGTTAATAATAGACAAATACTATCGTAATTTTAGTACACTATTATTATTATTCCAAAGAGATCTATTCACAAGCGTATTGCGACATTCTAGACCAGGCTTCGCGCTAGACAAATAATAATTTGCCAAAGCTTCACAGCAGACACGAGCACCGAGCGATGTTCTTAGTACAAATAAAGCCGGTTATTGTGGTTTCTGTAGAGATTGGTGCTTTAAGGACAAGACTAGAAAATCTAGGTATTTATGTGTAAGAGAAACACAATGCTTCTAGTACAAAGTTATAAAATCGTACATCTGGTCAATGCTTCCTTAAATCTATCTATCTCCTAAATTATCTGTCTATCCGACCTTTGGGCCAATCGTTTAAGGAAATGCAGAAATGTCACGGTCCTCGTTGTTTCATTGAAATCTGTCAACAATTCAAAATATCAACTTGATCTCAACTATTATGTATAACAATCAGTGTAGGTATATGTAGTGTATATCTCAGCGTCTCAATTACATACTAATTGCATCTTCCTGTTAATTTAGTTACGAAGAAACCTTTCGCATAGTCTGCAAGGAGTTCACAAACTTCTTGTGACTCAGCATGCAACCTTGTAATGTGCAACCTTCTTTGTTAGCTATGGTTAAATTATGTTCTGCAACTATGTTCAGAAAAAATGTAAAATACATGGTAAAGAGTTTGAAATATTCAAAAGATTAATCTCATTTCTTGGATTCTTCACCCGCACTGTACCAGCGCGTGGTGGAATATGGCTCAATCTTACTCGTGTGAGGTAAAGCCCTGTGTCCCTAGGTGGGGACATTAATGGGATAAATATATCTTACTTCTTCTGTCTTTTAAAGGATTTTAGAAGTCAATAAACATCTTCGCACTATAGCTGAGTAGCCACCTCTTTTCTTTTGTCAGCTATTTGGTCTTACAGCGAAAAATTCTCGCTTTGACGACGAAAGTATGGCTTTCGAGGAAATTGAGACTGCAAAGACTCAATCGTGCTATCACTCGTTTATGACTCCATTTCCTTCCATTCCTCCTCAATTTGCGCAAAAGCCATTAAAAAGAAACTTGTCATCTTCGTTTAATCCGGCTTTGCGTGCATTTCACCACTTTTTTTAAGAGTTCGAGGTCGGGAAAAGTAATTTAATGCTTCGGCTCTCCGCGACGCAACGTTCCAAATAAATAACAGAAACTTTTTCAATTTCATCCCGGAATCCGCAAATTGTATTTTGCGTTTGAGTAAATCGAGAAATGAATAACAAACGACTTCTTCTCAAGACAGGAAATTAATAGTTTGCTGTACCCGCTTCAAAAAATACATATTACATGACAGTTCTACTTATTTATTATCAACTTGTTTTTTATGCTGTCGTCGTCTACAATGTAGATAGGTGGAAAGGCTGGTAAAGAAAGATTTCAAACGTTTTAGTCAGGGCACCGAACAGTCTAAATTTTATTTCTGTTTCAAATTAACCTGTATATTGAAAAATGTTAAAACACTGATGAAATCATCAATATCAAGGATTCATAGATGGCTACAAGAAGAAGCTAGAAGGCTGTATTTGAATTTCCAAAAATGTAAAGAATAAAGAATCAAATGGTACGGCGCCGGCAGTGGGAGGAAACCAGTAATTCCTACAATCGCCAGTATGAATATTGAACGGTGTTTAATTGAATTTTCATTGGCGGATTTCATTCAACGTTGATTTTGGTTCATTTGTCACTTTTCACATGAATAATTTGGCTGGAACAATCTGTGTTGGCGCAACTTTGTTGTCATTCCTGTATTATACGATATTTAATCTGGTCTTTTCAGCCTTTCGAACTGATACGATATTGAAATCACACATGTTCACATGTTGGAACAAAGAGCAGCGATACTGTCGATCAAATCGATTCATTTGGCCTAAAAAGTATGGTATCAGATCTAATGATACGAAGCTTTACCCCAGTAATTTAACAACATTGTCTTGTCATGCGATTACTAACATAGATGAATACCGTCACGCGATTTCCTACAGGGAGTGAAAGTGTGAGAAAGACTCGACAAAATAAAAGCCCGGTATGTACATAATGTCTATAGGTACGTTCCGAGTAGATAGACTGTATATTTTTTGACACACATCAACTAGTGATTTAACAAGCGACAATGTTAAGTATTCATGCAACTAGTGATTAAAAAAGCGACAAATATTCATGTTTAATGAACCACATCGAAAGTTCCCCGCACTGTAACATCGTATTATAAGTTACGATTGCGTCATTGTGGTAAATAGCCGAAGTCTATTAGTTGTTAAACTTGAACTTAGTTAAGCAGGTACCTTAGTTACTAGTACTTTAATTGGTAAATCTGTCTTGGTGTGACGAAAACCATTACAAAAGAGGCCAAACAAATCATAACCTTATTCATTAAAATAAGAGGGGGAGAGTAGAAAAAAAATAACTTCCCTCTATCTATAACCTAATCCTAATAGATAAAAGTTACCCTTTAATTTTGCCAAATTTTCAGCTAATTTCATTGAATCTAATCTTAGACGAGGTAGGTGGCTAAGACATAATAGCTTCATTAAAGAAAAACCTAAAGTGTGTATTAAATTATTATCCGTCCCAATGTTGTGCATGCAAAAAACTTAATAGCTCCTCCAGACTGTGGAGTGGAGATCTGGCGTATAACCGGGTCACCTTGGTAGATTTGAAAGCCGGCCGGTTTTTAGATACTTGTACTACTTATAAAGTAAGCCCGTAAAAGTAAACCATCTGACCTTTCAATCCGCAGGTCATCGGGGCAAGGTAGTTGGTAATGATTTTTTATCATTATATAATAATAAATGATCAATAACTATAATAACTGTCTCCACCAAGGGGCACAGGCCTGTACCCGAATACGAGATTTTACAATAGAAAACCACATTCACTAAGCTCCAAGTATTCGGTTATTCAGCAGAAAAATGATTGAGCCAAGGGTAATTTCCTTGTGCAAGAAGCACGAAAATATTATTCCTCGCTCGAAGCAAAATCCTCGATTGGACCCGAATCCTCTAAGCTCAATTTGCTTCATGTAATCCAGAAAATCGCGACGCATTCGATGTAATCTGCCGAGTAGCTGTCCGACCCATCGAAAGCTAACCTGCCTACTGGCATAGAGAGTCTCAGGAGGTTAACCGGTATATTCCGGTACCGGTAGATACTAATGGTAGTCAGTGTCCGAAAAAAATAGGCCGCCGAAAAGCCATACGTATTTTTGTGGCCTTGGTAGCAATGGATACGCTATCGCTATGGGATATTCATAGAATACAGTATTGTTGCTAATTCACCCGCTCGATGACATTCTGCTTTAAGACAACCTAAAAGTAGAATGCCTTTTATATCATTCTACTAATGTTAGATAGGTCTGAGTGGCTTGCCCGTTTGTCCCAATAGCTGTGCCTCACGGCCTAATCGATTTACAGCGAAGCCTGATTCGGAGGAAAATATTTATTTACAATGAAACGAAATACGCCCCAGCGTCCATTAGAGAATTGCTTGCCTTCCCAACTTCACAATTATTTTGGATATTCAAATTGGCTTCAAAACGAGTCATGAACGAGTTTTTTTTTTATTTGGCTTTTAAGCCGGTTTATATCTGGTTTGCCGATGAGATTATTTTCAACCTTATGTAACAGAGTGTGGAAGAGGGGGAGAGAGGCCTTTGCCCAGCAGTGGGATATTGCAGGCTCATAATAATAATAGTAATAATAATGTAACAGAGTCCAAAACTTCATGACTTCATCATCGTCATCGTCATCATGACTTTAATAAAAAATATCTTATCATGTTTCAATTATTTTTTTTACTTAGCCTATAATGGTCCCATTGCTGGGCAAAGGCCTCCCCATTTCGAGCCCACACATCTCTAGTCAGTATGTTTCAAATAGTCAAAGCTATTTTTATTTTATTTTTACTTACTGTACTTTAATTTGCTCTATAATTTTTGTTTTATTACTTTTTGCTTGGGGTCAGGACCCAGTGTCACTTCATAGCGCACGTGGTGTTTACTTGTAATTGATCTATGCACTCAGCAATCCTGTATACTAGAGTAATCAAATATTATGTAACTAGTGCATAGATTGTTAGTAGACCTATGAAAATAAATAAACTACTTATTGTATTATTTTGGTATTACATTATTCAAGAACAGAATATATTGTGCCGTAAACCACCTCGTTGGCTCATCGGTTGATGGAGGGGTGTTTAACTAATACCAAGTAAACATCCTAAACCCTTGTATCTGCAACTTATCGCAAAACACGGAACGTAGGATGATGTACTTACGGTACTTACTTAACTCATTGTAACATGGTCAGTGCCCGAATCGAACCGCATCTCTTGCGCGAGTGTAGCAAGCGTACCGTACACCCACTAGACAACGAAGCTCGGAGATGTATTATATTCTAGAATTTCAATACTACATATCTTAAGTTCTCTCTGATCTATCTTACCTGAATCTCACCTGTTTTTATTGACTGATCACCTATCTGCATGTATAGTATTAGTCGATAAACAACCCTTGTTAACCTTCTGTCTTATAGGGTAGGACAGCTGAATTTACTTGGAAAATTTGCCATACTATGTACAGTACCAACCTTCTGTTTGTCTGATAAAATTTGATAAGATAAGATGTAAGTATTACTACTATTTCAGCTATTAACACTTAAAATATAAATGTAGGTAAATAAATATATTTTGCTGAACACTAATCTCGATAACGAAGCAAGAGCAGTAAACGTCCGTAAACTTCTGATGAAAAATGATTTTCAAAATGCTTTATCCGAAGAGTTTGGTATTAATCTCCAGCCCACCTTTAAATGAAAAAAGTGGCCAAGTGCGAGTCGGACTCGCCCATGAAAGGTTCCGTAGTAGCATCATCATAATATACCTGATACACCTGCCAAAAATATCACTATCATTCTTCACCAGCAAATAATTACTTTGTTTTTCATAGTATTTGTATGAATGACAAAGTAATCTTGGCAGTTTTTAATAAATGTTATATATTTTTGTTTTTATTATACGTTATTATTTTTGTTGAAAGTTTGTATTGAGATACATAGCGTATTTCATCGTTTATTTTTCACTTACATTAAAAGTGAGAGGGGGGAACCCAATTTTTCCCTCTTTAACAATTTACTTTCAGGAAAAATGGTTTCAGAATCCTCAACGTCATTTTTAGAGACCTATCCATAAACACCCCACACATATAGTTTTGATGAAACAAAAAAATTTGGTTTCAGTTTCATGTATGAGGAGCCCCCCATAATTTTTTATTTTACACTTTATATATAAAATTCGCAAAGTGGTTCACATAATACACATTATACTCTACATACCAAGTTTCACTGTGTAGCCCTAATAGTTTCGGAATAAAATTGCTGTGACATACGGACGGACGGACAGACGCAGACAGACGGACAGACAGACTTGACGAAACTATAAGGTTTCCTTGTTTCTCTACGAAATCCTAATAAACGGAAATATCAATGAAAAAGTGTGAGCCTCTGAAAAAATGTCTAAGATACGAAGTTTGATAGTCATTTCATTAAGCATGAATTAAAACAAAGTGCCTTTAAAATTAGCTCCGTCTTATGTCAAGGCTTCATCACAAACATCTCAAATGTTGGTATATATGTATAAAAATGTCTCCTGCTTATGTATATCAATGTAAGTTATAAACGTGGCTCTACTACAGGGACGAGCAGACGAAGCTTTTAGTGGGCGCAAACATTACTTGAGCGGTATCCGGCGTGCGACCTCATCTGACATGACTGTAACATTAATGGCGATTCGGAGTTAGTCTGAAATTCACCATTGTGTTAAAACGACGCTAAATCACGCGTTCGTCCGTACATCTACTGTTTACTTTTTCTTGGCTACTAACTGGAACTATATTTTCGTTGAGCTCAACCCACAACGACCCAATGCTGGACAAGGCCTCTATTCTGTTCCTACTACAGTATAGAAAAACAAATACAAATTATGACATTGGTACCTATCTTTCTATAGTAAATCGTTATTTAAGTTTTATCTAATGGACCATTACGTGACTCTGAATATGACAATAAGTTAACAATAAAAAATACACAATTTACCGACTCTATAAAACACCCAGAACCAATTTTTCCGAACTTCCCATCAACTTTATCTTCTAGTGCACGTGTATTGTGGCCCGATCGTTAGTCGACCCACGCACCGACTTCTTTATTAACTGAGTTCACTAACTCAATTTGCCGTCCTTCGACGGATCCCTCCAATGACGAGAAGAAAGGCCTTTCTACGTGTTACGGCTATTATAGTATTACCTCAAGGAGTTTAACCACGGAGATCGAAACCCGGTTTGCCGCCCTATATATCACCGACCGTAATGATTACTGCCAGAGGATTGATAACGTTGCTGTGCTGTGCTTATCAATCATGACGGCCCAATTTTATGTCCCTCTAGAAATAATTATGGAGTATTTTTATCGGATATTTGTAACAAGTCTGACTTCGAAGTCATCTAGTACGAAAGTGTTTTTTTATTTCTTTAATTTTTAACTGAATACGAAAATTTTCGTAAAACTACTTGTATCCCTATATAGTCTGTGAACTACTTCGATTGACAATCACAGACAGATCGACAGAGTAATCATCAAACATTTCATTTAATTAACCTATGAAGAAGAATCTCATAATAGATGAGTTTTGGTATGTTTTAAATCACAAAATAACATGACCCAGAAAATAATTATAAACTGAGGCAACGGATCATCTTCAATTTGAATCATATTTCCAATTTCGCCCTCCAACACACGGGTCCTTATTAAGAGAAGCATTTGAATCCCGACTCGAGGGCTCGAGTTGAATGTAATTGAGACATAACGGGTTTATTAAATTAATTAAGACGGTGCAGTCCGCTCTGTACAGAAATCTTAGCCGAGAACTTCAGGATGTCTATGCTTGCTTATTGCTTATGATGAACGGTTTTTCAATAAGAACTGAATAGTCCATAGATAATGAAGTGGCTGCCTCAGGTTAGCCCACTTATTATACGTCTAGTAAACTGACATCCGTTTTCAATAACCTATCTATCCATGATTTTTACATTACTAGAGTTAAAGGGAATATGCTCATAAAAACGGCCGTTAGTGGCGATAGTAGCCGGGACGTTGGTACAGCTTAACACCCACTGTAGCGTAAGGACAAAAGAGTCCTTGGAACAATATTGACATTAAAATTATAAAAAAAAAATCCAACCAAGACGTCAATGAATGTCTAATTTTTGACGTTGGTACCCAATGGGGCCAATTCTCTAGGGCACACGTACTAAAATTACTTGACAATATTAGCTCCGACGCTCTTACGCGGTTGCCATAGATTTCATTTTCGAACTCACTTTTGAATTAGTTCGTCAGTACATTAAAATAATTCAAAAGTAAGTTTGAAAATGGAATCTATGGCGACCTCATAAGAGCTGTCGGACTTAATATTGTCAACTAATATTAGTGAGTGTAACCTAGAGAATCGGCCACACTGTCAAACTAATTTTAATGTTTTTTTTTTTTTATAATTTTGGAGAATGACAATGGCTCGACTTAATGAAAATGAGCTACAACATAATAAGTATCATGTAAAGAAACATCAATAGAAGAATTAGCTAAAATTACTCCTGTTAATCCTCCTAGGGGGGTCATCCGAAACACGGAATATTCGGAAATGTAAAAAGATCCTAATTTATGTCATTAGAACATGGTCAGCATCGGATAAAACCTGCATCTCCTGCTTGGGAAACAAGCGTGGAGCTCTTTTCAGTTCAGTTCATTTTTAATTAACCTCAGCTTAAAACGCCGAATTTACTTTCTCCAAAAACGCTGACCCCAAATAAATTTCCCTTAGCAGAGTGCCGCAAAAAGACTGTATCAACTAAAACTCGAACTATACTAGGGAAAGATACAAAGCCGGCAGCCAAGCCGCGCCAAGCCGAGCCACGTACGTATCGAGTCGGATTTCCGGGAAGCTTGGAATCCGAGGGAAAAAACAAGCTGCGATAAGCCAGCCAATACCTAGTATAGTGGCGTCTAGCGACGATGCATTCTGCTTAGAATTATAGCAATTCGATTCTGAGGTTAAGGGAGATTTTGATTAATAAAATTATGTTCATAACATTCAATTAAATTTCTGCTTAGGTCAGGGAATGTTCTTCCAGACATGTTACTGATTGGCAGTAAGATGTCTGGCATTTTTTGATGCTCATAATTGAATTATAGACTTTCTCGTTCTTGTTTTTTTAACTAAAAAAGTGTTTTACCTAACTACCGGCAAGATGTAGCTGTATGAAACAATATAGATTTATAATCGGTTCAGCATTACAACCATTCATGGAAAGATTTACCCATATTATGACATACACTAACTTTCAATTGAAATACGAAATCCAGGGACGGAATTTTAAAACCCCTGCAGCTGAGTCTAGAAGGTTCGACTTATATTAGCTGTAAAACCGGGGCTCAGCAAACAACTTGCGCTACCCCGCTACTCCTATTCAATTTAGTAGAGATCGGCGAACGAATGGGACGTGTCGAAATAATTTAAGAGTGGATTCCGCGAGTGCAACAGGGAAGTTTCGGGACGTCCGGTAAAAAAATGTGATTTATCTGGCAAGCGTGCGAGCCCCGCCGCCCCGCCGTTCATTAGGAGTCTCTGGTGCATTCTTAACGAAAACTGAGGGCTGATACGTGACCTGAACTCGATTAATGAGCGTTTTTGGAGACACGGCAGACTAATATTTTCACCGGCTGAATATTCCCCTTACAGCAAAATAATAGTGATTCCCTACTCTACAGGGATAACAGAAAAGTGTAGAGATATGAAACAGATAAGTACAATTTTATTTGTACTATTTCAAAAAACTGTTCTGAAAGATGACTTTAATAAACCCTTAAAATATACGCCTTTTTGTTATACTTGTATTCATTTCTCTAACTCCTATTATTGTCTTCGATTTCAGAGTATTTAGAGCGTAAAGAGGTACTCGGCATTTCTCGAAATTCAACTTAACTTTATTATTCGCCTTGGTTGAAGTTTATGCGAGAGCCCAAGCATAGCTGAACTAAATTGGACCAATCGCAGAGGAATTTAAATACTTATCAGAAAATCGACGACGATTTTGCGCTTTACGAGAATTACAAGCAATATGAGTGCAAATGTAATAAGCTGCTGCTAACTCATATTATTATAATTATTACTAACTCATATCAAAATAATTTAATACTCATAAGTACTATGTGTCGTTAGATAAGTAGGTAATTCCAATGAACCATTATTAGATAAAGATGAGTTCACCTAGACTCGCATACCCTCTCACTCTGGTAATTGTTTGTCTTGCTGTCCTCTCATCTATCTTGTAATTGTTGAGTTAGCTAATCAATCAAATCAATAGGTAATTGTACTAGTATAGGTACTTACTGAATAAAAAAATACAACTTCATAGGTAGCCATTTTAAAACCAACTACTTTGGCGAAAGAGACTAGTCCCCACGACACAGAGAATCCTGTGTGTGGTCTAGGGATACTGTAAAAAGTTGTAAACCTATTTAACAATAAAGATTTTTGTTATTATTATTATTATTATGTATCTGATTTAAGAATTCACATTATTATTATTATTATTATTATAAAATATTTCATAACATTACTCCGATTTATGAAAAAAGTAATTTTAAGGAGTCTACTTATATATAATTTAGGAGTGTTTTTTTCTGTGTATTTCAGGAAATACTCGGAAAATCGTTATCAAATTCTGGTGTAATTTGACTATATAATCTATGGTTATAAAAAAGGAAAGCGTGTTTGGATAAAAAATTCTCGACAGAAAATAAATTTTGGATTTGGATTGCCAACCCTTTTTTCCAATATTTTTTCCTATTATACCGCAGTCGCAGAGTAGTAAATATGATCTTTCCACTAATTGTAATATGTGGGGAATTGTTTTTACTAGCGATTTGTAAAATTGAAATGTAATAGCTTATTTTATGTTTTTTTTTTTCGTTTTGGCGCCTATACGTTGACTCAGATTAGGTGCGAGCGAACAATTGCCATCCCACTTGTTCCTATTCCTCTGTTATATTCGCTTCTCACTTCCGCAATCTTCGTTGACCTTGGTTTGTAATTTTTCATTTGTCCTCCTAAGATAATGAGAAACGCAAAGGAGTGTTGAATATCTGAATTATTTATGGATGAGATACTAGATAAATGTAAAATAAATATACCTAAACAAGGTGTAAATGAATTAACGCAAAATGAGAAACAAAGTAGTTTAAAATTTTGCGTTAATTCATTTACACCTTGTATATTTTAGCAACTCTTTGTCTTTATTTGATTTCTTTATTCTATACTTAGTATAGTAATAAGGTTTGAGCTAAACGATATTGGGATTAAACCAGAGAATATTCAAAAATCTACCTATAACATATCTTTCTTTTCAGAGTTACAGATTAATTTACTCTGTCAAAAATCGGTATTATTATAGTTCTTAGAATTATAGAGATATAGAACTATTATGAGGAATAACTATTGCAGAATCCTCCGAGTCAAAACATTCAGCAGTTTCTTACAGCCTCCATCGTTTTCCAGCACTAGGAACATTATCCTATGTGAGTGGATGCAGCACATGTTGCTCCACAAAAACGGTGATAATAAAGAGCGCTGCAAGCACTTTTAGAACGCTTCTTTTGAGGACTCTTCGTTCAACAGTGGATATTACTTTCAAATTACCTACCTGTTCTGTGCTTTGCTCGTTTTTAGGATTCCGTATCCAAACGATGCAAAACGGATGGACTAAGCCTCCTTTGTAGCTATAGATGCGGCGATGGGCTTGCCCCCTGTCACGCGAAATGGAGTATAGAATCGCTGGCTAAAAGTGGCACAGTTGTGCGTCTGCCACCCCGTATGGAAAATGCCGAAGTGCTATGTTGTAAGTCTCCTCTGTCCGTGACCTCTAGGTCTGATACACAGTCGCTGTAATAAACATCTGGAAAAGAAAAAAAGAAAAGCAAAGATGAAAAGGCCAATATTGATGATGTTCGTCTGTCTGTCAGTCACCGAGTTGTATTTATTTTTATACAGAATGTTTATAATGTTGCCACTCGCTAGAGCAACAAATATTTAATCATGCGAGATATTATAAATATTAAAGGGGGTCCGCATACAAGAGGTCATTAATCTCTGTGCAAGAGGCGTATGTTAATGGCTCTGCCCTTGCGAATTGTTTGCAGTCGTAAGTTAGTTTTAACCGGGACGACTGCAAACACTCCAAGTTATTTTTAAATAAATACAACCATAAATTTACGAATTACTTGATGAGGCTTCCGTGCAGCAAAATAAAAATACTAATAGGCCTCATAACAGGCCATTGTACACTTAATAAACACTTGAAAATTACAGGTGCAACAGACTTTGCAGGGGGTGCATGGAAGTGGACGAGACCATGGAGCACATGTTGCTTGCGTGTCCCTCCACCATAGAGACCAGAATCGCGATTCTGGGAGAAAACAGCAGAGCGTCAACCCTCCTCGAACATCCAGGCCTCCTACTTCAGCTTGTGCTGGAGTTGGGATGGCTGAACTAGAGTGCAGTGCAGGGGACATGCACAAAGGCCCCGCTCTCGTGGGCCAGGTGCAGGCACAACATTCCCTTGATAGAAGAAGAAGAAGAAGTTAGTTTAATTTGTATATTCAATTATATTTATATCTCATCATAAATAAATGTCTCTAGAAGTTCACCTTCTACTAATATTTCTGTAAATATAAGTTTAAACATACCTATCATACATAAACCATGCCGAAATTGTATTGTATTCAACCTTCGCAAAAAAAAAAACTTCAACTTTTACCTCTCCGATCAAACTCAAAACCAAACTGAATAAAATATCAATAGGCCTGGGGGAGCATTTTCTGGTAATGTGAACAAAAATGTTCAGAAGTTCGAAAAGCTTTATTCGAATAATAGAAGAGTACTGAATAAATTAAAAGCTTTCGATGACCGATCTGGTCCCTCGCGCTTTGTTTGACCTATCGATGAATTGTTAAGCATCACTTGGCCCAGTGTGGAAGTATAAAGATAGAAAAGACACGGTTTTCTAAATACGGGTAAAATAAACAGTCTCGTTTGATACATTTCGAGAATTCCAAGGCAAGTATTTTACTTTTTAATACGATTCGAAAAACTTGAAAATTACGCTATCAAGAATTTGAGAAGGCGGCTTTTGAGTAAAATAAAAATATATTACTGCAGTTGTATCTATATCTTTCGATCTATCTAATACCTACTGTAGTTATCTGTATCTTTTTAGATAAATGCTGTAGCCATTGTTTGTACGCCACGACTTCTACACCTAAGCTGAAGAGGAAAGTACCATTCAGCTCCGACTGACTTCAGACATCAGTCACACTTATACTTCAGGCCGAATAATCACAGACTGTACCGTTATATTCAAAGAAAATTAAATATAACTTAATGTTTTAGCCTATAGGTCAAGTTGTGCTCCTAAATACATAATTAAAGTACTAACTTCTCAAGCACACTGAAGTTTAAGAGCACTCTATCCGGCCCGAGGAAAAAAGGTAAATTAAATCAACATAAAGACGGCTCCTTATAAATAATGCGGTCGTCATCTTCCCAACAGGGCAGGGTTACTTAAAATTGTACTCTTGGCGTTTCTCGGCACTGACGTTAAAAACTTCGGGGGAATAATTATGTAAATACCCCGGGGGACCGAGCCTAAATAAGAAATAAACTCTTCTTGTAAGCAGGAAAAGGCTAGAATTTCTGGTACTTGATCTTAGGTTCAGGCGGATAAGTATTCACTCAGGGATATGATATAACTTTCAAGTATTTCCAGCAATGGGAATAATCCAATAGGATTTCACTGAGACCAAAGTGGATCTCCATCAACCTCTGAGTGCTGTTCGATCCACTGGTGGCGCAGACGGTAGATCCTAAAATAGTGTCCACCCAGCCAGACCATGGTGGATCACAGTGAATCCCGACTTCTGTTCATTCCATTGTTGAATCGAATCGGTTTTTTTACAATCGATTCTCAATCGAATAAACCAACACATATTGGATACTTCAGCCTCTTCTTGTCCGAACCAAGGTAGCAGATAATATGGCGACCCTATACTATCTTTAATACGTTCAACTACAATTGAAAATAGCTCAATGCCTGCAGCAGGCACATCGATTCAATAGTTACAAACTGCTTCTTTTCACTGCGGAAACGCTTAAGAGCAGCTGCAGAAAATAACTGCTGAATGTTTAAAGTTGCGCTATGTTGCTGCACTTGAATTCAAGGAACCTAAGGGCCCAATTTCGCTTACAAAATGCCGGCACAGTGATGATTACGACCATGATGGCTCGCTTTAGGTAACAATTATTTCGCGTTTGTAAAATAATTATAAGAAATTATTTATCAAGGTAATTTTGAATCATATTAAATAGTTATTCATCAAAAAGAAAGGGGTTACGGAAAATGGTCTGTATTGTCACTGTATTGGATTCTGCTCACATCACAATAGTTAGCTGTAATCGGCATTAGGTCCATTGATCATTAAAAAAAATGATGAACGAAATGTATATGCACAGTGGAGTTGCAGTTTGTTTAGCCTAATCCAGGTCCAACTCGAGTGAACCACTAGCGATGACGTGTAAAACTGTTTCCCAATAACTGTGTACGAGCGCAGGTGCAAGAAAGCAGTTTTGCTAAAAATAAAATTGCGCTTTACTTTATTACAACCAATTACGCTGCCTGTTAAGGCAAAGCATTGGGCCAAAACAGACATTAGTAAATCTCAAATTACCTACGCAAAACAATAAGTAATGAAGCAGTTGTTGTTTATTACTAAGCTTGCTAATCATGAGTGTCACCATCCATTTACTAACGCATAACGTAATTTATATATTTTTGCAAATTATCACAAAATCTGTTCTGTTTATCACAATATATTTTATACAATTTCGCACTGCATAATAAAAATATAAGTTCTAATGCTCCGTGAGTACTCTAGTACTAAGAATTTTTAACATAGGAATTTTTTACGTGCATACTACTAGCTCGCTCGTCCAAATTCAGCGCGAGTTTCAACCCACCCACATTGAGACAAAGTTCAAAACCTATGAAAAATCTGAAAAATGATCGTGGTATTTTGTGGACGCTGGAAGTACAAGTGAATTTAGGCGCCGCCGTCCGTACTGCAAAAACAGCTTTAGCAAAACACAAATCGCTCGGAATAATGAGTATTAGTTCTGTTGGTTTCTTTTACTAGCTTGTTTATCATGAAGGTCAGCGTGAAAATGAAAATGAATGAAAATGATTTATTAAGCCAAAGAATATCTCTTAATACCTACCTACTATTACCTATTGTATTAGAGTAGGCCTCTGTAGTACGTTATTTTAATTAAAATGACTCGCAAACTAGGTAAGAACCGGTATGTCGCAGGCCATGATACTCAGTTTTGGTGTGCTTCGAATAGTGACCTCATAGCGTAACTTTGCTTTGGCATAAACGTAATTTAATTGATTTTTCTCAATAGAAAAGTCTCCCGAAGGTGTTATAAAATCTGTCCGTCACAATGTTTTATTTTACAATCTCGCGCCGGATCTGAATTCGTGTACATGTTATTAATTTAATAATTGTCATAAAAATAGCACAGTATTCTTCATTTAGGCTTGCTTAGTTTGGCTCGCCTTTTTGTAATATTTATTTTATTTCGATGAATATTGAGTTCCGATTTTGAATTATGGTGATGATCCCGCTATAGGTGAAATTTTAAGTTCCACTGTCGGGGTGCCCGCCCAGCGTTGCTTGGGCGGTATTCATTAGTGCCCAGTATTTCTAGCGTTTTCTAAGTAAAGGAACCATTTTTCCGTTTTTCCAATACTATGTTCAGCGAAATAATAAAACCTACTTTTTGTGATGATAGTGTATAACTGTACTTATTCTGGCTGTATTAATTATACACATTCCCTTCTAGGGTTCGATATCCGAAAGGAGGTATTGTATAATATCCGTCCAATATCCAAAGCTTGCATCACCAACACACAATATGTAGCGATTTCGTAAAGCTTCCATCCAAAGTAATCCACACGCCAGAAACTACTAACCCCCAAACATCTCCATTTTACATAATAAAAAGGGCTGCTTTAAAAATCGTATAGATAACCCTCGTGGCATAATATCCGACATAAAGAGGTTCTTTTGCCGATCCGCCACTGCCATCATACAAGCGGGGCTTTTAGGGCGCGCAAACATCATTGACGCATCACAAGAGAGGTTAAAAGCGCCTATACAGGGGGAGCATTTTTTGTTCTACCCCTTTCAAAGAGCGCCACAGCTCAAACCTCATCCGGCTGGCATGCATGGACGCGATCCGATGTTAATAAAAATATTACCTACTTCATACGTTTCAGCGGAGTTCGGCTTTTATGGATCTTTACGTTTGAAATGGATGATGGATTTCGCCTTTTGTTGTATTTTTGCTTTATTAATCATCGTCTGATAGTGTTTGGTGGTAAAAGGTACTGCTAGTAAGTTTTTGTTTTTTATTAATACGCAAAACAAAGCATGGGTCGATTTATCAAACGAATGACATTCGTCTCACACGAATAAAATCTCATTCGTGTGACATGAAATCGACCCACGAACGGTGTTACGCACGCTGCAAATAGCGTTGCAAGCGTTACGAATCTGCTACGAACGTTGTTACGCACGCTGCAAATAGCGTTGCAAGCGTTACGAATCTTCTACGAGGGTCAATTTCACGAATATGATTGAGATTCGTCTGACGAATGAGCTCTCATTCGTATGACGTGAAATCGACCCGCCCTACACTAAATTTATCTTCGTGAACGTTTTGAGTTTCTCATCCCCAGGGATAGCAACAGGAGATCCCACACAATGTATCTTCTTTCGACTCCTAGGCATTACACTACTGCCTATAATCACTCGTTCAGGTTGAGGCCAATCCGATTGTGGAACGCACTTCCCTGCGCTATAAGGGACAGTCCCACAATTTATACTTTTAAGAAAAGAGTAAAAAATCATTTCCTTTTTCTTTCATAATAGGTAGGTATTATTATTATAGTATTTATGTACCTATGTATGTGTATGTATGCATGCTAAGTAGTTCTTGTTTATACTATGTATTACTTTATTTATTGTATTATCTCTGTTTTAGGTTGTAGATAGGTACCTATTATTTATTTATTTTATATTAATAGCAAGTGTACATAGTTTTATCCAGTTTATTTTTATCTTTGTGCACTAGGACTATCCTCTCAGCACCATCTTTCCTGTCCTGCCTAGGTTTGCTGGTAGAAATCTCTCTTAAGAGATAAGCTCGCCTTTGCGCACTATATGTTATTTAAGTTTTATTATTAAGTTACTGTGCAATAAAGAATATGAAATATGAAAAAATAATAAGACGTTCACGTTACGTTATGTCACGTTATGTCACGTCATGTCACGTCACGTTTTGCGAACTGACCCAATAATTCTAACGTGCCATTCTTTTTTTAATAACCGGTCTGGTGTGTAAGTTTTTCAAATGTTGGCGTGGCGCCATGTTGTTTTGAAAAATTAGAGAGTAGTGGTAGCCCGTAGCCCGGAAGCCAGAGCGCGACAACCGACAACTTGGTCGGTGGCCAAGAAATAACAACGTTACCGTTTTATGTAGTCTGACAGGCGGCTGATAACGCCCGGTCCACGCCCGGATACGAGAAACGCTGCGAAATATTGTACTTGTATTTCAAACCCGAGCGTGTTACATGACGTCATATGAGTATTAGGTGGGAGAAACAGGCGGTTAGCGATTGCTGTAGTGCCTGCAGTTGTCGGGATTTGGAAATAAGTAGTACCATAAATGTTGGATTTAAACTGCTTTGTGAACTTTACTCCTTGACCGTTCAGTGTGCTGTATTAGCAGGGGCTGGAATAAATGGCGTCGTTTAGGAGTGCCCTATGCGTATAATATTTGCATTTTGAGCACTTTAGCTCAAGTTAACTAGGTTGGGTGATGACGATGCTGTGAATGCATGGCAGGTGTAAAAGTTAATAATACAAGATTGACTTTAAAATCACATACGCGTTTTTAAGTCGCCTGGTATCGCTAAAATTAGCAACTGGGTTTGTGGTGGTGGAAATTTTCACATAACAAAAGAAAAATGATAAAATAATGTATAATTATAATGGCGTAAACTGCAGCGCGACACTTACGTCCGCGCAAAAAGTGCGAAAAGTGCAAAAAAAGTGTTTTTTTTTTTCAAATACACAAAACCGCTGATGATTTCTAAAATGTTGACACAAAATTTTTAGATATTTGATTACCGATTTTTACAAATAACAACATACCAGCGTTCCTTGTAGAACTCCTGGAATAACTCGTTTTAGTTAAAAAAACAAGTATGTATTAGATTATTACTTTTTTCATATGGTTTCTAATGGCATTATGATGTTTTCAAACACTAAATTTTTAGCCAAGAGACGGTTTTATAACATATATTTTTTTGTGGATTCAAGAAGTATCTCAAACTGCTGGATAACTTTTTATAGATGGGCATTTTGCTGGAAAATCGTCTTTTAACCCCCTTGTGAACGGGTGGTTTGACATATCGAACCACCAGGTTTTCGTTTTCCGGGTGGTTCCACTATCGACATAATAACGTGATAATAATGTGTACGAGGTAATAATGTGTTTTCCCAGATGGGGTAGCAGAGGCGCCATTTCACATAATATAAAATAGGTTGCACTATTTTGACAGGTGTCACTAATTTGACAGGTGCCACTATTTTTGACAAGTTTCATTATTATTGACAGGTGTCATGACTTTGACAGGTGCGACTATTTTTGACAGGTATTATAATTTTGACAGGTGTGACTATTTTTGACAGTTGTCACTATTTTGAAAGGTGTCACTATTTTTGACAGGTGTCATGATTTTGAAAGGTGTGACTATTTCTGACAGGAGTCATGACTTTGACAGGTGTCACTATTTTATATAAAAAATGTGACACCTGTCAAATTATTGACACCTGTCAAAAAAGTGACACCTGTCAAAAATAGTGGCACCTGTCAAAAAAGTGACACTTGTCAAAAAAGTGACACCTGTCAAAAAAGTGGCACCTGTAAAAAAGTGACGCCTGTAAAAAATAGTGACACCTGTAAAAAAAGTGATACCTGTCAAAAATAGTGACAGCTGTCAAAAATAATGACACCTGTCAAAAATAGAGACTTGCATGGCTATTCTGTGCCCCTGCCACTCCATGTGAGAAAAGGCACCACATAAATTGCCTTCTGATCGAACCAACCGGCGCCATTTTTCCTGACATGTGAGGTGATGGTTCGACAACAGTGTCGAACCACCCGCAAAAAAATCCGGGTGGTTCAATTGTCGAACCACCCGTTCACAAGGATTTTTCTAGTGTCTCTGCCACAGTACCAAATCAATTCCCTTACCCCTTAAATCCCAATCTTCACGTCACGCAGCGACCGGGGAACGAGCAATAAAACTCAAATTACTGTTCAACTCATGTGTGGGAAAAGTTTAGGGTCCGAAACATCGAAACTCGAAACTAATATACGTGTTCCTACATCAACGGGACCAAAGTTACAAATTGAATAAAATTGAGGTCAGTATTTCTCGTTCTCTGGTTGAACGATAATGCTAGTAGATTTACAATGCTGACTGGTAGAGGTACACTTGTGCCAAGTAGTTATTCAATACTTCATTTAGCGTAACATGGGGCTATCCCATCGCCGCACCTATTGAGAGTAATAACATAAATGGTATATACTATTACTTATCATTATTAGTACGTTCTCAAGCCGTATCCATGAGGTTTGACTGTGAAATAGTCTTCAATCTCAGCCGGTCTACACGGTGTGGAGGTTTGGTAAACGGCTCGTAATTAAGTCAGATTTAAATGAAATAGCACTATAGTTGAATCATCCGAGAAGACTTGCAGAGGACTTCTATTGTATACTGCTCCTCTAATGCTAACTTTCAAACGCTTTCATTTCGACCCGTCTGCGACTAGATGCATACCACGAACTGACGACGAGGGAAGTTTAGTTCTGCTAACTCGGATTTTCATTCCGAAGTTACAGTTAAGGGTAATAGTTTGTAGGACCCACGTGCAGCGCTGTCCCTACGCAGTAAATCTTGCAAGAGCCTGCATTCACCTGCGACCGCTGAAATCCTTTCTTGAGGCCGCATGCAAAGCGGCTTACACGTTCCGATGGAACAAATCCTTGGAACACAAGTTTGTACTGCATTATTTGGACAGTTGTGCAGTTTCTATACCTACTGATAAAACATTTGAGGTTCCGATACCTTCATTACTATGTAGTTTTAGGTTTTGTCAGGGATTAGATCGTTATTTGATGTGGCAAGGACCTCCACTTTAGTTATTATCCATTGCTATTAACTATGTACAGGTACACGATATGATAAGAGGTTTTCCGCTGCGTTAGATTTATTTATTGACAATGACCAGTAATATCTTCATAGATGGTATTAGCTACATACATATATATTTAAATGTAAATTAAGAACATGGCTGATTGTTTATAGTGGCCGAGTGTGTCCATCTTTAAATGTAAATTAAGAACATGGCTTATTGAGAAGTCCCTGTACAGCTATGATGAGTTCTTAGCATATGCCTAATGTAACAAGTAAAGGTCACATAATTTGACATTATTATTTACAATTTTTATTACTATGACATTATTATTTACAATTTGATAACTTTTATTTCTGTGACATTTTTGACTTATTTAATTTACTGTGTAAGTTATTTTAATGTTGTTATTCAAATGCTCAATTATTATTATTGTAAAGACATGTACATAATAGATGATCCATGACGTGTAATGAATATTATCAATAATTGATGTCTATGTCTATGTCTATTTGTTATCAATAATTGATGTCTATGTCTATGTCTATTTGTTATCTCAAGTAGATAACTCACTAGTGTCTGTGTGCTGTTTGCAAACAGTTGCTCTTCGAAAAAAATGGATTGCTACCACTCTAATGCCGGGGCTATACATGCGCATCGCGATAAGAAATGCCCGTTAGCGCGTGTATAGCCGTGGCATAAGACTCGTTCGATGTTGAGACAGTTATGACATCATTATCAAACTCAACAATTACTTGTGTACAAAACTACTTCTACAATAAACAAGATAACAATTGTCATCGTTGTGTGTATTTTCAGAACACAAATAGAGATGAAGACAACAATAATCTTAATTCTTATTTATACCCGAGCCTGGGATTATTCATTCCAGTCTACGACTGACAAGTGCAGTGTTAACGAAACATTACATTGTGTCACGCATTTTTCCATACGAGGTGGCAGAGGGATAACTGTGCTTACTTTTAAGTGCAATGAACATTTAATATCTATCCGGAAGATGTTACGGCTCTACTTATGTTTTATCTTTATTTCTGTTACTTGTGCGCACTATGGTAACTCTGGGCCAAGGTATCCACCAACAAAAGGAGAGGCATGGCCAAAGCCACGAAGCGAAATCAAATCGAATAATTATTTTTCGGTGGACATCAGATATTTTAACATCATTTCTTTGGGTTCAAACAACACATGCGCTTTGTTGACAAGGGCTATGACTCGTTATAAAAATCTTATGAATAGTAAGAAGTATACTAAATTCAACAGACATGCACCTCATGGTACGAAGCTAGTGGGATTGATAAGGCTGGCAACAGTTGAAATATCAAGTCCATGCAGCGATAACGATATACCATTTCTGGGAATGGATGAAGAATATAATCTGACTGTAGCTGACCAGATTGAGATTAGAAGCAAATCAGTATGGGGTGCTATGAGAGGCATGGAGACCATGTTGCAATTAGTCTACAAAAATCACGTGGACGTAAACGCTTTTTTTATAAATGGCGCTATAATAACGGATGGGCCCGCTTATGCTCATCGCGGTCTACTCATAGACACGGCCCGGCATTTTATATCACTTCCTTTAATACTGAAGACGTTGGAAGCTATGGAGATGAACAAAATGAATGTTCTTCATTGGCACATTGTTGATGATCAAAGTTTTCCTTACGAAAGTAAATTATTTCCAGAATTGAGTGCTCGAGGGGCGTTTCACAAATCAATGGTGTATAGCAGAGCTGACATATCAAAAGTGATACAGTTTGCGCAAGAACGAGGGATAAGAGTCGTACCTGAGTTTGATATTCCTAGCCACACTCGGTCGTGGGGCATCGCACATCCTGAGATTCTAACACCATGCTATGCCAAAGATCAGATTTTTGCTCTCGGGCCTTTGAATCCTGTCAAGGTTGCTACTTACGACTTACTAAAGGATCTCTTTTTAGAAGCCCAGAATTTGTTCCCGGATAAGACTTTCCACATTGGTGGCGATGAAGTGCAGTTAAAGTGTTGGTCTTCAAATCCTAGTATCAAAAAATTCATGAGTAATAATAATATGACATCGCCGACCCAGCTTCAAGCTGTATTCAATGAGCTAGTATTAACGTTTCTTAATGATGACGTCATTCCAGTTGTGTGGCAAGACGTGTTTAGAGATACTGCACCATTAAAGAATGAAACCATAGTTCAAGTCTGGAGAAGTGGATACAGTATTGAAATGGAAAATATACTCAAAGCTGGTCACCGCGTTATTTTCTCTTCTTTGTGGTATTTGGATTCGGGTGGTGACTGGAACAAGTTCTACGAAGTCGATCCACGGTCCCTGATCACGAATCAGACGTTATCGGAGGGCATCATAGGGGGAGAAGTATGCATGTGGGGGGAACACGTAGATGACAGCAATATCATTGCTCGTGCATGGCCTCGGGCGTGTGCTGTGGCTGAAAGACTGTGGTCCGGGCCTGGGAAGAGGAGTGAATACACCAAGGATATAATTTATAATGATTATCTAGTCAGCAGACGGCTGGAAGAGCACGCTTGTCGCATGGTGAGACGTGGTATCAATGCTCAGCCTCCTAATGGGCCTGGTTTCTGTGTTGCCTAAATTAATATTCGTAAAGGTTTTACAAAATATCAAAATTCTCAATTTTTCGCAGTCCAAATCAAAGCCTTATAAAATTTCTGTATTTGTCTTAGTTATTGCTGTGCTAGTGCAAAGTAAATAAATAAACGGTCAAGTGCGAGGAGTTCATGCACATCAAGGGTTCCGATCAAACTTAAAAACTAAAGTATGATGTCATCCATATAAATCAAATTTATTTATTTTTGTAGAAAGACTGTTTGCGGTTTTCAGATTTTCCCTTATCTTGTGCTATAAGACCTTGCATTATCATGATTGTAGGCCCTATTGGTTTTGGATCCGGACAGTCGTAGCTTTCGATTGCGTAGACCTACAAGCTTTATTTTTTCACAGTGTTATCACACCACAGACCTTAACAATTGGTATGAATTCCACGCGTTCGATATAAAGGTCTATACACGGACTGACGGACGGACAGACGGACAACAAACTGATCTTATAAATAAGGGTTCCTTTTTTCCTTTATGGATCCGACCCTTAAAAGCAATCTATCCTTTTACGAAGCAAATTTTCAAAGAAGAAGTGGTTAGTTATACGCAAACAAACTGTTCTCACAACAGAAACTGTTGGAGTTCAGTTCAGTTCAAAATTTTTATTGACCATAAAATCATACATATTACTTAGTCAACGTCAATATAATATTAATATTTTTGTATACTACCGCCCGTTCGGAAGTTGTGGGCTTAGGGATGGAGCAAAGAAGGGCAAGAAACCTCCCCCGTACCTCTTTTAAAATATCAGAGCCTTAAAAATACAATGTTATGTATTTCTACTTAAGTCTAAGGAAATACACCGAGGAGAGACGTACTGACTCAGTCCATCGCCCCTCTTTGGATTTCTGTGCGCTGAGATGGTAAAGACCATGCAGTTTTGTCATCTAAATATTCTTTTACACTGTAATATGACTTCTTCAATAGGCCGTTTTTGACATAGTTTTTGAACCTCCTTTCTGGTAGGTCCGTTGCTTCATTAGGTATTTTATTATAAAAACTAACACATACTCCCATAAAAGAGTGAGCAACCTTACTGAGTCTGAACGCGGGCATAGCAATCTTATTTCTATTTCTAGTGCCAATACTATGATTATGACCTAAAGTCTTAAATAAACCTATGTTTTTTCTGGTATACATGATATTTTCATAAATGTATTGACAGGTAACAGTAAGTATATTGATATTTTTGAATTTGTCCCTTAGTGATTGCCTAGCATCTAGTTGATAGATAGCCCGAATGGCCCTTTTTTGTAAGACAAATATTGTGTTTATATCTGCCGCTCTCCCCCAAAGAAGTATTCCGTAAGACATAATACTATGGAAATAACTAAAGTAAACCAATCTGGCAGTTCCTACATCTGTGATGTGTCTGATTTGCCTGACCGCATAAGCAGCTGAGCTAAGTCTTCGTGAGAGACTAGTTACATGAGGACCCCATTGAAGTTTCGAGTCTATAGTGATTCCAAGGAAAATTGTTTCTTCAACGAGGTCTAGTCTTTCCGTTCCTATGCTTACACTCGTGTCCACCTGCCGCACATTCGGTAAACAGAATTTGATACATTTTGTCTTCTTCGAGTTTAATAAAAGGTTGTTTACATTAAACCAACTTAACACATGAGAGAGCGTACTATTTGCATCGTCTAGAATTTCTTGTTGTCTTTTCACCTTAAAGATAATGGATGTGTCATCAGCAAATAGTACAATCTGAGTCATTTTCTCCACCATATACGGCAGGTCATTCACGTAAACTAAGAAAAGGAACGGACCCAGAATAGAGCCTTGGGGGACACCAATATTCATATGCGTTCCGGTAGACTTATTTCTATTTATATCTACTTTTAGTACTCTGTCTCCAAGATATGATTCCATTAATTTTAAAGCATTGTCTTTAATACCATAGTGTTGCAGTTTGAGCAGAAGGGTTTGATGATCCACACAGTCAAAGGCCTTGGAAAGATCACAGAATACACCAACAGCATCCTGTGATCCCTCCCACGCACTATAGATGTGTTGTACTAGTGCTACTCCGGCGTCAGTTGTTGATCTGCCTTTAGTGAAACCAAATTGTTTTTTGTGGAGTAGCCCTGATGCGTTAAAGTGAGATTGTAGTTGATTTAGTATCACCTTTTCAAACACTTTGCTCAACACTGGCAAAACAGATACAGGTCTGAAGTTCGCAGGGTCTTCCTGGCTACCGGATTTGAAAAGTGGTATTAATCTGCTCATTTTCATGAGGTCAGGAAAAATACCTTCTGCTATACAACTATTGAACATGATTGCCATGTACGGAGCAATCACATCAATTACAGATTTAACTACTTTAACCGACATGCCCCATAGATCTTCAGTCTTTTTAACGTTTAGAAGTTTGAATGTTTTAAATATAGTTAGAGAGTCTATTGGTTTGAAGTTGAAGCCACTCTTGTGTAGGGGAACATTTTCAACCAAGTAATCTAGAGACTTTTCAGAAGAGGATGGTAGTGCTTCTGTTGTTATTATGGGTATAGTACTGAAGAACTTTTCAAATGCGTTAGCAACGTCCTCGTTAGATGAGAGTAATTTACCATTAACTTTTAAATTAAAACTAGATTCACTACACCTGACCTTGCCTGTCTCTTTTTTAATAATGTTCCATATAGTTTTAATTTTGTCACCCGAAACTGTAATTTGATTGTTTAAATATAAGCATTTGGCTTTATGACATTCCTTCCTAAAATTATTAGAACAATTTTTGACAAGGGTGACAAATTCCGGACTGTGGTCATAAGATTTTTGTTCATACAATTCATATAGTTTGGACCTACTCTGTCTTAATTCCTCTGAAGCCCATTCAGAGAATTTTATTTTATTATTATTTCTCACTTCGGTCAGATTAAACACATTTTCGAATTCCGTAGATATAACTTGGAAGAAGTTGGAATATAGTGTGTTCGGATCTTCACAGTAAGGTGTTGAAGGCAGACTTGACACAAGTCTATTTCGAAATTTTTCCATCTTCTTCAAAGTCACTGGTCTACATAAAATTTTAACGGGTTTTTCCGCATTAATTTCCTCAAAAACTACCATCTGACCCGTGTGGTCTGAACTTAATGCGTTAACTATTTGTTTATCGTAGATACTACATTCACAGAAGACGTTATCTATACAGGTAGCGGAGGTAGCCGATATTCGTGTAGGCTCCAGAAAGACATTGCACATATTGAAAGACTTAAATACTGCTAAGGTCCTAGTGCGTATAGAGCGGTTTGCTTGGTCTAATAGATCTACGTTAAAGTCGCCACAAACTATGATGCGTTTGGACTTGTTTCTTGATGCCAGTTGAAGTACTTGTTCCATGACTGTCTCAAAGATTTCAAACTCTCCTTCGCCCCGCCTATACACACTAACAATTATATATTTTTCCATCTCAACACACGAGACTTCAGCATTCATCTCACTAGAGAGACTAACAACATCCTTTCGTTCTTTACACTTAAAACCATCTTTTACTAGTATTAAGGAACCACCTCGAGTTCTAGTCTGTCTATTGAAACAGCTGATTATTTTATAATTTGGTATACTGAACTGCATAGCACACTCTTGCAGCCAGTGTTCTGTCATACATAGTACGTCTATATTACTCTGTTCTAGAAACATTTCTAGTTCTAATTGTTTGCCAGAAAAGCCTTGCATATTTTGGTGCATCAATTTTAAGCCGTGCTTTCCTGTTGTCGGTTGCGGCAGTTTAAATTTGATACAAAAGTATCGTGTGTACATAGTGCCTTGTCAGTGGTGTCATGCATTTTATTAGTACGAGTACTAATCGTTACGGTGTCAACATTACATATTCTTACTTCTGTTATATTGCTTATAACAGATTCTAATATAAAAGAAGCTAATGATTTAGCAATTTCATAAATCATGTCAACATTAGAGTAATAAATGTCAAAGGTGTTATATACATTCGTGTCAAAGTAGCGTATTTTCGTACTTCGTAATGTCATGTTGTACATGTACATATTTAATTTATAGGTGGCTATTTTTTGCCCTCTATTCATTGTATTCTTATATGGGAATGCACACAGTACCACCTTTGTCACTTCCAAAGAAGAAAGGGCGTCGATGAGATTTATCAATGTCTGTTTGCCTACGCCTGAGCAATTTTCTACATAAATGATTATGGATGTGCTCTTTTCAAAATGTCGAGTAATAATTTTATCAGTTATTATTTTAAATGGGGCATCAGGCATACACTCATTGATGACAGATCCCACACGACAGGTTTGAAGTGCGAGTCCCATACCTAAGCCTAGCCGGTCCGAGAACATAATTGTACTGCGAGACTTTTCCCGCGAGACCTCCGGCGCCGGCGGCATCGCCGTGCACGTCGTCTCCGCTCCGCTCTGCTCCCGGCACTGGCTCTGCTGGGGTGGTGGTGGTGGCGGCGGTGGCGGCGGCGGCGGCGCGTATGTGAGCTCGGTGGCGTCACTCGGGGCGAGGTGCTGCTGTAAGGGGGCAGCCTCGGACTCCGCTGGTGACGTGTCACCGGTGTCAGGTGTGATGATGGAGCGCTCTCCGGTGGTAATCTCGAAGGGAGTGGTGTTAGACTCGACCTCAGATATCGGGCAGTTCTCGTGAAGGCATCGGTGCGGTTGTCGCGTAAGCTCGAGAACTCTTTGTAAATTAGTGTTGCTGTCTGCTATTATTTTATCTAGTTCCATTATTACTTTTGCTTCGGATAGCGAGTATTTAGTAGCCATATTTTGAAGTTCTCTCTCAAGTTGCGATATTTTTAGCTCTAGATCAGTGACTATATTCTGATATTCTTCTGTTCTTTCTTGTAGCAATCTTGTTATTTCTGAATCATTAATTTTCTTATTTTTCGGAGTCTGGCAACTGTTAAGCTTCTGCAGCCGGTTTTGGGTCATGACAATAGCTTTATTTATTTTTCTGTTTTTCTTACTGTATTTTCTAGTTTTTAACAGCGGTGTAGATTTCTTATTAGTATTTGTTAGGTCTATTAATATTGGTTTTGGATGTTGAGTTGGAGTCACACTGTTTTGCCCGACGAGTTCATGGTACAGAGAAATGGTTTTTTCTGTGTCATCCTCAGCCTTTTGGTGCTTCAGCTGTTGGATAGTTTGATTCGCTTCCAGTAATTGTTGTTCAAGCGCTAGTATTCTCTGAAGGCTTGACTCATGAGTATGGTAGCACTCGTCGAGTGAGTCTAATAGATTTCTGAGCTGGTCTCTTTCCGTGCAGGCATCGAACCAATCACTATGCATCTGGCTTAGCTCGCTTTTGAGATTTTTGTTTGTGACAAGGATTTTTTCAATCTCCATTTCGCTGTCTGTTCTCTCTTGTTCATATTTAGCATTTAGTTCTCTGGAGGCCAAAAGATCTTGAAGAGCGTTGTGAAGTTGCAGGGCAATTTCAGCTTTGCGCGTTGTCATCTTGGACTCCATGCTGGAACCAATATACAGAGTGCAGCAGTATAAGGTTCTAGTGAAGAGAGTTTAATACAGGCGATTTGTGTGTGTGCTATATATTTATATGGTTGTAGAACTATGGCAACCCGCACAAGTGGAAACTAAGTCTGGTTTTAAACTACAGTTATTCTTTTTAAGTATTGTCTTATAGTTCTATGATAAATTGATAACAAATCAGTCAGCCTACTAGTTAGGTGATTAGGTTAAAAATAATAATAAATAAAATGGACTTTATATTAGTTATAATTATTTAAACTAAAATTGTTTTATAAAATTATGGTCCCTAATTCTACTTGTGTAAGTATTGTTATTATCAGTACTATTCAATGTTTATTCTAATTAATCTTACTGTTGCTATTACCTACTATGCTACCTTACAAGGGATAGTCAAACTTTTTATACAAGGCGCTAAGTTATTTGCAGTGATAAGGTTTCTCAACAATTCTACCAGCCGTGTAGGTGTGTCAGCTGAGATACAGTTAGTTAAACACGTGTGTACAGTTTCAGAGATCTATAGAATCACAGAACATCCTCAGGTACAGCGCATATACCAGTAGGTACCAAGTTCACATTGACAATAGGTTGGCCGTTTGCCAATTTGTAGTGATACTACAGCGATATCGAGGTATTTGTGATGTGGAATGCGTGATATTCTGATTAGATCTATCTAAAATAAGTGTTGAACGTGTTCATATTGAAACAAAAGTACTCAGCTGGAAATTCCTTTGTGATTTTCAAATCCAATAACGGTTCACTCGGCACTCGGTGGATGATGCAATCTTCTTTGTTTCGGAGAAAACTGTCCGCAAACACTTGTCCCCCTTATTTTTATTCTCTACAACTATTTTTTACTATAATAACACTATATTTATGCCCTAAATCGAATAAAATAACAAATAAAATCAGCTGCCGTTTCTTTGACAGCTGACCGGCCGGCGGGCGCGTTCCGACCGCAAGTAACAGCCAGCAGCGAGCTGTTTGTTATTTATTGTTAGTTTTCCAGGTATTTTGTGCCAACTCGCCGGGAATTAAACACGTTAAAACTCTTATGTTTGTGATAGTACTCGTTATTAATGATGTCTCTGATATTGGGTGAGACTTGGTTGATTTAATTAATAAAACAAATAAAAAACAGTAAATAATGGTTTATATTGTGTGGGCAGACTACCAGCGCGATGGTCCGACGTATATAAAGTCGACGGGATCCCACTGGGTGCGATCGGCACAGGACCGGGGAGATTGGCGCTATAGAGAAGAGGCCTATGCCCAGCGGTGGGTCGATGTGGGCTGAGGATGATGATGATGATGATGATTGTGTGCTTATTACGCCACGTTGTGGCGGGACACGCACTAGTGCTGTCCACATAATATAGATGTGCCGAGCCGGCAACTGCATTGCCGGCATATTGCCCCATACAAAAAATGGCAAAAATGGCAATATTGCCGTAAAAACGGCATGCGTGAACACACGTTTATTCCGTAATTAAGAATTACCGAGCTGAAGTTTTGTTGGAAAATGTAAGCTGAGAGGTTGAGTTTTTAATTTCAAACAATGCAATATCTTTCATCTGAATATCCCTCTCAGTCTTAAATTGTATCTAATCATGCTATTCTATACCAGTCATTATCAACATCAAACATCGCAAGCGCGCATGTACCTCCGAGTTTTACATATGTTGTTAGGTTTTCAGTGATGCAATTTTCGGTATAAACTACTCTCAGGGGACGTTACAACATATATAAAAATCGAAGATACATGCGCGTTTGCGATGTTTGCCTTGTTTGTGTCGATTATGACTGGCGTATAATAACTTGATTACGACCGTGTTTTCAACATCATTCGATATAGAAATAGCCAGAACTCAAATTCTTAGCTGAGTAGATCCATAACATGCAAAACCTGGCAATATTGAATGACCCGATTAATTCAATTAAATCGAGACTACACTTATTCAAACGCACCCTACTTGTGAGAACAAGAAAGAATTTTCTCAGAACAAATCAAATTATAATTTCATGAGATCTTTTCATTCTTTTAATCTCACCCGGAGTCATCCCGCTCCGCGATGCTTCGCTATCAAAATGGTAATAATATTTAAATTCTTTTGTATAAAACTGTTTTCATAAGAGTTCCGTCCCTGTTGGCAAAATGCAAAATAGCTTTATTTCTTATGATGGACACTTAATCTTAATTCCATGTTTTCGGAGTACATAATCTTTATTGGGATTAATTCTAATACATTTTAGAGGCGTATATGAAGAATCACCAAACACGCTATGTGCTTTTAAGATAAACAACAGGCCAGATGAATAATACACAAACTCGTAAAATAGTTTAAGTAGTAGTAATATAAATTTATAATTCTGTCATGTACTCTTTCTGTTAGATTAGTATGATAACGCATCACTCGCTTGCACCACCACACAAACAGTTAAATAAACACCTGCAACGTAAATAGTGTACCTGTAAAAAGCGCAAACTTTTTCCGGGCTGGTTCTCTAATTCGCTCCATTTGAAGCGGCCAACTTTTAGTATTCACCATGCGAAATGTAAACTGGGCAAAGTTTGTCGAGTCGGGCCAACTCCAACAATAACCAGCTGTGGGGAAAACCTGCCAAGTTCGAGTCGCTGAGCGCTGAGAGGCATTGAGTGTCGCAACGCTGCACGCGACTGGTCTAATAAGCTAGTAATGAGTTTCGACTGAACAGTCAATTTATAATGCCCATAGCTCAGTTGGCTCCTGAGGGAAGCCTATTTAGCCTATCCAGTGAGAGAATATTCCATAGATAGCTCTAAGGTAGCATTAATTAAATAATGTAGTACTTAAGTCTATTGGAAAAAATCGTAAGAAACTTCAAGCCGCAATATGTAAAACGATACATAACCCACAATGATTTTTTATATGGTTTTGATCTCCTCAGAAGCTTATGATATGAGCTTTACTTACACTCCGAGTTTCGCTTAGTTTTGCAAAGATATACATCGTTATTTAAATTTAAGATAATTCAATACACAAATCCTTTCCTTTACACAAATATACGACCAATACCTGCAGTCCCAATTAACTTGTCTGTCTAGGGACTCTCAATTAATCCTTCGTCTTCTAGGTACCCGTGGGAGTCAGGGATGATCAAGAATCGGATTCACAGACTATATAAGTACATACATATATCGTACTAATTAAGTTATATTTAGACTGTTTATTTTAGATCAAGTTTGTTTAGCTTTGATACCACCTAGTTTTACCATTCTTATTGTCAAACCTGCAGAGGAGTAATATAATGAGATGATGATGTTGATGATAATTAGAACTTTAAGATGTGATAAATTTAGGCCGAAGGTTAGAAATTTGGTAGCCTTTATGGCACGAATTAGGAAATAGCATGACGATGCTGTCATACTATGCAAATGCGTAAAACCGAACGTGCCATTTTTCCGTTCCACATTCCAACCAGTTTTTTGCAAGAGATTTCTACATGTTGCAGTCAGAATCAGATATGTATGAGCACGGAAAATACTCGAATAGATACATAGCATAGAGCACTGATCTGACGCTGACTATTAATACCACATGAGCGCATAAAGTGGTTGAACTTTATTCAAGTGACATAATATACAACACCCTTTATTCGTGACAATAAATATAAAACTTTTGTTTTACTTTATTTTATGTTTTTTTTTACAAATTATATGTTATTTGCACTTCCGAGAATATAAACATTTAATGATCCTCACACACTTATGTTACTAACACAACCATCAAAACCATACAGAGAAAAACTGGAAAAAGCGTTGTTTCATTTGCATATTTCACACCCAGTTAATTGACTTCGCAGCAACGGTTCTGAACGGTACGGATGTAGGCAGGCAGCCTGACAAACTTATAAATGCTCTTTTCATTAACCTCTATCACTCTTATCTTAATGGTATAGGGTCTCTTTTTGATGATCTGAGCGCGCCAGGTAATTTGGTCCGGTTTGCTTTTGTTGTACAGGACGAAGTTCCGGTTTTTTTCTGCACATTTATGTCTGTCTCTTTTTCTTTGGTTTGGCTGGATAGGATTTTTAGGATTTCAGGGGAATATTTGTTTCAGCAGCATATTTACGCGGGAATTTCATTCAAAACCTAAAATATTCCCTTGGTATTTCATTTCCACAGGTTTATAGTTCCGACATTTTATCGTGACATAACAGTATTTATTCATAACCATTGTTAATGTAACTTATAGTAACAACAATCCTAATTAATATTGTATTCAGGATTATTGCATTCAGCAATTCGCCCACTTCGGCACATCAGAAGTTGCTCGGAAGACCGGTGATAATTGTACTAAATTGTAGAATATAACTAGTGGGAATAACACAGTACATTCTGAAATTTATTGAGACCTAAAATTTAAGATTTTATATTGGTTTTGATATTAGTCTTTATAATATGATTTACCAGGAGTTTCTAGATCTAGGGAAAGCTAAAGCAAACTAAATTATCTTTGTGTGACGTCATTAATAGTCATTAGTAGACAAGCTGTAGGTAATATGCAATTTCGCATGTAAATATCCTAAAATTGATCTTTAGCAGATGAGTAGACAACTTTTGTGGGTAGACCACTCAGCACCGTGCTATCCCTTTGGGTCTACCTAGATGTGATAAAGACCGTTTGGAAACGCAGAGAAAGTTATGCGCAATTTAGTACGCGCGGGCGTCGTTAGTAAATTAGCGCAGTTGTTTCGCAGTTTCTGAACGCACCCCATCTGTTCTGTCTGAAGACTTTGCGTCATTGTTTCGCGGACGACACGGTGAAATTTTCATCTATGTAATTTTACTGTTGGGTTTATATGTTTTGATGATAGCGCAGTTTTAATCCTTCTGAATACATTCAGATGCAAGTTTATCTGAAAAAAAAATATAAAGATAACATTTATTTCATAAGAGTATCACAGAGGGAATGGAATGTCGCATTTCTAACTAAAATCAGTAAATGATAGCTCAGTATAGAATAGAATCTTGAGAGACATTCCTTGACGCTTAAACAGAAACTGATAGTTCCTCTCACCTCTCTAAATGTATCAAGGCTATCAAAGTCTATTCGCTCAAAAAGTAATTTTAGAAAGCTTTTCCTTATAAATAAATTAAATAATGACTACGGCTTTTTACTCCCTAGGAGTCACATCGCCATTCGTTTTCTGGTACATCACTATTTCATATTCCCAGTCACGAACCTGATGAAGGTTTCGTCCATAAATTCAATCCCATCCTGCCTGAATCAAATATATTATGTAACGTAACAGCTTGGGCACTTATCGGGCACTCAAGTGGAGTTTTTAACTATGTATTAACTGGAATAGATTTAAAAAACTAACTGGGTTACATATTTAGAAAACATTTTACGGCTCACCTATTAATTTATTTTTCAGCTAGTAGACCAATAATTTTTGTAGATATTTGTATAAACACACAACAGAGACTATATATCCAATTGACTGCACCCGCGAGGGACTGCGGCTCGCCAAACGTTTGTTGTATTCAACAAACGTTCGCATACGCAACCTATGTACAATAACGGGCCGCCAGACAGTTTCGCAGCGGCTGACCAATCACAGCTCTCTTACCTCGTCCCCCGCTGCCCGTAAATTGGTGAGTTGTGTTTCAAAGGAAAATGTATCTATGCGCTCTCTACTGGATAAGTGCTCCCTGACACACAACAACAGCTGGAAATAAAAATAATTACAAAGGAATGTAACCCATTTATTTCCTCACCCACGGGCACAGGCCTTGATACGAGAAAGTTGAGCTATACTCCACCACGCTGGCTCAGTGCGGATCGAAGAAGAGGTGTCAAGCCAAGCTAATGACCAAGCAGATTGTTAAGGTGCGTACTGACTGACGTTACGTTGCGCGTTACACAGCGAGCATTACATGACATGTTGAGCATCGGGAAGCCAGGAACAGTTGACGCTCGTTGCTCGCTGGTTTCCCCGTAAAACTACGTACTGACTGCATGACTGCTCGCTGTGTAGCGTGTAATGCTCGCTGTTCAACGCGTAACGTAACGTCAGTCAGTACGCACCTTTAGACGTTATCAAGTTGCTATGGTGCCCCTGATACAGGTATGTAAGGTCAGATATGTACCTACTTTTGTGCAGCTACTTTAATATTCTTTCAAAGAATCCTATTCTGAATGAATGGTATAAATAATATGCACAAATAAGAAACCTAACAAACAAATGTTCAACTTCCTTTAAATCACGAATAATTACCGGAGCGGAAGTATGCGAATTCAGATGAAATTATCTTTATATAATCTGATATTTCAACTCGCTGACCTTCTCGATGCGTATTTATTCGTACTTATATATTGTTATGAAAGTATTCCGTCCATAGTGAAGCCGTAAGCAAAAACGAGACGGGACACAAATATTCCTCAAATAAATCTTGGGTAGAAATGCGGTCGGGCAAAGAGGTTTCAGAGGTTTAAGAATGGAGACGAATCGAACTGCGCTTACCCCGCTGCGGGAGCAGAAGAATTTAAAACTACAACTACATTGTTTTGGCCATTCTTGTAATGCTCGCCTTTTCGTATGATTGTATCTTTTAACTGACTTCACAAATGGAGGAGGTTTACAATGCGTCAGGATTTTTTTTATGTATGTGCCCTGATTGGACCCATTGACACCAGGTCAGCATCTGATGATGGCATCCTGGAGAAATCGAGGGAACGCTGCAAATATTATAGTGATTTTTGTGTTTTTCATAATTACTCGTGCATTTACTCATGGTAAGCATAATAATGTGATACGGAACTGATGATGAAGACCACACATGGCCACTAGTACTGCTCAATACTAGGTACAAGTACAATATACTATGCGTGGCTGACGGGCAACGCATAGCCTAAACTGGTGGACCTAGAGCCATGAAACTTTGTACAGGGGTTCCTTATGTAGCGTCGGGTAGCACTGCGATGGATTTGACGAAATTAATTCCCCAGGGGGGGGCGGGTAATAGGGGGTTACAGTTTGTATTAAACTAAATCTAATCAAATATGGTTTGTGGAAGTCGGTTTTTTAAGTTTTACTTTTTGTTTAATTATAATTAACATATATTAAAATATTCTATATGTCGCAGGAGTATGATTAAATCAGAATTTGGCCAAATCAGTCTTTCTGATCTGTCATTTCCCGAGATTTATGAAATGTTTGGCCAAGTCCCTGATTTTATCATAACCCTGCGACAGCCATAGGTACGTTACATGCAATAAAATAAGAATTTGTTGTGACTTTATTTATACTACTATTATTCAGTTGTGTTTCTTTGTAGGTATGTCAAGCCCTCCCCGTAAAAATTTACAGACATTTTCCATATAATTTACTTAATTCGACAGGTTCATTAAGTCCAAATTGTTCTATGGGTCGCACCAAGCGCAAAAGAAAAAGTGCTTGCTTCAAGTTTGACGCATGATATATCGCGCGATGTATTGCATGCAACGCACCACGGTTTGTACGCTTTATCATGAAATATTTCTCATTTTATCGTGATGTGGTACGAGTTATATTTATATGGAAAACGCATTCTCATCTCGCGTTTTCGTAAACAGAACATTTTTTAAATAAATATCAGAGTTATTTAGAGCTAAGTTAGAACATAATAATAATTAAAACGGTGTTATAAAGTTTTACGCAACCCAATGTAATGAAACTGTCAAAAAGCGTTAGCTCTACAGTCTTCACAAAATAAAAGGCCCGTTTTGGCAGTTCACGCCCATGAAGTTTTAACCCCTAACGCGTAGGTAATAGAAGCGGTTTTTAGGTGCAACTTGTACGCTTTGCCTGTACGCACCATTTGGCTTTTAATAATCGTATGTGAATTATTAATCGTAAGGATTTAATTTTGAATCATTAATCTCGTAGCAAAAACTTCATCAATAGCCCAATAGCCAAATTAACGTCAAATTTAACGTAGTGCCTATGAACTACTAACTTCTACGTCGTCCAATGGACGAAAATACCCAGTTACGATGTGGGTAGGGTGAAAATCGCGGGCCGTGGACTTTGGATGGACGAACTAGTACCTAGGCATTGTTTTTTTATTCTGAGAGATTACTGATTCGAATTTAGTAAATTTAAAAAAATATCAAGTTTTACAATGAAGTAGGCGAGGTTTTTTGTTCGACACGTTAAATCACCGGGTCCCTTCATTATCGGGTTAGACCGCGTGGCGTGTCGACCTTTCTCAACCGTTTTGATATTCCCAAAGTTACTTTATAGAATTAGGATAATTTACCTGGGTTTTTGTTTGATGTTCCACTTACACTTTTTTGTTGGAACGAATTCTGAGAGGCTTTTAGGCGATGCTCTTGTATTTTTAAACCAAATGGGAATGTTTTTGTGAAAGACTGTATATATGTATGTATAGTGTAGTAAAGGTCCGAAGGGGTTTTTCCATTGCTTTTATGTACATCATAACACACAATTATATTAGGATACAAAAGCATGATTTAAATATTAATGTATTTCGTATTTCGTATTTATTTATTTATTTATTTGCATAAGCGCACACACACACACATAAAACATTGAAGATAAACAGAATAACATATAAACATACAGACACAGATAGAAAATACAGTTAATTTGCACTAAGATAGATAGGATATAGGTACCAAAGTACCCATAACGCACTAGAACTGGGGGTGGTGTGGCATCTGCAAAAGGGTTCTGACTCAGCATGTGCCTGAGAAGTAGACTGCTGAATGAATGACTGAGAATGTTGAATTCAGATGCATGAGCATAAGATTTGTTTTATTGAAAACTGTATTAGTATTACACAACATGCTACACTGCTCTGCAGCTGAGTTTATTTTGAAAAGCAAGTTGTAAGATTTTTTTTCAAAGCCAAAAACGGTTTTTGCTAGTTTGACGGCCGCGTTACGAATAAACTCGTAGCACAGCAAAGGACGTTACGGACTACGGCGTAGTAGATAGGTAAAGTTTAATATGGTTTAATCAAGAATTGTTGTCGTATCATCAAATTAGTCGAGTCGAACGCTCCCGGTCTTTTGATGAAAAACTAGCTAGCTACCACAGCTGGCTTAACTGTTGTTAATCGGCTCGCTCGCGTTAAGTCACATGCGGTACGGGCCAAACTAACAATAACGAACAATAGATGTGGGAGCGAGATGGTTAAACCTTTTTTCACCTAATCTACAATTAACTGCCTATTTAATCTTCAATTAATCGCCTGTTACATTTGACCACTCTTTTAGAAACTGGGTAACTGTCTTTTGACTTCTTTGTGTAGTTAGGAAACGGAATTAATAGGACCGGTAGACTGCCCTATGGATGTAGACTGCTTTAGGGTGCTTTAAGCAAATTCGTTTGCGCAACCCATTAAAAAAAATATTTACTTCACCACATACACATTACAGAACAATACCCGGCGATGCGTAAATGTTTGTTATTATATTAACAATAAATCTTTCTTTACAGACACGCCTTTCTTGTTAATTTGTTTATCGCCTTTTCTAATAATAAACCTTTGTTGATTTAATTATGGCACACACTTATAAATGAAATGAAATGAAATGTTTTATTTGCCTGAAATGTGGTACAGTAAGGTGGTAATCGTAATGAGCTCTACACATTTCACCTGTCCAGGTATGCAAAATTCGTTTGCTTAAATCTAAAAGACGTCATAATGCAATTACACAATACATTAAGGGCACTCATATAACAATCAATGTTTGTATATTGTTACAAGAATACATAAGAGCATTTTGTTCTGATCTAATTACGTAGACAGACCTTCATCGTGTAATTTGATCAGTCTAGAGTTGATATATATTTAGAGGCGAACCTGTGTCGAGATCGTTGTCTGTTTTACGCTTGAGAAGACTCTGTTGCATCTTACAATCAAAAACCTTGAACAGAATGTATAACTAGAGGATTGTTAAATATTTGTTAAAGTGGGCTACTCACACACTTGCCGCAGGGGCAATCTAGGGTGTAAAAGTGTAGCCGCCTCATGTGTGTGAGTACACCGCTCCAAGCAAGCTCCGACTAACAGAAGGCGGCTCCACACTTTTACACACGTCTATCACTGAGGCCATATGCAAATTGCACATGGAACCAACCAGTGACGCGAATTACTAACAAGTTCATCTCTGACTACATAGTCCCAACCTGAGTCTACAAATGACTCGCTTCCTGTGTAATCAATTGGGACGCCGGTCGCACACGGCATTTCTGTTTCTGTGAAATCACACAGACGTGTCCTCAATCAGTAGCTCCGTATAAATGCAGCGTGCTTGTGACGTTACTGAAGGGAACAGTGAACAGCAGACGATCATACTGGCCTGTAGATATGTAGGCACCTTGCCTACGATCCTTCATAATAGAAGCATCTACACGACACAATAGAAGAGAGGTTTGAAGGATGGTGGACACTTTCAGAGCCTTTATGAGCGATTACGGCTTTTATTTTGACGGAAATGAATGAACTATATCTCAAGTTTGATTATTAGCTGATCCACACCAAATGATCCAACGCGCTCCGGATCGCGCGCGGCTAGAGCGCGCTCCACAGGATCTCAAGAAATTTTACCTGGATCGGACAAGTGTGATGTGCGATCCAGGCCGATCCATGCTCCACGATCATGTCTGTAGAGCTGGAATCCTCACATTTGAAAACTTCATGAAAATTATTTCTTATAATGCCAATAATTAGTGCTAATTAGTGCCAAAATGGATATAATTAGTGCCATCATAGTTATAGGCATAAGTCTGTGAGGATTACAAATAGACGTCTCACTGTGATCCCTATTTCTCGTGCAAGCAAACGGTAGGTCCTATCGACTTGGTTGAGTCTCAGGAATTAGTGCCTAATTAGTGCCTTCAGCATGCCAAATCTCAGAAATATTGATTAAAATATCTCCGAGTTATAAAGGTATATTCATATTCATATTCATATTCTTATTCATATTCTTTATTGCACAGTAACTTAATAATAAAACTTAAATAACAAATAGTGCGCAAAGGCGAGCTTAGGCGAGGTACCCTTGTGAGGATTTCAGTTAGACGTTTCGAGTGGAACTGGAACGCGCATGGAGGAGGATAATCATTTCGAGCTGGATTAGAAGAACGTAAAAAGCCAATGTTTTTATTTCCCTTACAGTTCAACACATGTATAGTCGCGTACATGATTCTCTTTCTAAGTGTCGTTTCCCCTTACCTATTTGTTACTATTGTTTACTGTGAGAGAACTCATTTTTATGAAGCTTTCAAATGAAAGTATTTGAATCACAGCAAAAATATATCACCTAAAATTATTATACGATATTTTAAAAATGTAATACGCTAATATTCAGACAAATTATTAGCGTAGCGCGTAGCCCATAAGCCATAGACATGTTCGATCCACACTTCACATTTCAACCATGTAACTAAAAGCGTAAAAAGGGTGCCTCAACAATCGTCGAAGGCTCATATTGAAAAAGTATTTGTGTCTGAAGAGCTCTTACATGGGTTTACAAAAAGTGGGCTTTTCGGATTCGGATCTGCGGATAATGGCCACAATTCGAGCCGAAGTTCGAGCCAATTCCCTCTGAGAGGGAAGAGAGGGTTGGGGCTACAACAAGACAATACTTTGTAATTAGAATGACAGTTACGGATGTTATATGGGTGATAGAAAATAGAGCAATAACTTGTGTTTTATAGACGGTGACAGACTCGCCCCTAGTCACGCAAAAAATATTTGCTACGGAGAGGCCTTTGCTACCCAAAGGAGCGATGATGTCAAAATATTCATACATTTAGCGCTCATAAATTGGTAGTACTTGCTATACAAGGTGTAAATGAATTGCAATGCAATGCAAAATGAGTGTAGTGAAATGAAAGTACATTTTGGCTTGAGTGGGTCAACCGATTTGTATGGAGAAGTGAAAAATAAAGTTGCTCTGATCAAATCGGTTTCATATTGAAAGTTGCTCAAAATGACGTCCCTAACAAAGTAAATTCTCATTTTTAGTTAATTCATTTACACCTTGTATATTTGAGGCGACGACAGGCTAGAACCTTAACACGCAAAATGGGGAATAACTGGCTAAATATGAGAACCACTCCGCCTCTGCCACCGTGTATAGGAAGGAGGGTCAAACTACGTACAGAACTGCTAACTAAATATGAGAACCACTGTGCCTCTGCCACCGTGTATAGGAAGGAGGGTCAAACTAGGTACAGAACTGCTAACTAAATATGAGAACCACTGTGCCTCTGCCACCGTGTATAGGAAGGAGGGTCAAACTACGTACAGAACTGCTAACTAAATATGAGAACCACTGTGCCTCTGCCACCGTGTATAGGAAGGAGGGTCAAACTACGTACAGAACTGCTAACTAAATATGAGAACCACTGTGCCTCTGCCACCGTGTATAGGAAGGAGGGTCAAACTACGTACAGAACTGCTAACTAAATATGAGAACCACTGTGCCTCTGCCGCCGTGTATAGGAAGGAGGGTCAAACTACGTACAGAACTGCTAACTAAATATGAGAACCACTGTGCCTCTGCCGCCGTGTATAGGAAGGAGGGTCAAACTACGTACAGAACTGCTAACTAAATATGAGAACCACTGTGCCTCTGCCACCGTGTATAGGAAGGAGGGTCAAACTACGTACAGAACTGCTAACTAAATATGAGAACCACTGTGCCTCTGCCACCGTGTATAGGAAGGAGGGTCAAACTACGTACAGAACTGCTAACTAAATATGAGAACCACTGTGCCTCTGCCACCGTGTATAGGAAGGAGGGTCAAACTACGTACAGAACTGCTAACTAAATATGAGAACCACTGTGCCTCTGCCACCGTGTATAGGAAGGAGGGTCAAACTACGTACAGAACTGCTAACTAAATATGAGAACCACTGTGCCTCTGCCACCGTGTATAGGAAGGAGGGTCAAACTACGTACAGAACTGCTAACTAAATATGAGAACCACTGTGCCTCTGCCACCGTGTATAGGAAGGAGGGTCAAACTACGTACAGAACTGCTAACTAAATATGAGAACCACTGTGCCTCTGCCACCGTGTATAGGAAGGAGGGTCAAACTACGTACAGAACTGCTAACTAAATATGAGAACCACTGTGCCTCTGCCACCGTGTATAGGAAGGAGGGTCAAACTACGTACAGAACTGCTAACTAAATATGAGAACCACTGTGCCTCTGCCACCGTGTATAGGAAGGAGGGTCAAACTACGTACAGAACTGCTAACTAAATATGAGAACCACTGTGCCTCTGCCACCGTGTATAGGAAGGAGGGTCAAACTACGTACAGAACTGCTAACTAAATATGAGAACCACTGTGCCTCTGCCGCCGTGTATAGGAAGGAGGGTCAAACTACGTACAGAACTGCTAACTAAATATGAGAACCACTGTGCCTCTGCCACCGTGTATAGGAAGGAGGGTCAAACTACGTACAGAACTGCTAACTAAATATGAGAACCACTGTGCCTCTGCCACCGTGTATAGGAAGGAGGGTCAAACTACGTACAGAACTGCTAACTAAATATGAGAACCACTGTGCCTCTGCCACCGTGTATAGGAAGGAGGGTCAAACTACGTACAGAACTGCTAACTAAATATGAGAACCACTGTGCCTCTGCCACCGTGTATAGGAAGGAGGGTCAAACTACGTACAGAACTGCTAACTAAATATGAGAACCACTGTGCCTCTGCCACCGTGTATAGGAAGGAGGGTCAAACTACGTACAGAACTGCTAACTAAATATGAGAACCACTGTGCCTCTGCCACCGTGTATAGGAAGGAGGGTCAAACTACGTACAGAACTGCTAACTAAATATGAGAACCACTGTGCCTCTGCCACCGTGTATAGGAAGGAGGGTCAAACTACGTACAGAACTGCTAACTAAATATGAGAACCACTGTGCCTCTGCCACCGTGTATAGGAAGGAGGGTCAAACTACGTACAGAACTGCTAACTAAATATGAGAACCACTGTGCCTCTGCCACCGTGTATAGGAAGGAGGGTCAAACTACGTACAGAACTGCTAACTAAATATGAGAACCACTGTGCCTCTGCCACCGTGTATAGGAAGGAGGGTCAAACTACGTACAGAACTGCTAACTAAATATGAGAACCACTGTGCCTCTGCCACCGTGTATAGGAAGGAGGGTCAAACTACGTACAGAACTGCTAACTAAATATGAGAACCACTGTGCCTCTGCCACCGTGTATAGGAAGGAGGGTCAAACTACGTACAGAACTGCTAACTAAATATGAGAACCACTGTGCCTCTGCCACCGTGTATAGGAAGGAGGGTCAAACTACGTACAGAACTGCTAACTAAATATGAGAACCACTGTGCCTCTGCCACCGTGTATAGGAAGGAGGGTCAAACTACGTACAGAACTGCTAACTAAATATGAGAACCACTGTGCCTCTGCCACCGTGTATAGGAAGGAGGGTCAAACTACGTACAGAACTGCTAACTAAATATGAGAACCACTGTGCCTCTGCCACCGTGTATAGGAAGGAGGGTCAAACTACGTACAGAACTGCTAACTAAATATGAGAACCACTGTGCCTCTGCCACCGTGTATAGGAAGGAGGGTCAAACTACGTACAGAACTGCTAACTAAATATGAGAACCACTGTGCCTCTGCCACCGTGTATAGGAAGGAGGGTCAAACTACGTACAGAACTGCTAACTAAATATGAGAACCACTGTGCCTCTGCCACCGTGTATAGGAAGGAGGGTCAAACTACGTACAGAACTGCTAACTAAATATGAGAACCACTGTGCCTCTGCCATCGTGTATAGGAAGGAGGGTCAAACTACGTACAGAACTGCTAACTAAATATGAGAACCACTGTGCCTCTGCCATCGTGTATAGGAAGGAGGGTCAAACTACGTACAGAACTGCTAACTAAATATGAGAACCACTGTGCTTCTGCCACCGTGTATAGGAAGGAGGGTCAAACTACGTACAGAACTGCTAACTAAATATGAGAACCACTGTGCCTCTGCCACCGTGTATAGGAAGGAGGGTCAAACTACGTACAGAACTGCTAACTAAATATGAGAACCACTGTGCCTCTGCCACCGTGTATAGGAAGGAGGGTCAAACTACGTACAGAACTGCTAACTAAATATGAGAACCACTGTGCCTCTGCCACCGTGTATAGGAAGGAGGGTCAAACTACGTACAGAACTGCTAACTAAATATGAGAACCACTGTGCCTCTGCCACCGTGTATAGGAAGGAGGGTCAAACTACGTACAGAACTGCTAACTTAGCTGTGAACGGGTGTCGCTAGTCGCTGTCTACTAGTATTGCCATATTTGTGAATTTCGTCCGTGCATAGAATGACGTTTCAAAGATGGCGGTCGTGGTTCTGTATTGTGACATTTCACAGATAACTTGGTATGTCTCTACTTGTACAGCAGTCCAACGATCTTTTGGCGTGCGGTGACAGGTAGAAACTAAAGCATTTTGACAGGTTATAGCATTAGGTTGCGGAGAAGTGACGCCCTCCTGTAAATGTCACTCAAACGCCAAAAGATCGTTGCACAACATAATGTATGTTTTATTTATTTATGTATTAAAAATAATTATTTGTGCCATTATAGCCAAAGCCAGGAGTTTAGTTTATAATTTAGTTAGTGTCATTTGACATTGGAACTTTAATTCAGCCTACAAAGCTTTTACCAATAATGAAAGCTTGAGGTCAAACTGATAAACACACTAATTAAGCTATTTACGAATGTGTGTCTCTAATTGCTATAGCAAAACGATGGGTTTTAATTGCTTTCCAAATTACTTATTGTTTATTTCCTGTCTGGGAAATTTCACTGTGTCGTTCATAAAATATGGCCAGACGGGACATCGGGAAATCCATCACCCATATAAATTATGCACTGCTTCAGACAATATGCCTAGTTAGGGCAACGCTGCAAATTGTCGAGGCCATTAATTATTATGCTAACTAAGTTTATTCTCTGCCAGCCAAAAGTCGTGGTTGGAATAAAACAGATAGGAATAAGTACGAAAATCGCATTCATCCCGAATACATTTCAGCTTTACATTTAATGGAATTGTTCCAATTACATTATTTAGTTACTTACTTAGGAAATAATCTACGGAAGTTTAGTCGTCGTTTTTTGAAAAACAATACTAAGGGCCGGTTTCTGAATTGAGAAATTCACTGAGTTAATTCGTATCGTGCGTTCTTTTTTGTGATATCTGCAGAGACAGAACGATACTCAAAGTATTTAATTAGTTAAATTCTCAATTCAAAAAAAAACATAAACATTTAAATACAGGCACGTACATTGCTTCTGGCCCACACTAGGACCGGCCCGGATATTTAAATGATTTTGTACTATAGCACTAACGGCCGTACGCAGAGTCGTTAAATGATTCATTAAGGATTACTGAGTAAAGGATTCTGTATGAAAAATCAAAATGGAATGGGTTTAAGCGTTCATTAATACTCTGAGTACGGCGGTAAATGACTATCTACACTGACTATCCTTGGTTTCGTCTTAGCCGTATTTTTAGGGTTCCGATCTTTAAAAGGAAAATAAAGGAACGCTTATAGGATCACTTTGTTTTCCGTCCGTCCGTCCGTCCGTCCGTCTGTGTGTCAAGATCTTTTATAGCAAAAACGCGTAAATGTATCAAGCTGAAATTTATATTAATTGCTTAGGTCAACGGCCGCATATATAGTTGTGAAAAAATCAACCTTCTAGGTCAACGCAATCGAACGCTACGACCGTTTATGCTTTAAAAATGTTGGATTTTTATAGTAATCGCCATGTACCCAAAACCTATAGGGTAGTACTTCCCGTTGTCCTACAACCATGAAATTTGGCAAATTTGGTAAAGGGAAAAATCTGAAAACTGCAAATTTCTATCTATGTAATTGGGTTTACATGGATGACATCATACTTAAGGTTTTTTATGTGGATACCTAATTCCACCAGTTACGCTCTCCAAGTGTAATCGGAACTCTTGGTCCGCGAGTCCTACTCGCACTTGACCGTTTATTTTATTGAAGACACTAAATAAGAACAATTTGTAACTAGTTCTTCGTCACTTCTTCTGGTTCCCAAGACACAGAGTATACCAACGCGTGGCCGGAAGCAATAAGTCTGTATGTAAATGATTATTTTTACGTGTACCAGTTTATCCCTAGGCTGTACTAAAACAGCAGTTAGGGCGTTCTCCTCAAGCTACACCTTGTATAATCTGTACCGTTCGCGTTCTTATTTTGTACAACATAGAGACTACGACGGTAAAACTTATCCTGGACGGAACTGCACATTTAAAATGGAATAGAAATAGTATATCGTCTACATTACGAATATAACTTTTCTCCCTGGAGGTTGTCACACAATGTTGAAAGCATCCGAAGCGTAGATGCGAGCGGCAAATTTGAAAAGTTTCAGGCGGTTTGTTTGTTAGACTCGCAGTGATGAAATAAACCAAAGAACTGAGCAAACTAGTCATGTCTCCTATTTCGTACAGAAACAAGTTACAGCTGTCCAACCATCTTTTAGCGTGCGGTGACAGCTACTACTAGAAACTATATAACGCTTTTTGACAGGATCATTACATTAGGTTGCGTAGAACTAGCGCCCCCCTGAAAACGTCACTCACACGCCAAAATATCGTTGGACATTTATACAATATAAGTCAAAACTGACAACATTGTAATGCCTAACTATAATAGGTATGGTCTAAGGTCTAACGCCTGTTGCGAGAAATCGGCACTACCTCAATTTCATTCATCAGAAAAAAACTGACACTTATAATTACATATACACAGTGTGGTTTGGGCTTCTAACCTCTACAGTGTACACGATACCTTATATATGCCTTGTTGTATGTTAGTTACCAAATTGAGACCAAAGTTATCGGTTTAGAATTTTAAAATTGTACCTTATTTCCGTATCAAAAAGCCTGAACCCAGGCATCAGACAAATATTACACTATTTCACCATAATTTCTCATATCATTTATTGTAAATGTATGATATGTGAAGTCTACTTATATAAACATAAGAACTTATTTTATATTGGTTTTATCAGCAGCTAGGTACTTACATTAGCGGAAAAACCTTCACACAACAATTTTGTTTCGAGTTGAACAAGAGCAATAAAATATGGTAAAAAAAAATACAACATGTTTTTGCAACGTACTCGTATTCAATTGTGTGTTGCGTAAACAAATATGATTTGTTGCAATGACCAGCCGTAGATAGAGCTTACATTTTTTTATATTTGTGTTATTGATGTGTTTTAGCAAAAAAAAGCCGTTGGTCTAACACATAATATATTAACCCCCAGATTCTATATGAGTGGTCAAATGTAACAGGCAAATAATTCTTAAATAGTAGCATGTGATTGACTGAAATGAGTTTGACATGATATTAAGAGTCTGTTACATTTGCTCGCTCTCCCAGGAATCGGGAGGTATATAGCGTAACAATTCGTAACTCAAATTCAAATTGATTAGTGATCTGGGGCTCATTTCATAGAACTATTAGTCTAAAATTAATGGCTTGCTTGTAACCGTTGTAACCATATGCATTTATTAGTAGTCACCCAATTCATATGGTTCAAAAGAACAAATCTGTTGTAGAGATAAGCTCGTATTGTGGATAAATTTTCCATCGAGTCGTATAAAGTTTATAGAACAACTTCCTTTAAATAAGTAAAATCGATTTTAACTCCAATAAAATATGATGGCAGAGAAATAAAACACAATTCCCAAAGAACTGGACGAAGGAATACTTCTTAATTTATTGTCTGTTTCCGCAGCGCCCGCATAGTTTCATCAGTGCACCCGTCCAGTATCGAGGCCTGATAAAGTTATCTCGCACTTCATATACGTCTATAGACGTACCTCCAGTATAGTGTCTATAGTAGTACTGAGGATACAGTGCAGAGTCCAACTTATTTATTAGAGAAGATAAATAATGAACTTGCTCTTAATTTAATTCTAGGGTGGAGCAGCGTCTGCGTTTCGCGATTCAGCAAGCTGGTGGATTCTATAGAGCTTCGGATTGTTGTTCTGGAATTTTCTTTTTTCGAAAAGATTTTATTGTGCTCGGAGACGTGTTGAAGCATCTTTTATAAAGACGTTGCTCTGTTTTCAGGGTTCCATATTGTATAGAATAGAATTCCCTGCTGGAATCACGGTAATGGCTGCTTGTCTAGCAACGCTTTGTGTCATCACATCAGTTATCAAGTAGAAATTAAATACAAATTATCAAGGTGTACCATACCTCGAAGTTGTGGAAAATCAGGCCTCTCAGTAATAGTTTCAGGGTCTGTCCCGGAAACCTGCTCTACTTTACCGGGAGGTAAAAGTCCTTCATATATGACGGTCCGATTCACCTTAGCCTTTTATTATGTACATCGAAACCAGAAACTTATGTATAAAACTTTGTTAACAGTTAATTAGCGTCAACGTAAAATAACCGAATCCCATCCATCCACAAAAACCACGGTTTGGCGCGTCCGCTATCTAGACAACGTTCGTTTGTTACACAACCGCGTCCCTATCGACAGGCCCCAGCGATACGTATTTCAACGTCTGCTGGGGCTTAGGCAGAATTCACCACACATCGGGATCATCAATCAGGCGGCTTATCACGTCGCCACCGGCCTGCCCATATGTCGGAAGTTCGTGAGCGAAAAACGACGGAAAAGTCGCCGTGTGTTTCCAATGTGCATGCGGCTTTACAGGTTCAGGTCATTGGTTTTATCTTATGGGTTCTCCACCCTTGCTTGGTCGGTGATGGATACGAGGTTGATAGCGGATATATAACAAGCCTTATGCACAAATTCACTACAAAAGTTTTAGTCATAAAAGTTTGGTTGGTTGATACTACAAGCACTATATGTATTAGTACCTAAATTGTGTTTCAATACGCCTCTGCCAGAGTTAATGATGTAAAAACGTAAGTGACTGTACCAAGAAAGTTTGAAGCCTTCCAGATTCTGATTAGATTTTCTTAAAGTAGGTATGTCCTAAAATAAATCATCCAGTTAGCAGAATCCATCACAATAAAGTTAAAGTATTCTATAGCAAAACAAAATTGAATTTCACTTCGAGATTTCTAATATTAAAGTTTTCATTTAACGTCTATTGTCTAGAGAACAATAAGGCATAAAAGATTGCCAGTTACCATCTAATACCCCGAATTTCGCAGCCAATAACTTTGTAAAACAAAACATTTCATAAGTCAGGGTCGTATTATGTATTGTAGCAGGCCCTCGAGCAGAGAGCCCTTAGGTTCTAGGCTCCACGGATTACATATTTGCCGAGATAAATATTTGTAAGGGCTAAGGGCACGTGTAGGAGAAATGCGTTACCCTTTCGTCTTTGGAACTTGAGTGCGATAAATCTGTCTTGCTTGAACAGAACAATCGATGAAAGGCTTCTGATATATTACTACAATGGTCAGTACTGCAGGGGTCATGATGAAGTGGGTACAATATTTTGTGGATGTGAAAGAATCTTTATAAAAATAAATCTGATGTTCGGATTAGACATTAATTTGGGATAAGATAATTGCTTAGGATTGGCACTTCCAATTTATAAATGAAAGTAGACCTTAATTGATTTTCGAATTAACAATGTATTGTAACAGTTTAACTAATATTTAATCTGAGGTACCTACACTTGTAACAATAGTTAGACAACAAACAGGGTTACTCTACTTTAGCTTAAACATCCCCAGGGCCAAATATCTGAGGAAACAATCAAAGTCAACCACAAACTCGGGTACCAACAAATTGCCTGGCAATAAGTTCTATGTTGATTGAGATGGCTGAGGGATGAATCGATTCAAAATGCACGATTCGATCGCTATAATATAGCCTTATATTTATTAACAACATCATGCGTTTCATCGATAGCAATGATATAAAAATACCGGGCATAGAACAAACAAACACAAGTAAGTACAACGACCAAGTAGCGATAATAACCTTAGCACCAAATTGAAACCTGCATCTCCTGCGTGAGAAGCAAGCGATGAAACCCACTAAACCGCGGAGCCACATGATATAGGAACAAATTTGGGATTGATTCAAAACAATACAGGCGTGACAAAGGCGTCGTGATTGCGCCGAGCTCCTCATTTGCATATTTCATTGACCCACAATTTAATTTTGTCTGCTGTCTCCCCGGGCGTTAATTTCGGTTCATTTGTCGCACTGCCTTTTCCTGTATAATGATGTTATACGGGATGAGGACGATACTGTTGGATAGGGATTATTATTATGCGGATTAGATGGCTACGTTGAGTTTTGTTTTTTTTTTACACAGAATACAAATAGTACTTTTATGCTGTATTTTTGTATTTTAAAATGGTTCTTATTCCATGAGATATTGTTACCAGTTTCATTATATAATTTGGAGTGACGTACAAAAATAACTTAAAGGACCTGCGATCAGCCTTTTACCACCCTATCTACAGCTGAGCTAATAGGTAGGTTATTATTAGTATTTGTTATTTTATACTGAAAGTTGTATAGGTATTTGCAACTCTACTTGAATTTCGATCAAGTCACATAAAATGGTAAAAACCCTGATTTCCAATGTGGCTTCGAAAATCATGTGATCGATTTTAATTTCACCGAACACATAAACCATATCTCCCTATGAAATATCCATAATAAATCTCTATCCATAGCATAATTTTGAATAGGAGTGCTCACGCGAGTGCGGTGAAATCTACAATGACGGAATACTTTTCAGAGATACAGACCCCGCCACGATTCTTGGCTCTTTAGTGAGCTCTCACCTATCTCTCTCGTCCATGTATGCGTCTTTCTTGTACCTATACGCCGCTACCCCTGGCACTCAGGTGCCAACAAACTTTGCGCGACTTTTATTTTTCATAGGTATTCATAAGGTACCACCACTCTCCCTGTTAAAAACAAAACCATTTTCCAACTTTTCTCCCTGTACATCACATTTGCATGCATGTACGCAAATAACAATGGTTACGTAATGAGCAGCTGTGTCAAACAACTCAATAGCTTTGTCCAGCGATTATCGGATTTTGAGCTATACTAGATGTTTATTTCCTTTACAGTTCAGAATTTATATACCAGCCATGATTCACAATTTCAGGATATCAAATTGCCCGGAACAAGGAAGCGGAAAAGGAAAATACATTGAGATAAATTAGAGAGTATAAATATTGTCCGTATCAGTGGAGAGCATTCGTATATGGCTTTTCTTCTTCTTGGGGACATTTTTATCGGTCATCGAAAAGCGTAAAATATTATGGTTGTTCAATCGGATTTGATACGATGGATTCAGGACGTTGTTTAAGTATTTTGTTATTCTACATCAAATAATTTTTGGGTCTATTCATTTAAGGTTCATTATTTGTGGATCTTAACTGTCTCAGGCAATATTTTATTTATTGCCCTGGGGTCGTCCAAAATGGGATACATGTGTATGATCTAACTAACGTCCAGAAATAAACCGATCTTTATCACAAAACATTGCAGTAATACCACTATTACAACCTCTAAACAAAATAGACTCCTCAAAATGGGTTGCCATGCCAGAGGCTAGCTGGTGTTGCCAGGAACAAAACAACTGGCCGACAACATTAACACGGGACATTAGCGCCACCTCTCAGACTGCCCGCATAATGTGACGCAAAATTTGTTGACGCTTGTTTTTGCTGCTATTAGCTTAATACCCCTTTGTCTGGGACAGAGAGAGCCACAAACAAGGGCCCTTAAACGTTGATGGATAGTACGTTTGTGCTGAGATAGTTATTGGGCTATCACGAGAGGATTCGCTTTGCTGCTGGAATCCTTGTTTCATTGTGTTGCTCAGATCAAATGATACAACATTCGACAATTCCAAGATTCTATCGTATACAATTCCTATCAGTATAAATATCAAATATTGCTTTTTACTTGTACATCTGTATCTAGAAAAAACACATAACATGTGTCTTGGTTTACCAACCAATAGACAGTATAATGTAAAGAAATGTAATGAACAAATATAAAGCTCCATCCATATGTTACTGTTTATGGAACTTTATATTCAATGGACCTACAATTTTGTCGTATCTTGTTTCTGTAACATCACAACTAAATACATCTCCAGTAGAGGACACCGAAGGAATATAGATTTTACATCGTATCGTTCCAAGAACCCCCTAAGGACGCGTATCTAAAACTCTTTGTCCAAATCAATGAAAGTATGAATCGTAGAGTTTCGCTATCGCTTTGAGAATAAAGGTACCTAACGGTAAAGAAAGGGTAATGGGGTAGGTACGATTTTGTATGGGAGCTGATAGTGCAAGAGCAACTTAAGATGACCTACTTAGAGCGGGTAAAGTTGAGCACTACAATCGGATGCATCGAAGAAATCTGGGAATAAGTCTTTGCGAAGTTATAACTTAACTTATAAACAACATAGCCGCAATGATAATAAACATAAACATTGAACATTTAAATGCGGGCACATTCATTGCTACCGGCCTCATACAAGGATACCCCGTGCCGTGGGAACCAGAAACAGCGACATCACAAACATGTAACATCCAAGACGTAGGGTTTTTTTTTGTCCCCAGCCGGGATTCGAACCCGGGACCTTTCGCATGGTAGGCAGATGCGCAACCGCTGCGCCACAGAGGTCGTCGTCAAATTATATATATACATATCATAAGATATAACGGTGCGGTGATGGGTTAGTGCCATAACAAGCGAAATAGAGTTTTGCTAAAATGTGGGCACAATTATCTGCATCTGCCGACCCGCTGTGTTACTGTTGTTATTTTTTCATAATTTTTGATGCATATTCCGAATTTGTTGTTGTGTTATTTGGTGTTTTTGGAGACTGCTGCCTGTGATCTCCAAAAATATTATAGTTATATATATTTTCATTTTCATTTCACTTTTCATTTATACTTTATTGCACAAAAAACATAAAAAAACACGTAACATTTACAGAAAGATATGTACAAAGGCGAGCTTATCTCTAAAAAGAGATTTCTTCCAGCAAACCTAGAGATGACAGGAAAAAAAAGATAAAGAGAGGGAAGTCAGTGCACAAATGACTAAAACTAATGACAAGTATGAATAAATATAGATTGCTACTTATATATCTTATTAGCTGCGACGATGGGTTATCCCTCCATCACGCAAAATATTGTATGACTTGCTAAACGCGGACGCAACTGTGTCTCCGCCACCTCGTACAGGAAATGGCATACCGTTGTCAATGTTTGTGTAGTCTCCAGGTGTTCTGCTCAACAGGAAGTTCCTTGGATCTCGGTGTAATGTAAATGCGCCGCGGGGCATGTACAGCCTTGTTTACAGCTAGTTTGTTTTGCATTCCTTGTTTACATCCCCAGGGATATTCTTTGGCGCTTATTCTTTGATGCTAGTATTTATACATTTTTAGGGTTCCGATCCTAAAAAGGAAAAATGGGAACCCTTATCTTATGACCACTTTGTTGTCAGTCCGTCTGTCCGTCCGTCTATCTGTCCGTCTGTCTGTCAAGACTACCGATGCATATTTTTATATCAGTTGCTTAGGTCTGTAGTTCCCTATAGCTAGGAAAAAATATCCTTCTAGATCAACGCAATCGAACGCTACGACCAATGTTGTAAAATTAGTAATCGCAATGGACCCAAAACCTATAGGGTCTTCCCGTTGTCCTACAATCATGAAAGGAACAAAACAAGATCAAAGCCCAAGTAAAGGGAAAAATCAGAAATCTGCAAATAGCTGCAAATATGTAATTTGGTTTACATGGATGATCATACTTTAGTTTTTTATGTGGAAACCAAATTACGCCAGTACGATCTCCAAGTGTGATCGGAATCGGAACCCGTGGTCCACGAGTCCTACTCGCACTTGACCGTTTATTTTACCTGGGATGGTTGTTCTCAAGAGGGATTACGTAACTGCAAGGTTGATGAGATATTTTGAACTTTACTATCGAATAAGCCTCCCCAAGCTACTGCTTCAGGCATCAAAAAGTCTCAGATCCATTATTAAACCACGTCTGACTAAATGCTCATTACACGTCACTGGCAGAATTTTTCTGGCAAAAGACAGATTGCCAAAACTAAAGTGTATTTTAATCTTAGTGAACAAGTAACTTTAAATGAAAACATAATTGTTTTTACAATGTAGAGCCAAAGTATCCATACTTGAAATATTAATCTACTATAGACATAGCGGCGAGAGGGGTCAAAGAGCCGTAGCTGGAAAAATACAAAATACAAAAAAAAGTTTACGGCCCTCCGGATAAACACTTTGTTGAACCGTGGTTAAGTACTTACACAAGTAAACGCAAAAAGTTACTCGGGGAAATTACCTTTTGGTGGTACAAAGGATAGTAAAATTTCTATAAAACTAACATAAAAAACTGGCTGCACTCTTTTTTTATGAAAAGCAGTATTTTTAATCGATTGGAATACAAATCCAAGTTATATTTTACCCAAATATGTTCATAGCTGCATGAAAGCCTTTTGCGTTCCAGTAATGAGGAGTAAATGATGTTGTGCACTAATTAGGAGGATATTCGGTCGATATCAGATAGCCTTTCCATTACTAAAGCCCATTAATAAACCACTTTTAGCTCTGAGTGTGGTCGTACAATGACGGTTACACCAAATAAAATCGGTCGTTTTTACGCTTGAGATAGTTCCCACAGCTGAGTGAGAGTTTATGTGATATTATCACTTTCGATCGACAATTGCTTTAGTAGAATAGAGCCCCCCTTAACCTAACTTAACCCCCAATAAGTTTAGTAGAATAGAGCCCCAGTTCCAAGTCTCACTGCACAGAGATCATTTACATTTTGCTCGATATATTTACATATTCTTTTGCATGAAACCTCTGAGGAACTTACATAGAGTAAATACTGGAGAACCCCTCTTATTACGAAGCTTGGAGTTGGAGCTACAATTATTATTATTTTTGCAAAATGTTTTGCCCTCTTCATCTCTGCACAACATTATAATATGCCTGTATTGTATATTTGCAAAATCAAACGTTTTATTAACAATTATTGTGATGATGTATTCGCTTTCAACGCTGGCTTGGATGCCAATTGGAGGAAAAGTTTGATAAATTTAAAACCGATTTGATCAAAGTAACTACCGTTAGTTAGTGTATTTTACACGTGTATGAAAAATGTAATAAGTTGGCCGATCGGTGCAAGACGTATAGTTCCATAGTTCCATTCGTTTTTAGAGATTACGTAAATTATCGTGGTTAAAATTTTACACCTACACAAATGATTAAAATGTTTCATTGTTTAAATTTAAACCACGCATCGCAGTTATTGGTCGAATAGGCTTTAGAAGGATTACCGGATTTTGCGTCAATTTTGTCAATACTGACGCGTCTTTGTACGTTGTACTCATATTAATGCGACAACGCGACGCTTTTAATCGGATGATTGATCGATCACCCATAAAGGGGGGTGTTTAATTAGCTAACTATATTTTAGAGAATGATTGTGAACAACGTTCCCCAAGAAACATAATGGTCGCAAATAAAAAATGGGTCTTCCATAGTAATTTGTTAATAGCTGATAAAGTCAGTTTACTGAGAGATGTTTTGTTTTAAATTTTTTTAACCAAATGGTTCAATTCATTCCCCAAAATATGTAATGGTGGTAAGCTATATAAATTCATCTTTCCTCGTATTTTGTAGGAATTTTGCTTATTGTATTTTTCAGGGCGTGTGAATAGGTTTAGCACAGCAGCACTTAAACTGTGTTGTCTGTGAAATTAGATTCAAATACTACACACGACAACTTCAATGTTTTAATTTCATGAAAAGTGTGAAGGAGCGGTTAAATTGGTGGGGGCGTCTGTAATTTCCAAGCATTTGGAAAAAAGGGATGACATAAATTTATTTGCTTTGTATTTACAAGGCAAATAAATTTATGTCATCCCTTTTTTGATGCCAGCAAAAGAAAAGTCTGCAATATTAAAGGAGATATGTTATATAAATATCATCCATCATACGGGTACTTTAAAACATGTCGTGTTGTTTTTTTAAAACGTAGGCAGTCCACCCATTAATTATATTTAACTTATTTATTCATAACTGTTTCACACGCTTTTAAATATCTGTCGACACGCCAAAGCCACGTTTTGGTTTACAGTTTCAAATGTTTAATAAACAATGGGTTTGTGATGTTAATATCGCGTGATTTTAATCCTTTCGTCTACAGGTGTCCGCACCATGCACTGTGAATAATTTTGCATATCATGAAACTGATGGTATCAGCAACTTATTCACTTGCTCAAACCGACCGAATATTGCAAAAAGTGACATAAACGCATCGATTTTGCATTGGTTGGTATTTCATTCGCCTATAATTTCAACAAAAACCGGCCAAGTGCGAGTCGGACTCTCGCACGAAGGGTTTTGTACCATTATCTATAAAAACGGCAAAAAAATATGTCAGTTGTATATATAATAATATTTAATATTTATTATAATCTGTTTCTTAGTATTTTTTGTTATAGTGGCAATAGAAATACATCATGTGTGAAAATTTCAACTATCTAGCCATCACGGTTTATGAGATACAGCCTGGTGGCCATTATCTATAAAGACGGCCAAAAAATCATGTCTTTTGCATAGGAGCCCCCTTGTGTACTTATTATAATCTGTTATTATTTGTTGTTATAGCAGCAACGGAAATACATAACCTGTGAAAATTTCAACTGTCTAGCTATCACGGTTCATGAGTTACAGCCTGGCGACAGACGGACAGACAGACAGACGGACAGCGGAGGCTTAGTAATAGGGTCCCGTTTGGCACCCTTCGGGTACGGAACCCTAAAAGACAACATACACATACAACATGGCGTTGAACCTTTTTCCACAATCGTGCCCACTTTTAGCCAGATAATCAATAGGTACTCAATTTGGCGTGACATGGAGCTAGCTCATCGCCACAGCTATGGAGTAATTAAGGTTTTTTCACGATGTTCTCCATCGCCTTTAACGCCCGTATAACGTACCTTGAGATAAATTACTTATCTCATTGTTCCAGGCTCAGCACAGGGATTCAATCCTGCATCTCCTGCGTGAAAAGTAAGTTGAAACCCACATGACAACCACACGAAACTCTTTAATCGTTCTAAATTAGTTGAATTCATCGTTAAAGTCTGGTAGGTACTGTAAGTCTGGTATCACAGATACTTTAATTTTACTCAATAGTAGATAGTATAGTTGTGTACATGTTGCATTCACAATGATATTCAAATTGTTCCGTAAACCTCAAGTCTGGTCTGGACTCCCGGTCTCGAGTCTTGGATGATGTCCGACTTGATCTCATCTCACTACAGTGTTGGTGTCCTGTGGGGCCAGGAGTAATATCTGTATTCGCAACTCAAACCGTTGTTTGTACACGCTTGCTTATGTTCTCCTATCGCTGGAATAGCATGATGAAATGGTTCATTTTGAACTCCCGACATGCCTCGGTGTTTACTTTGCTGGTCACGCGCCACATGTTAAGCTTATACCTTATATTATATGTACATACATTTAATAGTCCCCACTGCTACTACCAATATTAATGCTAAACTCTCACGTGCTGAGAGACAGACACACAGACAGTAATATATTATTTATATTACGAGCCTACTTTGTCCCACTGCTGGGCAAAGGCCTCTCTCCCCCAAACTTATATAAAACCCCTTTTTCCCTCGTCGGGCAGGGGTTAAAAATACCTTCGTTAACATACTTTCTTGAACAAAATATCAGGCAAATACTATATACAGGTCTATTTACCTACATCTATACTAGAAATCACACTGATGTAAGGCCTCGAAGGCCCATTTTTTTCCCGACCTAATCCCGGCAATTTGTTCGGCGTCTTGACACAACCTTTCTATCAAAATTAACTTCGAATTCCTCACATAATAAGATTTCGGATAAAGGAAATGGAAAAGAGTATTTTAGGGAGACGCGTTTATGCTCAGTACGGTAACAGCGTGGTTGTTGATCAAAGACGTGTTTTTATGTCTATTTCTAAAGAAATGATAAGAATATTGGAAGTTATAAAACATTGATCGGGAAGTATGAAAGTAATCAATCATATACGTTTACGTACGTAGGTACAGTTTGCAACGCAATTAGCTGGCGAGCGTACTAAATTATTATGTAGGCCGGACCAGCTGATTGTGTTGCAAACCGTACTTAAAAACTTTGACAAGGTAAGACTACGGTCACGCCTTTTTCCCATACCAGTGGCACTGGCACAGTTTGACAGTTGGCTAGCTCATCGCCACAGTTTGAATTGTGTGTTGAAAATAATATAATTACAAATACACATATATCTGAAAATCTCAAATGATATCAATTCTACAACATTCAACGCATTCTTATTTGTTATGTATCTTGAACCAATATTACTATGAACATTTCACAAAGAAATGTTACAAATGCATGTCTCGACGATATCAGCAGCCCGGGAATACTTGTATATTGCAAATATTACCGATATCAATATTGTCATTGAATTGAAATGGCAGATATTTTCTCATTTTTCATTCATCTTCTATCGTTTTGTTCAATGTACTGTACTGTCGATGACGACAGCAGACGAGACGACGTACGACGACGCACGTTCACTGACGCGTTCGAATAAAAGTTTTATTAATCAATTGATTTACAGCAGCACACATGACAGGCTTACGGAGTACCAATGATAAATATGATGTACAAAGACTAGCTTATCTCTAATAAAATGTGAGACTTAGGTTAGTGACTCCGAACTGAAAAACCCTTTTGCCAAGGTCTAGAATCTAGCGATTGGTATTCTGCTGACGGTACGCTACACTAGTATACGCGTACTACTGTGGCTTTCAGGATCATTTCAGACGTGACAGTACGCGTGACCGACAAGTAATTATGGGAAATTTTCAGAGCAAAATCAAATATGGGTCAATCTGACTCACGTCCGGGTAAAGGTCCACTAAATCTTCTATTTTACGTAGCATTCTCGGGATGATTATACAAAAGACGCAATAGAACAATTATCGGCCAAGTGCGAGTCTGACTCTCAAACGGAGGATTCCACACCAAACAAGAGTCCTCAATTGGCCTATATTTAATCATATTTTAAGGTATGAAAATGTAAATTGGGCTGTGGGCTCAGTTCCTAAATAAACAAAAAAAAACCTACAAAACATTCTGATGAAAATTTCAACTCTACCAATTACGGTTCGTGAGATAGAAGAGCCCGCTGACGGACAAACAGCGTTTGGCACCGTTCGGGTACGGAACCCTATAAAGAACAAGCGCAAGGCAATTCTACATTCTACAAAGGCAAGTGATACAAACGTAAATCCTCTGTTTAATACGGCTACACTTCATACTTTATCCTCAGCTGCAAGTTATGAAACTGAATATTTCCGTTGCAGCGCCTGCTTCCGGCATCACTCGCTGTATGACACAAGAAAGCTTTTATCTTCTAGCCTGTCGTAGGAAATTGCACGTTTGTTACATCTTTTTAGGGTTCTGTACAAAGATTTCTATAGTCTGTTTGTTTCTTCATTGGCTTCATAAAAATTTTGATAGTTCGTTTGCGTACCTAATAAGCAATATTTTCCAAATGTATGGGTTGGTTGGGTTTGACGGCGCTCAAATTTGGTCGTTGACAAGAGCATCAGAAGTTCGTACCGCGCTCCATAACTGGCATCGCAGATGTGGCCAAACTGAAGTGGAGCTGGGCAGGCCATGTGTGTGATAGCCACTGAATGGGTGCCGATAGACGGACACCGGCGCAGAGGAAGAGGAAGGCCTAGAACGAGATGGCGGGACGACCTTGACTTGACATGTTTGAACTAGAGTGGGTCAATCTAGTTCTGACTAGAGATGTGTGGGCTCGAAATGGAGAGGCCTTTAACCAGCAGTGGGTGGGACATATGTATGTAAAAAAAATGAAAAAAATAGTTTATTAAGCTACCAAAAGCTAATTGGAATGAATGGATTATAAATTCTTGAAATAATTACCTATTATAATGTAAAAGCTCCTCACAACCGCAAGCGTACTTCACACTGTGCCTTTTCACAAACACCGGTTCCCGGATAGCCGGGCGGCGCCCCGGCCACCCGGCGATGAAGTGTATGGCCATGTACGTACGCTTTCATACGTACCGGCGTAATTTGCCGGGCAATCGTACGAAATGACAACCGGTTAGACGGCGCCGGTTTGTGTAAATGTAAAGTTATCAGGGGTAGCCAACATTTTCCAATACTTTTGGGAGCTATTTGGAAGGAAAATGCACTAAACTAAAAAGGCAACTAAAGCCTCTAAACATCATAATAACGTGACGACAACTAAGATGACGTTTAGAGGGCTTAGTGGCCTTTTTAGTTTAGTGCATTTTTCTTCCAAATAGCCCGCAGTACCCACCTAAAATTACTTGTAAGTAGGTAGGTAAGTACCTACATAATCAACTAATCACCTTTTATTTATGACTTCAGAAAATGCTCTCAGTTTTTCCAATTCCTGAAAATTAACTCCATCTACGGAGAAACCAGCAAACCTCTGAATATTAAACTATTCTTGTTCCTGTAAGCGCCATCTTCATAAGAACTCACAAATTACTGGGCTCACTCACCGCAACGCGAGACTATGGTCGTCTACAAAAAATAAAACGTTATCAAAGTAGATGGCGCTTCTCAGCAACAAGACGCCTACGCTATTTATTTTATGTACACTAGATGGCATTAGTAGGTCTGCTTATGTCATAGAAACCATCGTCGGAAGACAGTTTCTAACGCGGTAGAGTCACCAGTTATGACGTCATCAAGTTTGTATGGACAAAAAAACTTGACCTTTGAGCTGTAATTTGGCAGGCTTTCTGTCTGAAAATGCCCCTAAATAACCTGAAAAACTTTTTATACGAAAACGATACATCAAACATGCTATACAAACTTTAGCCCTCTTTTTTTTACGCTTGTGGGGGGCAAATCTTGAAAAAAAAACTTAACTTACGTCCTAGATCTTTAAACTACCTGTCAAATTACAGCACCATAGGTAAAGTTTTTTTGTATTTTCTACAATCTCGACCCCCTTTTTTGCCCCTCGTGGAGGCAGAACTTTGAGAAAAGATGTTGAATTTAAGTCCTGGATCTTACGTACTGGTTTCATCAAAAACACTTTTTCCGCTAAGGGATACTACCTACTAATAATTATCCTTACTTGTCCAAAGTTAAATAAATTGAAAACTATTTATGATAATTATTTATATAAAATTCTAAATTAATTTCATTAATTCAATATTCCTTTCTCAGCATATGAATTAAAAAAATTGGAAAAACATACATATACATTGTTAACTTGGAAAATGTTGACAGCACCCGAGAAGCTACATTTCAGTCAAATATAATTTCAGTCTTTATACTTTTTGCATGTACCTACTTCTTTATATTTTTTGTCGGGCTGTTGGTAGCTGTTGACTTATTAATTTATATAGCATTTGAGTTACATATGAGTATGTAACAAACAAACATGGGTCATATACGTCCTACCCTGTAATACTTCATACTAAAATGTAGCGCCAACGCAAAGGGTGTGCAGTGCAGTGCAGTACAGTCATCGATCTTTCTTTTTTTTTTAACTTAATTGCAATAAATATTGTGATCTGTTTATGATTAATTAGACAACCATATTATGTGGATGCGGATGTGGATGTTATTAGCTTTTATTTACTTTTATTTATCTTTTATTAGAAACAAACAGTCTCTTATAATAATGAATTGTTACAAGAATAAAGTTAGATTGCCATTTTTAGTGTGCCATTTATGTAAAAATTATAGCTGTAAGCTTCCCGAAGAAAGTAAAATAACAATAAAATAAAATAATTATGATCGAAGAGTGCAGTGCACAGAGACCTCCGGAGCTAGTTTTACACTACTTTTCCTAGCGTTTTAACGTAGATACCTAATTTAACATTTAACGTAGATACCTAATTAAACATTTAGGTGCTGATTTACTTTACTATGTAATTAAGTACATAACATAGCGTCACTCCTTTTTCCATACGGGGTGGCAGAGGCACAACTGTGCCCACTTTTGGCCAGTTATTCAATACTCCATTTCGCGTGACAAGGGGCTAGCCCATTTTCCTTCCATTCCTCACGATGTTTTCCATCACCGTTCCAACCAACCCATCTCCTGCGCGATAAGCAAGCGTGAAACCCTCTATACCACGGAGCTATTTACTTTACTAGTCTTATATTGTATACTTTTACAAGTATTTCTTTTATGTAGATATTGTTTTTTTCTGAGATATTATTTTTTTGTTCTTGGCAGTGCTTACTGAGTTACATCCACATAATTTCGCGTCTGGGCTTCGAACTTTTATCCAATGACGACCTTCATTATAATGTATACAGATACCTAGGGAATACTAGGGATCGTCGGGGTATTGCTCTAGCTAGAGTCCTAATTTGACCTGTTTTCCAGATTCAATCGTTTTAAGAAAAAGTTTTGTGTGTTTATAAAGGCCTTATTAAAGGCTTCGTTGTCGGTTGTGCGTCTCAGAACATAGATCTCAGAACTTTGTGGCATAGATTTAATTATCCTCCAATTTGGTACCTATATCCCCACTTGGATGTAGCTTGGCAATAAACGTAGCAGCTATAAATTGCATGACAATATAATAACATTAATGATGATGATGATGATGATGATGAATTATGACCCTTACATTCACATCCATTTAACTACTTCTAACTTAAATAAAAGCATTTTTTCCATTACCATTTTCTTTTTGTTCTTAGACACAGTCATCCACCTAACATCAATTCTAATCTCCGTCTTTTTGCTTTTAGCAAACTTGGCTTGTAATTTGTTTCACGGACGCCATTGTTGTGCTGAAATCTTAACGTAACTTCTTTAGTGCCGCCTCAAAGCTGTTTTATTACCGCGGTAAACATAATGTTTGCGGATCGATAGCGCTTCTGCGTATTATTCTGTTCACTTTCTTGGTGATATTCATGAACTGAGTTTTTCATTTGATGAAATCCACTTACATTTAAGTACCAAATTTATCGCCGGATTGCTGCAAGGCTAAAGGAGGGCAGGTGGACCAAGGAAGGCGGTTACAGAATAGTGATGCACGTAGACCGAGAGGCAGACCACCCGCCAAATGGTCAGGTTTGCCCAGGACCGCAATGAATGGCGTAATGAAGAGGAGGCCTTTACTCAACAGTGATGAGTGCTGGAGGCTGGGTAGAATGATAGGTAACGCCTATCCTAAAAAAAAACATTTAGAAACTAAAATTGGCCATATGAGTCACACGTCTTTCTTTGAGAATCACATAAAGTTAAAGTTGTAAGTAGGTACTCGTACGGTAATCGGTAAACGGTATCAGTATACCGTTGGTATTGTTTTCACTGCCACCTTGAAACTTTGTTTATTAGAGAAATGTATGATGATATTGATGATCATTTCGACGCATACTGCCAGAAACGCAACTTACCTGATACGCAATTGTCTATGCCTTTATTTGATTATGATGTTTTTGTTATTTTATTACGCTACATTTAATAGAGTAATGCGAAACTGATCAGAATAGGTCCGCGGTTAGGTAACTAGGGGAAAATTTGCAAAACTTTTCTGTTTGATGCGGTCCCGTTGAGTGCACATACTTTACCAGTTCACAGCACCTATGCCTATGTATGTATGGTATCTACATACAGTCAAACCGAACCTTTGAACTTTATTGCCTGGTGATAATGTCGAAAATAGGAACGGGCAGCGGTTGTTGTGTGATTATACGAAATCATATGTTGGATGGGTATGTATGTATGTGTATTATACGTCCTTATGTTGCCTAGCCTTTCATTGTTAATATGTATGAGTATGAGAGGTCGCAGGGTGCTGTCAGCTTTTAATAAGGGTGCAAACAAAGCATCAACTTTTTTGAACCTTTGATTTATTAATACTCATCTAAGTTAGAAATTAAACACTGAAATCTGGATACCTTTTTATTTGTAGAGGCAAGGCAATAGATACAATGAAATGATCTCGTTTTCTTTTCTGTTACATTATCCAAATAAAATAAAAAATACACGACTATATATGTGTTAACTTTTAATTATGTTTCTTATAGACTTTAAGATATTGTTACTAATACTATGGAAATCAGTCTGAAATAAATGATGATAATAATAATAATATAAGACTCACGTGATATTATTCTTTTGATTAAATTACATTTTAGTTCAGTCATATTCACGCCGAATCAAGCCTAAACATTTATTCAAATAGGATAATTAATTTTAAAATGTCACGAAGAGGTTTTATCGGCCGCGGCGCTCGTTTGCAAGTGGGCTTGCTTGACCCAATTCCCTTTAATTTTACAGCCTCCTGAATGAGGTCAACATGAGTTCCTGCCTGTTCCCTCTCAAATGGATGATGAAGCTACTGTATCGATATCCCCTAGGTATGTTACTTCAATTAAATGTGGAGCCTTCAATTATCTATGTACACAATTTTATAACACAATATTTTTTTAATAAGTATTCTTCCGTGAAAAATACTCCGTTAAATGTGGTTAAATTTTAATGCGTTCTAGAGAACAGCAAGGCTTTTGGATGGTGCAGTACAATCATATTTTGTTACAATATATTGAGTTAAAGCAGGCAATGAGCTAGCAATTTCCCACTCTTTGATAGATTTTGCTGAACGTGTCAGTGAAATCCTTCAGATTTCTTGCGGTCGACGACGACGGTGGTCTAAAGCCGTATATATTTTGTGGAAGAGTATAATACAATTCCATGTTCATTTTACCGCCGTAAGTGAATAAATGAATCATGAAATGTAATTTCCCGATCAATTTCCTCGCTTCACCCTTTTTGTGTTCGCCCTCCGGTATATCCAATCAATATTAATATTTGTCCTGCAGTAAACCCGCCCGGTGATTTGTGGATCAGTTATTCTCTCTTTGCTATAGAAAAGGACAGTCTAAATAGGTAATGCTCAATTCTCTGTTCTTATAACACAGTCCAATTTCATCAAAACAAGCCTTGTATATATTGTAATGTTTAAATCTAATATGGTCCCTAATATGGATACTTAGATAGATCGTTTTATGCAATATCTTTGACACTACTTTTTTACACTAAGCTCTTCTAAACTTGATTCATAATATTTATTCAATTTATAAACGAAACTATTAGATATACAGGGTGACATTTAATTAGCTAACCATATTTTGTTTGGGGAATGATAGTACCCATCAATACGAACAACTTTCCTTGAAACATTAATGGTCACAAACGAAAAAATTTTTTGGGTCTCCCATAGTAACTTGAAATCAGCTGATCGGGGCAATGTACTGGAGGACGAAAATTTTTTTTCATTTGCGACTATATGTTTCTTGGGAAAAGTTGTTCGTATTGATGGGTTGGGTACTATCATTCCCCAAAATATGGTCAGCTAATTAAATGTCATGTAAGAAAACCGGGTATAACCACAGATACTATAATATTATAGTAATAGTAAAGTTATTTACTTAATTGTTTTGTAGATCCAACCCTTTTCCTTCATGATCATGGCTCAGATGACTACTTGTGTGGTCTCTTTATGTGTATCGAACATAAAAGATTTGATCTTTTTCTTCCTGGACACCCAGACAAGAGACGTTGAATACTATCAAATAGATTTAATATCAATTTAGTAGTGTGCCCGTGTATTCAGAGTAATAATGATCTTATTTGATGCCCAGAACCTTCCTAGTGAAAAGCGTAGCTTCGTCGATGTAGGTAGACCACCCAAGTCGAAATGGAAACGACTGTACCATGGTGACCATCATGGTTAGGATTAATAATAAGAATAACATAGAACATACTGTACATATAAGCAATTGCGAAATTACTTTTAGAAAATTAAACACGACAGCAATTATACAAAATGGTCGGCGATATGCTAAAAGTTCTAAAACTGGCCAAGTGCCAGTCGGGCTCGCGCACGAAGGGTTCCATACCATTATCTATAAAACGGCAAAAAACATGTCTGTTGAGGAGCCCCCTTAAATATTAATTACAATCTGTTTAAAGTATTACAGAAATACATCATCTGTGAAAATTTCAACTGTCTAGCTATCACGGTTCATATGAAATACAGCCTGGTGGCAGACGGACAGACAGACAGACATACAGACAGACAGACAGACAGACAGACAGAAGGACAGACAGACAGACAGAAGGACAGCGGAGGCCTAGTAATAGGGTCCCGTTTGGCACCCTTCGGGTACGGAACCCTAATAAAGTATCTTAATTATTTAGTTAATTAAATAATTAATTAATTATTTAAATATGTAGTTATTTTTATTTACATTATTCAAAAAAAATGTAAATCAAACAATTTTTCACTCACATATTCATTCATTTGTTTACACTGTTATAAATACCTACCTACTTGGCTCTACTACACCAAGAGTTGTTCACTTTGCTTCAATTGCTATAATACCTATCCCAAAAAAGTAAAATAGATTGTCATTCCTTTGTGCCTAGAGTGTGCAGATCTGTATCCATCCCTGCCTGACTAAGGACTGTGAAGCCATACTCATATAAAATATGAAGTAGGTATTTCCTAAAAGTCTCCCGAAACATGTGCACCCCAAGTCCGAAACTATCCTGACACCGACAATGATTAGTCCGACTCACGCTACAACAGGATATACAGCCTAATCGGACTAATCCACACACAATCCACACAATTTGTTATTATGGCGATACTCACAGTGATTCACAGGAAGTTTTCTACAAACACAGCTGCCCTGGCACCCGTCTGCTGACGACCGACGACACTGAAAATGTATGAAAGGAGGGGGAGATTCACGGTCCATACATTTTTGGGCCAAAAGTGAAAGAGCCGGCCAGAAAAAAAAACAAAATCGGATATAACACACAAAACCTAGTTTTTTTTACAATAACACTTAACCTGGGGCCTGATGCTGCTCTGAGAAACGCACTTATATTGGATCGCTATCGCATCGTAAACACCCAAAATGGCGTCATTTGGTATGCTCCTAAAGAATCGCAAATAGATCGTAAATAGATTGCAAGCAAAGCGTATACGAATATCATAAAAAATAGGTTTGACTATAGTTAGCAAACTTTACTTTGACTTTAAAACAATATACCAGGTACTTGACCCTAGACTTTGATTCGCAATTGTTATATTTATGTGCGCTGAATTAACTCTAAAATGTGTTTTATTTTACTAAGTTATGGAATAAGTTTCATCGACTGTACTTTATGCGTGGGGCTTAGAAATCGATATACCGGGGAAGTCTAACTAATTGGTTTGTAACAGGAAATGCACTTGTTATAGAGAGCGGGAAAGGGTGGAAGGGGAATCAATATGGCTGCCTTATTTATCTTGCAGACTGATTCCGGAGGAACATCGCGAGGAAATCTTCATTACGAACTCCATCATAGGTGCGGCGATGGGCTAGACCCCTGTCACGCAATATTAAGTATCGAATAACTGGCTTTATAAAGTAGGCACAACTGTGCTACCCCCCATGGGAAAAGGCGTGAGGCTTCTGGCTTGTCAAGTCAAATCTTAATAGATACTTTTTATGAACTGTCAAAACGAAACTTTTGTTCCTGAGTTCTATAACAGATACTATAAATGTTCTATATAATATTATAGTATCTGTGGTTCTATGAAATAACCACAGAGTGACGTCAAGTAAAAGTGCCATCAAATGCTGTTTTTTTTGCACAAAATTGACTTTACAAAATATATCTGCTGGAAATATACAATTCTGAAAATGTCAAGCCATTTTGTACAGTACAATAATGCTTCAACTTATGACTTGTTCCTAGATTTATTGGATTACCTTGGACGCAAGCCTATTTTGCGTGAAGGGGGCTTGGCCATCGGCGCAACCACAAAGATCCTTACTCAAATCATAATTTCTGGAAATGAGTAGGTATGTTTAAGCAGTAGACTAATAAAGGTTACCCAGGTGCCTTCCGGGTGAATGTTAATGTTCTAATTATGCTGCCTGCCAGTACGGGGTGGCACGGACAAAGAGGTAAATGAGTATACAGATGGCATAAGCATTGCGGGTTGATGGAGGGTGTCGGGTTATTCATGTTGTCAAGCTGCCGAATTAGGGCTTTTGATACTGATTCACGACTACTACCGCCGATTAGCGATATTAGCCGGGTCCTACGGTCCAGTTTGACGTGTGCCAATATCAGAAGCACAGAGCGCACAAAACAAATGCCAAACGGGACACCCATCCAGTAGGTTGAATAGAATATAATAGAATAGAATATGCGTTTATTCAAGCGTCACAATACACAATACATAGCACAACATAGAACATATACAAAAATAGAAAAACATGGACAAACACAAAAGTGAGTGCTATTTATTTTGTACCCTATCGGCCAGTTGTTGCTGAAGGTCAAGGATTGCGACCGGATTGTGTCTTACGTGTCTATGGTATTTAAATATCATTGGTACGAAGCTAAAGTGGCCTAATATTTCATCAAACGCCGACTCGCCGGAAGCGACCCTTTGTTGTTTACTTGGTAACCATGGCAACCAGCATGATTTAGATTCAGCTGAACAGGGAAACAAACGATTTTAAGAATTGGATTTTGTTTCAAGTACCTACTGTGGGCACTCGATCTGCTCGTAACTTATTATTACGGAACTCTACTTATTTGTTGATAACAATTACCTGCCACTCTTGTTCAATTATGTACATAGGTATTGTATGTACGTGGGCAGTACTGAAAGTTTGTACCTAGCTGTATCTACTATTAGCTTGATTATACTTTGTAATTAACCGATTAAACTGGCTGCCGTCAACTGATAAGACAGAAAAATTATCATTGATTAGTTCTTCAAATTATGGAATTTTCAGTTCGCAATCATTTTGTTTTCGAAGCCAATAGCCCACCCAGCAGAGGTTTTTGCCCTAAAAAAGGTCGAGTAGAAGAAATTTTGATTTTTATTGCTTAAGCATTTTATCATGTTTATTCTTCTATTAGACATTTTTGTCATAAATTCAACCGTTGAAGCATTATTTAAAAAAGAACAAATTTTGGCCCCTTCAATTGAAAATAGCTGCTAACACAGGCACTCCTCGAGGTCGAAGACTTACATTTTTCATGGCTAGCATATTCTTAAGCAATACAAATAAAAAAACTCCACCTTTTGTAGGGCAGAGCCCCTAATTTCCCACCACTGATACTTAGCAAGTCACAAAAATATCTCTGATATGATTTTGTACAAGTTCCTTTTCATTCCACATTATTCCATTTTATATTACATAGGTACAACACAGAATTTACGGAACAAGTATCTATTTTACCAAAGACATAAACCAACTCCAAAACCTATCTAACCTAAGATATCACATCTATCGAAATTCATCGAGTTGTGCATCAAGAGCTATACAATGATATAAGGCTCCAAATGTCCTTGCCTGAAGGATTTGTGAGCCTTAATTACTGCATTCCGGACCACCCAGGTAGAGGCCCTCATCTTCTCGGTCATTAGGACAAACAGATGTCCAATTAAACCATAATATACAATGTGGGTTAGGTGAGTTTTAATAGAAACATTTAGTTTACAAATATCTTTTTTGGGGTTACGGAAAGGAATAAAAGGAACCCAATCAATGAATTGCCCAAGTCGTGATTCCTTCACAAAAAAACATAGATTTGGGCACTTTACCTAGCCTACACTGTGGGCAAAGGGACAACAAGAAGCGCTTCGGACAGACCAACAGACACACAGACATCGTCATACATACGTTAAAAAATAGTGCATTTTTCTGTTATTCCAAAACTAAGTAATGGACTATCTTCGGAATGCCATTATAGACATGTGCATGTTCTACATTGGTTTAATTAGGACTTATTTAGTTACAACAAACATGTTGTTCATGTTATATGTCCGTGTATCCGTGTATATCCGTTTAGGTTCCAAATTATTATTAGCTGTTAATTCGTTATATAAATAGGTTTATTGGACAGATCATAGAAGCAGATAAACTTAGGTTCCTTTAACGTTAAATAATTAAGTAGGTAGTTTAAAAACAAAAAGCACTCTTTGGAATATCAATAGATGTTGTTAGGTATAGGACGATCAAACGAGCCCAATCTCGAAGTAGGTACCTAAAATCCAAGGGCTCTTTACTGACGTATCATTTTACTTCAGATTGTTGGTACGTTGTTGTTGTTACGAGGTACGAGGCAACTAGCATTCCCGTCGTACCGTGTCAAATGTGTATGGAAGTAATAATTGTATGGGATGAGAAATGGATATGAATACAAAAATATGATGCGCTCTATAACGATTTGTATCACAGTTGGTTACACATAAATATGGAGCTCCCATTTCCCACAGTTATTATTCCCTTGGAAATATGTAGTCGACATCAATACACGATTTTCAAAACAATCATGAATAAATTGTTGACTGTACTATTTTTTTTAATGTACTAGAGCAGGATCACATGTAAGCGGGAAAACCCATGGTATCCAGACATAACAGTTCGGTATAATCAAATAATTTGAAAAGTACGAAATGGGATTTGTCTCTCAACTATCCATCAACGTCAACTGGTTGCGACATTGATCCCCAAACTTCCCATAGACAGTCGGAACTAATGCGAGCCTTAAATAACCCCCATTTAAGTCTCACTTGACAGGGATATAAGGTGGTGTTTTTTATGTCTTTCAATCATTCAGCCGCTCTATCGGTTATTTCTTTCTTCTATCTCGTTCATTTGTTCCTTTACCAATGTTGTCTCACATTTAGATTTGATGACGTGAATATTACGTCATTCTTTAAATAATGTGTTACGGTTTTTTGGTCGTGGTTCAATAGGACTAAACGATTCCCTACCCTTCACTACGTTTGTTTTTGTATAGGTGTTGCATTAATGAACTCATTTAACTTCTACATATTACTTAACTTAATTTACTCAAAAATATCACAATAATCTGCCGTATTGTCTGTCTAATGAAGTGTAATTCATTCTCAGTGCTTGCATAAATTAAGATCCATCAGAGCTGAACAATGAGTCAAAAGATAAGACGCTCTTTCGAAGCTATCGAGGAGACGATCAGCAAAACAAATGAAAGCTAATGTCTCTTGAGTAGTCTTGTCTCGATTCGCTCACGTCATATCACTAAACTGTCACCTACAGATAGAGAGAGGTTTTAGAGATTACACTATGATCTAAAATAAAAATTCAAACCTATTTTCACTATTTTTGAAATTTAATTTACGAAATGTAAACACTGAGGACGTGGCTGTACATACAGTCTAGAGACCTTTGCCTCTAAAAGGAACAAATGGGACAAATAAAGATTAAACAATTTGGATTTATGGGGTAGGTATCACAAGTTTAGTTAGTGTTCCCGTACGGTTATGATATGGTTTTCCATGGTTATAATAAAGCATAAGTCTCATATGAATAGAAGTGGCAAAATTGTTATACATATTTAACCACATTTATATATTGCATCATTTTTAACAACATAACATAATGCTTAATCCCAAAGAGGTGGATCAGATACTCCAATTTGCGTAACATGGGCATGTTCAAAATCTTAAAATTTACTGAAAAGGCACACACAACAGCTGTAGCTTCTGTCTGCCACGTCAAGTGGCAAGGGCTCAGACTAATTCCTCCAAGGGCAAGGGCGGTGACATCGGCGGCCACTGATTGCGGTGTCGCCACTGATGCAGACTTCGCGACCAGACCGGCCACCTTGGTGCCGAGCCTTCGTGGTGCAACGCTACGTCCGATGATAGAGCTTATTTGTACTTTTTTGTGTGCATATTTCAAGTTATATCGTGTGTTGTCTGATGATTTTTGGATCGAATTTGCCATAAGCAAGGGTTCATCGGTCGGCCAGACCCCTGCTGCGTTCGGCTGCCCTCATTCCGGCTTCGATTTGCAATCCACTAAGCGAAACTCATTTCCCGCAAACGACTTCGGTTTTCGTACTCGACTCGTCATTAGCTGGACGAGAGGCCACTTCAGAAGTTCTCATTCACTATTGCAAAACTAGAGCGTCGATGCAGAATAGCAACATCTGTATTCATATTATAGGAACAAGTGGAACCATCGTGTCACCTTGCCCCACGCAGGTCTATCGGAGCAGCTATTCTACACTTCAGTAGAAAATAAACCTGCACTTTTCATATAATTTTCAGGTAAATTCGTATGAAAGCGAATGCTACAGCAATCGACTGGCACTGGCACAGAATAAGGATGGTAGAGCGAGCGAACAAGTGCCGAAGCAACGGCGAAAACTGCCGAACTTAATCAGTCGCGTCTCGACCGCGGGCGGGGCGAAACGTGCGGCGCGCGCTCGCAGCGCCTCGCGAAAATCATTGTTATTGCAATGCAATGTGTTTAGCTCGAAACCAGCTCAATAAATACTAGAAAATCTACACGGCCTATCATAAACACCAATCTAAGGTTCTTGTGAAATTTCTATTGACAAGTGTTTTATTGCTATAGGTAGTTCGGTAGGTGTATAAGTATAATTATACATACACCGGTGAGTTATTGACAAGTGAAAATAATTGTTTTAACCCTTGATGGATCTTATGCAGTAACCTTATGTGATTGTTCTCTCTGTAAAGGAGAGCATGTAAATCAATAGTGGTTACCCAGGAAGGAGGAACTGAGATCTCCAGCTGTGAGGTTTATAACTCGGTTGCATATTGATTGCCATCTCCCCAGTGTCGTTGGGAATTTGCTATTAGCTCAGGTGAGTAACAATACCCCTACGTCCAATAACTATCGATGCTCTAATCCTGCTACTATAGACAAAAGATCATTAAGAAATTCTAGTGAGAAATAATGACAAAACAGGAGATCCAATCGAAGTACCTACCCATTTAGAAAGCAAACAAAATTTACAAAACAATCACAAGAATCTTGCATTAAAGATGATACCTGACCTACATTAGTTTTTGAATATAAAAACAAAAACGCAAATTAAGCCCTACGCTTATAGCAATAAGAGTCAAACAGAAACGTCAAGACTTGAGAACCAAGCAATATGCTCATTGCTCAAGAAAATATTAAAAGTGTCGTCCTCTGAGACACTAGGCAAATTCAGTGACCTGAACAACGTTATTTATTATGCAAAGTTTTTGTGACCTTTTTTCTAAAGACGTTGAAATAATTTCTGCCCACTACACTTGAGAAAATGGAGAAGCAACAGGGCAACAAAAAACGATCCCAAATTAATCAATGAGTAATAGGAATAACACGAGTCATCTTGTTTTGTAAATAAACGACCGCTGATGTTCTAAAGCAAGGATCGTGGACCACTTGAGATATTAGGAGAACACAACGCTAATATTACGTGTCAACAACAACAACGTATAAACAAATTACGTGTCTCTCCAAATGTCGGGCATGACATGACATGGTTCCATTATTGTCCCAGACATAAAATCTGTTCTAAATTAAAAGGATGTTTTGTTCTAAAGGATCAATCCTATTTGGGAATGTAACAGAATTTTGATGACTTGATGGGAGATAAAGCGAAGCGGCTTTCAACATTAGCTAATCTTTTACATCGCAATTACACTGAGGTAAATGGGACGTATCGAAGACTCGACTATCCAGTGTTTCAAGTGTCGGTTGGCACAGGTTACTTCGCCAAACGAAACGAGCTCTTTATCGAGGGCATTTTATCTTAATCCGGGCTACCTGCGGCCTCGGGTCGAGCTTCGGTTTCAAATGTAACAATGGGATTGGAACGGCCAACGAAGTAGCAGGTAACGCAATATTGTGCCATAAAACAGATAAATCGTCTGCTAAATAAAATACAATGTAGGTGAAATAAAGGAAACATGATTTACAGCTCACAACACTTTCATTAAGGATAATAAGTTAAGTGAGAAATCTTATAGGATTACGGAATGATTTATAAGATTATCGTATCAACATGAAATGAATATAATTTTCATTAAAAACCACACCGCTTAAAGCATCTGAGAGAAGAATATATAAAATCATATTGAACCTTATAAGTAGTGAAATCTGGTTGCGCAAGTGCAGGGGGTATTTGCGAATGAAACAAAAAGAGCAAGGCAAGGCAACTCGTTCGGCCACCTGGCTCAGGCTGCCATGCAAACTGGGCATCACACGCACGCATTCGAAATATAACCCGAGGCTTTGCAGATTTGTATGGAGGAGAGTGACGTCATTGTAATTGATACTTCGTCCTTAGGGATGTTCTCTTCAGCAGCGATCATAATACATGTGAAGAAGTAAACTAACTTCCCAAGGTAACTGAGCAACCAGAATGTGTTTAAGTGGGAAGTCATCTCGTAAGAAAACTCAATATCGGTAAATAAATCGACCTTCAACCTTTGGCCTACAAAAAGAACCTAGCTTTTGTACAATTGAACAAAAGTCAACTATAGTATTGAATGTAACAAAAACTTAATATCGATGCCTGAGTCAAGAAGAAAGCGTCTTCTTTGAACAATCGATGATACCGGCTTGCAATTATTTATACCTCTCACCTGACAGACAATTAATTTCATCGTCATAGCTGAGAGAAAACCATAATCATTACAATAGAGGCGGGTGAAACATGCAAGTGGCTCATTAATAAATATATTGCTGACTAAGCTTTGGATGCACTTTCTATTACGACCTTTGGGAAATATGAATAGAAACCAACTACATCATTCTGAACTTTCATGTGACTTGAACTTAGGTGAGTGTTAGTTGGTGTTGGTTGACTCGAGCTATATGCAGCGTCATTATTACATCTCATAGTTCACATCTTTTGGTTTTTGCTTCCTCTACATATGCTACACAAGTCTATTCTATAGTGAGTATCAATGACTGGATTATATTATTCAATCCATGGCGCAAGTGAGTCTACTGATTGCAGATATTTCCTGCAATGAACGTGTCTTATTTTGTAAGTCGAAATGTAATCATAAAATAATCACATCATGCTTTGTAGTAAAAATTGTAGTGCATATAATTTAACTAATCCAATCCGATGTGTTTGTGTCTGAGAAGGTGTTGATAAGAACACCAAATGACAAAATAGAATAACCTGTCAGCGTTTAACATATTTGAATCCTGATTCACCCATTCGTATTCAGGTGGGTTAGTTAAGAAATATAAAAGGTAAGACATTCCAATACCTGTTGTATGATTCATCATCCCTTGAGATAGAAGGAAAGGAGCAGAAGCAACATTCCTTTAAAAAAGTTACTGATTTTAACCTTTGATCTCCTGCTGCAACAACATCAATTACAAAATTGTTTGAGATGTTTCACCGTATAACACTAAGGCCCACTTCTTCAAGCGCAAGGCAACACTATTCTCATAATGAATAAGACAATTACTGCATAAACAATATAGTTGACTTCTCTTCGAATTACTGTCACTAAGAAAAACTCTTATAAGTCTGCTCTTATTATTATCATCTTCATTTTCCTACAGTGCCTCTCTTCTTCGTATTATTATGTAGGTTTCTGTGTTATCATTACGGAGCAGTGTCATTGACCAACTCTGCCATAGCTCATGTGAATTAGTCCGTAAATATTGCCTTAGTAGCGGAACCCCTCTGACGTTTCATTGACCATCAGTCAATAACTTTATAGGTAAGCTTTAACGGTTATTCACCGTTCACCTACTTGAAAGTGTAAGAATTATAAGTCTACGAGCTAGATAGGTAAGTGTTCAGAAGTTTAGTGCATTCTTTGTCTCCCTAGACCCTAGAGATACAGTATTTTACTAGTTAGGAATACAGGGAACCATTATTTGTATTGTGTTATATCCATTTTGATAAATAAATAATTTTTATTGTACTTTTGCTTCATCACCTGCGTTTTAATTGGGACTTGTATGGAACATCCATAGATATCTATCAAAATACTAATACCATTAGGATACTTAGGTAAGTTCATCGGAAGAACAGGTACGGAATGATTTTTATAGGAAAGAATTTGGAGTTGCCTTTAAAGAGGAGAATCAATTAGGTATACTTTACGCCTCTCAGTGTAATCAAAACTTTTTGATGAAGTGTAGAATGAATGAGAAAAGCTTTACAACGGCATCCTTAAAAATACTCAATGAGAATATTGCACAAACGAATAGAACTTAGCAACAATTGCGTTGGTTTTCCCATAAACTCTGTTAATAGCAACTAAACAACACTGTTTTACATTAAGTACGTGTCAGTGCCTTCGGTCATAGGGTCATGAAAAAACATTGTTCTACTGAGAAGTCATAAAAACGGCTCTTATTATTTAGGTAGCAAACGTGGAAACGAATTGAGGTTTACAGGGAACTATGGCCTAAACAATTCTTAAAGCATTGACACACTTACCTCAAACAATGCTGCAAAGACAATAACCAAGTTTAACAATTGTTTACAAACCAAAAAACAAATATTTTTACAAGTGTTCTATTGGCAGTCAGCTCCATTGATAACTAATTGATTACGTTTGTTGGGAAACACGATTTGTTTTGGCGGCATTAAGTAACGCAATAGACGAAAATTGGTGTTGGTACAATTGCTCTCATAGTACAATGGTAAATTGTACATTGTGTAAGAGTGTGGTGTGATCATCGTGAATGCTTGTTCCCATATCCTTTCAACTGGAGCGTCTGGAGTTCGTTCATTTGAGCGAGTTCGTTGAGCTAATGAAGTCTAAACAGCCGCTTGTTAATCTCAAGTTAAGCAAAAATAGGAGTAGTATTAAAACAGTTCTTATACTAGCTTGCTGATAATGAGATTCAGCGTCCATTCGCTACAGTAAAAAGTACTTACCTTGATGATTGTTGCTCGATAGAAAAGTCTACCGAAGTTATCAAAAAATCAGTTTGTAACGAGTATTGTTTTACAATTCAAGGAATTCATTGACTAATTTTATTAATAAAAACAAAAAATAAGTTATGTCGCCTTGTTAGTCATCTTTAAATGGTAGATATAGGAATATTTTTTTAACTTGAATTCTTTTTCCAACCACGTCACTCTTTGTTTTAGTTTCAAACGAGCACACGAAACTTGATTCGAGGACGCTTTCGGAATGGGAAATTGCTTTGTGATCCAACATAAACACAACTATTTGTATAGATGAGGCTATCGTCAATCTGTTTGTTGGTTGATACCAAGACCAAGCAATGAACATCACGGCTGTAATGTAACTAACCCTCAACACGCTTAAAATACCAAACTCAAACACTGAAAAACCTTTCCACCTGAAGCCACCATGAAGGAAGCATACGAGCTTCTTATATTTCCAAATGTTTAACGGTATTCTGCCTATCGTGGTATAATATATTATACACTAACTTTTCCACCAAAACCCGATTCAATAGCTCACGCAATGCGTGCACGCAAAAAAACCTAATGAGGTCAATCGATCTGTGAACTGTTGTTGGCTGTACCCAGTACCTATTATTCTAACAAGTACCAACCACAAGTAGATTTCGGGCCAATATTTGGCCAACACTTGGCTGGAATAAAGGTGCGAACGAGGGCAGGTTCCCACACGAGTGGTCTTCTCACGTTTTGTCCTACAAATATTTGAGTGGCATGACTTCAGGTTAGAAAGGTTTATTTATTTTGTTTTTCTTTCGTCTTAGTAAACCATATTTGTTATTGGGATGTATCTTAAACAAACAAAACTTATGTTTCGAAAGAAGTTATTCATTTGACGAGACAACAAACTGATACTATACAAATACAAATAACCAAAATCGATATGCGGAAATAGCAAGGAACCTCGGCAGCAAGTAACTCTATATTTATGCTCTATGCATGTGGATATTTAGGAAGATTCCTTTAGAGGGAATCTCCCTTAGAACCGCCATCGCTTTCGGAGTCGTCGGCTCCTAGTTGCCATGACACTGCTAATAGCAAAGGGATTAGGTGTACTATTATTAGATTAGCACTGCTAATCTAATAATAGTACACCTAATCCCTTCGCTACCCTCATGCAGCGATACTATCAATATATCGAGCTAATACGATTATCCTATATTGACTACAAGAGTTCAGTTACTTACTCAACAAATGATAGGTTAACATCTTACGGCAATTCAATACTTATGCAACCCATTGTGTAGGCCTATTCTCCGATCTGCTATACTAAGATCGTATCCACACTTTCTCTTTGCTCTCTTGTAACTGGTAATTGATTGAATCACCTTTGCTAAGTTTTTCTCAAATATTACGCAACTTCTTTTTGGAGCAGACATGTATGTGGATAGTCCGGATTGAAAAAATAAGGAGGTTTTATTTATAGGCTTCCATTAAAGGTTAATACGCCCGCGACATTGATATTGACCGGGGGCGGTGGTGAGGTCAATGCTGCTAACAGGTTAACTCTGGCCTAAAAAGTCCCAATAATTACTATCGGTACCATCAATAATCGGTACCAAATACGGTATCTGAACCAATCGATATTTACGTAGTCAGAATACAGATTACCTTTTAATTTGTTAAATCAACTATACAAACAGTCTTAAGCTTTGTCGTAGAGTAGAATAGATAATTAATTTAAAATTGAAACTTTAAACTTGTGAGATCTTGGGAATACGATTGTCAATACATTTGCTAATATAATAACACGTAACAGATAGACAATGCCGACCAACCAATAAGTCAAAAGTTATAAAAGAGAAATTGATTTATAGTCAACATAAGGTACTTTCCTTACTTTTATATTGTGAGAACGGTCAATAAGTCAAGTTATCGCCTTGGAATATTTATCGTTACTATTTTAACTTGAATCACTTTCTATCATCTCCCTCAATCCCTCAAAAGGCATCAAACTTCTCAAAAGATAATATATCTTTCATGAAACAATTGAATATCACCAATACATATCACAAATTGCAATCTATGACATCCGCCTTCCAGAAAGCTATTAGCCATATTATAGAGCATTGTTCAATAGGCTTTAATTTATAGAATACATATAGGTAATTAATCAGTGACCCTTTTAGAATAGATGATACCAATGTAAGGACATTAGACTGTCCATCACGTGGTCTGTTGCATAAGATCAATCAGCTAATGTAATGATTCAAATAACTTCTTAATAACTGCCTTTTCATAAAACATTGGTAGGTGCTTTGAAGTCAGTTGATGCAAGGTGTAATTATAAAAGCAAGAACTGCGTGGGACATTGCCCGCTCACTTGCGTAGGTTTTGAATGTAAGTACGAGGAAAAGAGTGTGCTCCATGAGCCCAAGGGAGCTGTTTAGTAAACATACATCTCATTAGAGACATCAGGACTTTCTATTTTGATAGTGTTTATAAGTAACGATTGGGCGGCGTATCCAATAGCATCATAAAAAGGTTGTTGTGCTGTTGGACTTTTTTATTATGACATGAATTATGCGCACTCAGCTTGTAGCGACAATCCTAGAAAAGATAGAAGATTTGTATTCATGACAAAGATATTTTTTAATACCTACCTATTTCATTTCATAATTGTCTTTGTCAACAATATACATGGCTTTTGCATTTCTCACTTTAGTTAGAACGAAGTCTATGAACTGTAGGTATAATTTTATATAGTCCTCCTCCTTGTCGTCTTCGCCTTTACGAATTTAACCCTTTTGTCTGACAAAGTGACAAACAGAGTCTGGACTCGTCCTAAATACCTCATTCACATAAACAATGTCCGTACTTCCTGCAGCATGGCATGATTGAAGGCTCGTCACGGAATGCAACGTGACGCGAATGTATTAGGTGCCTACAGAGGTTGAGGATCCTTTTCAGAGCTGACCAATCATATTAGCAAAAATACTTCTAGGTTGACTAGCTAGACAGCGAATTAAGCAAAAACTCGAGTTTTGTGTGTCGAACCTAGTTATAATTATAAACCTTTATCAAACCTCTCTGAGCAATTAAATCTTCACGTCTGTTATTGACACGCGAAATATTCGTTAGAATTTGTCTCTAAAAATTTATTCCTTCCGCGAATCCCCTCAGGCTCTCAAATAAGTTATGATATCTCGGAATATTATTTAAATCGTGGAATTCGTCTTTATAAGCATATTTAGAGCGAATTTTACCAAAAAAGAGATGATGATTTTACCAACTTTTTACTCGAGAGTATCTTCTACTTTTTCATAGAATGATCTCATTTTGAATTGACATGGTCATACAAATTACCCCCGGGACAGTTATTTTCGCATAACTTGTTGTTGGTAAAATAAAGCCTTAGTGCCGTTCTCTCATTCCTTAGATAGCGTTTATGTCTGTTTATCTGGGGCTTTTGACATTTCACACGTACAAAAAGTGACAAAAAAGTTATCTAACTGTTTATCCGTCTCTTGAGAGACCCGGGCTTAGTCGTCTTATAGATCTTATACGCATTTGACATTATTTAAGAGGAAGAACCTATTATCTGAAGTATAACTCCGAATAACAGACTCATCTCGTAGGACGTCAATGTAACAAAAATAATTGCTTGACCATTAACATTCCGTCAACAACCGACCAAACTTTCCCGGGTGGGCGTAATGACGAGTCTGTGACGACAAATGTTATGGAGGATAAACATTTACAGAGTAGGTAGTATGGATTTATTTTAACATTGACATTGGTGTAGAGTAGAATGTATGTGGAAAAAGGGAATGGCCGTCATAAAAATCCACCCACTCCATTATTTAATGTAATTTTGCTGAATTTTTGGATGATCTGACTTACTAACAACACATTTACATAATGTTTTAGGGTTCCGTAGAGAAACAAGGAACCCTTATAGTTTCGTCAAGTCTGTCTGTCCGTCCGTCCGTATGTCACAGCAACTTTATTCCAAAACTATTAGGACTACACAGTTGAAACTTGGTACGTAGATGTATTCTATAAACCGCTTTACGATTTTTATACAAAAACTAAAAAAAATAAAAATTTAAGGGGGGCTCCCCATACATGAAACTGAAACCAAAAATAAAAAAAAAATTCATCAACCTACATGTGTGGGGTGTCTATAGATAGGTCTTCAAAAATGAAGTGGAGGTTTCTAAAACCATTTTTCCTCAAAGTCAATCTTTAAAGAGACACACCCATCCAAAGTGGAAAAAATTGTGTCCCCCCCTCTAACTTTTAAAGTAAGAGAGATAAAAAATCTATAAAAAATATATGCTGTGTATATCAATTTAAACTTTCGATGAAAATATAATAAGCAGTTTTTAAGATATAAAACATTTATTAAAACCGCAAAGATAACTTTGTCATTCATACAAACACTATGAAAAACAAAGTTACAACACAAACATCAAGTCTTATAATTACTTGCTACCACGGAACCCTTCATGGGCGAGTCCGACTCGCACTTGGCCACTTTTTTATTTAAAAAGTTCTATATTGCTTGAAAATATAATAGTCAATTAAGTGCCTCCCTATCCGATTTGAAACTTACTAACCATTCACCCTGTGCGAGTTTACTAACTACTTATATTTATTTATCTGTGAACTATTTCTGAAGTCACGAAATTTTCATTAGCCAGTTTATGAGCTAACTCATTACTCGTCTCATACCTACGTCGTCGTCTAGCGAATTACGCAAGTGACCTCAATCTTGGCGACTTCTTAAAAACTAACAAGTATTGAATAGCTTCAGGAGAGGCTGACACTTTTATAATCACTAGTTTTCATGACTCTACAATTGAATACAACAAACTTACCTACTGCTACTACTACCTACCTATCTGACTGCTTGTCTAATTGTGTTAACAAGTACCTATCGTCAGGTAATAAGTTGAACGTCATCGAAGACCTTGCAGTTACCAAGTAGTGGTTTAAAAACTATTTGATTCGTTATGCTATCACTTTCGTACCTTCCTTGACGGCTTAGTTCTTCATAAAGTTTATAGAAGAACTTCATCCCCAGAGAGTTAGAATTAGTAAATTACATAGATACTAACTTGCCTCCGTGAGATTCTAGAGCCTAATCATTCTTAGCCGTCAGTGTTATTACCAGAATTGCGCCCCCTTATGGGCCGTCAATCCGTGATCAAGTGCTGAGAAGCTTTCGTTTACCACGTGGTATATCTAGCTAGCGATATTGAGGGTCCGGGGTCATCAGCCGCTGAAGATCTGCTGACAGCTGATATTGAAGACGATCATGGACATTTTTTGATGATCCTTTTTGTTTTGATAATCACTTCCGACGTCGGAATCTACCAAATAGGCATTCAACAAGGGCTGCAATAAAGCAACGTATAGTGAAATGAAGCTAAATATCATACTGGCACTGTCATTAGCAATACCCTACTAACAAGAGGCTAACGAGAGACATTTTTAGTATTTTCCATCACCGTTAGAACGTCCGTCCGTATACAATAGTGTGTGCCTGCCTACCTAAGATAAATTACCAGTACCGGATTCGAGTCTGCATCTCCTGCGTGAGAAGCGGGAGTGAAACCACTAGACTGTGGAGGTCTTTGTGATACTAATTGATTCTTATTGCCACATTTCACAACCGTACTGAGACTGCATATGCAATGATATGGGTACGATGCTCTGGTACTGATACTGCTCCTGGTACTGTTACTCGATTTATGATACTCTATAAAAGATAAAAGAAGAAAGGGGGAAAAGTTAGTGCTAGTAAAATATCAATACATGCAATTGTTTAGGCTTTATACTCGTTCCACAGTACAACACTAACAAATTTCGTTGGCCACTAATAACAGCACTTACTACGTAGAGTAGCGTGTGCGTACAACCAGCGAACCCGAATGGCTATTGAATCACTCATGTTTATTGGCCACTAATAACAGCACTTACTACGTAGAGTAGCGTGTGCGTACAACCAGCGAACCCGACTGGCTATTGAATCACTCATGTTTATTGGCCACTAATAACAGCACTTACTACGTAGAGTAGCGTGTGCGTACAACCAGCGAACCGACTGGCTATTGAATCACTCATGTTTATTGGCCACTAATAACAGCACTTACTACGTAGAGTAGCGTGTGCGTACAACCAGCGAACCCGATTGGCTATTGAATCACTCATGTTTATTGGCCACTAATAACAGCACTTACTACGTAGAGTAGCGTGTGCGTACAACCAGCGAACCCGACTGGCTATTGAATCACTCATGTTTATTGGCCACTAATAACAGCACTTACTACGTAGAGTAGCGTGTGCGTACAACCAGCGAACCCGACTGCCTATTGAATCACTCATGTTTATTGGCCACTAATAACAGCACTTACTACGTAGAGTAGCGTGTGCGTACAACCAGCGAACCCGACTGGCTATTGAATCACTCATGTTTATTGGCCACTAATAACAGCACTTACTACGTAGAGTAGCGTGTGCGTACAACCAGCGAACCCGACTGGCTATTGAATCACTCATGTTTATTGGCCACTAATAACAGCACTTACTACGTAGAGTAGCGTGTGCGTACAACCAGCGAACCCGACTGGCTATTGAATCACTCATGTTTATTGGCCACTAATAACAGCACTTACTACGTAGAGTAGCGTGTGCGTACAACCAGCGAACCCGACTGGCTATTGAATCACTCATGTTTATTGGCCACTAATAACAGCACTTACTACGTAGAGTAGCGTGTGCGTACAACCAGCGAACCCGACTGGCTATTGAATCACTCATGTTTATTGGCCACTAATAACAGCACTTACTACGTAGAGTAGCGTGTGCGTACAACCAGCGAACCCGACTGGCTATTGAATCACTCATGTTTATTGGCCACTAATAACAGCACTTACTACGTAGAGTAGCGTGTGCGTACAACCAGCGAACCCGACTGGCTATTGAATCACTCATGTTTATTGGCCACTAATAACAGCACTTACTACGTAGAGTAGCGTGTGCGTACAACCAGCGAACCCGACTGGCTATTGAATCACTCATGTTTATTGGCCACTAATAACAGCACTTACTACGTAGAGTAGCGTGTGCGTACAACCAGCGAACCCGACTGGCTATTGAATCACTCATGTTTATTGGCCACTAATAACAGCACTTACTACGTAGAGTAGCGTGTGCGTACAACCAGCGAACCCGACTGGCTATTGAATCACTCATGTTTATTGGCCACTAATAACAGCACTTACTACGTAGAGTAGCGTGTGCGTACAACCAGCGAACCCGACTGGCTATTGAATCACTCATGTTTATTGGCCACTAATAACAGCACTTACTACGTAGAGTAGCGTGTGCGTACAACCAGCGAACCCGACTGGCTATTGAATCACTCATGTTTATTGGCCACTAATAACAGCACTTACTACGTAGAGTAGCGTGTGCGTACAACCAGCGAACCCGACTGCCTATTGAATCACTCATGTTTATTTTTAAATCGATTGCTTTTGATCGTGGATTTGCTCACGTGGGTTGCGCAATGTTTGGCTTCGACATGTTAATATACTTGTACTGTAGCTAAATAATAATTAGTGTACAATATCTACTTTTTACTTTCGCATTCAGTTTATAATTTTTTGGAGACATGTTACTGATGGCTAGTAAGTGACGAGAGCCAGGGAAGGTAACACATGATTACCTGCTGGAAAATAGTTTGTGTAAAATTACTTCAGTACAAAAACTATTTGTATTTGTATTTTATCTATTTATTTGCATCAGCGACACACACACAATATAAAACATAGAAGATACTTAGCGCTAAACAAAATAACATATAAAACATACAGACACAGATAATTTGCACTAAGATAGATATAGGATATAGGTACCAAAGTACCTATATCGCACTAGAACTGAGGGTGGTGTGGCATCTGCAAAAGGGTTCTGACTCAGCATGTGCCTGTGAAGTAGACTCCTCAGGCGCTGATCTTCCGTCAGTACCGGAACAATGGAGACGGCGTGCTCAACTGAAATTAATTTGTTAGTGTATATGTACTCTTTGTTTAAAAGGTATAAGTTTCTACTGTGCAAATTGTTAATATTAGTAGGTTAAGCTATTATTAATTAATTGGTACCAAAGGGATTAATGTTATGTAGATAATAAAGAATAGAATAATAATAGATTTTATAGTTGAACTTATAGTTGAATTTATAATTAATTAATGACATTTTATTAACATTATTATGGATTTATAATACAGGCGGGACTAGGGGAGAATCTTTTGCGAACTCAAAAGAGATTTTTTCAAACTATTCATACGTGCATGTTATGATTCGCGTAAACATATACTAGCCGTGTCCGTACTGACACGGACTGTTACCTTGACTCCGCTTGATTGAACAATTGAATGATCCCTGATTATAGTTCATCCACAATTATTATGCAATTGCGTACTAGACGAACAAGCTGAAGTATTCTTAAGTTAGCCACCGACCGAATCTAATAATAAGGTTAGAAAATTGCTACGGTGAACGACCCTTACTTCTGTTTTCCAGTCTCAAACTCTGAGCTTCGCTTGCGTAGTGTCCGGTTTGAAATGACTTATATCATGCATATCGTCTCTAGAATATACGAAACCAGGATATTATACCAAGGTTATAGCTATCTACTATCCTAGCTGTGAATACTAAGTTTCATCTTCCCTCACTCGAAAATCTTGACGTGATAACGATTTAAGTTAAAACAACGAGCTTGACAGTCGTTAGTAAGTAATTCGTGACATGATGACTTCAAGAAATTAGATGATACAGCCTAGGCAAATAAACAATCAGAGAATTAACCTCTTCTTCTCTGATAAGTAGGAAGTAAGTATAATCCATCATCATGCCATATTTTTCCATAACTTAAGTGGATTCGCCTGAACGAATGAGCCCCGACAGTATTACCAGTATATCCTTATGTGTAAATAAATGGGAAACTCCTTACTCCACAAGGACTTACGTGCTGTTGGGAATAGCCAAGCCAACTTATTTATATCACCATAGGGCCCATGCAACTTGTTATTTAATTTCCCACATTGAGTGGTTGAGTTATGACATGAATGATAATCAAAACGAATAGAATTATTAAAAATATTTATCTACTTCAGTAATATTTAGCAATTTCTAGAAGGATGTAGCCGAGGTATTCCAGCGACTCGCTTTTGGCCCTGCAATGTCTATGACATTGAGTTGTTATAAATACAGCATCAGGGTCGACACTGGGTATTTATAATTTCACACCCACTACACACATACAGCACACCATCGTGTGATAGAAGAATTTTCTATTTCGGCTTTATGACATGAAATTCCCGGGATTCCGTCTCCACGCCAAGAACGTAAACTTCATGTTTTTCCTCCTTCTTTTACTTTGATACGAGGGCTGCGTAATCAAGCCAACAATACATTTCCGTACGCCGAGTTTTGCTCCCTATTTAATTTTACAGCATACTAACGTTTGTGATTGTGCTAACAGTGCTATTTTATCTGATAACAATTAGACAGTGATTCTTTGGAGAATCCCTAAAATGAAGATCCGCCAGCTCATGATGGCTGATGCAGATAGTGCTGAAAAAGCGCGGGCAGTAACCAGCCGCACAGCATCTTCTCAATTAGCATGATCTCTGATGACGGCGAAATATCGGAACCTCACACGGGTACCTACCAAATTTTTTTACCAAAAAAAAAATTATAATTAATAACTGCTGCACTATAGTTTAATTTTTACACATCACGTCGGGGTCACCACTTTGGAGAATCCCTAACCATTGCCGTGACTGAATAAGTATAGAGTCCAATATATTTATATTGGACTCTTGTCTGGAAAATAAACAATTTAATTTAATTTAATTTAATAAGACACCATTTGATATTTATTATATATTTTATTTTACGGTATCAAATCACACGCGACTGTGCACGCGACATTACGCGAGTCTGGAGAAGAATAACAAATCGTTGCTACGCAACCCCTAGTCATCAAACCAAAGAGGCGGAACGCCACAGTTCTACTCTACACCACATCTTGCTGTACCTTATAGCAATCTTTCCACCGATTCTTGAAAGTGACAATCCCGATAGTTGCAATTCCACGGCGCATTCTCGACTCAAGGAAACTAAGTATAAGTCTCTAACTCAATGTTGCAAATGACACGGACATGGGTCTTATCCCATCATCATGTTGCAAGATTCCCCGCATTCCTCGCGCATTCTTATGAATTGATGGATAATAGAGATGGCACCCCTCAGCAGTTGAGTTGTAACATCGAGTTTCTAGTCCGCAGTAACCTTCAGACACAGAAGTCTAACCTGGAATATAAAAGTACAATCAAAAGTACAATCCGCCATGTTATGCTATAAGCTCAACAACGCCCTCAACGCCCCAAACCGTTCTGGAACGGGATTTTCCGTTATAGATTTTGAATTTTATTACCAATGGCATGAGGTTCAAAATCGCGATGCGTCAAAAGTATGCTGGGGTTGAGAAAAGTAAAATGGGACCCCTTTTTAACCGACTTCCCAAAGGAGGAGGTTTACAATTCGTCCGGATATTTGTTTTTTTTTTTTTTTATGTATGTTCCCCGATAGCGCCTAGACGGATGGACCGATTTGGAAAATTATTTTTTTGTTTGAAAGGGTTTACCTTCCCATTGGTCCCATTGACACCAGGTCAGGATCTGATGATGGGATCCTGGAGAAATCGAGGGAACTCTTCAAATATTATAGGCAGACCTATAGTGGTTTTTGTGTTTTTCATAATAACTCGTGCAAATTCACATGGTAAGCATAATATTGTGATGCGGAACTGCTCATGAAGACCACATATGGCCACCAGATCTGCTCAATACTAGGTACAAATACAATGCGTGGCTGGCGGGCAGGCAACGCATAGCCTAAGCCGGTGGACCTAGAGCCATGAAACTTTGTACAGAGGTTCCTTAGTAGCGTGGGGTAGCACTGCGATGGGATTTGACAAAATTAATTCCCCAAGGGGGGGGGGGGGTAAGGGGTTACAGTTTGTATTAAACTCAATCTAATCAAATAGGGTTTGTGGAAGTCGGTTTTTTCTAAAGTTTACTTTTTGTTTCAATTATTAAATCTAGATTGCGAGAAGATGCATACCTACTTTATACTTTATTGCACAAAAACAGAAGACACTTAATTATGGAAAAAAACATGTACAAAGGCGAGCACCGAATAGAAACTATGAAAGTCGAAAATAGATAAACGCACCCATATATTGAACACGTTCAATCGTTAACATAAAAACAGAAACGCTGCTAACAAAAGCTAAACAGATGATTTGACTTTCTTTAAGGATAAATTAATGCCTTCTCGTAAAGATTCAAGAATAAATACTAAGACGAAGTAGCAACTAACTCCATAAATTCTTAGAATATTACTTTTCTTGGTCGTGAATTTTCCATGTTATGTGAGATCAATCACAATGTCGTGTCAAGACCATATAGAGTTTGCATCCTCCAAGGCTCTCCCATTGCTCAAAGCAACGTCAAACTTAGAGAAAACTTTTTGTAGCGTTTTTTTCCTGCATTGTCCTCTCTCGGTAGAGTTTCATATGAAAACTATCAACTCTGCCCCAGATATTTGTTGCCGATCTAATGCTTCTTGCATCAGATGGTCGCGTGCCAACTATTGCCTGCCTTGCCTGAGATTTATCACTGACACCGCTATTGTTTACAGCTTTTCTTTTATTCTCGTACACAGTACAAGTACTGTCTTTTATTCATTAGTATTTGTTGTATATAAAAAATGGTAACAAAAGATTATGACTTGGGTTTACCGATCCAATTATACTAATATAGCTATTTTAACTCGCACTGTATAAGTAAACAGTGTTTCATGTCGGTTGTAAAACGCATACGATTTATTCTCTTCTATCGTATATCCTGATTAGATATCGACAGAGAGGTAGTGGTATAAATACTCTCAGGAGGCATTTACTATTTATGTTTATCATTTATGTTCATAAACCAACAAGATATTTGAGCTGCATTGCGCGGGGATAACATTAGACAGAGGTTAGCATTTTTACATTCTGTTACATTTTCCCAAATAACCTTGGATTGGTTGTTAGACAAATGTTTGAAAAACCAATCTGACGGGAAATTTCACAAAGTGTACCCTCGTGTCCTTGTCTGAGCATCCTGACAAACCCCAATTTTGTTTGGGATAAATACAGCAAATGTTATTTGAAGTGATGTCACGTACAACCTAAATCCCAGCAATACAAGTAGGTAGAGTGGCTAGAGTGCAGTAGTAGATATTGGAATCCAGAGAGTATCAATCAGAGATGGTACCTACCTAGGTACTTGTTTTTATATGTATTTCCTACTATGTACAGTTATATAAGCAATGCCAAGGCATCAAATATAAATAAATGTACATGGAAGGGTACATAAATATCTGAGCAAATTCACATATGTTTTATTGATGAATCTGCTCAGATATGTATGTATCCTTCGATATATATTTTTATATTTAATGCCTTGACAATACTTGGCATTTTTCATATATTAATGAACTCGACTGTACATGTTGCTTGTAATTAAAGACTGCAAGATTAATGGATATTAAAATCGTATTAATATTCAAACGGCTTGGTCTTTTGTCACACAAAAGTACGACAGGTTTTTGTATTGAATTGGGTGTACGTCGTCGGTGCAGTGAATGCAGTGCAGTGCCACCTCTGGACAAGTTTGATATGTAACACAAACATTGTAATAATAATCACGTACAGCAGTCCCAAGATTCACAAGTACCCAATGGTTCCGGAAACAAGAACTCTTTTGCAAGGTTTTGAATAAATATGAAGGTTTTATTTCAGTGACCGGACAAGAGCTCCAAACGAAACGCATAACATTTCCATAATGAACAAAGAACTATGTTGTTCACCGGATTGACGCTCCAGTTACTACGAACTGTAGATCTTTATACTTACAACTTGGATGTTGTACTACTACTACTTATAATAAAATTCACAATTTCATACTTAATTAATTTGATTATTTTACATACTTATAAAAGGTGACTATTGAACTTTACACAATTTAACTAGTAAGTATCACAGTTTTTGGTCGTGCAGATTTCATTACATTTATTTTTAAAATAGACAAGGCTATCATGAAAAACGTCCATATCCCCAGAAGCATTAATCTTGTTGAGATTGGTTAGAAATCTAAATATTACGAATTACAAATATATTGATGTAATATCATCTTGAATGGAAAACAAGAGGCTTCGATGATTCTTCAGACGTCAAAGCTAGACTTGCACTGGACACTCATTCAAACAATTTCTAAATTACAGTCATGTCATGACCTTTATTTACTAATCTAGCTGTGTCGCGGCTTTATTTTGTTCTATACTCCTCCACTCACTTGCACAACCATGGCAACCATACACACACAATTAACACTAATTACCATTAGGTACGGAGTATAATACGCCGCCGTGGTCTACTCGACTTCCGGTTCCGCTACAAAACAAAACACGCTCGACCGGAAATGGGCGGCACAAGAGGCGCGTGCGCCGCCGACGGACATTCGATGTTTAGGGTCATGTCTCATGTACCATGTCGGGAGAAAGGTCATTTGATTTCATAATTTGATTTTATAAAATGCTTATGCGAAATTTTTTATCGTTACTTTTATCAAAACTAGTCAGGTACCTAGGTTCTCTACCGCGAGCATAAAATAATAGGCTTTCATTATTATTAATAATAACTGAAATTATTAATAATAAAAATTTGTAGTTAGCTCCACATATACATATACTTAGTTTAAATACCATCGTCATAATTCATGAGATTTACTCAAACCCTAGCTACTTTTTAATCAAAGTACTTCCGGAGATTCGGAACAAAGTAAGCAAGAAGCATTAAAGATGAACTGAAGTAGATTGCAGTGCAGCTCACAAAAGCTATTCGAAATTTTATTAAAAACCTTCGAGAATGTTCTCTATGTTACTGGAAACACGCCTCTATTTTTACTTCCATAGAGACGAAACGCTATCTCTTACTACCAACAGTGTTAATTTGATTTGATAGCTTCGTCTCCGTACTGCTATAATACATCGACAAATGGTAAGATGGTAGGAATTCTTATTATACAATGTGAAGTGTATTGGACAAGGTATAGGTCTATTCGCGCTTGATTAAAAATTCAATTTATTATTCGTATAGTGTGTTGAAAAATGTCATATACCGGTATTGTGCCGGAGTACTATTATCTCTTCTGTGATTGTGCTCGTCCGTCTTTGTATCCGTAAACGCCAGTGCCCCTCGATCGACAATAATGGGCTACTATACTTAATACTGTTAGTAGCCCGATTTTGCTTAAACTTTATTATGGCTAAAATATATAGTTATAGTAGTAACCTACCTGGTATGGTACTATGAGAATTTTTATTAATTATAAGCTGACGTGTAAACTATTTACTCTTGAGGCTCTTCAGCAACATCTCGTCCTGTCAGCTCTCTGGCTGTACATTTTTCCATTTTTGTTCTGATCTAGGCTCATCTACTTAGCTCCGCCCAATTAAGTTCACAATGGCGGCCTCTCTCTCCGTTGAACTGTGACGGTATCCATACTTGTGATCATGTAGCTTTGGTGTTTCAATCGCGATAATCATTCAAATTCAGAAATCATATAGGTATGATATGAGATGATCACATCACACCGTCAAAGTTTAGATTATTAGAGAAATCATAATCTCTAGAAAAGACAGCTTGTTTAAAATAATCGTGTTGTTGTTTTTTTGAATTGGCATTGTTGGATGGAATTTCTATTGAAATGACTAGATGTCAGAATACGACACGGCTACTTGTGATCCAAGGAAATCACATTATGTTGTTTCGGGCCCGCTCCTCTGTCTTCCACCCAACTGATACACAAGTATCATCCTCACATCTCCCTTTGTCCTGTCCCCTCATGTGTAGTCGCCTGCTCATATTTTATTATACATATATTAAACGTGATTAAACTGACTGCTGCTTTTAAACAATGATTGGTATGGACATCCCGCATATTGGTCATTGTTTAATGTAATCGACATTTGTCGTCGATTTGTGACTGTGATAAAATTAGATGCTTTTGTGAAGGAAGATAATTCTCAGTATTGACAATGTCCCAAAAATTTTCCTTTCATTTATTGATAGATATAAATCTAACATCGAGCATACATCAACATAGTAGGTAACTGAAACACATAGTACATATTACACATAGGGCTGTGTCCAGCTCAGTCAGTCGAAGTTGGCTCAGTGACTGCACTCGTTAGCAAGTAAAGTAAAGTAAAGTAAAGTAGCGTTTATTTGCTTGAATATAGGTGTACATCAGGTTTTATAACAATGTCACTTAAATATTTTACGCTATATTCTGCCATGCAGACGTGCAAATGTTATTATAAATACAATGGTCATAAAATTAAATTAGTTGCCTATCCAAAAATGTCTTATTAAAGTTCATCGTATACTTAATAATAATAATAAAATATGTCAGATCGAGTTGTCCTCCAAGTAGTCCTCTAACTTATAGTACGAGCCGTCATAGCATGGCTGTCGTTATCAATTAGCCACCTCTCCCCCTTTTTGTTCTATTTACTTTAGATTAGAGTGATCAAAACGCATAGTTTTTAATATTACCTGTACAAATAGTCGTAGCTCGTCATGAACAATGAATTTTATTTGATCAACCAACCAAGCGAACAACAGTTACTCGTACAAAATTAGCCAGGGAAATATGCTCTTGCACGAATTCTATTTAAAGCCAGTAAAGTACAATAAGTTTGAAGACAAAGAACTACGTAGTTACCTCCCAAGCTACCGTAATGAGACTCCTGAACTGAGAGAAACTTCTCCATTTCTAGTGAAGTTTAACATAATTAAAACTTCTCGTGCATCTTACACAGCAATCTACTCAACCACTTATCTAATCTAGTGTTTTATGTTTACTTATCCACAAGGTTTATTTTTACCTTTGTGGTTGACCCATCCCTTTCCTAACCAAATAGAAAAAAAACTTAAAGATGTTATTATTATGCAACTATCTTCAAAGCAAAATGAAATAGTCAAAATTCCTCTACATTCGCTCTGTTTATTACGCGCGCGAGCGAGAATTAATCTCGCTCTAATGTTAAATTCAACGGAATCATAACTTCAAAAAAACATAATAGAGGGAAAAATCAATACTTACACGTGTGCATCTGTGCGAATAGAAATTATTCTGCAATACATTCCTGGAAGGAATGATAGCTGAAACTTGCTGCAGGTTTGAATATAGTTCTGGAACTTTGGCTCATGTTTTGCTTCTAAACTGCATATTCATACATACATCGCTGGCTTCCGAACTTCGTTACAGTAAAGACTGTTCAACTCTCAACATACTCTATTTTGCAGACTACAGTATTATACAGTCAGCTACAAGTTCCTATGAATATTGGAGACTTACTCTTCTCATTGTCACGATTCTTTCATATGGCTTGCTTCATTGTTCTGTTTATTAATAAAATAAGTATTTCTGCATTTTTATCTTCTTATAAAAATAATTTCAGCCAGCTCACGTTAAACTTAAAGGAAGAGTAATTCCTTTAGACATCAATTTACTGGGTTCTCCAAACTCAGTCGGTTATCTCGTAAATAAGAATTTAACGAGTTTAAGATTCTGTTTCATATCTTGAGAGATCGAGTTTACAAGCTGAATAAAGATGAAATTTTGTTATTAGACAAGCTATGGAAGCTAGCTTTTTAATGAATGAGAAATAAAAATAACTCTTCAATTATATTTCAGTTCCTTTTTGTTGCTTACTTCGTAGGTGAGTGTTGGTGCCCAAACTTATTCAGACAGTAACGAATTGATATCCAAAAAAACCCTCGAGTCCGTAAATAGAACTTTACTATTATACCCACACCTGTATGATGCAAACCCAACCCTGTGCAAATAAAAAAGAAAACCTTTTCCTTTTTCACGAGCGTTTTTCCTATTTGGTAACGTTGTACGTTCGTTTTCCGCAACTGTTATCCTTGTCCCATGAGCAATAAGAGCGATATACCCGTCCGCCGGCTGCAACGATGATGCTCGCAGCTTTCACTTAAAATTAACAACCTGTTTCAGTTTTATTGAAATATTTTACCGTTTTTTTATTCGCAATATAATAGCCCTGAATCCAAACAGTGATGATAAAATGAGAAATGAAAGAGACGGCCAAAGGTGCGCTGTTGATATCCAGAGCAGAGAATTTTCTAAAATAAGATTATATTTAAATTTAATTGATATTCAGAGCAGAGAATGTTCTATAATAAATAAGATAATAAGACTATATTTGAATTTAAGTCAAAGACAGACAGAGCTGTAAAACAAAGTGCTCAGAATTATGGACGTTTTTACGACTTAACGTGAACGTAATTACTTACTAGTAGAATGTAAAATTAATCGTATTATTTTTATTAACGCATTATTGTTTTCTTTTTTACAGATTTCCCGAGAAAACACGGAATTTGGTATGTTTTTCTCATTTGGACGTCCATTCTGTCACCATTTTGGTCCACCTGTCGAGGCTTTCTTAAGACGCAATATCGGCACAACACAATCCGCTGAATAGCGCTTTGAAAAAAAGTCAAAAAAATACTTTCACTAAGTTTACCGGTTCCAAAAAAATATATGTAATTCACCATGAGATAATCTAGTGCAATTTACGAGTGTACTTTACATAATGAAACTGAATTGAGTCTGTAGTTATTATAACCGAACCAGGAAGTGAAACACTTTGACGCGATACTCTCTTAGTAACAATGTCATTGTTACTTACAACAATGTCATAATACAACAAATTAACACACACGCGGCCGCGTCACGGATATTTTGTCGCACTCCTATAGAGTCTTCGATTGAAACCTGACTAAGCTTTGAGAAATAAAAGGATTACGAGAATATTTTGTCAGTTATCACAGATAAATGTTATGTATTGCCATCATTTACTCTGGTAATTTTTAGGGGTCGCTCCTTTCCTGTTTTCCGCTATTCCTAATCAGGCAACAAAACAACGCGCATAAAGGGAGGCCATCTAATTCAACGGCCCTTAAGTTACGAACACCCTTCACGCAAATGTGGTAAGAAACACTCATAAAACAAGTAGAAATTGACCCAGATAGCTTCTCGATGAGCCGTAAAACTTACTAAATAGGGGGGTGAATAATAACTATGGAGTGAGCCGTGTGAACGCGGGGGTGGTTCGCTCACACGGTCATATCCCTTGTTGTGTCCTACAGTAGCCAGAATACAAAGACCTCTTATTATGAATCCCCCTTCCCCTTTGTACAGGAAGAGCAAGGACGCGTGCGAGATCTACGTGCCTGGTTGGGTAGAGAGCACAGATTTAATGCACATGTGTCGGGCTGGCATAATGCACCCCAACTGTAAAGGTGCAAGGTGTATGGAACATCTGGGTCGGTGTAATAGACTATTAGAGATTTTTGGTGTAAGAACTAACAGCTTCCGTTAAACCCATAAAACTCTTGACAAAGCTTTGCGTAGCTCAGCCAAAAACAACAAGCAAAACAAAACTCATTCAAAATACTGCATTGTTATGTTGTGATGATGTTTATCAGATTGTCTGAGGGTAAATTTACATAATGTGCATAAATAATTGATTAGAATTCGTTGTTTTTGTGGAATTTAAGAATGTGGATTTCTTATAGTTGTATGTTTATGGGACAGTGAACAAATAACGAGAATTGTGGTCAATCCCACATGTGTACCAGTTTACACAAGGTTTATTGGGATTCCATGTAAACAAATAGGTGTCTGGTTTTGAAATGTGCTAGAGAGGGTAAAGACATATTGATGATCGCAAAATGTCAATGTATAGGTTTTGCACCACCTGCCCCTAAAACAGGAAGTAACCTGCCCCTAAAACTCAAAAAATACATGCGAATAATAAAACAGATGTCGTTGTACCAGGACAATGACAATAGGCAATAACAGATTTGAAGTCACCATTTAGATTAGAAACCTTAAATATTTAATATTTTTCCCAATAATTTATTTTTGTGGTTGTCTCTCACAATGGATAAGTAATAATAATAAAGCATACACATAACGTTATTGTTCTTTGTTTAATTAACATTGATCTGAAAAAGAAAACTCATTTCCAAACACATTTCAGAGATAATTTAAATCTACCTCCTAATTGATCTATCCTTTGACAAGGGTTCATGTAAGCTCAAAGTAGATGTTCATCCCAATTATAGTCGTTTATTAAAATATTGCTCCAACACCGTTCATTATTTCTTTTCAATTAAGCCAAGTTACTTTACTAGACTTTGAAGTAGTGGGCCTAAGGAAAACATATAGTGTATTAATCTTTTTAACTTTGCGTCATTCCAAGGGATCCCATGACCTTTGCAAAGACAATTTCACTTTCAACACTTCATTTTGAGCGCATGGAATGTTGAGAATTGGGAACCTGTTTAAAATTGCTCGCTGCTGTTGCTACAACCAATCGGGTCAAATACGAGTCTTTATTAATATTACAAAACTGTGTTTGCTGGGGGGAATCTCTTTTTAGATATAAGCTCGCCTTTGTACTAATATTTTCACTAAAAAGTTACATGTTATTTTTCTGTGCGCAATAGCGTATAAATGAATTGAAATGTTTTTTTTTTTTTAAATATTTTATTAAATAAATTGGGAATTTTTAATGATGAGCAGTAACAAAAGGACGTATGACTACAATTTATGTCACATCGAACATGATTAGACATATATTAATTTATTCATTGACTACTATTAATTAGAAGGTTAGATGTACCTAGAGCTTACAACTCGTAACTAAACTGCCGTGTGTTCCGGTTATATGCTAGCTCGTCATTATAATCCTATCCACCTACACCTTTAAGGCCTGGGATTGACAAAACCGCCCTCAGATCTGGCCCTCGATTCTCACGCTGCCAAGATCATGTCCCCAGTCGAGATATCGGTTTTGATACCGCCTAAATCCGTCGAAAACGATCTCGATTTATATTTATTTCGATCGAAAACGGGTCGAGATATCTCGGTTGGTCGAAAGGCTAGTCGTAAGAATAGCTTTTTCCTGTGATAGAGATTTCGGTATCTCAAAATCGATATTTCAACCATGGACATGATCTTGCTCCAGAATTGCCCCCCTGAGAGCAATGTCAAGCACGTAAAAAGTGACAGATTTGATGTGTTGAACTAAACCATCATTGGGACATAACTCTCGGAGAAGTGAGCGGTTTATTCTTCCGGGCCTAAGATTCACCCCGCCTTAGCATAATAATCCCGAAGATAATACATATATCTAGCAGCAGGTCTGGTCTCAACGAGTATGTAGGGCACCCCAGGCAGTTGCAATCGTGGGGAGCCACGGACCCTCCATCCAACACGACTATACGTAGTTGTAAAACAGCGGTTGTTATCGTATAGTTATCCAAAGCAGCCGATATTAACGTATAAACAGCGGCTGGCAACCGGCAGCTTATCCGACTCAATTCCAAAAGGTCTTAAAATTTTGACAGTTCCTGATTCAAAATTGTTATGATATACGAGCCGCTATATACAAATAGGTATTTTTACTACATTTTAATTACCTACCTGTTGTAAGACATAAATTACAGTGTAATGTCTTTTATTTTTTAGGTATATCGAAATAATCACTCAGGTAGGACATAAAACGGAAAAAGCGGCTCGTAGTCAGCGAATAAAGCGGCTGGTTACCGGCTGGCTGACATGATAACAACCGCCTTCTCATGTATAAACACTATACATAGATGAATTATTGATGTAAGCGTGGCTGTGCTTATAACGAGTAACGAGGTCGACATATGGATTTGGCGATATTTCTCACTGTAATCTACCGCCGAATTGGGTCATACATAATATAATATAACCGGATATCAAGATGACATGGTTCCAATACGTTTTTGTTGAACGTATGAATATAACTCACAGACGACTGATATGATAATGTGCCGAACCTGGATATTCCAAGATTGATTAACCTAAAATGCCTTTCTCCTGGTAAGACAAATTGAGGAAGCTCACTAACATAACAATACTCGTAACAATAATTATGACAATCCTGGCAATTTCTTTAATTTTATTCAAAGTTTTGCCTACTTTCCCTATAAATCAAAACGCTATTGCTTAAGTACAAATTCTGATAAGGCCATGTTTTTGTAGACGTTTGGAGTTTCTTATCATAATCGATTTGCTTCGATGCGGTTTATCGATTGAGTACAAAGTTCCAATGTACTATAGTTACAAAGGCACTTTTATCAATTTGCATTATTCGCAATTTTTCCACTAATTGTGTAGGTAGGTACTCTATCTCCTATACTGTAAATCTACTGCCAAACTATACCAGACAATTTACCTAAGATGTGTCTACTGCAACAAACTGTTGTTAAACTCTAAATCGGACATGACCTCACTGGAAGTCACTCCAAGCTCAAATATCCTTACAATCAAATCGTGACAAAAACCATTCCATCCACCGGTATCGCACTCGTGGCGTGGTCGTCCTTCACAAAATCGGCTTTGACTTCAAGGTACGCTGAACACACCTGCCGAGTACTGCCGACTCCAATCAAACCCAGTAATTGCCGTGTGATGCCACAATCACTGTTACCTTGACTTTACATTCGGGTTCTTGCTGGTTGCTTTTTGTCCATCTACGGCGATAATTTGATTTGAAGGTGTATTTTGCAATAGCGAGTTATGTTTAGCTGTTTGCTGATCATCATTATTTACTTGGTATTTAGCACGTGGAACGAGATCCGTCTTTTTGCGTTGGTATGTGATAATGCTATTTGTACTTATCCTTCATCATCGTCACATCCTGTGCCCTACACTAAAGAGTTTCAAGGTTATAGACGAGAGTTATTATATTGTCAGGCGAACTATTGTAACCACATTTAACGAAATCAATGTAATCTGAAATCTGATGGTTGTGAAGATACTTGAACTATAATGTACATACTATACTAAATTTCTTCCTGTATACATCTAGCTTGGCTTTGTATGTTTTGCTGAACGTGGCCATGGGATGTATTGTTCCTTGTGATTGAGTTCTTAATGACTGTATTGTGGAGTCTCATCTATGAGCTTTGAGTTAACGATGCCAGATATTTTCAGTGTACTGGGCCTATTAAACTACGCTGTCGGCACGGCAGGGCCCTGTCTGACTAACTGTCTCTTTCTAGTCGTTCCATCAGAGTGAGACGTCTATACAAATCGTGCCCTGCCAACAGCGTAATGTAATAAGCGCTTATGGCAAACTCTGTGTGAATAGCAATTTACTGCAAACATTCAGATGATAGCCTCGGGTCATCCACTCTCTAGTCTGCCACAAAAGATGGTGATCGTATTCTTTTATAGTTTCCTACAACAAGGCTAACTGCATTTGTGTCGACAATCTAGAAGGGATGAATGGTGTTTGAACTCAGTATACGACGGAATAATAATCAAATATAAGTACTTGAGTGAGACTCAGATAAAAAATCCTATGAGTTGAACCTTGCTAAGACTATGAACTTACAGTAAGTCTTTCTGTCTATCTGTCTGTCTTGTGTCTGTCTTTAAAATTTGATAGCTATATTACAAAAAAGTTCCACGTGTGTTGTGGTTTGATCCAGAATACAGTCGTGTATCGAACCAGTTTTATTCACACCCAAACGCGTCCCCGTAATATCGTCGGCCATATTTCAGCTGTCGGCTCACTGATGAGCGATGACACGAGACGGATGGCCCGAGATTATTCGAGATACGTCTCTACATGTCACCGCTTTGCTACGGACTGCACTAGGGCAGTGGGTCAGCTTATCATCTACGTTGGACCATTTCTAAACTCTATTCGGTGGAGATCAAGATGTCATTAGAATCAACTGGTTTATGAATATGACTGAGAGATATATTTATTATTATTCACCATGCAGACCGTGTAGAGTATTCTAAGTATAGAGTCAAACATCTGTTTAACACCGAACTTCTTATATTTGACCTTCTATACAACGGACTAAAAATTAATGTTTTACAATGTTATCAACCTAAAACAGTTCGTACATCAGAAGTTACCCGTATAAAAACGAAATCGAATAAATGAAGCAAAAACAGCGCCCCGGCAACTCCCACACCCCAATGAGATTCCAATATTGCTTTTAAGCAGAGCTCTACAAACAAATGCTATATTGCAGGTTGGGATAAAATGGAAACCAGAGCTGGGAATTGGAAATGTCGGTGGCCAGTTGACACAGCCCCGTTCACCGGCGGGATGTGGACTTCGCCATAAAACTATTGACCCGCTGCTTTTGCAGAACAGCACCAGACACCTGTTCGCCGAGTACTCCAATCTTGGAGTCTTGTCTTACTAGTTGTTTCCTGTTTGTGCAAGTAACATATCTAGTCATACGGGTCTGTGGGCAACCAAAAGAGTGAGACATACGTTACTTTTTTACCGTTGATGTTCATATTTTACATTTTACCGAGATAATCGTGTACCTTAATTTTCTTCAGCCTTATTTTCTATTCCAATATGACTTGTTGATTGCAGGTCAGTATATAGATATTGTTTAATACAGATAAGGGGGATGAATTGTTCTGAGTAGCTTCCCTAGCTTACTAACTCCTGGGCTTTAGAAATAAGTCCCCTAAGTCAATTTCCAATCTTTTGCGCCAAGTTGAAAATTGGAACATGCAGCGAGGCTTTATTAGACCTCATCGATATTCTACAGAAACAGTTGGTCTAGAATTGATTCGACCGTTATCATTAGTTGATTTAATTAGCTTCAGTCTGCGTTAAAATTCGAAAACCCTTTTTCGATGGCTCGCATAAGCGAAAACGGCAAACAATAATGTTTGTTCCGTAAAGTCTACTCGGTGAGGGTTGATAATATTGAATGTTTATTTAGTCAATTATAGCAGTCAATCTTACGGGAGTCACTTCACGCCGCCGCCGCCGCCGCCGCCCCCGTCGTGCGGAAGATAATACGATGGGTAAGCCGTATGAAATCACTCACCTTCGTCGCTAGCAATTTGTAATGAGTTTAGTAACCCTGCATTATTCCTCTTTGCAAAATCTCCCCGAATAGACAGTACGGTACTTATGCCATAGGCTGTATCATAAAATTCATATCATAACATAACAGCGGGAATGTAAATTTCCCATTTCCCTCATGAGCAGTAAACATAACAAGTTTTCCACGAGTACTGTAAATACCCACACTAAAATGAAATCCAATCCGCTCGAGTACGATAGAGCAGGAATTCTGGACAAAGCTAATGCATACAAATTTTGCACAAAAAGGTGTATGCAGCAAATACGCTCTGGGAAATCATCGTTGCATAACGTACCTTTATATGTATTCTCTAGCTAGTTAAACACAAGCTATACTATAGAGGCTTTATAAGAATACCATGCCGCTCATATTGGGCATTTCGAGCTTCAAGTCACATCTTCCACAAATGTATCAGCTCAGCACAGAAGCCGAACACTAACCAGCCATTTAAATCAATACGGTATTGGCCTCATTTTGGAAGTAGTTTTAAATAAATGTTATTACATTTTAAGCGCACTACATTAATATTCCCGGGATATCTTCTGTAGTTTCAATAAAATAAAAAAATTGGTTGCCTGTAAAGTCGGTATACGGGCGAAAGTTTTACGTGACAACGACTTTGAGTGGTGTCTGTCTCTCTCGCTCTTAGGCGGGCTAACCATGCCCGAGTGGAAGGGACGCGTGCCTCTCACTCGCTCTCATTGTGAGCGCATAACGTGAGCGGAGCGTAACGCAGTTTCTTGAAGTGTCACCCGGCAAACCAATTTATAAGACGTTGTCACGTCAAAAATATAGTTGAATTTGAAAAAACCGCGCCAAAACGCTGTATTTCTAATGGCGCCGGTCACATGACTCGCGTGACGTCACATGCTCGTGAGTGAACGCCCGCCATCATTATGATTCAGTCAAGCAAGATGTCAGAGACGAGCGTGTGACATCGCCAAAGAGATAAACGTCAGACAGAGCGTTTTCGTGATGTTTTCGTCACAGATTATATTTCGATAGTTTATATATTTTAATTCCTGGAATCCGCTCCGCGGAATATTTTACTTTAAAATATAATAAAATATAGATTTCTACGCTACTATCTGATAGGATTACCATATTTCGTCGAATATTTTTAATGTTGTCCAATACCGTATTGCCCATGTTCGCCTCCGTCTCTAACGCCACCTCTGCACCCCCAATCAAAGTGACAATTCTGCATAGGTACTCACCCCGCTAGTTACCTCTATGCAAATCTGACTGTCCTGAATTCCGCATTCGTTCAATTTAGAGATCAGCTTTCTTCGGCATCTAGACCGCAGCCAGGCGAAGCTGGGAAGGTGTCAGAAGTCAGGTTTCTCTAAACACATCCGCTTGGTCATGCTTGACTGCAAACAAGCCCGCGCCAGCCACTTTATTGATTGGTTTCGTGGCTCCCAACTATTTTACTCTACGGTGCAACACGTTTTGTAAGCCGATTAGGCTCCTGAAACATTTTGATCCATTTCCAAAATAACTAAAAAATGGTTTTAAATTGAAATAGGTATAATAACTTTTGCAATAGCAATTTTCTTTATACACGGCAGACAGACAGAGTACTGATGATAGATACAAAGATAGTCATTTACAAAGGCGAGAATATGTCTAACAAGCGATTTCGATAAAGGTGTACTTATACTTACTTGTAGAATGTCTCGCCAGCCGCCGCCGCCGCCGCTGCCGCTACTTTGGGAACCCTTGGATAGATGTATGCAGATGCGGCACTGATCGCAGACATTTTGTGTCGACTGCACAGATATCTGTGGTCGACTGTGACCAGGATTCGCATTTAGTGGAGTAAAGGCTGCATTCATAGTTCGTCTCGTCATCTCCTCTCGGCGACTGCTATAGGCACTCAGACTAATAAAGGCTAGGCAGAATTACAAAGTTAGGATTTATTTATGACGGTTTTAACTTTTATATGTGCTGCTTGTCAATCTATGCTCATCTGACTTTGTTGTTCATCAAGAAATAGATAAGCAGTTATTGTCCTATACAGTTACAGTTAGTATTCTAGGTTTCCTGGTAGAAATCTCTTTTTAAAGATACGCTTGGCTTTGTACATGTTTTCTCTATTTTTAATTGCATAATGTATTGTTTTGTGTGTGTCGGCGGCCGATCGTAGAATTGGGCACATCATGATGTGCCTCGCCATTAATTTCATGATATGGTTTCATGATATTTCCTATTCCACGATCAGCCGCCGACATGTGCAATAAATTATATTGATGAGTATTCACTACCGTAGACCATCGCTTAAAAAGGCTTCTTGCACACGCTTGGCTTCCATTCTTGTCAACGAAAATTAGTTTCGGTCACGAGGCGAAAATCACGCCTGCCACCAAAAACCAGGGTTCAACGTCCAATAATGCGGGTACACAAGATAATGATGTGTGTTGCCAGTCATTTCCTATCCGGAATGTTGCGGAATTCCAACCAGAACTAGCTGCCAATAAGCAAATCAAACAACAGTCAATATATGTACTTGTAGTCTCTTTCCCGTGTCTCTTGTTAATGTGCGACTAAGGGGACTATCGATAATAATTATAGATATTAGTTTACTAAAAAAACAGCAACTTTGATTACATCAAACCAATTAAGTAGGCAAAATTATACAATAAAAGCAATTTTCGCTCATTTGTTTCTTTTGTCATTTGACTCTCAAAACACATGAGCAGCCTCAGTTTACGGTATTTTCTTGCCTCAACATAGTAACCCTGGTAATGAATCTCCGACATTCGGCAAATGGATGTCGGTGTGTAATGATCACTTTTTGTTCGGGTAAAAAGTCAAATATCCAAATGAGTGTGTTGTTAAATTGAGCGTGTGTTAGCGCAGATGAATTGATGGTTTTGGTTCCGTATGTCGGTAGACAAATATTAAGAAAGCTTAGGGTTGCCAATAATATGACAGTCTTGAACGCTGAAAGAAAAAAATATGGTATCGGATAAAACATCATCTCGTGATATCATTAAGATAAACAAAATGAAATATCATACATAATCTTATTGCCAGTAAAAAAAAGTGTTATACTGCTTGGCAATAATTAAAACAAACATGTACAAAATTAAGTCCTCCAGACCTTTCTCACTGCAACATAGTTAACCCGATTCTTACAACTAACGGCATTGATGTTGTTTATTTGTTTATTTATTTTATTTATCTATAAATACCTATCATTACAGGTTAAACCTAATGCGGTAGGTATATTCTACTTAATTTAACTATTTATACATTCATACATCATTTTAAGAAATCCTCTTGTTGTTTGATCATATTCGAATCTCCGTTCAAATCCAGTTAATAATTGATAGAGCATACCTTTGAGGTATTTCTGGTATATTCTGATTTCGTATTTCTTCAGATCAATGGCTTTATTATTGCCATGACATTACAACAATTGACAGGAGTAGTCAGCTACTTTGAAACTTGAATATTTGCTGACTCAAGTTAAAATATACCAACAAGTCCATACACCTTCTCTAATTGCATCGTTTGTGATCTAACACCGCCAACACGAGTATTCAAATTGGTTACCATCCAGTTTCAATTTGTGCAGTGAACTGCACACGTCCATATCGGGCCCTCTTCCCACGTCTCAATGTTTGAGTCCATATTACGTTAGAGCAATTTGCATACAATCCGCTGTACGCCTCCGGTTATCACCGGTTAACGTACAAAGTGATCACTTCCCGCTATTCCCTCCATTCAATTGGCTACCAGGCTGGGCAGGGTATAGTCTTGCAAGTATAAAAAATCATGCCAGAAGTTGGAGCCTTAAGGCCTACGCAAACCGGGACGGTATGACAAGTAAAATCCCTTGCCATGCCGTCCCAGTTTGCGTAGGTCATTATAATAACCAAAAGTTCTTGGTATGTCATCATTACATTTTACCATGATTTTGTGTTAAAAAATAAAAATAGGTACCATAATTTCACAGCATTGTGCTTATGAATGACATCACATCACTATGTTTCCAAACATCCATTTTGACTAGAAGTCATATTACGAGTAACCCCTTTTGCTATGATATAATTTAGTACGAGTAGGATGCCAATGAATATGCGATGAGTGTAAATATAATTGTAAACCTCTAATTGTTTTGTCATTGTTTGCACCAGCACTGATGACAAACTATCTCTACCTACACTCAAAATCTACATCTTAAACAAATTAATCAACATAATTGGCTTCCCACTTTCGACATCATATCTAAAAATAAGTTATAGCGTAATTGAAAAGTCTATGCTGCCAGTTTAAGTGTGGGTCATAAACTTGTCCAAAGACATCTCTATGCTAATTTCGAACATGAATCCGCTGAGCGAATCCAGATCTCTAATGAATTGGGTCAGCAATAAATAAGCTAAGATACTCGTACTCAAAGGTTAAGTAGTTCACGCAGTCGAGGATATTGCGTCAGATAAGCTGAAGAGCACTAGATCAGCGTCGGTCGTGCGATAGAACACAAATAATTAAATTAAATACGAGACGGAAATTTTACTGGGAATTCTCTACCTAGGTATCGCTGTATCGCATAAATATTTATGAAGATCCCTTAGCTAAAATTACACTTCCCAATACGGTGTGTAGTGGTAGAGGACATTGTTCATACATATAGCAATTCAATATTCAATTTTGAGTAACAGTGAGCTGGGTTAGCCCATCGCTGCTGCTATGAAAATCCTTGGCCTCACGATGTTTTCCATCACCATCAGAAAGCCCGTATTTGTACTTTTAAGTAAGTTATATTATTGGTACACATGACCCGCGTCGGATTCGGAGAAGCGAGCATTTTGATGCTAAACCAACTATCAGAAAAAATTGACTAGCCTAGATATTCAAAGATCAGGATTTGTAATAAGATCAGGGATATTTTTCCTGAGATCATCTTAGTAACGCAACTATCGAGTTAGCCAGCTATGCCATGGAGCATACTTTAGCTGCAGCTTACCCGGAATATCGATGTTAGTGATGTCAAGATTGTCAAGTAGAGTTAATTAATTAACTCAAACAGTGTAATCCAACCCGTAATACCACCACAGCTGGACATCTGGACAACAATTACCCGCTCAAACATCTTGTCCAGCCACAAAAAAACACAGTCTGTCTTTATCACTACCGTGTAATTAAAATAGGAGAGATGCATTATGGTTGAACACACGTGCTGCTAATTGTGACTTGCCTCACAGCTGCAGCATCTCACGAGCTTCAACTGTCTTGTTCTGTTTTTGTACGCATTCTGTGGGCCAGCTGCGCGCAGAAAATGAAATGGCATCCGCTAATATACTGTTGCTGTGTGTCTTTATCGCAATTGTCTGTTATCTGTCGTTTAATTAAAGTAATTTGAGATAGTCGAGACGTCTGCGTAATTTAGTTGGGATTACTTATTAATTGAGTGAGATAAATGTTTTAATACTCTTCTAAGTTATAGATAGTATCTGTGGTTGTAGTGACTATTTGTATTCGTTCATGGTCACGAAGCGTTAGATCCCGTTTCGACTCCCGGTGAAGCAACTGTTCGCGTGTCTCGAGTCAGTGTGAGTTATCCGCTTGTTTAGTTATTTATGGTACAAATCAACAAATACCGCTACATGGAACTGCTGACGAACTCCAGATCTCTTTAGATCTGAGGAACCTTTTAGCTGGTAAATACATATAATCTGTAGGTACCGGGCGAATAGTACACCTCACCTTGTACATTATGTATGCTGTGCCCTTACTAAGTACTTTATCAGTTTGTCTTTGGCTTCTACTATGTTTACCAACACACCACACAGAGAAACTTTGCTTTTGTGACATGACACCACGTTGTGATTTCACTATCTAAGCGTTTATTTATCTGCTAACTGTACAATACAATGCCCAGGTTTTTGTAAACTTGTGACACAGATATTTTCTCAGCAGCTCACAGAAAGTTTGTATAAACTTCTTTCAAGCACTTTCAATACTAGTTTCGTTCATCGTGTCGAGTGTGGAAATTCACATGTATTTTTTAACATTTTCAATAATTTTGTACTATTTGTAGTATAGGTTCAAAGTACTGCTTACTAAGTATATTGTTGTAGATAATAGACACTGTTTCCCAATAATCCTTATAAGTATACAGCAGCACCTTTTTGCGTAATCCTCGTTTATCAAAGGGGATAACATGAAAATGGATCCTCTGCATTGGATAAAAGGTATAAGCTGGGTAAACCTTTAAATATTAAATGATTCAATTCGCTATCAAAACGGTGAACATGGTTTTGGGCAACGTTTTTGGGGATTCGGTCGGCTCCTTGCGGTTAAAAGAATTTGGTGTTAATATTCATAGTCAAAGAAGGTGGAGTACAAACTTTAACTACTCAGCGTCAAGTACAATGAGAAAATAATTAGAACTTCCAAAAATCTGTATTTCAGTAAGCAGTAATGTCATGCATGGCAAGTGCATGGCTATGCGGGTATTTTCCATGCTCTAGTCTAGACTAGTAGAGTCTATCTGCCTTGTAGTACTTCTGTGCTGTTGATTGTACCGACTGGGCTGTATTTTAAAGCTTCCTGGGTATGGCTTGAATACAGCCCACTCGGTATCGGAAATAGAACAAATGTCTATGTGTATAAGTACGTGTGACGTATTTGGACTACGCTGCCAAAAACGAAATCTATGAAAAAATAGAGAATTACAATTTGGCTCTATGGATATCCAATCAATCCAGCTGGGTGTCCATTACGCGAGGTGCACAGCACAGCGACATCGCCATCCATTCACCTCCCAACAACCATCAGTAACGCTTTTTACAGCAAGCCTTGCTTTTACCAAATCAGTTTTTTACCTGCAACGACGGCACTAAAAGCGCGGACGGGAAATGAGGTCTATAAGTTGAAAAATTAATATCAAGTTGGTCTTTTGCCAAAACCCTTTCAGGCGGAAAAACTGCCCTTTCTTATGGCCTGACGTCGCTTTTATTACATACTGGGTAGCGTTTGAGGCTGTAAGCAAACCTAAAAAAAACCTTTAAGAGAATCATAATTCATAATTTCTTTATTGCACACAAAGGAAAATAAAAACATATAGAAAAAGTATACAAAGGCGAGCTTATCTCTAAAAAGAGATCTCTTCCAGCAAACCAATTATGGATCAGATCAGGTGAATTGCTGCAAATTATCTAGATCGTAAGACTGCTCAGTAAAGTACTATCCTGAAAACATAACATAACATTAACATTTAAATACAGGTACATACATTGCTTCCGGCCCCACACTAGGCCCCACCCTGTGTCGTGGGAACCAGAAACAGCGACATCACAAACATGTAAACATCTAAGACATGGGGTTTTTTTATTGTCCCCAGCTGGGATTCGAACCCTCGACCTCTCGCATGGTAGGCAGATGCGCAATCGCTGCGCCACAGAGGTCGTCAAACGAGCCTTGTTCGCTTCACATATTCAAGCCAAGCGTTGTATACATATCTAAAGAGCTTGGAATACTAATCCTGTGTACAGACAAGGAAGGAGCAAACCCACATCTTTCATTAAGCTAGGAAAGGAAGGGCGCAGGAAATTGCCCCAGGCCGCCACTCCTGTCTTTAGCTCGACGTCAAAGGCGCTATCTATGCAGGCAGGCAGGCCGTATATGTCCAATGGTGCTAAACAGCTTCTTAGGGTTCCGTACTCAATGGAACCTTCTTGTCGGTATGTCGATGTCGATATAATTTTCATGTGACGAGTGTGAGGAGTCTGTCGAAGAGGCACTTAAAATTATAATGTACCTATTAAATTCATTTGCAAAACACGAAAAATATACGTGGTAGAAGCTTTTAGGCTCTGATTTTTTCACCTTCTCATGGAATTCGTCTGCTTTGTTTCAGATTGTTGGAAGACTGACATTGTCTTGCAGAAGTAATTTCGTTTGGACTTCAGGGAAACCATACAAAGATCGAATAAGTAAGTAGCTACTCTCAGTTTAAATTAAAACCTACTTCGTTCATTGAAGAAATGGACTTAGCAGAGTCTCTCCGTGCAAGAAGGCGGGTATTGTATAGGGCCACAAGGCCACAATCCAAATGCCTATCAACTGCATTGCTCATCCGATACGCTCCTAATAATGCCACGTATCGTAATGTAATCGTAGATCTGAATCTAATACCACCTCATTGCAAAGAATAACTGTTTTTACACCCGTTATTCACTTTGGTACCGACTGTATGGAAACGATGCGATTGTCCCAATTACACCGGCCATTTAGTCACGAACGCACTAGTAGATTATGATTACATGTCATGATTACCAGAATAGCGATTCTATCATAAAATATAATATACCCACTTACTTTCGTCTTTTTCTTGTAAAGCTTACAAATTCCCTGTTTATGTTCAATTTCCCCATTGATTACAAACCTCGCACCTACCTAATATAAAATATCTACTTACCACAATAAAGGCATAAGAAATTGAATGCTTCTTTGTAACCGCAGGCTTGATAATAACTTCTTGGTATGAAATAGTAACCACAAGACATTTTTGTGGAACTAAGGAATACGTGATGCTTTCCATAGGTGCCTTAACATTCAGTAGAAAGCTAACACGGTATAATGTAATGAATGTAATGAATGATACAAGTGTAAAGTTAAGGCACATTCAACTTAAAGGTCGATTCACACCAGTGATCCCACCGATCCGGCACCGGTCCGGCACAGGTCCGTATCAGTGAAAAATATTCTTTCATACATTCTCTGAGAGTAGTCACACTTGTCAGTGTCCGTGAAAGCACAGGTCCATGTCAGTGAAAAATATACTCTCATAGAGAATGTATGAAAGAATTTATGAGAGTATATTTTTCACTGACACGGACCTGTGCCGTCATGGACACTGACAATTAGTGTGACTACTCTCAGAGAATGTATGAAAGAATATTTTTCACTGATACGAACCTGCGTGCGCCGGACTGGTGCCGCATCGGTGGGATCACTGATATGTGTGAATCGACTTTGAAACGGATTCACTATGGTCATAGAGGGTCGTGTAACGGGCACTTATACTGTGCAGTGTGTGGCTCAGCTAGATACTAAGAATCTGTCAATTTGAAGCTCCTATTTTCTACGGTATTTGATAAACGAACCAACCAAAAAAAACGGCCATGTGCGAGTCGGACTCGCGCATGAAGGGTTCCGTACCATCTATACTTATAAAAATGAAATGTTGTGCGTTAGTCTTCCTTTTCCTGTGAATTGGCCTAACCGATGTGTATTATGCCTAGGTATTGGGTTTTATTTGTGTCAGTCCGGAGGAAGTTTAGGTAAAAAGAAAATACAGAAAAACGTAGAGAAAATACCAAAAAATCAAAATAACTTTTGTATGGAAAGTTCACTCTCTTTCGGTAGATGGCGCTGGTAGCCGCGAGATATACGGCTACCAGCGCTATCTAGCGAAAGAGAGTGAACTTCCATACAAAAGTTCATCACTCAAACGACTTCGTTCAACCTCTTTGTCGGAAGCGGAACTCGCGGAACCGGAACTTATGTTTGACAGCTGTGCGTTGCGACCCTTACAGTTTGTAAGCAAAGAGTTTCGTATGCCCAACACGGGTCGATATGGATTTTCAAAATGATGAACGAATCTTTTGTGGCCAGGATCTATGAGAATACCTTAAACGCACTGCGAAGTCGCGCAACGGGCAGCTAGTTATCTATAAAAACGGTAAAAAAATCATGTATTTTGTTTGTATGGGAGTCCACTATATTGAATTTATTGTTTTTTAGTATTTGTTGTTATAGCGGCAACACATCATCTGTGAAAAATTCAACAGTGTCTAACTATCACGGTTCATGAGATACAGCCTGGTGACAGACGGACAGACAGACAGATAGACGGACGGACAGCGGAGTCTTATTAATAGGGTCCCGTTTTCCTTTAGGTACGGAACCCTAAAAACAATCGTTGGTAACAAACAGCACACAGCATGTCTTGGGTCCTTTTAAAACTTCAGACTAAGAGCTTGTGCACACTAGCGATTTTAAGTTGGCCGATATTGATCGGTCAGAAGATCAGTATAGAGTTATAAATCTTCAAGTGCGCGCGCTGCCATATAACTCTATACTAATCCTCTGACCGATCAAACTATCGGCTATGCGCACGGGCTCTTAGTAATAAGTAGTTTAATCAATCACTCATGTAAAACGCAACTTTCTTTGCTCCATATCTGACCTAGTATATAATCGAAGGATCTAGTGCATAATAAGGACTTGCGCGTTTGACTCGGTTCCATTCAGTTTGGTCACATAACGCACGCTGCATACAAATCGCTTATTGCAACTGGACAACTGTATATCTAGCGGAACATCGGTATCAAAACTGCAACATATACACGTACTTCTGTAAATGTATGAGTATAGCGGACTAAATAAAGAAGTTATAATTTACCTACACATACGCCATTTGTGAAAAGAAACTTTCACTCAAACCCGGAGAATTTCGCCCGCGAAATTTCGCAACAGTGTTTTTATGAGATACCAAAAACATTCCGAGATAATAAAAAGTGAGAATACAGCGTTTGTCGCTCTGCTATTGCAGATTAAAAAACATTGACTCGGATAAGGCCGGGACTCCACCAAAGCGGAGATGTGGAATATTTGTATGCGAGATGGAAACAGCTCACATCTCCGCTTCCATCGCGCCATACAAATATTCCACATCTCCACACATCTCCGCTTTGGTGGAGTCCCGGCCTAACAACTGAATTCTTACGTAACTTTTATAATTATATTGCAGTACCTGTAGTGTTTATTAAAAGCATTGTTGGTATTTTCGTGACTACTGTTACCCAATCTCATTACCAGTATTCCAATAACAAAACTGTCTCGCGTGAGAGTGTACTGCGGGCATTAAGAGGCTAACAAAATGTCACGAATTTTGCATAACCGCCTTACCATTAATAAAATTATTTTCATTTGGCTTATTTAGGTCCGTTATTTGACTTAGATCATTTCACTTTTCATCGTAAAATAAGGTGGCGTGATACTTTTGGAGCTAGTTTAATTAAATTCATTTGATTTGAATGTGAAATTTCGACCATCTACCAGCACTTATTATTTGTCATTTCTTCATTCAGAGAAGAATTTCATAAACCGGAATACCTCCTACCCTGGTAATTTAAAAAATATTTTTCGTTTCTACTCGTACTTAATAATCTTTCACCCAGTTTCCTGGGCGCTGATTAAAGTTAACAGGTTGGTTAAATCAGTTTCGGCCAATCAAGTTCCGTCATTTTGAATAATAGCGGTTCGTGATTGGCTGAAGCTGATTTAACCAACCTGTTAACTTTAATCAGCGCCCAAGAAACGGGCATTAATGTAGATAATTCTAGTTTGTAGAAATTATTGTCACTTTTCCTAAATGACCCCTTACCCATGTTTCTGTCAGTTGCATATTATTATCATGAGGCCCCACCGAGTCGTGTTAAGGTGTGGTCGACGGCTGCGCAGGGCCCAGGGAAAGTTAAAGGGCCGATATAATCTCGTGCTTTCTCCGCCGCCTCTTGTCAGCGTAACCAACATTATACGTGAATTACGATATTGTATTGGAAATCGAAATCGATACCGAATTACCGATAGATACGTCAACCGACGACTCTACGTCGTAGAGAGATTTACTATACAACTTTTACTTTTACCGACTTTTATGTACAACTCTCTAATGAAAAGATATTGTTTGACCAGTCCAATGAGACAGGAACAGACCTCCAACCACGAAAGACAATAAATCAACTTAACAGTCCATAAAAAACGCATATTTTCATGGGGCAACTTACCTATTATAATTAACATATGGCCCGCGACCGCGAAATTAAATCAAAACTTAAGTCACCATACTAGTTTTTCGTGCTAGACAAGTGGAAGGCCCCGGTATGTCTGACTCAGTTAGGTCCCCCCCACTTTGCTGAGTTGCGGATTTGACCTCGAAATTTTACTTCAAACTTTCAACGTCCTCAAAAGATACATGTATGAGCAGGTTGAGAATTCTAGTTTTTGAGACATAATTCCAGTTTTTAAATGATTCCCATTTTGTTAAAATCATGAACGGGCACGGACTGGTGACCTTTAACTTTCTTCTTTTTGTCCCTGGCGGTCCTGTTTACATGCAGATGTAGAACTCGCCTTGTAATTCTTATAACTGTTTGTTCTTATTATATAGGTACTTATTTGTTCTTAAAACTTCTAGCCCACACATTCATCATCATAATGAGGAAAATGGATGTTGCATCGTATCGGTCTACAATGGTGCCCGTTCCCAATCCACGTATTTTAAATTGCAACCATATATCATCCGTATAAACTTATTCCGCATAGAAAGCTATTCATTCCGTAATTGCTATAACTAATTTATCAACCATTCGATCATATTGTTATACGTGAGAAAACACACCTTCTATGTGCTTTTATTACTGCTATCTATTTATTATTTTAACAGGGATTCTGTTAGAGTAATTTTAAAGACATTTGATATTATGGATTCTGTATCAAATATTCAGATCTGATTAAGTTGACCTCTGATACGATAAGCGCTATTGCTAATTACGATAGCGAATAAATGGTAAAATGCTGCTCGCTGCAAGTACCTTGTAATTATTCAGCAATAAGCATTGTGCAAAACCATAACATAAAAATATTTTATTTTAATAAAGAACAGTAATCAATCACACACACATTCTTACAGCTAGTAGGAGAGCAAGGTAACAATCGACTTTCTTTTCTTTAGGCAATAAATAAAACGTATTATTAAATTGCCGTAACTTCCAAATTTTATACTCGTAGAAAGTCTCTCTAATGATCTCGTACTTTTAGATACTTACGGTTGCTTACCTATAATACACTCAGCGACAAAAATATCTCACCTTTTTGAAATTCCACACTCAACAAGATTGTTCTTCTTTGGTACCCCCTATGAGGACATTGTTAGTTTAGTTTTCGTTTTCGTTTGTTGTCTTTTGTCATCGGGAAGGTGTGATCATTACCTTCCCCAAAGAGGAACAATTTTGTTCAGAGTAGAATTTCAATAAATTAAAATTAAAAAAATATTTTAAACAAAGCTTTTATTTAATGCCCTAAAAAGAAGAAAATAAAATTTCGATTCAATCAAATGCGTTATTTTATTAAATTACACAATTTATACGATATAAAAGCTTGTTGCGAGATTTACTTGTGTAGACTTAATTATTGCACAGACTTGGAGATAAATCCCGCAACAAGCTTTTATATCGTATTAATTGTGTAATTTAATAAAATAACGTATTTGATTGAATCGAAATTTTATTTTCTTCTTTTTAGGGCATTAAATAAAAGCTTTGTTTAAAATGTTTTTTTAATTTTAATTTATTTTTAACTTTTTAGTCTTTATCATTACAGCGAGGCAATTCAAGGATCAAAGTACTTGTCAATATAAATCAAATGAGCCCAAACACAATAGGATTGCGTCGTTTGGTAACAGGGTTCCCATGGCCAGCTTCAGGCTCCAGCATCAGATCAGCTCCATGTCATAAAAAATATTCTAGGATCAAAGTACTTGTCAATATAAATCAAATGAGCCCAAACACAATAGGATTGCGTCGTTTGGTAACAGGGTTCCCATGGCCACCTTCCGGCTCCAGCATCAGATCAGCTCCAGGTCATAAAAAATATTCTAGGATCAAAGTACTTGTCAATATAAATCAAATGAGCCCAAACACAATAGGATTGCGTCGTTTGGTAACAGGGTTCCCATGGCCAGCTTCAGGCTCCAGCATCAGATCAGCTCCATGTCATAAAAAATATTCTAGGATCAAAGAACTTGTCAATATAAATCAAATGAGCCCAAACACAATAGGATTGCGTCGTTTGGTAACAGGGTTCCCATGGCCACCTTCCGGCTCCAGCATCAGATCAGCTCCATGTCATAAAAAAATATTCTAGAATCAAAGTACTTGTCAATATAAATCAAATCAGCCTAAACACAATAGGATTGCGTCGTTTGGTAACAGGGTTCCCATTGCCACCTTCCGGCTCCAGCATCAGATTCCATGTCATAAAAAATATTCTAGAATCAAAGTACTTGTCAATATAAATCAAATCAGCCTAAACACAATAGGATTGCGTCGTTTGGTAACAGGGTTCCCATGGCCACCTTCCGGCTCCAGCATCAGATCAGCTCCAGGTCATAAAAAATATTCTAGGATCAAAGTACTTGTCAATATAAATCAAATGAGCCCAAACACAATAGAATTGCGTCGTTTGGTAACAGGGTTCCCATGGCCACCTTCCGGCTCCAGCATCAGATCAGCTCCAAGTCAAAAAAATATTGCATTGTCATCCAACTTACATACGTATGCAAAATTTCAGCTCAATCGGATAACGGGAAGTGGGTCAAATTCAAGCCGACATTTTTGACGCGAACCGTGATACCCACAAACAAACAAACATACATACATACATACATACAGTGCAAGTTAAATAAAAGCTTTTAAAAAGGTGCAATATTTTCGACGCTGAGTGTACTTATATTAAGTTTGCGGAGAATGAAAATGTAGAAAGCATCCCTGAAAAATCTCAAAAAGTGATCCCTGAACATAACTATGATTATGATACACTATTAATATGTAGATCAAGCTTACTTTTAGCCATATTTCATAAAATGATTTGTATTTCTTTCTAGTTTTGTAGCTTTATACATTATCGCAAGAATATAAAACTTACATGACCACGAAAAAAAGACAGGACAGGATTTTTGGTGCTAGTACTTATTTCTCAACGCCACGGTCCTTACGTACTCGTTTCTCACTATCCGTGGGATAGGTCCATGGTTCACAACAGGGCTTGATTGCGTAATTGGCTAGGTGTAGAAGTATGGATAGACTATGGGTAGGTTCATTGATTACACCATCAATATCACCAGCTTGAACAAAGAGTCGGAACTACCCATACCCGTACTTATTTTATTATCTCTATTATTGATTAATTAGCAATATGTATTACACTTTTTAGAAACCTAGTTGATTGGTTTTTCTAAACTTAGTGCGTAGGTATGGCTAGTATTACCCGATTTCTATTAAAGGCCTTGGCCCCTCCATTCCATAAGTAAGTAATAAAGGATCAACCTTTTCGAGCCTCAGCTTGTAGTTTTGGCAATAACAACAAAAACCTCTTCAAAAAAGAACACCGAGATCTGCTAAAACTTGTTATTACCGCGTCCCCTTGATGCACCAAGGCTTGCCTTACCTATACTTAGCGATAAACGCATAAAAAGAACAAAACAAGTAACAGCTGTCCGAATCCGAATTCGATGCGATCCGCTGGCTCCCTGAATAGCGCAGATGCGGGGTCATCGCCCCATCTGCTCAGATAAGCACCTTGCACAGTTTCGCTTGAGGACGTCTTGGCTGGTGCTGCCAGTTGTTTCACAATCGCAAAAAGAAAGTTATCGTTAAGATTTTTCACAGATTACGATACTGTGTTTCGATATCTATTGATCCCAGATGGATAAAGGGAAGCTGCGCCCACGCAGAAATATGCTAACATACTCTACTGTCTATTTATTATATTTAAAAGTATTGCTGTAAACCATTTCGAAGCTGAGATAATAGAGCTTCAATGTAACACTTTTTGTACTGAAAAAACTTTAAAGTGCGATATCGCAGCCCCGAAATGATTTAGCTATATGTACTCCATAGTAAGATTAGCTTATTTTTAATTGCTCTTTCAAAATTTACAACTCTCTTATGTGGCCGCCAATACTCAAAATCGACCAAACTCATACTCATACTCATACTCATATATAACTCTAAGGAAACGTTAAAACGACGCCAACTTTACCCAATGCCATTTCGCCATCAGTATGAAATACACGGAAATAAGTATGTTTTCTAGACATTAATCAACTGACTTCACAAAAGCAGCTTGCAGCAGAATCAAAAAAGCATTCTTCACATACTCATTTCAGCATGATTGTGGTTTTGAAAGTTCTATAAAAATTTTGCTCAGAAATCAGGAGTCTACATCTGGCAACTCCAGGGAGCGCGAAAAAGTCGTCGACCTGTCTGCAGCGAATAATTATTAAAGGGCGAAATGACGACATCTTGCCCCGTCTCGGCTGTTCCAATCTGGCTCCTCGTTACTATGCCCTTGTGATGGAACGGCTTTTATATATAGTTAGAACTTTGGGGGCGTCCATTAATTACGCTAGGGGTTTTTGGGAATTTTCTGACCCCTCCTTCCCCCCCCTGGTGAGATTTTGTGAGATTTTACTCAACCTCCTCCCCCATCGCACAATGTCACGTGAGATTTTGAAAAATGAGTTTCTAAGGTGTTAGATTTGTTAAAAAAAATATATAATTTATTTATAATGACTATATTTTCGTGGAGGATCATGTTTTACTTACTATAAACCATTTTTTTCGACCTTTCACTCTGTTTCTTGCGAATAAAAATATTACGTGATATTTGCTGAGACTTACCTCTCCCCAACGTGAGATAAGATGAGATTCGGCTCGACACCCCCCCCCCCCCCCGAACGCCTCACGTAATTATTGGACGCCCCCGTTTCAATAAGAATCAACCAGAACCCCATCTCCGAAATACAGCTGCTGTTTCTTGCAAATGAGTACACATAGCGTTAAACATTTTCCCATACGGGGTGGTAGAAACACAACTGTGTCCACTTTTAGTCAGTGATCCAATACTCCATTTTGCGTGACAGGGGGCAAGCCCATTGCCGCAACTATGGAGCGATGAAGGTTTCCTCACGATGATGTTCCATCACCGTTAGAACATCCGTCTAATGATTTATCTCATTGGTACATGGTGGGCACCGGGATTCGAACCTCCATCTCCTGTGTGAGAAGCAAGAAGCATAAAACCCACTAGACCACGGAGCTCCCGAAATTATGGGTACCTTTACTTATAAATGCCACAAATCTATTTTTCAATAGCTATAGCACGAGTCTCAGATCTTATATGTACAACAAGGTGTTTTTCAGCAAACAGCAAAAAGCAGCGGTTGGGGCGAATTTAGCAGTCTCCAGCTTGTTTTAGTTTTGCCAATTCGCCCCGCCCCGAGCCATATGGCACGGCGTAATACTTCATTCAACTGCTAGACTAACCCACTCCAGTGAACCTTATTGACCTGAGGGGCTTTGACCGTGTCTCGAATTTCGGGTTCAGGTTCAGGTAGCTAAGTTAAACTTATGTATATACTTTTTCGATACCTACTTGGATTTTTGTTTCAACTTTTCGAATATCTCCATAGAAAGATCAATGTCGAGTTCTCGACTGTCTGCGAAGCGGAACAAACAACTCTGTACATCTTATCAGTAAAAACAAGTTCCAATTACATATTCCAATCCAAACGATCAAAATTTTCGTAAGGCACTTACGACGACAATAAACGATTTAGGATTTTATGGAAACTTATCGGAATTAAGTAGATATGTTTCGAAAAAAAGGGCTCATCTTATGATCGAGGGGGCACGCTTGCGTAACGTTGCATTTTTACATTTTACTTTACCATTTTATACTCTAATCCTCTATAAGCACATTAAATATCTCCAGTATCTAGATCAACTTTCCAGCCGATTCTCCCGTAGATGACGTAAAATTGTATATGGATGTATATCTGAGGATTAGCGTGTAAATGGGCGCAGTGAGAATGCCGCGACGCGACGACGATTCGTGACTTATGATGCTCATTATTACTGGAATTATTTCCTACACGAGACCCGGTGTGGGTAGACTGTTTCGTAATGGCACCACGCAATTTACTTAACTGTACACCCATTGAGATAGAAGATTGCCTTATCATCACTGACAGTTAATAGAGCATGAGTGAAGTAATATTTCTAGACTTCTCCCAGTATGCATGCATGTTCGAAACGCCGATTGTAGTATCTTGTATCTTGTGTATCTTTAGTTCTTATCGATTTTTCTTTACAACAACGGGCAATATATCATTAAGTTACTACTGCAATCTTAATTAAGTTCGTTGATTTATTGACTGACGATTAGATTTAACTACAACCCTTTCTTTTCTCATTCCAGGTGGTGGGTCGGGTTGACGTTCATCAAGTGCTCGTGATGGTCCGTTCACACGAGAGTGTGAGGTAGCCGAAGGCTCAGCATGGGCGCCAACATGGGCAAGAACTCGAGCCTGCTCGACGCCCTGCCCTCGGCGCAGGGCACGCTGCACGTCGTCATGCTAGGCCTCGACTCCGCCGGCAAGACCACCGCCCTCTACCGGCTCAAGTTCGACCAGTACCTCAACACGGTACCCACCATAGGCTTCAACTGCGAGAAAGTCAAGGGCACCCTCGGAAAATCCAAGGGCGTCAACTTCCTCGTCTGGGACGTCGGCGGCCAGGAGAAGCTCCGGCCGCTGTGGAAGTCCTACACGCGGTGCACGGACGGCATCGTCTTCGTGCTGGACTCTGTCGACATTGAGCGCATGGAGGAGGCCAAGATGGAGCTGATCAGAACGGCGAAGTCGCCAGACAACACGGGGGTGCCGATTCTCGTCCTAGCTAACAAGCAGGACTTGCCGGGGGCGAGGGAGCCGCGCGAGCTGGAGAAGCTGCTGGGGCTGCACGAGCTGGTGTCGTCGCCGCACGGGTCACGTGACGCACACTGCTGGCACGTGCAGCCCGCGTGCGCCATCACCGGCGAGGGGCTGCACGAGGGACTAGAGGCACTCTACGAGATGATACTCAAGAGGAGAAAACTCGCGAAGCTGCAAAAGAAACGGGTCAGATAAACGGCGCTCTGACATTGAGGGGTTTTTACTCATGATTTATACAGTTACTTCACAGTAATGGTACTAAATTGTTGCTCATTGTGTCGAGATTCGTTGGATTAGTCCCAGATTGGAACACCAAATATTGTTTTATTGTATTTTAGGAGTAGATAATAACGTCTTATGATGCATTGAGTCCATCTTGAAGCTGCTCAATCGACTCTTTGAAGTCGCATGTTGAGATCTGTTAATTAAACTTATTTTAAGACTAGTCATTTTCGTTCGAAAATAGCTAGGGATATTAGGCTGGTACGCTCTTGTATAGCTCTCGAGTGTTTTACTCGTCTAATACATGCATCTTATCTATGCAAATGACACTCGCCTAGAAGAAAAGTGGATGAGAATTAAAAAAAAACGTTCACAACTTTCTGTCCATAAAGGGACAGAAAGTTGTGAACGTTTTTTTTTGTCCATGAAGGGACAGAAAGTTGTGAACGATTTTTAAAGGTCACAAATTAATGTCGGACCATTGATGATAATATATTATGTAGTGTTATTATATTAATTGTGTGGCAAATGCAAATCAGTAAATATAAGTAGTGTTTTGTATCAAAATATCTCAAAAGTAAAACAAAATCTATCGTCGTCGTCGGCGTCTAATAGACTGGCGGGCGGTTTATTTGGATAGAAGGTCTAAAGGCATTTAGTGAAACTTTTTGCACATGTTTTTTTTAGAGTACCTATTGAATTACTGGCTGAAAGTGAGCGCAGGTGTGCCTCTGCCACCCCGTATGGGAAAACGCGTGACGCTATGTTGTTGTTGTTTTTTTTTAGACTAATTAGACCCCGCTAAACTCGATTCTACCCGGTGTCAACCCCTTCCCCCCTCCGTTCCCCCCTTTCCCCCCAAAGCGTGTCCCGGTCTGCGGGTTTTATTAATTTTTTCCGAATTTTGGAAAACGCTGAAATACGTACTCGTTATTTTTGCCGTACTAAATTCATTAAGTCATACGAAATTTCATGCAAATAGCAAGTTTCATACAAACTTTCATCCCCCATTTGGGGGTTGAATTTTGAAAAATCCTTCCTTAGTTGATGCCTACGATAATAGAAATACGTGTGCGGAATTTAAGTTTATTTCTAGCCCTAAGGGTTTGGCCTGTGCGTTGATACATCAGTCAATCACTTATAACGGAATATAAAGTTCCATATAAACTTTCTTCCCTTATGAATTTTGAAAAATCCTTCCTTAGTCACAAGAGGAATACGTGTGCGAAATTTTAAGTTTCTAGCCCTCAGGGTTTGGCCTGTGCGTTTATACATCAGGCGGAATGAGACACTTTTTCTTGCTTGCAGCCGGCGTTCGTCGATTTATAAGACGTTATCACGTCAATAAAATTCATTTGTTAAATTATTAATTACACACACTCACTACCGACTGTCATCTCAGGTCAACGTCTGCACTGCGACCTGAAAGTCGTGAACGAATACTCGTACGACGGTAAATTAGGTCTTGTTTTGTAGGTAAATGTCTTAAAATAATAACGCGTTATTATTCTAAGGTAAATGTATAAACATCAATTCGCTTTCTTGGATATATTGTAGTGTAGAGAATTTGATGTTGTTTATTTTTGTCCTGGACAGTCTTCTTTTATCTCTGATAGATTCGGAGAAACATTGGAAATACCGCAGATCGGGACACGCTTTGGGGGAAAAGGGGGGGAAGGGAGGTGAGAATGGGTTGACACCGGGCAGAATCGTGTTCATCGGGGTCTAATTATTCTAAAAAACCCTGCGTCAAAAAGTGCTACTAAATGCCGTTAGCCGTTGAAAGTAGAAGCAATTTTAAATAACTGCCTGTTTACATATAAATTCATCTATCAATGCTATTTAACAATTTTCCATTTTTATGGTCCCTGAAGGCTACTCTTCTAACATCTTCTAATAAATATTTTTTTATTTGTTTTGGCAGCTATTTAGTACTGTTGGTACACAACACCATACATAACATAGGTTCGTGGTTGTGTGCTGTACAGTCAGCGGCAGATTTAAGTACATAATTATATCTGATGTGGACTGTAGGTACCTTAGATATTGTAAAAGAGGCTTTTACTGATTCCGTAATAATACACATCCTTTGTACATAGCCTGTAAATAACCTTAGCTTAGGCCATGAAATGGTTACTTACCATTGAATTGATTGAAGACCATATAAAACTTCAATAGACAGTATATACTACTGTATCTAAACTGACCGGTGTGCATTTCTTAAAAATATTTGTAGTATATTAAATATTTTAAAAGCTTACACATTTTTAATATCTTATCACATCAATCCTTCAACCAAAGCTAGATAAACTGTACTACAGGTATAAATCAGGCACCTTACATACGACAGAATACCAGCGCTATAGGTCTCCCTGTAGCATTGCTGAGCCGGAACCGTTTCACCATCGCCATACACAACACATTATATACTCAGCGTCCAAAATATCGCACCTTTTTGAAATTCTACTCTGAAAGAAATTGTTCTTGTTGGGTACAACTAACAATGACCTCTAAGGGATACCCAACAAGAACAATTTCTTTCAGAGTAAAATTTCAAAAAGGTGCGATATTTTTGACGCTGAGTGTATTATTATCTCTGGCACAAATGTGCCTCTGCCGCGCAGTAGTGGAGCGGACACGATGCTACAACTAATCTTATTTTGTATAACTTTATTTTCTCTGATCCCTTCTATTTTTGCATAATTTCTTGTCTCTTCTACTTCTGCTTTGAACTGTGTTTCTATTTTGTGTATTGTGACGTCTGAATAAACGCTTATCTTATCTTAACTTACATCATAAAATAAAAGCTTTAAATTATGATTATTTTATATCATTTTTGTCCTTGTTTCTTTTTTATGAATACATAAAGGATTATTAAACTATGTAAGTATCTATATTTATTACAAGGATGCTCAAGGGTATGCCCACGGATGATTTCCAGGTGGCTCGCGGCAGCCCTGGATTTACTGAATTGTGAATAGGCTTTCCCTGGAGTAGGCTGAGTAGGTTGGAGCTTATAGTGCGCCTAGTTTTAGGTGGGTGACAGGGGGCATTTTTTACATACTTCGTCTTCATTGGTAACAAGTGAGTTAGGATAATTTTTCCGGGGCGGCTGGCGCCGCCCTTTATGGCACGCAATTCGACAAGATTTTGGTGGTGGCTATGCCACTCTCCATGACGAAGTGTCTGCTTCGCGTTACATATCATGCTATTAGGCATGTAAAATTTACTTGCACCGCCGCTCCTTTTAATATTTAATTTAAAATTTCAGGCGTCGTCAGTCAACATGTTAGTCGTGTGAAATTTCAATGATAAATCAATGTAAACTTCTACCTCAACTTTATAGCCATGTAAAATTTCCGGGTCACATAAATACCAACAGCTTGGTTAATGCTTGTTTAGTGCTTCTATGGTTCCCCTGAATTTAAAACTGAACTTTCCTGTAACATTATTTTTCGTTTACTTTACTATGTAAATGTTTCTGGGAACACAAACTAAAATAGAAAAAGATGTGTTAATCAGGTTTTATTTACCAGATAAATCTTAAGTTATTGTTTAATTATGGTTAGCCAATACAAAGTATTTGAAATTCCTATTATTTATCGAGTTTTCTTACTTCTATGCCCCCTCAGTTGATAAAATACCTAGTATCAAAAATAGTAACCGTCATCAGTGGCCCGCCAAAAATTTCTAAATCGTTAATTTGGCCCGACTGATCAGAAGGTTGAGCATCCTTGATTTATTGAGTTTATATAAGATAATGTAGAATTATGATACTCGTTTAATAAGTAATGTTTTACCAGAATTTGTTATTGACATTGTAAATATGTAAATTACATATAATTAATTATCAATATACCACGAAACCAAACATGTATGAATAGAAATTGTACATTTCGTTAATGAATTTTTTATTATCTATATCAGCAGCTATTGCGTGTATTATTGTGTTTTATCGAGGGTTTCATTATTAGGCGTTTCTTATACTGATTCCCCGTAAATAAAGTCTGTTTTCAATATCAATATCAGTTTGAATTTTTATTTTATCAGTTCACTCTTCTAAGTGCAGATATTGTCCTGTATCATCGCCTTCGTTCCAATCAGTAAAATATACCAAATACTCTAATTCAGCTTCAGTCAAAGCTCGCTGAGTCTTCATAATATCCTTTGATTTTTCTGGTAATTTCTTTTTAAGTGGTTTTCTATAGGGAGTTATTGGTGTCTTAGTGATTGTTTTAGTATGTTTGGTTGTAGCCCTTATCAAGCTATGTTCCAGGCGGGTAAATAGACGAAGCTCTCGACTAGCAATATGTGCCAACCTCATTTGTTTACGCTCCTGCTGCAGGCAACGTCGCACGGCTATTTTAACATCATCATTATGTATAACGTCTAAACAATCTGTGTAATACATGTAAAAGCCCTCTAAAAACTTAGCCATCGATACCAAATCACAATTCATGGGCTTTTCGCCTTGGATCGTCTCATAGCTAAACTCTAAGTGTCCAAGCAACTTCAATGCATCAGGTGAAGCAACACAGTCGAAGAACAAACCATGAAGGATCCTAAAAAATTTGGTCTCTAGTTCGTCAGACCTATCTTCGTAATATTTGAATTGCGACTTAAGAGCTGCTATCTTGTGAGTGACACCTTGACTGTCGTGCTGAATTTCAGCTTTTAAAACCTTTGTTAGTTTCTTGGAATTCTCAACATGTGTGGCTAGAATGGACACGTGAGAGAAATGATGTAGTTGCTGCTGCTCAAATCTTTCAAAGACGTCTAATAAAACAGAAGGATTAGAAAAGAATAGACATGGTTTCACGAAACTGGTACAGCATTCTTTTTGCAGTGATTCAAATATAACAGAGAAAGCATCGTCACCATCATCACAACCTAGATCAAATCCCATATTTTCGATCTCCGTGGAGTGAGCAAAATCCCTGTTCTGAGATCGCCACCTCGGAGGTGACAAATAGTATAAAAATCTTCCATATTTCTGCTGCACTCGGTATTTGGACTCTAAACCAATAAGTTTTGACATAATCGAAAACTTTGCAGAAGCCCAATCCGCTAATTCTGCTCTTTTCTTGTTAAGTTCAACCTTCAGTTGCTCCCATTCGTCCAAAACCACCATTGATTTGAGATAGTCCTCCGATATAAACTCGTCATAGTATTTCACCTGCTTTCTGCAGTTCTTAACGCTTGCGTTGTACTGTTTCAACTCATTTCTTTGATTTACTTCTATATTCATAATACAGTCCAGACTGTTACCTATTGCATGCCGTAGTCTTTGGTGTTGATCGTATAATGTCTTTAGAGACTTGAATTTTGGTATTTTATGTGCTATCGGCCGACCGTCTGCCACTTTAAAGAAATTAGGATCAATATCTTGTACGGTGCGAACATCTTGGATCAGTGGTATTGGAATAAGCCTTTGCCGCAAATTGGTACTTACAATTTTATGTTTTTCTTTTAAGGGTATAGCTAAGCGATGTTTACATTTATCTCTTTCTTGGGACCTTAGAAATTTTCTGACAGATAATAGCAGCTCATGCTTTTTCAAAATATGTTGTGGCAACGGATGTCCTCCAGGAAGGGTATATTTTTGTAAGGATGTTTGGGATGCAGGCTGCCTATAGATTTCTCTTGATATTGTTTTCGTTTTCCTGTTGCCTGTTTGTTTTGTAACAATACTAAATCTTTCGACGCACATTCGCCGTTTTGGTAACGAGATATGAAGGGTCTTCGTCTGCCTATCATCTTCGTCTGCCATACCTTTGCTCGTGTAGAAATATAATATAAGAAACGGAAATGTAGAAATAGTTTCTAAAGGTCTTGAAATGTCACCAAGCCATCGAGATTTATTGAAAAACCTGAACTGCACTAATATGATTTTATTGTAAGAAATAGGTAAGTACACAAAAAACTTTTGACATCATTTTATAAGATTAAAGTGAAAAGTTAATATAATGGAACATGCACAAAAAGTAAAACTTCTACAAATTATATCTACTAATAAATTATGTCTAAATAAGCTTCAACGTTCATTGAACAGAAAAAAATATATGAATAAAGGTGATAAATATTGAAATCAGTATTCAGGGATTTAAATACCAATTACGGCATGATCGATTTCCGAGGCACCAAATTAAATGTTGACACCACAAATTCATAATAATCTTTAAGGAATGGCGCTGGGTTCATCCCCTCACACCAGTTTGTGAAGATTATCAAGCCCTCTCGTTCTTCATCTGTTAATTTAACACTTTTCACACTCTTTGTAAATTTTTGACTCTTCAGTGTGGTTTTACTAATACTTCCTTTGCCTGGTACAGCTGGTACTAAAACTTCTTTTTTTTCAGATTTTTCTTTACTAATCATTGGCCTTGTAAACTTCAATGGCGGCCAAAACGCTTTATTCATAGCGTTCGTCAGTTCCTTAAACGACCGCAGTTCTCTCTGGGCGTGGTAAGCATTTTTCATCATTTTCAAATCTTGTGCGAAGAAATCAGATCGAGCTTGATTAACCGTCTTAAAGTCGAGTGCGTCTAATCTTAAATTATAATCTTCGTACATCACTTCTAAGATCTTCATTGGATCTCTCAGACTCTGATGACCTTCCTCGCATTTGCCGAATATTTGTTCGTATACATATTCTATGCAAATCTTGAGTTTAAGAGTGCTAGGGCTAGCTACGGTGAAATAGAAAGGTCCATTTAAAATACGATAAAACTTCTCCTGTAAGTGTTGCTCGTTGTATAATTCCCTGTTTATTTCAATATTTATATTATCGACGTAGTACTGGAAATAATCGAGCTCTTGTTGTGTTGCCCGTTTCAATTGACTAATACGTTTCTTCAAACTCCGATGTGGGGCACCCGTTTTTGATAGATGAATCAGATATTCCCTGCTCTGCAATTGCATGCCCTGGAAGATATATATCATCTCTTCAGATTTAGAGAAGTACATATTAGCTGGAAGTGGATTTTTTAATTCAATTTCAGCAAGTTCAACCATCTTGTCAATGTCCAACGATTCAACGAGATCATTGTCAGTCGCAAAAGCTCCGGCTTCAAATTGGATAGACTGCACTTTCCCGCGAAGAGTCTCATCGAATTTCTGCCTCCAAGATAGTGGTGCAACGAATATCAAAAAGCTACGATATATCTTTAAAATACTTCTTATAGCATCAAGCTTGAAGATAACGTTATTCAATATGGTAATCTTAGACACGTATCCAAGATATTCAGATGTTTTTGCCAATAAATCCTGATACACTTTTTCCTGTCTGCTCTGTTTCAAACATGCTTTTTTATAGTCTTCGGTCAAGAACTGTTGAAAATGTTTAATGTGCTTTCTATAATTATCCGCAATCTCGTTGTAAGACTTTGTCTCTTCAGCCATGTCAGCATCCAGTTTAAGTATCAAATCCCGGCGATAGCCTATTTGCTGTCGGTTCATCGTAAATCCTCTGATGTTGCTCAAATAAACTTTTATATCATCAATCCTTCGTAACGGTCGTCCTTCTATCACAGTGTAGAATTCTGGATGGATTTCCAAAACAGTCCTTATATCATCAGGTGGTTCTGGCATGTAGAGTCGTCGTGATAGATCTCTGATGGCAGCCAACTTCAAGTTGTCTTTCAAATGCAAAGGTTGTAACGATCTTTCACGAGCATCGAGTTTTTCCCTCCGATCACTATATTTTATATAAGATAGCAACTTTTGGGATTTGGGGACTTGGAACGGCTTTGCTGGTTTAGCCACATGCTTCTTGAGGGCATGTTCTCGATTGGTGAAATAATACTGTGTATTTGGTAAATGTCGGCGTCTAAATATGATATCTAATGTTTTCATAGGTACCATGGGTTTACGTTTCTTTTCTAAACACGACATTGTTATTGAACCACTAAACTATATACGAGTATTATACCAGATAATTATCTATCCGACAGCTTAATATTTTACAAAGTTTCTGTCATTGTCAAACACAGACTTACATAATGCCAGCAAGAAGAACGCTATCAGAGTCTCTCACTAAGAAGTTTATATCTTTTCCCCTACACCACGGTATAGGCATCGCATGATGTGAATGGTTTCGCACAATGTACTAACTGCAAAAAAGGTGATTGATGAACGAATGAATTAATTATAATAAATTACAGCAAAAAATACGTGTACGTACACCTACAAACATATGCCCATCGATCGAGAATTTAATTACACACAACAAAATGTTCTCTGACAAAATGTCGTAAATAGTAGGTTTTCTGAGACAACTCAGTTTGAATATGTAAAAAAAGGAAATTATGCATAAGTGGAACTTTGATGGAGTCTTGTCCTAAAGGTGCCTCATTTATAAGAATATCTCCCTCAGTTCCGATTCTCGGTATTCATTCCATTTTATAAAAATTTCGGTTTCGGCCGTCTGAAAATTACATCGAGAATAATAATTTTAGAAAAACACCAAAGTTACTATAAACACTCGATTCAAGGTCATAAATTATCGTCACATACCTAATAATAAATCAGTGGTTTTCTCTATGAATTCCAAATCTAATTTCATTAAATTTTTCAGCGATTGCAATGCTTTCAAGAACTTGTTTTTCTGCAGTGTTAATTCTTCCGTGACAAGCAAATAATTTAAATTCTGCTTTTCTAAAAGTTCGAATATATCAAGCAACTGATCTGGTATTTTGAAATATAAGCGTGGGGGAACTAATGCGTTTAATTTCTGTTTTATATCATCATAGGCAATTCTTCGAAAATAATGTTACTCATTGTGAAAAACTCGCCGTGCCTCAAGGTACAAATTAATATTTTTACTTTTCTGCCATAACATTAGCGAGGCCTTATGCAGAAACTTTTCGAACGAAAGCAATATCATCAAAGTTTCATCAATGTACAGGAGCTTTGATTTGAGAGCAGCCATTTCATTATCCACTTGCTTATGCTCTTCAGTAAAATTTGCTAAATCTCTAGCCAAAGTATCCGATTTCTGCATTACAGCGATGGTTTTGTTGTTGTCGTCTGCTAAAAATTTGTCGAAGCTGTTTTAATAGTCATCAAAATGATTAGACGCGTTTTCAAAAATCAATCTCTCCGATGCCATTTCGCGATCATTTCGTAATATTCCATCTCATCACTCAGGTGTCCATCCAGATATCTTTTCAAGGCTATATGTTTGATATTCTGCTTGTAAGTGCTTATTGTATTGTTGGATCTGATAGGTCGTCCTTCTACCATTGAATAGAACGCCGGATCAATGTCGACATTGGTTTTTATATGATCATCATCTCCACAAGGTTCAATCGGAGGCAGTTTTGTCACGAATATAATTTTCCGATGTATTTTTTTCGACCACTTCTTATTTTTCTTTTTGTTCTCCATAGTAGCCCGTACGTTTAGAGTTTCCTTTGTGGACAGTGATTGCTCAAAATGTAAAGCTGATCGATATTTCCATAGAAATGTTATCAGCTTAGCAAACAATGTTGTTGAATCAATATCTTGACTTACCAACCACAATCGTAAAAAATGTTTTTTGTAGACTTATCCAGGTACGCAAGAAAACCATAACTATCTCTAAGTACATCCTTGTCTAGCTAAACGTATCATGACCACTCTACAAAATCTCAACATAAATTCAAATTCAATCTCGAAGCTTTAATTATTTTTTTATCAGATTTAATATTGTACAGGTACAAAGACAGATATCACAATCTCGGATAATTAGAGTGCTTAATACTAAAAAGTACTCATTGTTCGCTTGCATGGTCCATCGTTAAATGGTAAAGGTAGGAAAATACTGACTTCCGAAAAACTCCCCGCGATGACTCCCACTAATCGCTATCGTCACTGTCGCTCTTCTGTTCCCGTTCCTCATCCTCCTCTGCAGGCTTGACCATCTCCCACGGCATCACCGGCAGAGGCTCCACGAACACGGAGTCTACCTTCAACTTGTAAAGGTGCCGAGGCGTAAAGTGAGTCGGTAGAGGCCACACTTTTTCTGCGGTAAACAAATCGATCGCATCAAATCAAATGTCGAAGTAGAGACGAAGACGAACAAAATCATGATTTCGTGAATTTACTTTTGTTTGAATTGAAATAAGAAAGACCGATTCCGGCTAAAGACGTCTTGGCAAACGCAGGAGTCTTTATAGCTCAAGAAAACTACATACTTAACTAAAAAGAATAAAAAAACGGCCAAGTGCGAGTCGGACTCGCGCACGAAGGGTTCCGTATCATTATCTATAAAAAAACCGCAAAAAAAATAATTGTATGGGAGCCCCCCCTAAATATTAATTTAATTTTAATTTAATAATTTATTTTTTAAGTAAATAATATACTCAATATATTGTGAACATTTTAAGCGTCTACCTGCTACCATCAATATCGAGCAAAAATTAGCAAAAAAAAAACACGTTTGTTGTATGGGAGCTCCCCTTAATATTAAATTTCTTTTGATTTTTAGTATTTGTTGTTATCAGGGATCGGATCGAAGGTGTGAATTTACCTAAAGTTTGTAGTCGGACATGACAAGGAGCAGTTACAACCACTTGAGTTGAGTTGAAAAAATGACTGCACCTTTCAATTACAATCTGTGTGAATGTTTTATTTACCTCGCTTGAATGATGTAAAGTACAATACTCAGTAATTTTTACGAAAAATTGAAAAATAAAAAAGTTATGATTTTTCTGGGTATCAGCAGTTTGAAAATGTTTATAGTTCAGTGTTTCAAATGTAAGGAACATGTAAAACTAATAAAAACAAAAATTTACTGGTTAGACAAAAACCCGAAATTTAACAGGTTAAATTCAAACCGGTTCAACTCAAGTGGTTGTAACTGCTCCTTGTCATGTCCGACTACAAACTTTAGGTAAATTCACACCTTCGATCCGATCCCTGGTTGTTATAGCGGCAACAGAAATACACCATCTGTGGAAATTTCAACTGTCTAGCTACCACGGTTCATGAGATACAGCCTGGTGACAGACAGACGGACGGACGGACGGACGGACGGACGGACGGACGGACGGACGGAAAGACAACGAAGTCTCAGTAATAGGGTCCCGTTTGGCACCCTTCGGGTACGGAACCCTAAAAATGACCAAAATTGTATGTACCTTGGGCCCACCGGTGCGTGTAGCAACTAGTGACCCATATAATTTGAAAGGTCTTTGGAATTACATAATTGTATTGTATGGCGATACTTCATAACTTATGGAAGAAAAAAGTTATGATCGAATTAAATGTCCATACAAGTCTATGTAAATCGCAAACTATCGTATGGGTTAAGCAACATATATCGGAGACGGTAGCTTGATGGGTGACCGTTTCTACGGCTCATTTGTTTCTGTCTCTTGCATCTGTCAGACTATAGGATAATAGTAGGTAAAGAGCCACCCATCACCCGATAAGAAGCGTTTCTGCTTGCGCGGTTGGTATAATTTATATGGCTGTGTATGGACATTTGATCAAGTTTCATTTGATCATAACTTTTTTCTCCCATAAATGCGCGCGCGCACCCTCGAAAGTGTCCCGGTGGCGGCGGCGGCGTGCGGCCACGCACGGTATTTTCCATTTAGCGCAACTTAATAATCCTTGATTAATTTGCTATAATCAGAATCACAGATACTATAATATTATACTTATACTATATTCCTCTAATACATACAAAAGCGATATCACATTCGCAATCGCGAAAGGTTCACCGAAAATGATGGTGACTTTAAAGACTCTATTGGACTCTAGGAGACCCGTGGTCTAGTGGATCTCACGCAGGAGATGCAGGTTCGTATCCCGGTGGTAACCATATACCAATGAGATAATTAATTAGTACACTCGGGGACGCTCCGTGTTTCGGATGGCACGTTAAACTGTAGGTCCCGTCTACTATTACTACTTGGTAGTATGTAGTAGTCGTAAAACCCTTCCACAAACCCGCACTAAGCCAGCGTGTTGGAGTATGGCTCAATCTCAAGCCGACAGATTTGACGCGTACATACTGGCATACAGACATACAGTACAAGTTAAATAAAAGCTTTTTCACTTCTCATGCTCGTAAAGTTCGTCTTTATGTCGGGTTTAGCCAGCATAAAATCAAATTTTATGCTCTAGAGCATAAAGTAAAATCTTCGTCTAAATCTCAGACTCTGACAAAGGTCGTCAGGTAATCAGCCACATACACCTATGCTAAGTGTCACTGCCGGCGGCCAGAGTCGGCTGCGGAGGCACGTCCAAAAAAAAAGTTTAATGGCGGGAAGTCCTTATTTTTTCTCGGTAATTTCAATTTGCAATTACCTATTTCATAATATTTACTTTTTTTTGCAATATTTCTGTTTAATTTCCTCACAATCGAAGTGAAAAGCAGAGTGTATAACTCGTACATAAAACCCATTTTACCCTCGACATGACTATCCTGGTGCGTTTTATGCCCTTGTTGTATAATCTACTATTGAAAATGTTCGTATTTGGTGGCAGATTGCGCTGAAACTATCTATAAGTGATATCGGTTTTATATGTATAAGTGGTTTATAGTAAAATCAAGGATTATTTCGTTCTTACACACTTTTTATGTATCGTGCACGGTGTTCTTTTAAAACTTTCGAGACTAGTAACTTATCTTTCGAGGGCGCGGGGGGTTGACGCTCGCCCCGGAGAGGAGGGGGGAGTAGATAAAATTTAACTTTCCACTATAAACTACATACATATAGTGATAGATAAAAGTCACCCTTTAATATTGCCAAATTTTCCATACATTTCAATCTAGTTTTCTTGAGCTATGAGCTATTTAATTCAATTCAATTCAATATTCATTTATTTCAGACCGTTAAATTTAGTCCATAGTGTTAGTAACAATATCTTAAAGTATTTAACAATATTTAATGAAACTACCGGCCTACGGAGTTTGAAATCCCTGGATATTCTTTATGAGCTGAGATTATGTTCCTAAGATAGTTATGCTGACATTGCCGGCTCGTCACAATAAATGATAATGGCACAATCATTGATTCTTACCAAAATAGAACGCGTAGTCATCGACACGGCGATGCAGGAAGACCACCTCACGCAGCTCGAGGAGATATGGCGATTGTAGCAGGAACTCTAGCAGACCTACTTCCGGTAACGCCTCCATTCTTGCATCAGCTGGATTCATACCCTCAAAGGTTAACTGACAACAAGAAAAAAGGTTTTTCGTTCGTTCTAAATCCTGAAGTGCTATATCTTAACTAAAACTAGGTATTCTGTATCCAAACCCGTGCAATGCAAAAAACACCTCGATGAGCTGATAAAAATATGATGATTTTAAAAGAAGGCTCACAGAAATGCAGTGACATGGACAGCCTTATCTCACCTCTTCATCAGCGGCACGTAGATCACACAGTTTCACCAGTTTGTCCAGGCAAACTCTCAGCTGCTCCATGTGCTCAGGTAGGGGCTCGTAGATGTTCAGCTTACTGACCAGCGTCGGTGGCCGAGCTGTGATTGTGCGCCAGTCCTCAAATAGGCGCTAAAATCATAGGTTTGAAATAAACTTCAATACTTCAACTAAGATACTTAGTTAAGTCATGGAATATGAGGCTTTTCGGTATCATGGCATTTTAATTATTTGTTTAACGGCTTCTATTCTATGGAATTTATCCAGAGTTTACCTAAATACCTAGGTACTTACTTTCGTAATCGAATGGTACACCATCAGCATCTTCAGCCGTCTGAACATCTTCCTCTCAGGTGCGGCCGGTTGCTCTGTCGAATCTACTGGATCAGCTGCTTCTGCTGCTGCTGCTGCCTCCTCCTCATCATGTTTAGTCATCTCCTGGATATAAGCCTCTTCGCGTTTCAACAGGAACCTTAGTTGACGGTGGATTACGTCTTCTGAGCCCTGATTTCGGAAGGAGCAAAGTAAGTAAAATGCCTACTTACTTAGTTCGTTACATAGATACACCTCCTTGGTGTAACTTGTATCTAGTCAGCACATAGGTGATCATTAACTACAAACCTCAACAATATGAACAAAATAGCTGTCGTAGACCAGCAGCAACCCACGAAAAGGGATTTCACAGTAAGACGAGTTAACATCATGGACTGTCTTACGGAAATGGCTAATAATGTCTCCCTTGGACAAAGTGTGCTCCCCACAATACAGCATACGGATGGCGCATGTTTTCTGAAAAGAGATCTTAGCATTACACATGGTGTTAGGTGCATCATCGTTTGTCAAATTAAAGTGGCGGATAGAAGGTGTCATTTGCTATCTCTTAGGTCCACACAACAAACAAATAAACAAGTATGTAAGGACCTGCTTGTGGGGATTTTATCACGAATTTAAAAGTGCAAGCGAAGTAGGTAGTCTGACGATGGCGCACGTATGTAATTATGTTTAGGCCTTTGATGTAGACAGTTAAATACAATAGATTAAAATACATTATTTATATGTGACTTACCAGCTCTTGTCGTTTAAAGTTATCTTCCACAACTTGTAGTATTGACCTTTGGTCGAGTTCTGGCAGTTTCAGAAATGCCATCGTATCATGTTTGTCTGCTTGCAATTACTTACAACTCCGCTCATGAATCGGGAATATTTTATGTTTATTTGTTTACAATTAAATAATGACGCATTGACCTAATGGTTCCCATGGAAACCGATGAAGGCATGCTGTATGTAGAATAGGAGTTCTTATAAGATTTCGAAGATTTTGGTGGCACTATCTAGTGCAGCCTCAGTACCTCAGAACAAATGTTCTGAGCTCAGAAAATTAACTAAAGTGCAGCGTAGCAACACAGCAGACGGAGCAATCTGGTCAGGCCAAGAGTACCAAAATCTTCGCAGTGGAGCTGCTATCGGTAGGTACTACGAAGAGTGGTACGTTTTAAGAGGTGGTGGTATATCTTTCGGCGGCCGATCGTAGAATCGGGCACATCATGACGTGCCCCGCCATTTCATGATATGCCCAAGCAATTACTGGGCTCATGATGTGACGGGTTTTAACGAAAACATGTCTTTAAGCATTTTTATTCAGTACTACGTGATGTTTTTTGTGTAATACATGTCAAACGAACACGAAGACAATTCGGGGGCTTCGCTGCGCTCGCCCCCTTTAGTCTCTCAAGTTCTCATCCCCTTGCAATAGACATTAATTGATGTCTTGGTCTTCTTCTCAGTCGTATCATTCTTGGCAGAGTGGTCGTGGTCGTCATTTCGGTCGGGTGACCCGCCTCACAATTCGTTCGCCATTCTTCCCTGAGGGCTGCTTTTCTGGCGCATTGGCACAGGGGTCATCCAGTGGTGCCTTGATTTGGTCCGTCCATCATCCATCATGGTGATCTATCACGCATTCGGGTGCCCTCTACTCTGCCCTGTACCACCAGTCGCTCGATAGACATACGGCCGCGTCAAGATACGTGTCCAAAAAAGGTGAGGATACGAGCTTGGACTATAGGTGACAGGCGCTGCTTTATGCCTAGTTCTTGGAGAATGGAGTCATTGGTACAGAACTCTGTCCAAGATATCCCAAGCATTTTCCTCCAGCACCACATCTCGAGAGCATCGTCATCGACGTCTCGGTACCCACTGTCAAAGTCAAAGGACCCTTATGTCCAGAAGCGAAGGTCCTCGCACGAGGGTCGATCGATGATGGTCGAACGCAACAATGGAAGAGGCATATTTTCGTTTGCTTCCACTACTTGCTGAGGCACCTTCCTGGGCTTTCGTCGTCGGGAATCCCGGAATATAGAATAATACTGTGTAGTGTGTCGTGTACCTACTCAAATTTCTAAATTTGCTCTACTCAACTCAATTCAAACACGCTTATTAAATTCACTTGTATAATTTGGTGGTACCTTCTAAGTAGCAACACATAACTCTAGCATTACAAGCAACAACACTATTCTAATATTTCCTATATATCCTAATATTTATCGTCGTCAAAGTCGTATCTTCGACTGCTGCGTTCCCTGCTCCATTTTCTGCTGGGGTCGTAGCTGTTTGACCTCTGCCTGTTGTCCCAGCCCCCCTGCCGGTGCCCCCCTTCCCTGTCCCAGCCCCCCTGCCGCTGCCCCCCCTGTCGGTCCCAACTGGCCGAGCGATGTCTGTTCCAGTTGTTATAATTGCCCCATTTGTTCTGTTGCCCCCTGTTCTTTGACGTGCCGAACGAACGAGCCATGTCCTCCAGTTCCTCAGGTACTTCCTGAAACAGGGAAATGGATTCCTTCAAAGAACTGCTCAAGTAAGACACCTCTCATGGTAGGTAGTAGCTACTAAGCGATAACACGTACATAAAGAGCTTATTACATTACGCTGTCGGCAGGGCACGATTTGTATAGACGTCTCACTCATGATGGAACGACTAGAAAGAGACAGCTGACAGCGTAGTCTAATAGGCCCATTAGACATAAGCCGACCCAGAGTGAATACGCGGTGACTAAAGGTAAGCGTCCACAGTTCCGCATCGTACGCAGCGGACGGATCGCATCAAAAGGATTAATTTTTCATAGTGCGCCCACTGTTTCGGCAGCGATCGGAGTCGCCGCCGCACACCCACCGCATAAGCTCTGGACGAGCACATTATGATGACATGATCAACACAACCGCGTCTATTGTCCTTTTTTTTTGTCTTTCTGTGGTACCTACTGTCTTCTAGGACATTTAGCAATACGTTTAAGATTGTGTGTAGATTGTCAAGTGGGTACTAATTATCTTAAGAATAATTAGGCTTGGGTTACCTGATTGGCCTCCCTCAACACTGCGATCAGGCTCTTTGCCTGCCGGTCGTCCTCGCTGGTGAGTATCGTGTGCGAGACGCCCTTGCTCTGCGAGCGGCCCGTGCGTCCGATGCGGTGGATGTAGTCCTCCGAGGTGTTCGGGAAGTCGAAGTTGACCACGTGGGTCACTCCGTCCACGTCTGGAGAAGTAAATGTGACTACACTAAGGAGCTTTTTGAATTGGTTGAGAATTTATGTGCATCATTAATTAGACTGCCCAACTCTCAAGTTTTAATGGACTGGCATGAGCATTATGATGATTATTGGCCGAGCGAGCGAAGGGCTCCATTTCCGTGTTCACACGTGTTCCTGGAATTAAAGTATTTTTTGTCGAGAGCTTTTCTCGATTTTCCCCTTGGGGGGGAAGTTAGGACGTCATTGTCATCAATTTTTAGTATTGGATTTGAAATGTTATTTTTTTATGAAACCTATTGTGTGGAGTATCAAATGAAAGAGCAGGTTCTAAAAATATACTACAATATTACCTTTTGGCCAACTGTTTCCTAACATTTAAGACATTATTTAAATTAAGCCAAATATTTGTACACCCAGTACTACTGGGTACCATCTTTTGAAACACTGTAAATAATATAAGATGTACACACAATAATAAACAAATATTTTTATTTTATTGATTTTGATTGAAATTAAAATTAAAATACCTATAAATTGGTTCAATCGCCCGCCCTGTTCGCGAGGTCTGCTGCCTACAGGGCCACTAGTTTATTTAATTTTTAAATGTAAAGAGCATTCATGGGAGGCACAGGACTGGAGTGGATGGTGTGGTAAAGAGGAGGCCTATACCCAGCAGTGGGTCAATGTGGGCTGATATGATGATGATGATGACATTGTTCTCACTTACCAAGGCCCCTGGCTGCAACATCAGTCGCCACAAGAACATTGCTGCTGCCATGTTTGAATTTCTTAATAATGGAGTCCCGCTGCATTTGTGTCTTATCACCATGTATCCCTTGTGCCTGCCAACCATTCCTCTTCAACATCATTGTGAGGGTATCCACAAACCTCTTTGTATTAGAGAACACCAAGATCTTGCCACAACCATCACCCGATATTGAGTGCATTACCGAGTTAAATCTGAAAAAATACAGGACACAAGTTTCATAAAAAAGTTACTACTAAGTCAGTATGTAGTACATATATGTAGCGCAAGTACTATTATAAAGGAAAACATATCTTACTTTTCTATTTTCTCATCTTGTTCGCAGAAATGAAAATGCTGCGTTATATTGTGGTTGGCCGATAGCTCTGTTGAGCCAACATTCACTTGAACAAACTCCCCCAAGTAGTCTTTAGCCAAATATTGCACTTCTTTTGGCCAAGTTGCTGAGAACATCAAGATTTGCCTCTCCAGTGGAACACCTTCTAATGCTTGTCGGATCTGCGGCTCAAACCCCATATCTAACATGCGGTCAGCCTCATCCAGCACCACATACGAGCATCTGTTCAAACTGGTAGTCTTACTTGTAATGAAGTCATTCAAACGGCCTGGTGTTGCTATAACAATATCTACACCGCTTTGGAGTATCTCAGCTTGCCGATTCCGGCTTGCACCTCCATATATGCAGGCGCAGCGAATGTAGAACAGCTTTTGAAACTGATGAGCCACTTGCTCTATTTGCCGAGCCAATTCTCTTGTCGGTGCCAGCACCAACACAAGTGGGCCTCTGCCTTTCTTCTCCTCCCTTTGCTGTTTTATATGCATGACAGCCGGTAACAGGTAAGCAAGTGTCTTCCCAGTACCTGTTTGAGCAATACCTACAAAGTTCCTCCCGCTCGCTGCAATAGGCCAGCCTTGGGATTGTATAACTGTTGGTTTAGTGAAGCCTTGTTGCTTTAGGAAATCTTTTATGTAGTCTGGGAAGTCACTGTTATCGATTTCCGTGTATGGTGTGGGTATGTCTTTACCGATGACAGTGATGTTGTGTTCATTGCGGTAGTCATCAATATCCTTCTGTTCTAGCGGTTTGATAGAGTAAAACTTCTGTAGGGATGTGCTGAATGATGCTTGCGAGCCTCGTAAAACATTAATATTGGATGTGTCTGGTATTTTACTCTCCGCACACTGTCGGAGGTTTTGAAGTAGCCTGAAATAGAAAATGAATTACTACGAGGTAATTGGCAAAGAAGTAGCAGTTATTGTATTGATATTGACTTACAATTTGACTGCGTCTTTGCGCCTAGTTATTCGTGTTACGATACTAAAAGCCATTGTGTTTCTCGCGGAAAATTTCACGCACGCAAGTGAGACTTTAGAGGTTATGTTCTTACTACAAAAACGAAAAATCTGTCACCAAATTACATAGAATTTGCGATAAACTGCGCACAATATGTACATTTCACAACTTTTTCACCGCCTTTCAATCCAAATCCATCCAAATAGGAGAGCAATTACATGAATATTTAGATTGGATTGGATAATTGGATTGCTTGCTTGCATTGGATGGAAGGAATTACCTATTGTTCTGTCTGATCCACAGACTATAAACTTAAAGGGATATCTGAGGCACAGATTAGTAAAGTGTCTGAGGCTCAGAACTTGGACGAACGCTCAGAAAATCAGAGAACCGTAGACAGAGAAAGGAATATATAATAAATAATAATAATAAACTATACTCCCGACCTCCCCGACTCCCGATACTCCCTTTAGAGAACAATGACAATGAGGGAAGGAAAGGAAGACGTCAAGTGGACCGTTCGTTCGTGGCATGGTCAATAGTTCGTGGACGTCAGTGACGTCAATCAAACGAAAAATAGTCTGTGTTGTTGTTGGTTGGGTTGGATAAGGTTGGGTGTTCTGTGTTGCGTGGTTGCGTCGGTTGCGTGTAGGAAAGGAAGTGAGGAAGTGAGTGTTAGTCAGCAGGCGGCCTAAAAGGTAGTTCTAGAGCCGTACAACCCAAATGAAAAAAAAGCTATCAATCGTCACATTCGGTCAATATTAGTTATTGTTCTGGTTCTGAGATTATACGAGGATTATACTTGCATTGTACCCGATTGTACCTCAGAACAAACGAACAAACTAACATTGTACTTGTTCTGAGCATTGTACTATTGTACTGTACGGCCACAGAGTACAATGCGTACAATGTACAAATATAGGTAATGTACGGCTCTGTATTGTATTGTACAAACCTGAGGTACAATAGTAGATTGTACAACAAGACAAGGGCATAAAACGCACCATTTGGCTCAACTTTAGTTCCTGACCTATTGACTAGGCTGTCAAAACTTTTTTAGCGTATAGTTGGGGTCATTTAATCATCTTCCTGAAAGTTTCAGGTAACGGAAATCAGTAGTTTTTAAGATATGATTTTTTGAAAATCAGAAAATATTGTAAAATTATGTAACAAAACGCAAAAAATATGTCAAAATCTATGGTCTGTGGTCAAAATACATTAGTTACGTTTCGTTGTATGCATATTTGAAAAGATGAATCTATTTTAAACGTAAAATATCACTTTTGATAAATTAAAAGTTGTAATTTTTCTGAAACGGAGTGCATTTGGGGTGTTGTCTGTCCGAGTTTTTGTTGGTTGGGCGGCCATTTTGAATCCGATTGGATCAATTATAGGTTACTTCCTGTTTGAAAACTAAAGATAGGTTTGTTAGGTACACACTTATAAGCAGAACCGGGAGCCGGAGCGAAGCGGAGCGGAGCGAGGCGACCCCCTACTTCTGGCAACCCCCCCTCCAACCCCTCATCCCCTCCAACTCCCCCGCCCAACAACGCAAAAAAACTTCAAAACTCAAAACTTTAAAAAATCATATCTCAGCAATTAGGCACTTCCGCGGGGGGGGGGAGAAGTAGGGGAGGCATCTGCCCCCCTCCCCCTTCCCCCCTCTCCCCCTCAAGGTCAAGGTCAGTAGGTCAGGATCTAAAGTCCTTATATTATGTAACCTCCAAAAATTAAAAAAATCATAACTCAGAAACTATACAGTTCCGTTCGGGGGGAGTAGTAGGGGGGGCATCCCCCCACCTCCTCCCTCCCCCCTTCCCCCCTCCCAAGGTCAATTTCAGTAGGTCAGGAACTAAAGTCCTTCCCACCATTTTACCCGAGACGTATAAAACCACCCGAGCCGCAGGCGAGGGTGGATAGTCATTCACTCACTAGTCATGTCGAGGGTAAAATGGGTTTTATGTACGAGTTATACACTCTGCTTTTTTTCACTTCGATTGTGAGGAAATTAAACAGAAATATTGCAAAAAAAGTAAATACCTATTATGAAATAATTGCAAATTGAAATTACCGAGAAATAAGGACTTCCCGGCCATTAAACTTTTTTTTTTTGACGTGCCTCCGTCCGCCCGCAGCCGGCAGTGGCATTAGCATAGGTGTATGGGTGTATGTGGCTGTTTACAGGTTGGAAAGAAAGTCTAGAAATTAAATGATGGCAAGATAAGTGACATATTAGAGCACTATTGCGTGTTTTGATCTCTCCGATCTCAGAACAATAACTAAAGGTTTTGAGTTTTGATAGACAATCCAAATATGACATTAAAGGAATCACGCAGTAGTCTGTGAATGTTGCCATCATTTAATTTCTAGACTTTCTTGCCAACCTGTACCTACCTGACGACCTTTGTCAGAGTCTGAGATTTAGACGAAGATTTTACTTTATGCTCTAGAACATAAAATTTGATTTTATGCTGGCTATACCCGAAATAAAGACGAACTTTACGAGCATGAGAAGTGAAAAAACTATTGAATTAGTTTTATACCTGATACATTTTACCATCTTTTTCGATCGTATTGTTTTTTTCATTCAGAATACCACACGAGTCACACGACACATGGAGCTACGCCTACCTAACAAGTCGAATATGCGCCTTGATGTATAATATAATAGGGAGTTGATTTTTAGGGTTCCGTACCCAAAGGGTGCCAAACGGGACCCTATTACTGAGACTTCTCTGTCCGTCTGTCCGTCCGTCCGTCCGTCCGTCTGTCACCAGGCTGTATCTCATGAACCGTGGTAGCTAGACAGTTGAAATTTTCACAGATGATGTATTTCTGTTGCCGCTATAACAACAAATACTAAAAATCAAAAGAAATTTAATATTAAAATTAAATTAATATTTAGGGGGGGCTCCCATACATTTTTTTTTGCGGTTTTTATAGATAATGGCACGGAACCCTTCGTGCGCGAGTCTGACTCGCACTTGGCCGGTTATTAATAACAAGTACGAGTCGGACTCGCGCACGAAGGGTTCCGTACCATTTATCTATATAAACCGCAAAAAAAAAAAAACATTTTGTATGGGAGCCCCCCCTAAATATTAATTTAATTATTTATTTTTTAAGTAAAAATATACTCAATATATTGTGAACATTTTAAGCGTCTACCTGCTACCATTATCAATATCGAGCAAAAAAATCACGTTTGTTGTATGGGAGCCCCCCTTAATATTAAACTTTTGATTTTTAGTATTTGTTGTTATAGCGGCAACAGAAATAGGTACATCATCTGTGAAAATTTCAACTGTCTAGCCACACGGTTCATGAGATACAGCCTGGTGAGACAGACAGCGAAGTCTCAGTAATAGGGTCCAGTTTGGCACCCTTCGGGTAGGTACAAGTTGAAGGCAAACTTTCGAACGCGAAGGAGTGTGTTAACAGATTTAAATTTCACTGCATTCTTATCACGAATAGACTTTCTAATGCCCTTCTTTTCCGCGGTACTGTTGTAATAACTCGGCACTCTCCGTATAAGGGATGTAAAAGCCGAAAGAGGGTTGTTAGGGACTTCATTCTCAACAACTTTCACCATGGGACTGACAGCAATTTTATTTTTCACTCCACCATACAGATCAGCTGAGCGCCAGGCCCGAAATGTACCTACCTACTGAGTTAATAAATTAAAGTTGCTCTGATAGTAGTTCCCATAGTGAAAGTTGTTCAGAATGATGTCCCTATCAACCCTCTTTCGGCTTGTACACCCCTTTCTGTTACACCCTGTATAGGGCATAGAGTTGAGTGAGCAGTGGCGCCATCGGGGGATTTATACCCTGAATGGATAGTAAAAAAAGCTAAATATCCATTTTCATCTATACGTTTATTTTATCGTATCAAGTGTACATAGGTAATTGGACTTACATACGGACAGCAACAATGATATTCTGGAATTTAACTAGACAAAGCCTAGACAAAAATTTGAATAATCTAATTTACAAGATCTTGATGCAATCAGCTATTGCAAAATCAAACATGGAATCACCATTTGGTGTAGTTACAGTTAAATATTCGCTAATCCTCAAGTGGAATCACAGCTTAAAAAATTATCACAGTGCAAAAAATATAAGACAACGCAACTTCAGAGATGGTAGGTATAAAGTGCAGTTTGTACAATAAATAACACAAAATTAATACTAAACACTTATTCGGCAGACAGAATTACACGCTCACGAACAGTATTCCTATGAGGATTCGCTTGATCAATTTATGCTATATTAAATAAGTATTTATAAGTTAATAGTCATTGAATTTCTTATGTCCACCCCCACCACCACTGTGTCCGTTACTCCTTCCGAAGTTGGAGCCCCGCTTGAAGGTGCCGCCGCCGCCGCCGCTTCCGTAGCGGTTCCTGTTCCAGCCTCCGCCGCCGCCGCCGCAGCGGTCAGCCATTGTTTGCAACTGCGGGCTTACCACCTGTCAAACAAATAATACATACTTAGGGTAAGTTTTGCCTATTTAATGCATTTTTTTTTCCTTTTTGGCCAGGAGAGAAAGCGAAGGGGTTAATGTCCCCGCCACATAGGCCTTTACCCGGATATGAGTAACATCGAGCCATACTACAAACTATTGTTTGGATTTGGTTTCCTAAAAAACACTGGAATTATACTTGTCATTCAGTACTGCATAAAATTAAAACAGTTTAGGTAGGTAGGTGATTGCTATGATAATGCACTACCAATAAAATTATTTGAAATGTCACAGCATCTGAGGATGGGATCCAGACTAGTATTGTGTGGACACCGAAGGCATGTAGCTGTCGTTTTATCTACCTCATACTTGCATTCATGTCACGCTATTGAAAAACGTACCCATGCCAAAGGTATGAGGAGGTAAAGAAAGATAAAATGTCGGTAGCATCAGAAGAAACTAACCTGGTTGGCTTCAACTAATACTGAGACGAGATCCTTAGCTTGACGCGAGTTTGAAGGAGTGAAGAAGGCGTATGAAGTCCCTTTCGTTTTTGAACGTCCTGTTCTGCCAATTCGGTGGATATAGTCCTCAGAAGAGTTGGGATAGTCAAAGTTTATGACGAATTTGATACCGTCGACATCTGGAAAAATATGGCAGTTGTAATCTCCGAAAGAGCATAAACGGGAATACCTAATAAAAATATTATCGGCTTACGATATTATAACTCAAAAAAACAATTAAGAAAATGTTGAAGCAATAGTTGATTTTTGTCACCAACAGAGCCGAAATATTTTTATACTACTCAAAATTTATGTAAATACCTACAGTTCATGCAGTTTCTTTGGCTTTGAGCGTGCTTTCACCTCTCTCACCCCACATTTTTTATCACATGCATTCAGAGCCAAAGAAACTGGGCACGGTCTGTACATAACTAAATACATACCACATAAATTTTAAGTTTCTTAGTCTAAAGTTAATAACACCAAATTACACAATCTTTGAAATCATCTAATTCAACTTTTAGATTTCGGTTGTGGTTACAAAACCAACTGTTTCGAAAGAAAGTGCATTAGAAAAGCTTGAATTTTGGTAATACTGGACAAACATAATGCTGATAGACTGTAACTCATAACTGCATTTACTTACATGAATGAGTTACACAGTAATATGTCATAGTCCACAAACAACAATTTGCCTCTCACTCCGAACCCTGGAGTCTTGACAAGGGGGAACTTGAGCAAGTAATTATATTTGCAATCTTTGCTTTTTCCCTTGCAAACTCCATTTTGGCCGAAACAGAAAACCCTTGACCTCTTGCAGATTTCAAATGTGGTCAAGTTTTATAACGATGCACCATTATTTCGATATTTCATTTTAAACCCCGAAGTGCATCACCAGGTTTTCATCTACTCTCAAGTGTATCCGACAGTCACGGACATACTATCAAGCTTCGGGCCGCGGGTGCAGTCGTAGTGAAAGGCTCATCAAATGAGGCACCAATAATGACGAGTTATTGCATTCTCATGTCAAATACCACTGCATAAGACTATAGGGTCTAATTCTACATATCAAATGCAGTAAGATGCTTGCCACAATCAGGCAGTATTCTGTTAGAACACAATAACTTTCCGCCAGTGCCTCTGAAATTATAAAACAAAGATAATTTTATTACATATCTTAGAAAACAATTTGCTGTGTTGGCTACATAAACTGTTTCATTGATTTTTCAGGTAAGTATATAGATAAATAGAAAATTGTCTTACCAAGTCCACGAGCAGCTACATCTGTAGCTACAAGTATACTGGCACGGCCTTGTTTGAACTGTGCAAGTACATGGTCTCTCTCTTGCTGTGTTTTGTCACCGTGCATGCACACTGCGGGCCAGCCGTACCGTCTGATGTTGCGTGTAATGTTCTCTACTTTTCGTTTAGTCTCAACAAATATGATAGTTTTAGCACCAGGTTCTTGGGCTTGTCCAATTTCTTGTAGAAGCATATTCAGTCTGGAGATAGAAATATTTATAAATAAACTGCTTGAAGAATATTGTAATTTGTATGGAGGAAGCAATAGTGTCAGATCTTCTTAGAGGTATTGGTGTTTTTTAATCACAAAGTGTCAGATATATTCACAAATTCATCATGGAAAAGGGGCCAACTAAGGAGAAGATAAATAGAAGAACTTACTTGTTTTCCTTTTCATGTTCTTGACAGATGTCAACAATTTGTAGAATATTGTGGTTAGCAGATAGCTGCATTGACCCAACATTGATTTGTGAATAGTCACCGAGGTAGTCCTCGGCCAATTTCTTAACCTCTTTAGGCCATGTGGCAGACCACATGAGAGTTTGTCTGTCAGGGCGAATTTGCTCAATGATTTTTCGGATCTGGGGTTCGAAACCCATGTCCAACATGCGGTCAGCTTCATCAAGCACGAGGTAAGTGCACCTCTGCAGGTTGGTTGTACCCTTCTCCAAGAAATCAATGAGACGCCCTGGTGTGGCAATGACAATTTCCACACCTCTCTCAAGGTCACGAGCTTGCTCCCTTTTGGGAGCACCGCCAAACACGCACGTGTTGCGTACGTACGAAGCATTGCCGAAGTCAGTAGCGACTTGCTGAATCTGTTGCGCCAACTCCCTGGTGGGTGCGAGAACCAAAGCTATCGGGCCGTCCCCGCGCCGGATAGGCTGCTGGTTGTTGATGTGTACAATAGCAGGCAGGATGTACGCCAATGTCTTTCCTGACCCAGTCTGGGCAATGCCGACCAAGTTCTCTCCAGACATGGCAATAGGCCAACCTTGTGCTTGAATGGGAGTGGGCTCCTTGTATCCCATGTTTTGAATACTCGCCATCACATAGTCAGGGAAGTTAGCTTCGTTGAAGTTTTGAATAGGATTTGGTACTTTGACGCCACTGACGGTGATTTCGAATTTGTTTCTAAATTCCTCGATCTCGTACGGCGATCGGTTATCTAACGTGGGGTGTGGGTTATAGAAGTTCTTGTTGAAAGGTTGGAGCGACATGCTGTCCCAGTTGGGGCGTCTCATGTTTTGTCCGCCTGTAAACTCTTTCGAGCGGCCGCCACCGCCACCACCGTAGCTGCCTCCGCCGCCGCCGCCGCCACCGAATCTACCTCCGCCACCGCCGCCGCCACCGTAGCCTCCGCCACCTCCTCCATACTTGGAACCACCGCTTCCACCGCGGCTATTTCCATTCCAATTTCCAGACCTAGAAAAACACATAACTGTAGTGATAGAATATTCACGAAATATCCACGCGGGCAGGCGTGGCATGAGTCATGCGCGCTGAAGCTTAGCGCTATTGAGCGATAGATGAATTTCTACATAATTGAAACAAAAAGTAAACTTTAGAAAAAACCGACTTCCACAAACCCTATTTGATTAGATTGAGTTTAATACAAACTGTAACCCCTTATCCCCCCCCCCCCCCTTGGGGAATTAATTTTGTCAAATCTCATATCAGTGCTACACCACGCTACTAAGGAACCCCTGTACAAAGTTTCATGGCTCTAGGTCCACCGGTTTAGGCTATGCGTTGCCTGCCCGTCAGCCACGCATTGTATTTGTACCTGGTATTGAGCAGATCTGGTGGCCATATGTGGTCTTCATCAGCAGTTTCGCATCACAATATTATGCTTACCATGTGCATTTGCACGAGTTATTATGAAAAACACAAAAATCACTATATGTCTGCCTATAATATTTGAAGAGTTCCCTCGATTTCTCCAGGATCCCATCATCAGATCCTGACCTGGTGTCAATGGGACCAATGGGAAGGTAAACCCTTTCAAACAAAAAAATAATTTTCCAAATCGGTCCATCCGTCTAGGCGCTATCGAGGCACATACATAAAAAAAAAAAATAAAAAAAAAAAAAAAAAAAAACAAATATCCGGACGAATTGTAAACCTCCTCCTTTGGGAAGTCGGTTAAAAATGGCCGCAACCGAGCTAGTTCTATGACGAATGTGAGAATAGAAAGTTGAAGACAATGGTACAACAAATTGGCACGACGTATTCAGGCAAGAAGTAAAATGTATTACTTTCATGAATGGTTCATTCGGTTCGGTAGTTTTACCTAGAGGTAGAGCTACGCGTGGTTTTTTTGTGTGGCAGATCATTAGAAATTACATTGAATCGGTGTAAAACTTCGGGATAGAAAGGGGGAAAAATAACGATGATTTTAAAATATTATCACTTAAAAGAAATACTTACATGATTTTGATGTTATATTGCTGGAGGATGGTAAAGATTTAGACAGATATGCCAATATTGAGCAGGGTCGATCTGAAACAAAATGGATGGTGTCCAGAATAAAATCCAATTTCATTACCCTGGCACACACGGGATAGTTAACTCTTGTACATAAAAGATCTACTTAGAAACACTGACTAAATCAAAGTTGTAATCTGAGTGAAAATGAGACATTAAATACACTTTTCCAATTCAAAAATTACGCTGTAGACGAGAAACGCGTCTCACCTTGACCACTGCTTTTGATAGAAGACTGAACGAACGAAATATGACGATGACGGATGACGCGCGCGGATGATGTTGATGACGTATTTTTTTATTGGGTTGTACGGCCCTGGGTCCAAAAGCGGTGAACTTCATGTGAAGAAGTTATAATCGGTGCGTTCCGCGACATCGCTATCAGCGCTGTAATCGATTACAGCGTCTATAGTGCGACATAAAAGAGTAGAAAATAAATAATGGCAACATAAGTGACATATTAGAGCACTAATTGCGTGTTTTGATATACAATCCAAATATGACATTAAAGAAAACACGCAGTAGTCTGTGAATGTTGCCATCATTTAATTTCTACTCTTTTATGTCGCATTGTACAATGCCATTCTGAATCAGTTTTGAGTCAAGAGACGAGATTTACACCCGTTTGCACTAAACGTAAGTTAGGCTTGTCCTAGAGTCTGGCCAGCGAATCCTGTCCTTTGGCAGTTTTCAAACTTTGATGATGGCAACATTATTTACTTGTCAAACGAATTGTTACTTTGCTTACAACATTTTGATACTTTACTTGACTATTTATTATTATTCTTTAATTTCAGTTACTAATCTGTTCTTTTGGATATTATACATTTATTTAAATGTGGTTGATTGCAATTACTGATATTTGTTTCCAGGTGGCTTAAATACGGGTTTTGAATTATTTGAGTCTGATTGTGACTATGAAACAGAATAATAAAGTTTATTAGTTTAGTATGTTTACTTTATACTCGAAGTGAAGGCTTTTGCCCAGCAGTGGGAAACTGTATAGGGTATAGGCATGGTAAAAAATATATTCAGTAGGTACCTACTTAACCCATCCAATGCTCTATGAATTTACGAACGCACGTTTTTACTAATATGATATCCTCTTTTTCAACCAAGTCATGAGAGTTAATAGGTATCGAACAATAAAATTTAAAAAAAAACATTAAAGTATCAACTCCGTTAATTCGATGTACAGTAAATGTGGCCACATTAAGATTTTTTAAATTTGCCGCGGTTTTCTTGGGACTTCTTTCACTGGCCAGACTCTAGTTAGGATACGCCTAAGGCTAAGAACAGCCTAACCATATAAATACAAAATACAAATACAAAAAGGTTTATTTTGTTCTCTCACATAGTTTTACAGGTGAAACTTAACTTAGGTGCTATGTGTTTTGTCATATCTATGTGAGAGACTGGTATCCGTACTAGGAGGTCCTGTTTGACAGATTACCAGCCTCTCCCGACGCTGAACCGGAGTAATCAAGGTACCCAAGGTAGGTGCAATTTAATTAACAGATAGGTAAGAGAGTGATAAGGTGTGGAGTGTCAGAGATTGCAAGTGTGTGTAAGTGAGGTGTGTGTGGGGAGAACAGCCTAACCATATATTAAAATGTATGGCTTAGGGATGGCTTAAGGTTAGTGCAATATTTATTTTTGCTAGGAGCAGCTTAAACATGTTAGGAAAGAACTTAGGCGAATCTTATTTTTAGTGAAAACGGGTGTGAGACGACAAAACTTTTGACGTGACAATGATATCTCAAAATGGACGCTATGACGTCATGAATGACATCATCAACTCCGCCATGTTGGGATATCAGTGACCATCGTCAATCAATCAATCAATCAATCAATCAATCAATTAATCAATTTCTTAAATAATGGCTTGCATCGATTTGATGATTCTGCCAATAGTGACCGTCGTCGAGAACGTGAGCACTGATAGATCGATCTAAAAAGTGACAGCTGTCACTCTGACAGCTGACAATCAAACTAAGAACAGCAACCAGCAGACACTCCTGAAGCACCATTTTCCTCACTTAATCACTCAATACAAAGAAAATTTAACTAGGTACTACGACTGTCTACGGCTCAAAATTCAAAAAAATAACAAAAGTTTGGTTATAATGGTTTGACATCTGTCAGTATCGACGTCTACCGTGAACTACCGTCGCGTTTTATCGTTCCGAATAGGAGTGAGCGTTTCGAAGACGCACCGTTTAAAAATACCGTTTACGTTCCAGGAACGACAAACTCGTTTTTCGTTCTCAGGAAAAGCAGTACTTCTAAACCAGTCGGACGGCACCAACCGGTTTAGCGCCGACCGCTTTGAGCTCATTTGTCTCGTCCGCGTCCGACTATTTTCGCGCCGACCTGTTTGGCATGGAATAGAATAGAATAGAATAGAATAGAATGTTGTTTATTTCCCTAGTTTATTTGGTACATTATTTATATATCCAGCAGGTCAGTGGTGTGTGCTGCCTGTGGGTGTGTCAGCTACTTACTACTTATGTTTGTCTAATTTGGAGATCTGTATAAGTGTTGCGTAGTGTGTGCTATGTGGTTGTTAGTATGAACAATATAAATTTATATAGATTTATGTTGTTGTTTCGTATTGCCTATACTATTTACAGCTAATTACATTAAACTACACTAAATTAAAGTCTATGGGGACGTGGAGCGGTTGATCGCTTGCTGAGCAACCGACTCCTGTCTTTTTTTGGGATATAATTGATGTCACCTAGTCTAATATTAGTTAACAGGGGGTTGTACTGCCCGTATTCAATATATGCATCACCGGGGCAGTCTAGATCCTCTATGTGTAATTCGCGGATTCGGCGCAGCATGTCCTCGTTAAGGTCTTGTGCACGGAGGTGCCATGGGTCCTAGTCCAGCATATCCCAGAGTATAGTGGTCTCCAGGCGTCTTGGGAATTGTCCTGCGGTCTTAAGAGCCATTCGATATTGCCGCTCAATTTTCAGTAAGTTACTCTTGCTGTAACGTGACAGTAGTTGTACCACGCCATAATCCAATACGGGAAGTAGACAGGCCTGGATGACGGCAAGTTTGACAGTCAGGTCAGTCTTGGCGTGCCATCCTATGATGGGGGCTAGTGCGCCGCGTGTTCGTCGCCCCTTCTGGATGACATGATCCGTCTGTCTGCCCATTGTCATTGTCTTGTCAAGGTGTACGCCCAGATACTTTATGCTCTTTTTATATTCGATTACCTCGCCTTTGATTCGAATGGTTTTACGAAACTTCCTCTTGTGACTAAACATGGCACACTCAGTTTTATCCACGTTACATTTAAGCCCCCAGCGTTGGTAGAAGTCGATGACGACGTCGGCGGCCCAACCTGCGCGTTGTGTCGCGCTGTTCGGGTCGGGTGATCTGTTAAGGATGCACAGGTCATCGGCATATTGGGAGAGCTCGAGTCCGCGTATGCGGTCTCGTTGGTCCCAGACATCGTGTACGTACAGGTTAAAAATTACCGGGCCCAGGATAGAGCCCTGGGGGACTCCATGTGGCACTGGTTTTTCATCGCCGTTGGTGGTTCTAAAGCGTCCATAGGTTTTGCGACCACTTAGGTAATTTTCGGTTAGTTTGATGATGTTGTTTGGGACGTGAGCTGTTTGAAGTTTTTTCGCTAGACCTTCGTGGTTTATAGAGTCAAAGGCCTTCGAAAGATCCGTCGACACCATAGCCACACTTTCCTTTGCTTCCAGCGCATCTGTTATGAACTTTCCGGTGCGCAGGATCTGCGTGCCTGTTCCCCTGTTCTTCGTAAAGCCATGTTGAAACGGTGGTTGGAGTCTGTCAGCCGTCTGTCGTAAGCGTGACAAGAGCAATCGTTCATGTAGTTTTCCCATGACGTTTAATAGGGTGATAGGTCGATATGATTTAGCATCCCGGTGATTCTTCCCGGCTTTATGTAAGAATATACACTCCCCGATTTTCCATCGGTTGGGATAATAGCCTGTCATCAATAAGTAGTCAGCTATCACTTTGTACTTGATGAGAAAGGGGTCGCCACCGAGTTTAAGGGCGTCCGCTTTGATTTTATCCGGGCCAGGTGCCTTCTTATTTTTAAAACGTCTAAGCGCGAATCTAATTTCTTCTACTGAGGTAGGGTCGAGCGGCTGAAACGGTGTGGTCTTCTCTGTGCTTTTATCATCGTCATTTATATCGGCTTCTGTGACGATTGCTGCGTCGACCAGGGCGTCGATGGTTTGTTTCTCGCTGTTGCAACCCTCTATGTGGGGGAGTCTTTGTATCGGAGCCTTCAGGTTGCGTTGGATTCGCCACATCTGGGCTCTGTTGTTCTGCGGATCGTTTATAATACGTGTCCATTTAGCGCTATTGTATTCCACTAATGCTTGTTGGGTCGAGCGTTTAAGGCGATTATAGATTTTTCTGTGTTCAGGATAGAGATCCTGATTGAAGCGTAGTCGCCACATTTTACCTTTTGCTTGATTTCTTTGGTCAATCAATTTATTGATATCATCTGGGAGTTGATCTCTTCTAGTATTTTCGTGTAGTGGTGCATACTCATCCAGGGTTTCTGTAATAGCTTTTTCTAGTTGTATTATATAGTTCTCGCATTCTGCATCAGATGTGATTTCCATTGGAAGGTCTGTAGTTTTTTCCCATAGGGTTTTTTGAAATTCTTCTCTAGTTTCTTTGTTGTTTGCTACAGCGTGGGTGTTTCTTACCAATGTTTTCTCTCTGTCTACCACTATGTTTAGATCCATTAACCAGGGCATGTGATCGGAGCCAACTGATGTTATTTGTCGGCATTTAATGGTGTCAAAGGCTTGCGCGTCGTGTGAGAAGACTGCCGCATCGAGGATGCCGTACCCCGCACTGTTAGGTCGCGAGGGTAGTCCCGTGTGGTGGATGGTACAGACGTCGGACTTACAGAGGTCGCGGACAAGTATTCCCGTCCCTTCGTCTCTTGTCTGGTTGAGCATTGTCATTTTAAGATTAAGATCCCCGATAGTGATGTTCGGGGCTTCAGTTATTATATCTTCTAGCTCATCATTGAGCAATGCGCCGTCGATGAGCTCAGATCTGCAGGGTATATAGATTCCCTTTATTTTTAGGGAATCACCGCTTAAATGATCGTAAGTAAGGTTGATAGCGACGCCTTCTATTATGCGGTCTTTTATTTCAGTACTTGGTGTAACATCGGTCTGACTCCAGCGTATTCCTTGCATCACGTACATGACCGTGGTTAAGTGTGGCGCGATCGAGTGACTGATCTTGTCGTAATTCAGGAGATTCATGTGGATTTTGGAAAAGTCTACACGGCACTCATTGACCACGATTATATGTGGTTTATGACGTTCAGTTAAAGATTTTAGTTCTAGAAATTTGCCTTTTAGTCCCTGCGCATTTAGGTGCATTATTCGCAACTTATTATATTGTTTCCTTGCATTATTTGTTGAGAATTTTGATAAGTATTTCGTGTTGCAGCTGTAGCTGATGTAATATTTGTTTCAAAGTGGTTTGTAGCTCTTGCTCTTGGGGCTCCTTGCTGTTATTTTTTTGTGTCGTAATATGTTCATTTTGCATCATTGGTAGCTGATACTGAGGTTGTGCTTCGGCCCCCTGTTTCGGCAGCGGTGGGAATTGTGCAGTGGAGGTTATGTTCGCGTACGAGATGTTTTCTGTACGGTATCTAGATGTTGCGTTTGTACGTTCAGCTGCTTCTCTTTTTTTCTTTTCTTTAAATGCGTGTTGTGCCATTTGGCGGTCTACTGCGTTCTGGAACTTCTCGCATTTGACTTGGTTTGCACCGTGACCCGGTTTTTTACATGCCGAACATATTTCGATCTCTATGCCTTCTTCATTTTGAGTTGTAAACGTGGGCTGTTTTATCTCACCATGACACGCTGATGTTGCATGCGTGAAGAGAAAACATTTCTTACATTGTACTACCCTTTTGGGGTCGTTTTTGTATTTCTGTGGTTTCATGGTAAAAGCCCCAAAGTACGCATGCATTGTTGTTTTCATAAGCATGGCGATTTCATCGTATGAGTGGGCACCATCGAAGATGAATAATTGAAGATTACCTCTGATTGTTTTAATTTTATTGGGTCTAACACCGATGCACCTCTCCATTTCATCGAGGCAGTTCTCATTTGTCTCATCATAGATGTTTGTGTTGAGTACAACCTTCGTCTGGTGGGTCTGCTGGGCTTTTGGGACACGTGCTATAAAACGGAGTTTGTCATCAAGCTTTCTTAGTTCTTCTATAATAATTTTCCTTATATCCGCTGTGTAAACGCGAATCGTGATGGTTCTTTTGTTTGAGGCCATGACGTGTCTTGCTCCATGCTCTGTGGTTATTTTTCTGATTTTATTAATGTATTCCGGATCGTTGATTTTCTTGACATCCGTTATGATTATATCGGGAATGTGAGTGGATGTTGTAATAACTCTCTGTTGTTGCCGGGTCGCATTTAGGTCAGGGGTGACGGCATCTCTCTTTCTCTTCTTGGATTTGGGTGAGGTGAAAGTAACTAAGGAATTATCTTCTTTTTCTAAATTGTCTTTATGGTTTTCTTCAGTAGGAAGCGAGGAGAAGCGGTTGCATAATGTTATGCCGGGGCTGCCGGGCTGTCGCTGTGGCTGCAAGGCTGGGCTAGCAGCGCGCAGATTTCTTGACGCGATCAGGTTTTTGCCGGCGTGGGAGGCGGGGATGGCATTGTGAGCTCGCACAGCGGCGGCGATTTCATTTGTGCGCACACGCGGGACGGCGACAGTGGTCAGGCCGCCCGGCGCATGAGTCATAGTACTCGCGTTACTAAGCGCGTAGCGAGGCGTCCGGCGAGTGACTTGGCTTGACCCACCAAGCGATGTTTTTGTTGTGTGTTGAGTTTTGGGTTTTTCTGTATGTTCCGATATTAATTCGTTTACTATGCCGCACTCACAGATCACCTTTTCTTCGTTTTGTAGTCCCATAATTGGAATGTATTTCACATTTATCTGTCCGTTACACTTGCGACAGTTTATCTTATTTATTTTGCAGAAGTTTATATCACATGAGTAAATGTTAATTTTATTTTCACTATTCACTAGGTGTCCGTTTGAAATATTTGCCGAGACTTTCAGAAAACATTTAACGGCACTTCTCTTGTTACACAATCTACAGTTTAATTGTTTTATCTTAGTTTGAAGTCCTTGCCACTCATGGAAGTTTTTTATTATGTTAATTTTTGTGCAGTGCCAACAAGCAACTTCGTATTGTCCTTCACTATTCGGGGAAAGTTCATTCACACTAGCTAATTTATAATCACTGTTCTTTTTATTGATCACTGTTACACTGTTCGTGTCCATTTCACTAGTTTCACTGTTACCGGGGGGGCCTGAAAGGCCCCCCTTACTATCCACACTCATATGAGCGCCAGCAGATGTAGGTAGTCTTTTAAAATATTACGTCGCTCGAGACAATTGGCACGGTGCGTGAGAGGGCTCCGTGCGCACGTCCGCTCGCTTCGACTAATCGACGCGACTCTCACGGCATGGACCGGTTTAGCACCGACCGCTTTCCTTTCGTCCGCGCACCGACTGTTTTCGCTCCGACCGGTTTAGGCCGACCGCTTTGAGTTCGTTCTTCAAATCAAAACCAGTCGCCAACGAAACCGTTTTGAATACCCGTTTTCGAATCGGGAAAACTAGTTTCGTTTCGTCTTTGAAAAAATCGAAGACGACCCACTTCTAGTTCCGAATGGATATCTGTGATAGACGCTGGTGGTCGTGATTTTCCATTCGGAACGGTATGATGGTCGTGACGTCACGTGAGCGATGACAGCGCTGGCTGATAGCTCGTCGCGGAACAGAAGGATGATTGAACGAAAATACAAGCTAGCTATAAGAAGGATGATTGAAAGAATTACAAGCTAACCAAGTCTATATATTGTTCTGAGGTCTATACCAACCTCAGAACAATAATAAAATTGTTCTGCTGATCTCGATCTGATATACCAACCAACCCTCTACCAACCAGTACCAACCAACCCATAACTGTCTACTTCCGGTATGGCCAGCACTAACGAAACAAGAACTTTCCATAAGTTTTTGTGAAGAGCACTATTTTATTTTTATTTTGAGCTCTACCAACACTGATGTTTGACGGCCCACTCACACTCAAATTAAAAAAGTAATTTTACTTCGCGCGGCGGTGTACGTACAGCAATTACAATTTACTGTTTTAGTGATTTTTGTGTATATTAACTAAGTAAAACCGAGTGTCTGCCTGTGTAATTGCTATTATTTTGTTATTATAATGGCTATGCAACCACATAGCAAGAAAAGGGTGTGCTATTACTACGACAGTAAGTATCGAAAGTTCATCCATGCCGTTGTCTTTGTGCATTTTTCACTTTATTACGGCCAAATATTTCTTCATCATCATATATTTGTACATAGTTACAGAAAAGTTTTCTATTCTAAAGAATCGCATCTCCTAAATAGACCTAAGATCAATCTTAGGTCGCCTAAAGGCTTGTTGCTCAAGTTATTATAGCGCGTCTGTACTGAATGCTGTGCTCTCATTCGTCGGTTTCGTTGTGTTCGCGTCTTTTGCAGTGTGGTACAGACGCAAATGTGTCAAGCCTAGCAATGAACTGAGAAACAAACTAATAAAAATGTTAAAACGAAAAAATTCACTTTTCGGCTTGCATGAATTAGTGATTTAGGTACTATTCATGTGTAAGAAATAATTTAGATCATATTCAAACTCAAACTCAAATGTTTATTGCGTACTAAGTGTTGTACAGATGTTACATTATATGTAAGAACTTATGACTTAGAACCCTTTTCGGGTATTGCACTGGTAATAATCTCACATACATGTGAATCTTATATAATAGGCTATCCTATTTACAACAAAATGCTTGAAGCCTTCTGATTTTGATTGCTTGGGGTCTACCCATCGATGCATGTCTGTCTGTACTATTCAAGTCTGGACGCACCGCCCTAACTTGACCCCTGCTGACTATGTAACAACATTAGGATTGGGATCTTACAAACTTCAGCTGATCCTCCAGAAGACAATTGAGTATCAGAAACCATGCATACTAAATACTTTTACATTCAGTAGGTAACCAAAGTAAAGGTTATCTATCACTTAACACTTACACCTGATTTTTGAAGTGGGGGTAGGGGGGTTGGAGGTTGGAGGGGACCTTCCCCTCAAGTTTTATTTCTCGCAAACCAGGGGTTTTTTGTTATGAATTATAAAAACGTTATTTGAGGTTAGTTGTTACTGTAGAAGTTCTACAAAAAGTAATTTTTTAGGTAGTTTTGGAGGTATTTATGTTCGAAATTGCCTTAGCTTAAATTTTATTTTCTTTTATTTTATTTTAAATTTTTAAGACAGGACAAAGCATCTTATCTAGAATTAGAGTGCTTGTCAAGACAAATCAAATGAGCCCTAACACGATAGGGTTGCGTCGTTTGGTAACAGAGTTCCCATGGCCACCTTACGGCACCAGCATCAGATAAGCTCTACGCCATAAAAAATATTCTAGGATCAAAGTACTTGTTAAGAAAAATCAAATGAGCCCAAACCCGATAGGATTGGGTTGTTTGGTAACAGAGTTCCCATGGCCACCTACCGGCTCCAGCGTCAGATCAGCACCATGTCATAAAATTATTTTAGGACCAAAGAATTTGTCAAGACAAATGAAACAAGCCCAAATTCGACGAGCTTGCTATGTTTAATGACAGAGTTCCCATGGCCGTCTTCTGTCTCCATCATCAGATCAGCTCCAAGTCAGAAAAATATTGCATTGTCATCCAACTTACATATGTATGCAAAATTTCAGCTCAATCGGAAAAAGGGAAGTGGGTCAAATTCAAGCCGATAGATTTGGCCCGAACATACATCCATACATACATACTTTATTATTATTATTAGCCTATCCCACTGCTGGGCAAAGGCCTCTCTTCCCCGTTTCCATACATACATACAGTGCTAGTTAAATAAAAGCTTTTACAACTTGGGTTCTATTTCAAGCATATTTTTTTTGAGACCCACTGCACTGGGCAATGGCCTACATTCCATATTTTTTTATAAATTCAATACAAATTTCTGACAATTACGGCTAGATTAAATGGTTCCTAAAAATGTGGGTTGTTGCCGCTAGGGGCCGAAGCCTTTTTGCACTATTATTATTTAAATGAAAAGCAACTTGCACTTGGCCATAAAGGATTGTATCAAGTACAGTTAGCAACAGATTGCCGATAAGTCGAATTTCGTGGGTCGCATTACGTTCCTCGGGCTAGAGCCTACGACATACAGGCAGCCCCTAGTGTAGGACGTTACATATGTGAGTTTTGGTTCAATTTGGTAGCCGACTGTACTTAGCCACTATGGCCCCAAGCGGGAATAGAAGTATGAAAATTACGTGATTTAATTTTAATAACAGTATTATATCTTTCGGCCCCGTTTGGTAATCAATGTATGGAGACTCGCGGTACGAGAACAATAGGCTGGCCCCAAGCGGTAACAACCCAAAAATGTGTACCTATAAATTTAGAACATCACAAACTGCAAAACTACCTAAACACCTATGGTAAAAACTAACCTCAAAAGTTTTTGAAAAATCATAACATAAAACCCCTGGTTTGCGAGTACTGAAACTGGGTTGTTGCCGCTAGGGGCCAAAGAGTATTACCGCTAGGGGCCAAATCCTTTTTCGACTATTATTATTTAAATGAAAAGCAACTCGCACTTGGCCATAAAGGATTGTAACAAGTACAGTTAGCAACAGATTGTATTAATAGAGTTCTTGAAACTTCTGTCCACACATTCAAATATGTCGTTCATTATTAGTCATCGTGAGTGGCTTTACCTGCTTGATGACCTTGGTTACTTACCCTCTATACCCCTTTCATTTTACAAATATTATTTAGCGGTCTTTTGATATTTTCTTTTGTGTTTCATGTCATTGTTTTGTTGATCCAAATATAAAAAATTTGTGTTTCAATGCTAATTTCGTCTTTCATTTTATAACTATCTTGTCAAAACAATTGTTAAAATTAATTTAATAGTACTACAGAATCATCGTTTTGGTTTGGTAGCCGACTGTACTTAGCCACTATGGCCCCAAGCGGCAATAGAAGTATGAGAATTACGCGATTTAATTTTAATAATAGTGTTATACCTTTTGGCCCCGTTCGGTAATCAATGTATGGAGACTCGCGGTTACGAGAACAATAGGCTGGCCCCCAACGGTAACAACCCCTGAAACTTTAGGGGGAGGTCCCCTCCACTCCCCTAGCTAGCCCCTCCGCCCCTTTTAACCCAAAAAATCAGGTGTCCATGATAGAAACCCAACCCAGACAGAGGTTACATGATGCTAATGTAGCTAATATTTAATTTCACTTTCTAGGTGACATCGGCAACTATTACTATGGACAAGGGCATCCCATGAAGCCGCACCGCATACGCATGACCCACAATCTTCTGCTCAACTATGGGCTCTACAGAAAAATGGAAATCTATGTAAGTGTATCTTATCTACCTATTATAAGTCTTGCAAGCCCTTAATTGAGTATGTATGTACAGGCATCTATCACATGATACAAATATGAAGGAAATATTGGTAGATAAAGGTACACAGGAGGAAATATGAAGCAATCGCAAATCCTCTTCTTTTTAAAGTCACATAAAAAAGGGATTTGATTAGAAAATCTCAACTCAGCACCACCTCAATAATAATGCCCTTTACCTAATTATGATTTAGGCTGAAACTAATACAATACAACCAATTAAGATTGTGTCAGTTTAGACACAAAATAAATATATAAAAGTACTCTATTGAGGAGGATTAAGAGACTTATGATTTATGAATGATGAATGAGCGAGAGCTGTGTGCTAGGATCGTAGCAAGTGGAGGTCTTTAGTCTGCCTGCCCCTCTTCCGGGAACAAGGCGTGAGCATATGTACTATTGAGGCCCAGTGTAAATATAAATTAATTTAATTTTTTCCACAGAGACCACACAAGGCTACAGCTGACGAGATGACTAAGTTCCATTCAGATGACTACATTCGCTTCCTGCGGTCCATTAGGCCTGACAATATGTCTGAATACAACAAACAGATGCAGAGGTGTAAGTACTCTTACATTTCATAGATTAGTACATATCACAAACATTTACATACAGGCACATAAATGGCTTCTGGCCCCACACTAGGATACCCTGTGTCGTGGGAAACAGAAACAGCAACATCACAAACATGTAAAAATCCGGGGTTTTGAATGTAACACCGTACTAAATAACTCGAAGAATCAAAAAAATCAGGCCATCAATGCAATGACTGTGAAATGTGATGCATTATTAGCACTAAGACCATAGTAAACCCTGAGCCTTATAAGAATTTTATTATTATTACTAACTAGCCAATATGAAGAAGAAAGGTCTTTATTTGCCCAGAAATGGGAAGCCTCTTCCATACAAAGGCCTCTCTTCCCCTCTTCTACACATCTCGCTCCTGGGCCGATTCCCACAAGCTATGGCGTCCATAACAAGTATGGCCCATCACATGTGATATGATATGAGCAATGTGGCCAGTCCAGTCCCACAAGTGGGACTAAAAAATTGGAGTTTCAATTCAGGGTACTTTATCTGCTGACTTTGATTTTTTTGGAGCTCTAACCTTGGTGTTGCAATTAATGTACTGAAGCTATATTTTTTACTTATTTTTGCTTTCTTTTTCCAGTCAATGTCGGAGAAGACTGTCCAGTGTTCGATGGCCTATATGAATTCTGTCAGTTATCCGCCGGTGGATCCGTTGCTGCTGCTGTGAAACTTAACAAACAGGTAATAAAATATGTTACCATGATTGTTACAACTCTAGCTAGATGATGACCAGATAATACCAAATATGCCTGACCTGCTAAGTGCAACAAGTGTTAAGTGCTACTAAAGCCCACAGCTAGACGATGGCCAAATGGTATCAAATATTCCTGATGAATTGTTAAAATAGCCCACTGGAGATATACCTAGGTATAGTAATGTGCAATGAGAGACATTTAAATTACTTTCTTAAAAAATGCCTAAATTTTATAAAATCTAATAAAAAGTAGGAGTTTTTTTTTTGTTGCCATACCTCATTAAGGGTTATGAGGTCAAGGAAATAATTCTGAGCAACTTTTGCTTATACTTTTCAATGTCAACCTCCTCAGGCCTCCGAAATCTGCATCAACTGGGGCGGCGGCCTCCACCACGCCAAAAAGTCTGAAGCGTCCGGCTTCTGCTACGTCAACGACATCGTGCTAGGCATCCTCGAGCTGCTAAAGTACCACCAGCGCGTGTTGTACGTGGACATCGACGTGCACCACGGCGACGGAGTCGAGGAGGCCTTCTACACCACCGACCGGGTGATGACCGTGTCCTTCCACAAGTATGGGGAGTACTTCCCGGGGACAGGTACGTGTAACTGTTTCTGTTTATTGTTTCAACCCAGAATGTTCCAATATAGTCAGTTATTAACATTTTCCACACAAAAAAAAAACAGGTTTTATAAATTAAACACTTACTAAGACACCCCTTGCAATACATATTACTATAGTAGCTTTATTATTTATATTACTGCGTCTAAAGAAATAAGGACGCGATGTTGATTACATGGTTGCCGAGTTCGGCCCTGAACCGTGTCTTTATTCTACTGTATTGACGGGCGTCAAGGCCAGCCAATCAAGCCATCTCAAGTCCACCTCGGTGTGTCCATTCTATACGCACACATTCGACGACCTTCGTGGTGCTGAGATCGAGGCTGTGCTTTCCAAGCGAGAGGGTTTTACATGCTGTTTCTGGTTCCCACGACACAGTATCCTAGTGTGGGGCCAGATGCAATGTGCCTGCATGTGTAAATGTAAATATTATTTGCGCAGGCGACCTGCGCGACATCGGCGCCGGCAAGGGCAAGTACTACGCGGTGAACATCCCGCTGCGGGACGGCATGGACGACGAGTCATACGAGTCCATCTTCGTGCCTATCATCAGCAAGGTCATGGAAACCTTCCAGCCCAGCGCGGTCGTGCTGCAGTGCGGGGCGGACTCGCTCACCGGTGAGTCCATCTTCGTGCCCATCATCAGCAAGGTCATGGAGACCTTCCAGCCCAGCGCGGTCGTGCTGCAGTGCAGTGCGGGCCGACTCGCTCACCGGTGAGTCCATCTTCGTGCCCATCATCAGCAAGGTCATGGAGACCTTCCAGCCCAGCGCGGTCGTGCTGCAGTGCAGTGCGGGCCGACTCGCTCACCGGTGAGTCCATCTTCGTGCCCATCATCAGCAAGGTCATGGAGACCTTCCAGCCCAGCGCGCGGTCGTGCTGCAGTGCGGGGCCGACTCGCTGACTGGTGAGTGCTTTATTGATGGCTTTAGTTAGCCTCTTGGCTGTGGGATAATCTCCGCATGTTGCATTCCATTGTACCAACCCAGGGTAAGTTACTCTTCTACAGGAGTTTTAAGCGCCTGCACCAATTAAAGAGGGCTTTCGTGTATTTAGTAGATAAATGTCATAGACAGTCCACAGAAGAGAAGATATTATGGTGCCTGTACATAGTGTACTTACACCCTACCAAGATGTCTCCTGAAGACGGCTGGAGTGAGAGGCCTGTGCTGGAGCGTGTATTCATAATTTGGCTACCACTTTCCGGTAATAACTAGTTTATTTCTTGTGTACAGTAATTATCGCGTACATAAAGCTTGCATTGTTGTAAGACGACATTAACGAGTCGTTATTCCGTGTGCAGGCGACCGGCTCGGCTGCTTCAACCTGACGGTGCGCGGTCACGGCCGCTGCGTGGAGCTCGTCAAGAGATTTGGACTGCCCTTCCTTCTCGTGGGCGGCGGCGGGTAAGACTTACTCAACATTTATTTTGATAGCACATCATAAATCACAATAAAGAAACTGATGTTTAACCAATGTACTACTGAGACACTATTTTCGATTATTTACCTTATAATTGACCGAGCGAGCGAAGCGTCTCCGTTTCAGGTTTGGGCAAAAATGCTTTCGTATGTCCGGTTGTTCTCCTCTACAGGTCGCATTTATGAACCGATTCTCGTGAAATTTTGTGAGCAGGTTGGAAAAATAAATAGAATTTTTTACTCGAGCCAGTTTTTTGATTTTTTTCAAAATGGCGGAGAAAAAAAATCGCTACAACCCAAACGGCTCGATGGATATTAACAAATGAGGTGTCGTTGGATTCGTAAAGACCATGAGAGTGAAACAGATGAGCGAGCGAAGCGAGCGAAGCGTCTCCGTTTCAGGTTTGGGCAAAAATGCTTTTGTATGTCCGGTTGTTCTCCTCTACAGGTCGCATTTATGAACCGATTCTCGTGAAATTTTGTGAGCAGGTTGAAAAAATAAATAGAATTTTTTACTCGAGCCAGTTTTTTGATTTTTTTCAAAATGGCGGAGATATGGGGTTTTAAAATGTAAAAAAATCGCTACAACCCAAACGGCTCGATGGATATTAACAAATGTGGTGTCGTTGGATTTGTAAAGACTATGAGAGTGAAACAGATTATATAATTTTAGTAAAAAGTCAATAGGTTGTATAAAAGATCGCGAAATGTAGTTTACAAAGTTATTGGTGCGGCTACTTTCATACTGCATGTACGTAACCAGGTACATTCATAAGTTTGTATGTGTTATTGAAAGAAAATTATTTGGGTTATTTTTTTATGTGTGTTAGCAGTTCAGCTTTCCCACCGACATACTCGCGAGGTCTACAGCTCACAGAGCCACTAGTATTACATGTTAAGAGTAATACAGTTGGTACAGTACAAATTACCTTTATTAAATTTAGTTCCGGATTGCGCTCAGCCGTGGGCTTTGCAGCGACTGGGCATGGTGCGGTGGGCAGGGGCTGCTATTGCTAGCCGCATAGCTCTGTCCCTATCGTCCCATGAATTTCACGTCGCGCGCGCGGATGGGCAGTCCGGGGGTATAAGGAAAAATTTCTTCCGCATACTCTTCCGTTCTCCACTACCGCATAAACTAAAAAGATTATATTAGGCTATCCTGTAATTGGCATTAATACTAAAAGTAAAACATTAACTCTGCGATAGATTAAGTAAATATATGCTGTTGGATGCTAATAAACAAATACAAATACTGTAAGTCATAGTTAACACCAGATTAATCTGCATATGAAACAAAGTTAACAATTATCCAAAATCTGTTCACCCGTTTAGAACGTACACATGTAACAATGCACACACACGTTGGAACGTACCAGGCGTGGAAAGTTGCAGAGTCAGAGAGACAGGCTACTATGCCCACTAGAATGTATCAACAGCGTATCATACTACCCCTACATAACTGGTTGCGAGCCCGTACTATTCCGTGAAAAAAAAAAGTAAAATACCTACCCATCTGTATGCATTTATAAACTGCCTGAGAAATAATTATAAATTATAGACTTATTGCACACTCGCCCCACAGCTACACAATCCGCAACGTGTCCCGCTGCTGGACGTACGAGACGTCCGTCGCGCTCGGCGTCGAGATCGCGAATGAGCTGCCTTACAACGACTACTTCGAGTACTTCGGGCCGGACTTCAAGCTGCACATATCGCCGAGCAACATGAGCAATCAGAACACGCCCGAGTACCTCGAGAAGATCAAGAATCGATTGTTCGAGAACCTGCGCATGTTGCCGCACGCGCCGGGGGTGCAGGTGAGTTAGTGGGAGAGAGTGAAAGAGAGAAGTAGGGGAAAGAGAGAGAGTGGGAAAAGAGTGAAGGGGAGATTTTAATTATTAGTGAATGTATGTGCGATTCCCAAGAGAATATAGGAATTGACGAAAACATGATATCAAAACTATCTTAAACAGCTGTTCCATGTTAACAAAGTGTATGTGCTTAGATATGAACAGCACAAACTTCTTCAAGTGATCGTAGAGGGGAAAAGAGGAGCAGGCTGAAGGAGGATGTCGTGCCTCCGCAACATTTGGGAATGAATGAGGAGGAAGGAGTGGCCAGCGTAGAACAAGTGATACGCTAGGCTAACAACAGAGAGCAGCAGTATGGAGATCTGACCGCCAACCTCCAGTGGAGAAGCAGTATGAGAAGATGTGTCACTCACACCGTTACTCTTGTTCACTGTCCATCTGTTGACAACAACTTTAAATGTATTGTTTGTTCCAGGTACAAGCCATTCCCGAGGACGCGGTCAATGACGAGTCTGACGATGAAGACAAAATAGACAAAGACGAGAGGCTGCCACAGGCTGACAAGGTAAGGGCTTGTGAAAGTGGATATCCATTAGGGAGTGATGGATATGATGACCACTACATGGATGGTACGAAGTACGAACTATCTGGACACCTAACATGGGTCTCCCGTACTGTATTCGATTTAGCTATACAGGATGTAACAGAAGGGTGTAGTTATATTTTAGGGGGTTGTTAGGGAGGCCATTCTGAGCAACTTTCACTATAAAACCGATTTGATCAGAGCAACTTTATTTTTCATTGTTCCATACGTACGATTTCAGACGCGCGTCAGTCGATTTGTATAGAGTGAAAGTTAAAGTTGCTCTGATCAAATCAGTTTCATAGTGAAAGTTGCTCAAAATGATGTCCCTAACAACCCCCTAAAATATGACTACACCTTTCTGTTACACCCTGTAGAGGTTGACAGTCTCCTTACCACAGAAGACCGTCACTCACTGGCTGGTGATGATTAAACTGTAACATTTATTCACATCAAGAAATAAGAATGTTTATTTGCATATCATAGTAGTACAAAGTTACATGGGGTTGGGTTTGTTGGTTGGGGGTGGTTACGTCGTTGTTTTACTTGTAGTACAATAAACAAATTACAAACGAGTTTTAATTACTCGCAGGACAAGCGCATCACGGGCGACAACGAGCTGTCGGACTCTGAGGACGAGGGCTCGGGCGGGCGCCGGGACAACCGCGCCTACCGCACGCCCCAGCCGCGCAAGCGACCGCGCCTCGACAAGGAGCCGCCGCCGGTCAAGGACGAGCTCAAGAGTAAGTGCACCTACTAGTTACAGTAGGGGTCAAGTGCTTGCGAGTGCACTTGCACCCGTAGCGTGCACAGTGCGGGGCGAGGTATTGTCGCGGTAAGTGAGGGACAGAGATATTTAAAGCGTGTGCTCTGACCTTCACTCTCTCGCGTCGCGACCACCCGCGGCTGCACACTGCTACGGGCGCAGTGCGGGCCTTTGGGCGAGTCCCCGATATAAATAATTGCTGCTGACGCCGTATAGGCCCTATTCGGAATAAGCGCTACTATGGACTATGGGACTTCCCGCGTAATGCACCGTCACAACGTCACGTCATTGTTGTGACGGTAACGGCGGAGATGTTCAATACTTACAACACGAGAACGGCCATACTAAAGATGGCGCCGAGACATTTTACTATAGACATACGGCGTAATAGAGAGTATGATCCATTTATTTTTTTAATTTATTTATTCAAAAATTTAACGATACATGATGATTCAAGATAACATAAGCGGAAACCTAATCAGGTTCATCTGCTGAATTTGAGCCGCTATAAATAGTAATGTAACTTATATTAAATTATAAGCTAAGTATCGAGCAGTTACTTCTCTCTTTTATATAAATCAATGAAGTATTTTTTAAGATAGTTTTTGTATTTATGTTTTTTTCTTTTAATTTCGCTTAGAATTGTGTGTGGAAAGGTATTTAATATATATGGAACTAAGTATTTGCAATGTCGTTTACCGTGCACATTGTATGTGTGCTTAAGTCCTAGCCCCGTGGAATGTGTCTCTACGTGTTATAAAATGAATATCTCCCTGTCATAGCGTAACAACCCTTACGATTTTTCTAACACGCATTTCTCTTCCGCAGCCGAAGACACGAAGGAGGAAGTGAAGAGCGCCAGCGTGGTCGAGGAGACCAAGAAGGAGGTGCCGCCGAACCCCTGATGTGCGCGCTAGGGGGCGCCACTCGACACAGCGCGCCGGCACAAGTATACACCGAGTGAATAACACTGCTTACTCGGCCCGGACGCACAACCAACCAACAAGACGATTAACGGATACTCAAAAGTCATGCTCTCATGCTCGGGAAATAGATCAGCAGCAGCGGCAATGCTGTTCGACAGAGTGCCGCTTAAATATCATTATTTAAGCGGCACTCTGTCGAACAGCATTCGGTAGGATATCTTTAACGAGAACTGGATTCAAGAAATTATATTATATGTTTCAATAAGTCCCGATAAAAGATAATATTATTGTATCTGTGGTAAAAGACATATACGTTTCGTATGTAAAATAACTGATAAACCTGTCACACAGATCGGGACTTCTTGAAACAGGCATTAATGTCAATATTTTTTAATGATAAGATGGCCTAGTGCTATGCTACCGTGAGTACCGTCTTGTGTCGTGAGAAACCATGGTCTCTATTCGATATGCTGTTCTTATTCCCGCGTTCTGTGCATTACTTACTAAGATTTCCAGTCTACACCATATTTTTTTACATATAAAGTAACGTAAAACATATAGCAAAATGAATTTTCGACTCCAAAGCTGCGTGCAGAATTAATGTATTCCGCCTTGGGTTTAGTTTGGTATAAGACCACCAGTATCGAAATATAGTGTAAGTTTTTTGTCTGCATTTGTATTGTATGAAAGATGAAGTATGTGTGTATTGACGAGTGTTTTTTCCATCGGACCTGGAATTATTTATCGTGTAGGTAGACGACATGACAGTATGTTATTTTATTGATATTATATGTTTGGTTCTTCTCTCCTAAAGGCCCCTTCTTTACACTGCTGTTTTATGAAACTATATTGTATAGGTATAGCAAGAATTTGCTTTGTGGGTCAGTGGGCCTTTAGATTAGGCTTAGTTGGTTAACGTACCGAGTCCTACATTCAAGTATGATGTTTCCCAAAAGTGGGTATAGCAAGTACCGGACAGATCAAATCCTATAGTACCTAGGTACTTTTGGGGCAAGGTATAAAAGTTAATTAACAAGAACCATGATAATGGTGTGACTCGTCGGCATTTTTACAGTGCCTGTTTACAAATGGTTACAAGTACCTAACAAACAAAAACAATAGACCTGTATAAACCATACATAATAATAAAATAATTGAAACAAAAAGTAAACTTTAGAAAAAACCGACTTCCACAAACCCTATTTGATTAGATTGAGTTTAATACAAACTGTTACCCCTTGTCCCCCCCCCCCCCCTGGGGACTTAATTTTGTCAAATCCCATCTCAGTGCTACCCCACGCTACTAAGGAACCTCTGTACAAAGTTTCATGGCTCTAGGTCCACCGGTTTAGGCTATGCGTTGCCTGCCCGTCAGCCACGCATTGTATTTGTACCTAGTATTGAGCAGTTGTGGTGGCCATATGTGGTCTTCATCAGCAGTTCCGCATCACAATATTATACATACCTTAAGTAAATGCACGAGTTATTACTAAAAACACAAAAATCACTATAGGTCTGCCTATAATATTTGAAGAGTTCCCAATGGGACCAATAGGAAGGTAAACCCTTTCAAACAAAAAAATAATTTTCCAAATCGGTCCATCCGTCTCTCTCGGCGCAATCGGGGAACAGACATAAAAAAATATATATCCGGACGAATTGTAAACCTCCTCCTTTGGGAAGTCGGTTAAAAAGAGGTTTCTATTTGAGTTCACAAAAATAGTTAGGGTCAAGTTTCTAATTTTATGAGTAAATCGCATTTAGACTGAAATTTATTTTATAAGCTGGTTCCTTAAATTGTTAACGAAACAATTATTTTACAAACACAACCTAATTGATACTGTTATCTAACTGTGTGACAGTGGAATCATAATTAATTAATTATGTTTGTAACATAATACGCTACTGTAGAAAACCCGATGTTTAGGAAATTTTGTACGAAATACATTTTTGATTAAGTTGTCCGATGGACTTATGCATTGTAAATACATTTTTATTTGTTGATGAATATATCAAAAAAGTGTCTAATAATAAAATCTTTCATTTTATTCTACTTGTATTATACGAAGATAGCTTTAGCGACTCTGCTAATAGACTATCTTCCCATAGATTATTCTTTCAATGTCATTTTGTAGGTTGTAGCACAGATACTATAATATTGTGGCCGATTCTCTAGGTTACACTCACTAAAATTAGTTGACAATGTGGCCGATTCTCTAGGTTACACTCACTAAAATTAGTTGACAATGTGGCCGATTCTCTAGGTTACACTCACTAAAATTAGTTGACAATATTAAATCCGACAGCTCTTATGCGGTCGCCATAGATTCCATTTTCAAACTTACTTTTGAATTATTTTAATGTACTGATGAACTAATTCAAAAGTGAGTTCGAAAATGAAATCTATGGCAACCGCGTAAGAGCGTCGGAGCTAATATTGTCAAGTAATTTTAGTGCGTGTCCTAGAGAATTGGCCCCAATATTAAGTCCGACAGCTCTTATGCGGTCAATTGCGGTCGCCATAGATTCCATTTTCAAACTTACTTTTGAATTATTTTAATGTACTGATGAACTAATTCAAAAGTGAGTTCGAAAATGAAATCTATGGCAACCGCGTAAGAGCGTCGGAGCTAATATTGTCAAGTAATTTTAGTGTGTGTGCCCTAGAGAATTGGCCCCATTGTGGTAAACCTGAACTAAAGAAAAACACATGTTGACTGTATATTGTATTTAATTGTAAACAGATTATCACAACGCTCTAGACAATAAATTGCACCATAAAATAAAAGTACCTTTAAATCAGTCTGGTACCAAAGAACTAGATAAAATCATAACATGTAACGTAAATGGAATGGAATACAAAAATACGTTAAAATAATTTAGCAATATTAATAGTCATCTACGATAAGACTGGCTAAACGAATGTCAGATTTACATAATATCTAATGAACACTTAAGTTATGGAGAGAATTCATTCTACATTCATCAATCAATCATCATAAAATTGAACCTTTACACTTTAGATCACTCTGAAAATCGCTAATCTACCTTACAATTCAACTTCATGTTTTGAACTTCATTATTTAAAAATCACACTTGTTTTTAAAATATCTACTTCCGAACTGATGTTTTTATTTATTGTATCAGAATGGAAGATTCCTCATACAATTACATTATCATTACTCAGAAGTTGTTATAATATGGGCAATAGCAAATTGTGCATTATCTCCAGGTAGGCCTTCAAATATTGACTAGGCAAGCCCGATTGGTGTCTTGAGAATTTTGAATACAAAATACATAATGTATCGATACAAATACTTCATCTCAACAAACTAAATATAGGTAAAATCTATTTATTATGCATGGTTAAAATATATTAGCGACTACACAAATGAACCAACAAACTAATACTAACTCAAATCACAGTATACATACAATAAATATAGAAACTGTAACCTTGCACCTATCGGGTAGAATAACAATGAAGGTAATGATGGAAATTCCATAGCCTTGCTAATTTAGACCTTAATCGGCAGTCTATGTTAGTAGTCTTATGATTATAGGTTTATAGAGCCATTATGGTGTTCCATATCCACTCCATAAGTTAAACAAAACTAACAATCTTTCTAAATTTGTTCTTCATAATTGGAAATGCTGTGTCAAAGAATAGACACTCAAGAAATAAATGCGGATAAAATACGCATTACATAGCCAACTCTATGGTGTGCTGTCCATCTCGACTTGGTTAATAGGAGCGCTATTGAGCCCGATTTAAATTCGTATCTTTATCTATGTATTAAGAATTTGTAATTAGCTTCATTGAAGTAAAATGCTTATCCATAATGTATGATAAACTACGTACTGGCGCAACTAAAATGGCTGTCAGAAGACAAATTGTAATACCTTATTCAAATGACCGATACGATTAGTAGAATCTAATACTAGGTACTTGTTAAACTGTGGCACAATTATGAGCATCCGGGATTAATAGGGGTTACCGTTATAAGCCCACTTAGATGGCCCGAATCCACAGACATCTGCGCTATCCTATTATTATGGGACACGTATGCCCCAAAGCTTAGCATATCATCGGTTTTTGAAGACGGTAACGAGCTACAGCTGCTACAACTCTGTCGTGTAGCTTCACCTAGAGATTTATAACTGGTAGCCCCCATTCAGTTTCACTGTAATATCTCTGGACATTGAACCCTGCTCAGCTTATCACGTACAATTCGTTTCCTTGGCAACCGTATCCACATCTTGGCCGACGACACGTCGTTTATGTTTCTGCACCTTCTGTAGATAAAACAAAATTAATTAAATATTGCCGATGCCAGTGATAGGATCTCTGCTTCTAATGCTAGAGCTGGGCGTTCTTTATTGGAATCCTGGAATTCTAATTATTGGTGATTTTGGTTCACACACAAGACATACATATAAGCTCTCATTTGTTTTTGTGCTCTAAGTAAACCTTATGGATTACGGAACGAATTTGCAGGCATGCATGGGTTATATGGGTATACACTTATTATTACATAATGTGAACTGACCTGGAGTAATTGGATGATCTCGCAACATTGAGCCTAAAATATAAGACGGAATCAGTCAGAAATTCTTACATACACGAGTGATAGAGATGACTACTCTCCGAGTAAATACGAAGTGCATATTATACGAATAAGAATTACTTGTAAAGTAGCATGATACTTCAACTAAGAACTAAAGAAAGTTGGCCCTAATAATATAAACATTAAGATTATTTTTTTAAATATCGATGTACAACTTCCTACTAAAGAAAATAAAGTAATAGAAATGATGCTGTTAGGTAATAGGTACATTACACACAATAATTGTTAGAAACATACTTTAGTTAAGCAGTCAATCATGCTTGCTTGCTGAGTTATGTAAAAAGGTGTAGCACAGCCTGAATCAGGCGAAGAATATTTAATGTCAAAATATTATAACTTCACAGTTGCTAACTCATCCATCAACGGGACAATCGAAGGAGATTGGACTTGACATGACATACCTATGTCTATATTAGACATAACACGGTGATTAATCTGTGCACGGTGGTAGCTAACTAGGGAAACAAGCGAGATCGCAGTTCCTAATAACCGGCCAAGTGGGAGTCGGGCTCGCGCACACAACACAGCCGCTTATGAACATGGGTTCCGACTTCGTGCTATCAGTCTCTGGAACAATCTTCCCAGTGCTATCAGGGACAGTCCTTCACTCAACATTTTTAAAAATCGCTTAAAGGAACACTATCTTTCTCTACCTTAATATATTTAAGTTTACATTATTTATGTATTTTATATATATATATATATATATATATATATATTTCATTTTTTTAAATATTATGTATGGTTTTTATGTATTATGTACTTATTAGTAAGTAGTCTATTAATTTAATATTTATCGTTGTGCACATATGTAGGTCTATCTTCTGTTAATTAATCCTGTCCATCCTAGGTTTGCTGGAAGAGATCTCTTATTAGAGATAAGCTCGCCTTTGTACATGTTTTTTTCATTATTAAGTGTCTGTATTCTGTTTTTGTGCAATAAAGTATAAAGTGTTCCGTACCATTATCTATAAATACGGCAAAAAAATCGTGTCTGTTGTATGGGAGCCCCTTTTTAGGGTTCCGTACCCGAAGGGTGCCAAACGGGACCCTATTACTGAGACTTCGCTGTCCGTCTGTCCGTCCGTCCGTCCGTCCGTCCGTCCGTCCGTCCGTCCGTCCGTCCGTCTGTCACCGGGTCCGCCTGCACGAACCGTAATAGCTAGAAAGCTGAAATTTTCACAGAATGTGTATATCTGTTGCCGCACCAACCACAAATACTGAAATACGAGAGATATTACAAATTGAAAGTGGTCTCGGTACAAGATACGTCTTCACAACACGCTTGAAAAGTTTATACCAAGGCCATTTTGTTTTGGTAGGTAAGCCTTCTTTTAATGAAACTAAATTTAAATGATATGACAAAGTCGTCCCCGGACTTCTACAAAGACTTTAAATATTAATTGATGAATTACGACGTCTGTATTTATTCTGTCGAACTTTTAGAAAATAATTATAAAATTAATAGTTTTTAATTACTTTTGTTTTCATACAAATCTCAGAGCTCAGAAATTAATTTTTTCCTTTTGGCCACTTCAAGTTTGGCTGCCAGTGATGTTTTAATTAAATACTCTTTGGTGCGTTGAAATGATGTTTTGCAGTCTGCATGACATTGACATAATGAGTGAGTGAACCTCATTGTACGGAAATTGTAGATGGGTGTCTCACGTTTTCCAGTAGGAGTAGGTTGTAGACAGTGCTGCTTACGGCGGCGTTTAGTAGGTACTAAAGGCCCTAAAAGCGCGGCAAGCTTTGAATCAATTCAAATGTTATTTTTCAACTAGCTACAAAGTTATTCTGACATAAGATGATAATTTGAATAAAACTTTTTGGGTATTTCATGAAAAATACAGTTACAGATCACACATATACAGGGTGGAACAAACGAATGGGCCCTGGAGGGAAAGTACCTTAAAATCTCAAGATATCCGTCCGTCCGTCTGTCTGTCACCAGGCCGTATCTCATGAACCGTGGTAGCTAGACAGTTGATATTTTCACAGATGACGTATTTCTGTTCCCGCTATAACAACAAATACTAAAAACAAAATAAATTTAATATAAAGGGGGCTCCCATACAATTAACGTGTTTTTTTGCGGTTTTTTTAACCGACTTCCCAAAGGAGGAGGTTTACGATTCGTCCGGATGTTTGTTTTTTTTATTTATTTTTTTATGTATGTGCCTCGATAGCGCCTAAACGGATGGACCGATTTGGAAAATTAGACCGATTAGACCTATAGTGATTTTTGTGTTTTTCATAATAACTCGTGCAAATGCACATGGTAAGCATAATATTGTGATGCGGAACTGCTGATGAAGACCACATATGGCCACCAGATCTGCTCAATACTAGGTACAAATACAATGCGTGGCTGACGGGCAGGCAACGCATAGCCTAAACCGATGGACCTAGAGCCATGAAACTTTGTACAGGGGTTTCTTAGTAGCGTGGGGTAGCACTGATATGGGATTTGACAAAATTAATTCCCCTGGGGGGGGGGATAAGGGGTTACAGTTTGTATTAAACTCAATCTAATCAAATGGGGTTTGTGGAAGTCGGTTTTTTCTAAAGTTTACTTTTTGTTTCAATTATATAGATAATGGTACGGAACCCTTCGTGCGCGAGTCTGACTCGCACTTGGCCGGTTTTATAATATTTATTATGATCTGTTTTTTAGCGGCAACAAAAATACATCATCTGTGAAAATTTCAACTGTCTAGCTATCACGGTTCATGAGATACAGCCTGGTGACAGACGGACAGCGGAGGCATAGTAATAGGGTCCCGTTTGGCACCCTTCGGGTACGGAACCCTAAAAGATATATATTTTGATTAACAGTCCAATACCGTATTAGCACAACCGGCACAGCGTTTTCACCAACTCCAATCCTGGATCGGCAATCCACAGTAAAACTACGCAATTTATGTCAAATTACCGTTCAATGTGCGTAGGGTTATATCCTCTGTGTACTGTATGTATTAGTGAACTGTCGACTTCTACAATATGTTTAAGTGCAATCCTTCGATTGTCCTTCAACGAGTGCACAAAGCGGTTGTTACCTAGCGCGGACGAGACAATAGCGACATCGATCAGTACAGTATAGCGTCAGAAACTTGGTTACTGGTTAGTGCGGCGCCCGGCGTGATGCCGACGATACTGCCGCCGACGCACGCCTCTACGCCTTCTGCCGACCGCCACCATGGAACACCGGCTTAGTATAGTATGAGTGGAGGCTGGAGATCGCATTCTGAACAGGCCCCCGATTCTCGCGCTATCGAGATCATCTCCCCAGTCGAGATATCGGTTTTGATACCGCCTATAAATCCGTCGAAAACGATATCGATTTATATTTATTTCGATCGAAAACGGGTCGAGATATCTCGGTTGGTCGAAAGGCTAGTCGTAAGAATAGATTTTTCTTGTTTTTGATAGAGATTTCGGTATCTCAAAATCGACATTTCGACCATGGACATGATCTCGCTAGCGCCAGAATTGCCTCCCAGTACTTTTGAGTTACCCGGATATAGATATGGATGGATAATGGCCATTCCCAATCTCGAAGATTGAAGGCTAGATTCGATCGATATTTGGGAAAGCTGTGGCATGATTCTCGCGCCTTCGATATACGGATATCGAGACCTATATTGACAGATTGCCATACGAAATCACTCGATATAAGTGTAGATATCGAATGCGCGAGAATCATGCTCCTGTACTCTGTGATAAATTATTGAAATATTTGTTGGTTTCAGAATGCGATCTTAGTATTTTTTTAAATATTATTTTTCGCAAAGAAGAAACACAACAGACATTTTAGAAATGAAAGAACACAATAAAAAAGAAAAAGGTTGATGTGAGAGCGAACATGCAACATTTATTACTGTTTGTAAACAAAGGTAATTGTAGAAAAAATAAAAAAGCTGTAAGTTGTTTCAATGACTTCAAAAATTTAACGTAAAGAGACACTTCTTTCTTTGATCTGCGAAGCAAAGAAGTATTTTAATCAGTGAAGAAAAAGATTATCGCAGAAGATTCATAGCCCATTATCGTCGCAGAGAGAGATTGGACGGGGGATTTAAACTTTAGCCGGGGTAGGTTCATCTACAACTCAAATTAGGCTCAAATGGAAGCGCGACCACCTCTTACCTCGTAAATGAGAGGTCGCTAGTTCAACTTCCTTAAAAATTCAAATATATTGGAAGTATATTCGAATACTGGGAGTTGATAAAGAAAGCGGAGTTTTTTCAACGTAAATTACCTATTGCATCTAATGAGTCTGCCAGTTGGCATTTACATCGATGGACTAAGTTAGGGCGACTCGATATGACGTAGTTCGGATTTCGCAGGACCGCTATACTTGTTGTTATGTCAGCGCATGCACTCCACAGAGCCTCACCTGTGGTGCAGGCGGCGGCGCTGGCGTCGGGGTTGCCGGCCACGGACCACGGCCGCGCCTTGCCGGGCGTCCGCGCGCAACCGTTCCCTACGTCACACACACAACTTAGCCGATTCAGAGTTTAAGTTCGAGCATATCTCAAAATGTTTGTGTAATTAATAAAAAAAATGCCCCTGCCCTTCGGTGGTGACATTATTGCCTCTGTAGTAGATAATTTCCCACGCGGGGTGGTTAAGGCACAGTTGTGGCCATGTTTACCAGTGATAGTATTCAGTCGTTATCTTTGTAGTTAGTAGGATAACTATTTTTCAGTGAACCAGCTTGAGATATAGACAGACACTCGACTCTGAATCTTTGGCTTACACAAGCGACATCACTTAAGCCAGGATGGGACTCATACGAGTAGCGATTTTGAAGCGGAAACTTTGTGTTCTCGTCCTGGGTCCTCGATTTAGTTGAGAAAGTGGCTCCGCTCAGTTGACAAGACATCCTTCTATTGTGTAGTCCTATCAAGTCACGTCACGTTATTCCAAGCGCATGGTCCGAAGTTACATAAACTTCTGCTTGCTTGCAATGCCACTTTATGAGACCTGTTTCTCTCGGACGTGGGGGCTATTTGGAAGGAAAATGCACTAAACTATAAAGGCCACTAAGCCCTCTAACGTAATAATTACGTCATCTTAGTTGTTGATAAAAACTAAGATGACGTCATTATGACGTTTAGAGGCTTTAGTTGCCTTTTTAGTTTAGTGCGTCCTTCCAAATAGCCCCCATTCTTTCATTAATTGTTAGTTTTAGTTTACCTTGTTAGTTTTTTAATCGATTAGTACCTAATGATGTCTAAACGGTTACGTTAATAATGCCACTATCAATGAGATTAGTTCGATGATCAAAATTACCCGTTCTACTATCTCGCTATATTACGAGAACATCTTATTTGAGACTCTACGGCCGTATTAATAAAGCCCTCTCAGCTGTGAGACAGAACTGTGATAGACACGGACAATGCTATGAAAGGTCTTCTTTCAGTGCCTGTCTGCTACTGGCGTTTGGCAGTCAGCGCTGAACACTCCGCTGGGTTCCATTTAGCCAGACGGAACAGATACAGGGTGTAACAGAAGGGTGTAGTAATATTTTAGGTGGTTGTCAGGGACATCATTCTGAGCAACTTTCTCTACGAAACCGATTTGATCAGAAACTTTATTTTTTCACTTTTCCATACAAATCAGCTAACCGCCCGGACCCAAACGCATGGAGTAATGAAAAATAAAAGTTGCTCTGATCTAATCGGCCCCGTAAAATATGACTACACCTTTCTGTTACACCCTGTAAATGACAATAGCTATACTGGGCCTAACAGGAACGAACTAGCGAGAAAGTGTATATATTCAAATTGTAGGAAAATGTATGGGATTTTGAACAGAGATTTTGTATTAGCCCTATATCATGCGTAAACAGAACTAAAACCTGTAGCGGTCCATTTTCGTAATTCCGAGAGCTGCGATGTCCTTCACAGTTGAGAGCGTTTTAATAATACGACTCTGCCTGCGATTTGGGAGGCGACACGAACTATACTAACTAAACTAATTAAAATGGTGTGTTTGAAAATGTAATCTGTGGCCACCGCGCAAGAGCTGTCGGATTCGAAGGTTGTCATTTTAGTGCCTCTAGTTCTAGTTTAGTGGTTTTGGCACCTCCCTAATAGTCCCCTCTGCCTTTAATTTAATTGTCGTTGGCGATGCTTAGGCTGGTACTCTTACCCATGGTATTGACGTCGTCCGAGGAGCGCGAGGGCGGCGGTGTCGACGCGTTCAGTTTACTGCCGACGTTGTCCGAGGACCGGCAGCGTGACACTTCTGGAAACCACCGGAAAATACCGTTGTATATATTTATTGCACATTAAAGACAAAACACAAAAAGATACAGAGAAGGAATGTACAAAGGCACGCTTACTTGCTTTTTGCGTTGTACTTATTTCTAAACTTGTTAATGTAATGAAATACCGGGTGTTTGTTTTGTAGTATGGAGCGACAAAACATTTTGGGGAGTTAGGGACGTCATTCTGAACAACTTTCACTATCAAACCGATTTGATCAAAGCAACTTTATTTTTCACTTCTCTATACAAATCATCTGATAACCGCTTGGCCCAAAATGTATTGAGATGTCAAAAAAAGTTGCTCTGATCAAATCGCTTTCATAGTGAAAGTTGTTCAAAATGATGTCAAACATTTTTGTCGCTCCATACTCCAAACACCCTCTATAGAACATGTTAAAAGACTGCAATTTTTTGTCGGTTAAGTAAAAGGAAGGTAGATAAGGATATAGAGTATAGGTACGAGTATTATTTAAGGTGTTCGCAGCGTACCTTCAAACAAGACTGGTGTGCTTTCACCCGAGGTCACGCTGTACCTGGAAAACAAAAAAATACAATTAATATTTACGACCTCTGTGTAGTTGCAGAGAGGTCCCGGGATCAAATACCGGTGAGGAGGAAAACAAAACCTCTAGCCGTTTCTGGTTCCCACGACACAGGGTATCCCAGTATGGGGCCAGAATATGTATACTGACGCTGATACAGAACGGAGGTACGGAACGGACAAAAGAACCTATCTGGAAGTTTTACAGTCTTCCACAACGACAGTAAAACGCCAACGGACTTTTTAGTGTCTAACCACACTATGCTGAAGGTACGCGACAGAGTTCCGGGGCTGATTTTACGTTCCGACGTATTCGGCTGATATGACACACCATAAGTGCCGAACTTACATATCTAGTAGTTACCTTACTTAGTTGCCGCTGAACTTACGCCCGACCGAAGTTACGCTGTACGCTATAACGCAACGTAATTTCGGATTTATGTGTCGTCAGTAATTCAAATAGCATTGCAGGCGTAATCATGCCAAACTTCGGTCGCGTACCCTCGGCATAGTGTGGTTAGACACCTAAAGTTGGATGCACTTTGACGTTTGAAAGAGTTTGGTTTGTTTAGTCCAGTCTTCCAACGATATTTTGGCACTTAACGTGTACAGAGGACGCTAGTTCTACGCAACGAACCTGGGCCGTGAGTTGTGAACAGAATCGTATGGCAATAGTCATGGCGAGGGCGTTATACCTGTTTTTCTAATTCACTGCCAAAAATAATACCAATTCTGCTAAACAATCTTGATGAAATAATTATCGATACGATTTTATTTGAGGTATGTTAATTATATCAGGCTAATAATCCGATTTTTATCTGCTGAACTAATAAATAAATTCACATAATAATAATGAATTCATATAAAAAGTGCCGCTTTTATCAAAAATGTATTCTACTATTAGCACAGAAGAGATAATATCCGTACAGAACTGTCACTCCCTTCCCCGCGCTGATTCAGATACCGCAACCCACCCCTGGCGTCAAAAGATTGGTTAGAGAATCAAATCAATAGACAGGGCTGAACGCCGGACGAGTGATGACGCGTATACTTTAATATCGCTGCATTTGCCGCGCCACCAGCCCTAACAAAGTTTACGCACACATTTGCACGTATACAAACATCATTTGGTTATGTAGTAGTAATAGGTGATTATTTTACGAGCGTTCTTTGGAGTGTCCGAGGTGTGCTATTAGACAAAATGACATTTATATGGCAACCCATGTATTTACGATTTTGGCAAGGAATTAGAGTTTCAACTACAGGGTGCAGAAGGGTGTAGTCATATTTTAGGGGGTTGTTAGGGACATCATTCTGAGCAACTTTCACTATGAAACCGATTTGATCAGAGAAATTAATTTTAATTTAATTTTCACTTCTCTATACAAATCAGCTGACCGCCCGAACCAAAGCGTATGCAGCAATGAAAAATAAAGTTGCTCTGATCAAATCGGTTTTCATAGTGAATGTTGCTCAGAATGGTCTCCCTAATAACCCTTCTGTTACACTCTGTATAGAAGCAGGTTTTGGCTTGTCGACGCGCCGCGCCGCAAACAAACCGGAATGTTGCACCCCCGCCATAGCCAACGATTCCGTTTCGCGACTCACGGCACGGTCACCGCGTGCCGTGAGTCGCAAGAGCGTTGCAAAGCCGTGACGTACATGGTGTCGTCTCGCTGCAGCGTGGGCTCGAGCGCGTGCGTGGGCGAGCGCGAGGCGGGCGAGGCGAGCGAGGAGAGCGAGTGCAGCGAGCGGGACGTGAGCGGCGTGCGCGCAGACAGCGACGCCTCCGAGCTGCCGGGCGGCGTGCGGCAGCCGCGCCAGAACTCCTCCAGCCCTGGAGCGGCCGAGGGACACATTTATGTAGATTAAGCTGTTTATGTATAGGTATAAACATATCTGTTGTCCCCAATTGTTACTTTTATTGTCGTTTAGAGTGCCTCGTCGTCGTGAGCGCAGTTGTCGAACCAAGCCTCTCTTTGTTATACCCCGTAGTCGCACAAATTACGCTGGAAATAGTTTCATAAGACGTGCTTGCAGGTTGTACAATGATAAGTTAGTAAATATAGATATATTTATTGAATCTCTTAAACGCTTCAAAAGTTTAACTTTGGAGTGTCTTTCAAATTGTTCTGAAAATCTAACTGAACAGGTATGAAATTTTTAACTTTCTTTTTATGTATCATGCTTTTTTGTTATGTTGCTTCTTCATCATTATTACTTGTTTGATATTTAAACCATTATAAAAGATGTTTTTACTAAATTAGGAAACTGTAGGTCTATGTTTTATAAAGAGTTTATGTATTGTATACAAATATGTAAGACTGTTTGTTTCTGAATAAATAAAAAAAAAAAATATATCTAATAACTAGACAGGAGGTCACGCAAAATGGAATAACTGGCTTAAAGTGGGCACAACTGTGCCTCTGCCACCTCGTATGGGAAAAGGCGGGAATGTATGAAATAATGCGAATAAAACACGAAAGTTGGAAACCATGGGATCGACTTGGATGTGTATTTAGACACGACCGAATGGTGTTTTGTAGGTTGATCAAGATTTGATTAGAGATGTTTGTGTGGGTTCGTTCGTGGCGAGGTTTTTGCCCAGCAGTGCGACACAGTATCTTCTATAAATTATTTACGTTTACCTTCGTCGATGTCGAGCGATTGGTCGGTTATAGGTCTAGTTGGAGCTCTTGTTTTCACGCGGCGAGGTCGTCCTGTAAACAAACAGGAGATCTATGTAAAGCAGGGCACAAAAAGACAAGATACAGACTCTGGAATCTCTCTTCGCGTAGCTCCAAGTGCAGAAAGCACACGGAGCTACGCGAAAACGACGCGATTCAGCGCATATACCAAAAGGTATAAATAATAGGCTTGTGGCCTGTCAAGTCAAAATAGATACTTTTTATGAACTGTCAAAACGGAACTTTTGTTCCTGAGTTCTATGAAATAGTAACAGAATGACGTCATGTAAAAGTGCCATCAAATGCTGTCTTTTTTTGCACAAAATTGACTTTATAAAATATATCTGCTGGAAATATACAATTCTGAGAATGTCAATCCATTTGTACATAATGTTTCAACTTAAGACTTGTTCCTAGATTTATTGGATTACCTTGGCCACAAGCCTATTGAAACAAAAAGTAAATCTTAAAAAAAACCGACTTCCACAAACACTATTTGATTAGAAACCAATGTCAAGTGCCCTATCCCCCCCCCCCTCCCTTGAGGAATTAATGTCGTCAAATCCCATCTTAGTGCTACCCCACTCTAGGTCCACCGGTTTAGTTAGGCTATGCGGTGCCTGTCAGCCACGCATAGTAGATTTTATTTGTACCTACGTAGTATTGATCAGTTCTGGTGGCCATGTGTGGTCTTCATCATCAGGCCCGCATCACAATATTATGCTTACCATGTGCATGTGCAGTTATTATGAAAACCACAAAAATCACCTATAATATTCGAAGAGTTCCCTCGATTTCTCCAGGATCCCATAATCAGATCCTAACATGGTGTCAATGAGATCAATGTGAAGGTAAACCCTTTAAAACAAAAAAATAATTTTCCAAATCGGTCCATCCGTCTAGGCGCAAACATCCGGACGAATTGTAAACCATTTTCATTTTCATTTCATTTTCCTCCTTTGGGAAGTCGGTTAAAAATTGCAACTCTTAACGAAAGTAGGGAGTAGCAGTCGCGCGCATCTCCGTCGCGTAGCTTCTTATGGCCCTTGATGGTTTTGCAAAATAGGTCACCTTTGACAAGATGGTGCAGCGTGTGGCTCGGCAGCTCGGCCAGCGAGTCGGCGGCCTCGCCGTGCAGCGGCGGCAGCGACAGCATCTCGTTGGAGGAGCATTGCTGCTCGGCGACCGACTTTGGTCGCACGCGCCGGTGCACGCGCGAGTCACGCCGTCTGCCGCCGAGGGGCGTCGCCTGGAATACGAGCAGTATGAGTTTTAAGAGAACGTAGCGTCACGCCTTTTCCCTGGTTGCTGGGGCACAACTGAGCTCACTTTTAGCCAGGTTTTCTGCCGTCAGAACATCTGTATTACCACAGATACTATAATATTATACTAATACAGATATACCACCTAGAACAAAATATGACACCGAAGTAAACTGAGATGCTACGGAAGCTTCTTTAGTTCGAGGCTATTATCGCTTGGTGCAGCACCATCGAAAAATTTCAAATACCACGAGATGGCACTAGGATTTATTCTAAGATTCGCGCCACTCATTTCCGATTTGCGATCTGCTTATGTTTCACCAAAAAATATAACTTCAGGCGTCCAGCCAGTTTTGCCTGAGTCAAGTATATTTCTAACATCACAACACAAGGATCTGTCAATGACAAAACGCTTTTCATCTATTTATTTAGTTCATTCGTTTGTTATGCTTACCAAGTTCAAATAATCCAATTTCTGAGAGTCATGAAAAATAGATGGCACAATTCATTAACCACACCTGCGTCTAGGATATTTAAATGAAATTAAACAGCGAATGTATAAAATAACGTTGAATTCAATAATCGTATTCAATGACCAGTATTAGATATTGTGCATTGATACATCAAAGTGTAAGATACCACAATCATCTGACAAGGTCATTAGATAATATAGGTGCCGAGCCTGCGCACACCCAAGTAGTATCACATAAAAACTTTACAATCGTTTTCCACTTAGTAATAGTGTGCGCAGGCGGCAAAACACAAATTACAAAGGGCAATGCAGATGCGCTCTGAAAGGTGCCGACAAATACAAAAGACTCCGCTTTTCGGCAGAGCGGAATCAATTAGTTTCTTACTGATACTAAAACCTTCATTAGTCATTACATAAGTAAAACAATTATAAAGTACTGTTCACATGAATAATAAATAGTTAACACAATCGAGATAGTGTATCAATAAGTGCCTTTACACCTACGTTCAATCGCGCAGGGAAAGCGCGTGTGACTGATATGTCGCCATACGATACGCTATTCCTCTTTCCTTGGCGAGGAGGGGAAAGAGGAATAGATTATCGTATGACGGAATCTCAGTCACACGCGCTTTCCCTGCGCGGTTGAACGTAGATGTAAAGGCACTTATTGGACCGAGTCAATCCTCTGTCTAATCTAGGCCGATAATCGGCTTTGGCACAACACCGGCGCGCGGCGGATCGGTAGCGGGGCGGTGGCGGGGCGAAGGTCAATGTTGTCAAATATATGGTCAAATAACCCGACCCGGGCGTCAAGTCTGCTAAGACCCGTTTTTGACATAATTGATCTACTCTCCACATAGTAATTCATTGACGAATATGAAATGTCATAGAACCACATGGGTATTGTGCTGCACATTGATAGCTATGCGGTAGTTGCGCTGTTGTCAAATCGGTATTCGGCTCCTTATTTTGACGTGGTTATGTACTGACGTGCTATGCTATGAGAGTACTATTTTAATACAGATGCAGTATATGCAGATGTTGTACAGCGTAATTGTCACACTCAAGTACCGGAATGCCCATTTTATGCTGTAACAGCAGCAGCAGCTAGCATTAACATAGCAATGTGATTAAGTGGACTTTTACCTCGGTGCATGAAGCATGTGTTTCATATTTTTCTTCTATTTAACACCAGCACCGCCACCAGCCAGTAGTGTTACAATGTTAAATTGATGTGTGTGTTGCAATGAGCTTACCCCCGAATGCGAGATCGGTGTGAGCAGGTCCGGCATGTCGCCCTCCGCGTTGACTGCGGAGTCGCTGTCCGGGTTGTCGACGCCCTCGCACGCCGACAGCGCCAGGCTTTCTACCGCTTCGCTGTTCAAACATTACGTCGTCGTTTATTTTTTATTCTGATAAACTTTGTAATGCACAAACTGCTGCTAAATGCGCGATGGACAGACAAGACAGAGTCATGACGCGAGGCAGAGACAGAAGACATGGGACAGAACGAGAAAGATACAAGAAAAGCATGTATGCTATCTCGTTCTGTTCCGTGTCCTGTATTTCATGTCTTTTCTGTGTCGTGATCCTGTCTTGTCTGTCTGCGCCAGAGACTATAATCCAATTGACTGCGCCTGCGGGGGAATGCGGCTCGCCAAACGTTTGTTGTATTCAACAAACGTTCGCATACGCAACCTATGTACGAAGACGGGCCGCCAGACAGTTTCGCAGCGGCTGACCAATCACAGCTCTCTTCCCTCGTCCCCCGCCGCCCGTAAATTGGTGAGTTGTGTTTCAAAGGAAAATGTATCTATGCGTTCTCCAGTGGATAAATGCTCTCTGGTCTGCGCCTAAATGTGTTACTTAGATCAGTGCGTAGCCAATACCTTGAGCTCAGAATTAGTAACCTTTCGTAATCTAGCGATGGCGCTGGGATTAACGTTTGCAATTTTGTTTATAATAAAAGTGCCAAGGCTTCAGTCTGAGGCTTCAGTCAACATTTCTAGATGGAGTAATTGGTTTGTTTTGTTCT